>OX336389.2:1487978740-1489178740 GCA_946902985.2 Meconema thalassinum | reverse complement strand
GCCGGGTTGTCGGGATCCTCACTCTCGTCCAGCTTTGAAAGGGATCTCGACTTCATTTTCAAGCGTCCAAATACGTCCCCACGCAGGAAAACTGTGGCCGAAGAGCTGTAAAACTTTAGGAGCGCCCGCGAAACTGTAGGTGACCCCTGAAATGGTGGAAGGCTAATGAAAAGGTCAGAATAAGTCAGTTGGCGAGAAATTAGTTATGCATTCCCGGCACCTCCGTTCAATCAGAAATACATTTTTCCACGGGCGGCAATATTGTTAATGCCAAAAGAACATGCCTTGATCCTGAATATGTTGACAAATTGATTTTTGTACCAAAATAAGAAATTTTTCGCGCGAAATAATCTTTGAGTTAAAAGCCTGTTGACACTGAAATTTCGGCAACCTTTTCTTATTTTTGTTTTTCTTTCAAGTACTCGTGTCGATAATGGTGTGGTAATGTTAATGGAAATGTGCATTTACACGTCGTTATTACTCTTTCACGATTTGATTGCCGGCGGTCGAGATGGGAACTATTCTTTGTTTACTTGTGACACATGTCAGCCTGCTTCGTTGACAGGTACAGTTGCGCGAGTAGGATATGACTCACCTCCAGTAGCTTCAGTCTTCCTTTAACTGTCCGTGGTGACATGAGCTCCTGTGACGCACAATGCTGTATGGGCAGAATGCACTGTGTCATCGCTGTGTTCCCCTCTTCGCCCCGCGGGGCAGCTGCTACAATAAACAACAAACACTGGCGCAGCCACGCTCAGCGGCAATCAAATCTTAAATGGGTAATAAGATACGACACGAAGAGTTTATTTTTCATATTTGGTTTTGTAAAAAAGTTAGGCAATATATCGTCGTTTACCCAAATACGGGTTAGCTTGTATTCAGTTTTCTTCCCTGAATTAAAGAATTGACATGTTATTGAAGGTTCCGTGGTTTTTCATTTATTAAATACCATGGGTCAAATAATTCTTTACATGCTACTTTTGTCTTATTTGGCCGAACTAACTTTATTTGCCGAGTACAAGAGTTGTACTTTTCTACATATCTCCAAATCATAGTGCGCGTTTCCTCTAAACGGTAACAGTACTGCTTTTCAAGCCTCAATTTAATTTCTTATCTTTGTTGATAAAACATGAATTACGAAATTCACTCATACTAAATAATTTACAAATGCAAAACCTGTTCCGCAATAACTTGCAGCAAGAACCCAGTTAAGACGAGGAAAAGTCGCATAATAACCGGAATAGCGTATTAACCGGGCGCGGTTGAAACGCACTCGTGAAGGTTGAATTCATAGATAGAAGAATGAGAGAAATACCGTAATTCAAACGATACGAATAGAATATAATGAAAAACAGTGGGCATACATTTCAAATTATTCGAATACAATATATTCGAATGTGCACGAATACGTTGTTATTCGAAAACGGCGATTCGAATACCAGAATAACAATGGTATCCGAATAATATTCGTATATTCGAACATTATTCGCGAATTATTCGTGTCTCTCGAATATTCGAATAGTGCCAAATTATTCGAATCACAGTCCAAACCCTACTTTAGACAAGCCTATAATTCATAATTGACGAAGTACAATGGATTTACCGAATAACAGAACATTTTAACATTTTATTCATAATGCATTTCTTTTTATCTATCTATATATATAAAAATCAATGTTACGTGATAGTTTGTATGTATGTGGGTATGTCTCCTATGCGTTCATATACCATTCGTCCGATTGCGATGAAACTTGGGTGAGATGTTGGGTACACTCCAAGGAAGGTTTCTGACTTAGTAAATCCATTTTACAATAGGTAGCGCACGCGTAGATTCAACAAATGAGCGACGATGCGCGAAGCATTTCAACAAAGTCCCGTATGTGTTCATATACCATTCGTCCGATAGCGACGAAACTTGGGTTGGATGTTGTGTACACTTACGTGAAGGTTTCAAAATTAATGAATACATTTCACAGTAGATAGCGCACAAGTAGATTCAACAAATGAGCGACGACACGCAATGCGTTTCAACAAAGTCCCGTATGCATTCATACGCCATTCGTCCGATAGCTATGAAACTTCCGTAAAATGTTGTGTACACTGCAGGGAAATTTTCTGGCTTAGTACATCCACTTTACAATAGGCAGCGCACGAGTAGATTCAACAAATGAGCTACGACGCGCGAAGCATTTCAACAAAGTCACGTTTGAGTTCATATACCATTCGTCCGATAGCGATGAAACTAGGCTGAGATTTTGTGTGCACTCCAGGGAAGGTTTCTAGCTTAGTAAATCCCTTTAAAAATAGGTAGAGCACGAGTAGAATCAACAAATGAGCAACGACGCGCGAAGCGTTTCAACAAAGTCCCATATAATTTCATATACCATTCATCCGATAGCGATGAAACTTGGGTGAGATGTTGTGTACACTCCAGGGAAGGTTTCTGGCTTAGTACATACATTTTACAATAGGTATCGCACCAGTAGATTCAACAAATGAGCGATGACACGCGAAGCGTTTCCACAAAGTCCCGTATAAAGTCATATACCAGTCGTCTGATAGTGGTAAATGTTTGGTGAATTGTTGTGTACACTCCAGGAAAGGTTTCTGGCTAAGTAAATCCATTTTACAATACGAAGCGCACGTTTATATTCAACAAATGAGTGACTACACGCGAAGCGTTTCGACAACGTCCCGTATACGTTCACATACCATTCATCCGATTGCGATGAAACTTGGGTGAGATGTTGTGTACACTCCAGGGAAGGTTTCTGGCTGAGTACATCCATATTACAATAAGTAGCGCAAGAGTAGAATCAACAAATGAGCGACGACACGCGAAGCGTTTCAACCATGTCCCGTATGCATTCATATACCATTCGTCCGATAGCTATGAAACTTGGGTGAGATGTTGTGTACACTTCATGGAAGGTTTCTGGCTTAGTAAATCCACTATACAACAGGCAGCGCACAAGTAGATTCAACAAATGAGGGACGACGCGCGAAGCGTTCCAACAAAATCCCGTATAAGGTCATATACCATTCTGCCGTTAGCGGTGAAACTTGGGTGAAATATGGTGGACACTCCAAGGAAGGTTTCTGGCTTAGTAAATACATTTCACAGTAGGTAGCACACGAGTAGATTCGACAAATGAACGACGACACGCGGAGCGTTTCAATAAACTCCCCTATGTCTTCATATCCCATTAGTCCGATAGCGATGAAACTTGGGTGAGATGTTGTGGACACTTACGTGACGGTTTCTAACTTAGTAAATACATTTTACAGTAGGTAGTGCACGAGTAGATTCAACAAATGAGTGACGGGGCACGAATCGTTTAAACAAAAACCGGTATGCGTTCATATACTATTCATCCGATTGCGATGAAACATTGATCAGTTATTGTGTACACGCCAGGGAAGGGTTTCGAATTAGTAAATCCATTTCACAATAAGTAGCGCAAGAGTAGATGCAACAAATGGGTGCCGACGCGCGAAGCGTTTCAACAAAATCCCCTATTGGGTTCATATAACCTTCTTCGTTTGCGATGAAACCTTGATGAGTTATTGTGTACACGCCAGGGAAGGGCTTCGACTTAGTAATACATTTCTCAATAGGTAGCGCACGAGTAGATTCAACAGATGAGTGACAGCGCACGAATCGTTTAAACAAAACCCCGTATACGTGCATATACCATTCATCCGATTGCGATGAAACATTGATGAGTTATTGTGTACACGCCAGGGAAGGGTTTCGACTTAATAAATCCATTTCACAATTGGTAGCGCACGAGTATATGCAACAAATGGGTGACGACGCGCGAAGCGTTTCAACAAAATCCCCTATGCGTTCATATAACCTTCTTCGATTGTGATGAAACCTTGATGAGTTATTGTGTACACGCCAGGGTAGGGTTTCGACTTAGCAAATTCATTTCTCAATAGGTAGCGTACGAGTAGAATCAACAAATGAGTGACAGCGCACGAATCGTTCAAACAAAATCCCGTATACGTTCATATACCATTCATCCGATTGCGATGAAACTTTTGAAAGTTGTTGTGCACGCTCCCACGTTTGATTCTAAATTAGAAAATCCATTTTACGGTAGCATAGGGGCAGTTAACGGAAATTGAAAAACATGTTGTGTATCCAAAAGCATTTCAAAAAACAGAATTTCAACGCCAACACTTTCTTTGATTGGCATTGCAACGCATGCCGGGTACAGCTTGTATATATATAAAAATCAATGTTAACTTACTTGATAGTATGTATCTGGGTGTGTATGTCTCCTATGCGTTCATACACCACCCATCCGATTGCGCTGAAACTTGGGTGAGATGTTGATTACTCTCCAAGGAAGGTTTCTGGCTTAGTAACTCCATTTTACAATAGGCAGCGCACGAGTAGATTCAACAAATGAGCGACGACGCGCGAAGCATTTCCACACAGTCCCGTATTTGTTCGTAAACCTTTCATCCGATTGCGATGAAACTTGGGTGAGAAGTTGTTTCCACTCCAGGGAAGGTTTCTAACTTAGTAAATACATTTCACAGTAGATAGCGCACGAGTAGATTCAACAAATGAGTGACGACACGCAAAGCGTTTCAACAAAGTCCCGTATGCATTCATATACCATTCGTCCGATAGCTATGAAACTTGGGTTAGATGTTGTGTACACTTTTGGGAAGATTTTTGGCTGAGTAAATCCACTTTACAATAGGCAGCGCACGTGTAGATTCAACAAATGAGCTACGACGCGCGAAGCGTTTCAACAAAGTCACGTATTCGTTCATATACCATTCGTCCGATAGCGATGAAGCTTGGGTGAGATATTGAGTACACTCTAAGGAAGGATTCTGGCTTAGCAAATATACTTTACAATAGGTAGCGCACGAGTAGATTCAACAAATGAGCGACGACGCGCGAAGCGTTTCAACAAAGTACCGTACGCGTTCATATAGGCCTACCATTCGTCCGATAACGATGAAACTTGGCTGCGATGTGGTGCACAGTCCAGGGAAGGTTTTTGACTTAGAAAATCCATTGCAAAATAGGTAGCGCACGAGTAGATTCAACTAATGAGCGAAGGCACGCGAATCGCTTCAACAAAGTCCCGTATGCGTTCATATAGGCCTATTATTCATCCAACTGCGATGAAACTTGGGTGAGTTGTTGTGCACACTGCAGGGAACGTTTCTAATTTAGTAAGTCCATTGTATAATGGGTTGCGCACGATTAGTTTCAACAAATGAGTGACGGCGCACAAACCGTTTCAACAAAGTTCCATCTACGTTCATATACCATTCATCCGATTGTGATGAAACTAGGGTGAGTTGTTGTGCACACTGCAGGGAAGGTTTCTGACTTAGTAAATCCATTGTACAATTGGTAGCGCGCAAGTTGATTCAACAAATGAGTGACGGCGCGCGAATCGTTTAAACAAAATCCCGTAAGCCTTCATATGCCATTCATCCGATTGCGATGAAACTTTGATGATTTGTTGTGTATACGCCAGAGAAGGTTTTCGACTTAGTAAATCCATTTTACAATAGGTAGCGCACGAGTAGATGCAACAAATGAGTGACGACGCGTGAAGTGTTTCAGCAAAGTTCCATCTGCGTTCATATACCATTCATCCGATTGCGATGAAACTTTGGTGAGTTGTTGCGCACTCTCCCACAAATGTTTCAAAATTAGTAAATCCATTTTACGATTGCTTAGAGGCAGTTAACGGAAATTGAAGAAAAAATTGTGTATCCAAAAGGACTTCAAGAAACCAAATTACAATGCCAACACTTTCTTTGATTGGCATTGCAACGCATGCCGGGTACAGCTTGTAGTTTTATAAATGTGAAAAGTAGGCTAAAAATACTAGAGTATCCTGTAGTCAATACATAATTATTATGTTCATTAGTACGAAACAGTCAATCCAAATAATGAAAAACAACGGGCATACATTTCAAATTATTCGAATACAATATATTCGAATGTGCACGAATACGTTGTTATTCGAATACCAGAATAACAATGGTATTCGAATAATATTCGTATATTCGAACATTATTCGCGAATTATTCGTGCCTCTCGAATATTCGAATAGTGCCAAATTATTCGAATCACAGTCCGAACCCTACTTTAGACAAGCCTATAATTCATAATTGACAAAGTATAGTTTTATAAATGTGAAAAGTAGGCTAAAAATACTTGAGTATCCATGTAGTCAATACATAATTATGTTCATTAGTACCAAACAGTCAGTGATGTCTGTATTATTGTCACAAGAGCTGAAGATTAGTCAAAAAACGACTTGAAACATTTGTTCACTAATGAACATAATTATGTATTGACTACATCGATACTCAAGTATTTTTAGCCTACTTTTCACATTTTGCAAAAATGAGGAGAAAGTAGACTTATGAGATCGGGCAAATGTCTGTCTGTCTGTCTGTCTGTGTGTGTGTCCCTATCAACTCCTAAACGGCTGCAGCAATCGAAACAAAATTTGGTAGGAGTAAAGATCTATACCTGAATATCTCACGGCCATATTTGAAAATGATGTTAAGTGCTACCAACTGCTGAAAAATCGCAATTGTAATTTGAGCTGCATGTTGGATATCTTGGAAGGTATGAATGGGAGCTATTTCAAAATTGGCACACGTATAGATAAAAATATTGCAGTTTAATTTCCAGGAGGCCATACATGGCAGTGTTGCCAAAATGATATTAAGCCTGCTGATAGGTCCAAATTTTAAATGCATATAACTTCTACACTATCAATTGGATTTCAACCAAATTTCATATGTGCTATGTGTACATGAACAGATATGACTGAGCGTATTCCTAAGAGCCACCAGGGCTGCCAACTGTTAATAAATGCTCTCAAATTCTTTTTATCCAAATACCCATATATCAGAAAGTATGCAAGCCGACATCTTTAAACTGTGCACACGTATAGTACCTGACATTCTATATTAATTTGGAGTAAATTATATACGTCAGTGCTACCAACATCATTCTAAGCCTGCTGAGAGTTCCAACTTTAAATACATGTAACTTCTATACTATCATTTGGATTTCAACCAAATTTCGTGTGTGCTATGTGTACCATAACAGATATGACTATGCCGATTCTTAAGAGAAACCAGGGCTGCCAACTATTAATAAATACTGTCTCTATTTTTGTTACCCTAATATCAATATATCAGAAAGTATGCAAGCCAATAGCTCTAAACTTTGCACACCACGTATAGTACCTGGCATTCTAGATTAATTTGGAGTAACTAATATAGGCCTACGCCAGTGCTGCCAACATGATTCTAAGCCTGCTGATAGGTCCAATTTTAAAATGCATGTAACTTCTAAACTAACTAATGGATTTCATTCAAAATTGACACAACAATAGATCATATTATTTCAGATAATTTCTAACCAATACATGTATGCCATTGTTGCCAACATGATTTTACGCGCGCTGTTAGATCCAATGTTTAACTGCATGTAACGTCAATGCTATCCATTGAACTTCAACCAAATTTTGTATTCTGTACCTTAAGAGACGGAACTAAGAATATATTCAGTCACCAGGGCTGCCAACTGTAGTTCTCTATTAGGCTACATTATGCCAGGTATACAGTATCTCGAACTAATTAGAAATTTCGATATTACCAACTTAATTTCATCATTATTCTAGATAGATCCATATAGATTAGTCATTGGCATGAATCTTAAATTTTAAGAAAAGTAGGCTCTTTAGTTCGTGACGGAACTTCTTGTTGTTTTACATGTATTCATTTTCATCATGAACCAGAACAAACCAGTGAAGTAAGGGTGAAACTGTAAAAAACATAAAAATAGATGAGAATAGAATCGATCATCCCTTCTCCTGGTGGAGACAGGATTTAAGTAGCGGGCGTATGGACTCACTCCACGGTCCGTGCGAAGTGAATGACAGATATCTTGCGACTCCTTATAGGCGCGACAGAATTATGTGCTTCTCGCCTTATCGAGGAAGCGTTGAATGATTTGCACCCGTCTCCAGGCGCATTCCACGAAATCATGTCCGAGCCTACATCACCATGTCAAAGGAATAGATATCAATTGCGCAATTACCTTACTCCCGGTATAAGAGGCTGTCTCAACCCCTCACCCCTTTGCATTTCATAAATAATTCGTATCCTAGTTTTATTGTGCCTTCTACTAAAATATGAATCTCCATGCCATTCGCTCCAATAGTCTTGACGCCAACCCATAACAGACGACAAAAAGAAGACAAAATTAAGCAGGGGGCATATTGGTTAATTCACCTCTTCCGGGATAAATACAATTTTTTAGCTGAAAATTCAAAATGCTCAGAGAGAAAATTAACTTTATTTATAGAAATTACACACCGCTGCCATCTCGAATATATACAAAATTACAATTGATCAGCATCGAATGAAAGTACAAATACGAAAATTGGCTAGACAGTAGGTTCGTATAAGAGGCTTGTAAAGTGTCGTGTACCAATTTAAACCACCCTAATTGACCTCAATGTCACTGCCAAATCAGAACAGAAGATTTCAAAATCAGGAATAATTATTTTTTTAAAGTAGGTTGTGTTCTTTACGGAACATCTTGTTAATTAGTTTAAACATTGCATTTCCCATGTGTATCCCCACAATCCTCATCCTAAAGGATCTAATTTACTGGAGGTAAAATATATTGTTGTAATTGATTCATTTAGGGGCTTTACGGCATCGTGGTCATGTGTACTTTGGTATGTGTGCAGACTTCGTCTGGTAACCGGTGTTATTTTATTTGGCTGCATTGTTACGTATTTGTAATAAGAGTCTAGGATTGGGGAAGGAGGAATTCGTGGCCTTAATTAAGGTGCCGTCCTGACATTTGACTGGTGTAGAAGTGGAAAACCACTTCTAGGATGGCTGAAGCAGGACTCAAACCAACCTCTTTTCAACTTTCCTCACGAGGCTGAGTAGAGCCCGTTTCAGCCTTTAGTTCAAATCCTTCGTAACCTAACACACGATCCGTGGCACAGAAGTCTTAAGAGATATCCCTAGGCTAGAAAGCGGGCATATTTGGAGCTACAAAATGACCATTCCAGAGACAAACTGCAGAAATTCCAGGAATATCCGACTTCAATTTAGCAGTCAAAATGTTCGCACACATTTTGCACGACCACTCACTATGGATTATCCGCTTCCCGCGAGCAGCGCCAACAGTCACGTGCAATTCGAACTCATTCGGTTACCAGACAATTGCGTGCTGTTTACATACAAACTTAATCTTGATTGCGCTAACCATCTAAACAAGGATTAGAAGGTAATGACGTACACAGCATCAACCCTGTTGCTCTCTCTAGACCTCCACGAAACACACATTCACACACATTTAGATTACCAATTAAATGAAGTTCGATACAGGTAATTGTTGAACCAATTGCTCGACAAACGCCAAACTGAACAAAATCATTTACCTCTGTAAGACCAACTTTGTGGTCGACCTAATGCGTACATGTGAAATTCAAACGATTGAATTAGGAGCAGAAAATCGGACACTGAAAGAATAGTGACACTCCAACGAGGTGCAAACACACACTCCATGATCTACTGTCTAAGCAGCATAATTGGGAAAGGCACTCATGACGTAGGGACCGGACATTTATGCACTGAAAATGATTAAAATATGCATTAAAAATTGAAAAATATGCACTTAACAATAAGCCAATCTTATTCAATCACTTTATACATGTATTATTCACTGCAGAAAGAAGCATCACAATAGATAACTGCACGGTTTTCAATGTTATCAGGAGACAAGTCACGTCTATTTTAATCGTTTTCAGTGCATAAATGTCCAGCCCCAGCCATCAGTTGAATAATCACCATTACCTGTTACCCACTGTTTTAATAAATACTTTCTCTTTACACATTTTGAGTTAAGGATATGCAGACTAAACATAAAGTAACACATTAACTGAGGAAACTCCTCACAAAACTAACCCCGGGCTACTGGCTGCTGAGATGGTGAAAGGAATAGCTAGGCAGCATTGCGTCAAGTACAAGTACTGTAATCTCATCTGTTTCTCAGAAAGTTGCTTGCAAGGGATGTCAAACTCGCAGGCGACACCTATTTTGTTCAAGATGCTTTTAACTATACTTAATTTCAACCGTATTTGCTAAAATATGCTGTTGTGTTCAGAATATGCAAAAATTCCAATAAACCGTCAAAATATGCATTTTCAAAAAATCCGGTCCTTACGTGATGAGTCCCTAAATCTTCCACCAGTTTCAATCTTAGTACCGTAAAGAAGCTAATTCAAAGTTTTGAAGCCATTCTCCAGTGTTGCCTACACGAACTATTATTTGTAACTCTTAGGTCGGTCAACGCGAATATGCCCAATGACTGATGGGCTACAATGTACAGTACATATTATGTAAATAACACTCCTGGAAAAAATTACATGTATTAGTTTATGATCTCTATTATTGCCCCATTATAATAGTGATCATTAGGGCTCGGATTTTTAGGTAAATAAATATTTGTTTTATGAAATACATACTTTAAACATATTTTCTATAAATACATAAATTCCTGGTTTTCACTTATTAGCACATAAAAGGATATAGCATTTACATTTTTTAAATCAGTATGCAACTGCATTTTTGTTCTGTGTTACATCAACGAGGAAGAACCTGTGAGCTATCTAATCTTCATGCTGAGCGTATGTCAGCTTGCAACTGTGTTATTCTTAACTTGTCACCCCGTGCCACTCACTATGGAAGCCGGGGATTTCCTTCTCCATAGCTATATTGCACCACGTGCTAGACCTCCTCTTCCCCCAGCTACCTGGAACCAGTGTCACTCACATGCAGTTCATTCCTGGCACTGTGAAGTGTAAGGCAGTTCTACGATGCTTAAAGTAAAAACAACTACATGTTACCGTCTGTAGCAGAATTTGAAGATAATTTTACTTCTGATGGGGGCGTTCTGTTCTGCCAACCATGTGGGAAAGCAATCATGGCTGAACAGCGATCTCAAGTTACACAACACCTCCAGGGCAAGAAACATATTCCCACAGTTTCGCGCCTTCAGAATAAGTGTGTCGGTCATTTGTGATGGACAACCTGAAGCTGTAGGCCCATCTCGTTGTGTATTGTAATGCTTCCACAGTCAGTGAGACATAGAATAAATTGCATTCGTGAGTACTGCTTATTGTTTATATTCACATTAATAACTATAATTAAATATTTTTACTTTTTTTCCCCACATATTTCAGGTATTTTTAATACATAAAAATAAACATTTCCCCGATTTTTAGCACCTAAAAATCCTAGCCCTGGTGATCAAAAACGAATACACGCACATTTTTCCAGGAGTATTATTTACATATTATAAGCCTATACATTGTACCCCGCCCAGTCATTGGGCAATTTCGTGTTGACCGACTGAAGAGTTACAAATAACAGTCCGTGATACAAGATAACATTCGAACGAGTGAGCACATAGGATTGTGGAAGAGCTATTAGTTTTCGAAATGCATACGATAGGCAACAGGAATAGAACCACCTTCGGCGTCAGCTGAAAAAACATATTTTAATTTATATATGCAGTGACAGAAATATACAGGTTGTTTCAAACAAGTGGTACCGCCCATTTTGGGCGTGCACTGTGGAGCGATGCTAGGCCCAAACTTACAAATTTTCCACGTCGATAGACACGGCACGACTTGGTGCATTGCATTGATTCATAATTGGCTCTGGGAGACTGACGTGGCAACAAAAACGCTCCAGAAGGCGTATTCTCGCCGCAGCAACAAAGTCGCCCCATTTCCCTACGCATGCGACACAGGACGCTTTATAACAACCAACTACACATACATACCAAGATCAGTTGTCTGTAATTGTTTCACGTTGGTGTAATCAAAAATGGTGAATAATTGGTGTGAAGTTGGTAATCAACCACAGTTGTGGAATTGAGCACATCATGAGTATATGAATAAGGAAATAAAATCCAATGGAATGAAGTAGCAGCAATAATAAATATTGGGGAATGGAGAATGCTGACGTATTGATGGTTTAAACAAGAAGATAAGAAGCAAATATTATCAACGTTTCACAGTATTGTTTGCAGGTTTTCTTCACGTTAAAAGTAATGCAAAATTGAAGTAATAATTGATCGCATAATGCGCGGCGCAACGCAAACAAAAACTTTCCTTGTTTACCTCCGTCTGGTTTGGTTAATAAATATAGAACAATCAGAAAGCAATAATATTTTACAAAGCACTAGCTGATATAGCTACATTGCCACAAATATTCTCTGGATTCATAGAAATAGCTGTTGAGTGAGATTTGAACCCTGGTGGTGGTGGTGGTGGTGGTGGTGGTGGTGCTGGTGGTGGTGGTGGTGGTGGCGGCGGCGGCGACTGTTTTAAGAGGTGGAACAGCGTGGTCGTTTGCTCTTACTCGGACCCCATCTCCTGTGTACTTTCCATCTCCGCTAACACACGACTACTGTTCACCTCCAAGTCACCGTCATCGTAGATATCTGTGATCTCAATAGGCGATAACCAGAGCACTAAGTTCAATTCTTGGATCGCCGGGACATTTTGACATGATATTAAGAATGCCAGGCAAGTACAGTCATCATCATCTTCATTTCCCATTTGACACTGGGTGGGGGCAAATATGGTTCCTCTCCACCTTGTTCTGTCGTTCCACCATTCCTCTTCCGACACAGTGTTCCAATCCAGGTTCCGTTTTCTAATACTATTCTCCACCGAGTCAATCCAACGCAATCTTGGTCTTCCTCGTCCTCTCTTCCCTGTCATCCGTCGTTCCAGTGCTCGTCTTGGTAGCCTTACTTCATTCATCCGTTTGACATGTCCAAACCATCTCAATCTGTTTTGCTCCAGTTGGTCATTTAGTTTCTGCACTCCCAGTTCTTTCCGTATATCTTCATTTCTCACTCTGTCTCTCCTCGTTTTCTGGACCATACTTCTCAGGAATCTCATCTCAGCTGCTTGTACTCTGCTCTAATCCCTCTTAGTCATTGTCCAAGTTTCTGCTGCATATGTCATTATTAGGGCTCGGATTTTTAGGTGCTAAAAATCGGGAAAATAATTATTTTTTATTTATTAAAAATACCTGAAATAGGTGACAAAAAAGTAAAAATATTTAATAATAATTTAGTTTATTAATGTGAATATAAACAATATGCAGTACTCATGAATGTAATTTTTGCTATGTCTCACACAACGAGAGAGATCTTCAGGTTGTCCATCACTAATGACCAACGATTATCGCGAAACACTTCTTCTGAAGACACGAAACTGCGGCAATATGTTTCTTGCCCTTGAGGTGTTGTGTAACTTGAGATCGCTGTTCAGTCTTGATTGCTTTTCCACATTGTTGGCAGAACAGAACGCCCCCTTCAGAAGTAAACTATTCTTTAAATTCTGCAACATACTGTTGCAGGCGATAACTTGTAATTGCTTTTACTTTAGGCATCGTAGAACTGCCATACACTTCGCAGTGCCAGAAATGAACTGCATGTGAGTGACACTGGTTCCAGGTGGGGGAGGTCTAGCACGTGGTGCAATATGGCTGTAGACAAGGAAATCCCCGGCTTCGACAGTGAGTGGCACGGAGCGACAAGTTAACAATAACACAATTGTAAGCTGGCATATGCTCTGCAAGAAGATTAGATAGCTCACAGGTTCCTGCCCGTTGAAGTAACACAGAAGGATCTAGCATACTGAGTTTAAATAATGTAAATAGTATGTTTTTTTTTGTGCTAATAAGTGAAAAGCAGGAATTTATGTATCTATGGAGAAATGCTTAAAATATGTATTTACATTAAAAATATTTCTTTACCTAAAAATCCGAGCCCTGGTCATTATGGGAACATAATATGCTTTGTACATAACTTCTTCAGCCTTAATTGGTATATACTAGTCCCCGTACCTGTTGGTAGAAAGCACTCCCGAGTTGTATTCTTCTGCTAATTTACAAATCTAGTCTTCCATCTTCAGTAAGTTCACTTCCCAAGTATTTGAAGTGTTTCACTACTTCCAATTCCTTATCTCCTACTTTGATAACTCCTTTTCCTTCTTTCTTATCTCTACTCATTGGTGTATTTTTGGAATACACGGTAAGAGAGTATTCTTTTTAATGTTCTTTGCATGTTCATTTTTTCCTTTTTATCAAACACCAACAGCGATCTTCTAGTTTCTCTTTGGTGGTCATGTCTCTTATGTCATTGTGAGTCTGTTCTAGATATATATCTTCCATGACCCACCTAGCGTCATCTAGCAGCGAATCTCAGAAGCTCCTCAATTCTTCCCTGTACAAGAGGACTTACTTATCAATTTGGCCATCAGATCTCGTCGCCATCGCCAGCTATCATCTCCGTGATCAAGAGAACTTAGTCTACTTTTTCACTCACCATGCTGCGCTAGTATCGCCTACTATCAACTCTTTGAAGACCATTCATCAAGAAGAACATTTATTTTTGATAAGTTGTCTATTCAGTTATGTTCTCCTTTTGTCTCCTACCCCCGCTCTTTTTCCTTCCTTGGTCCCTCCGCGCTTCGCTGAGTGTGTCTCACTTGCACGTCGGCAGTTGACTCAGTCAGTCAAGGTTCAACTAGAGCCAGTCTCCTCAAACCAAGAGGCACTCTCTACATTCTACGCCATGTTGACACATTAAGTATCCGTCAAAGGGAACTTCACCTTCGGCATGCAACAAAGATAAGTACAAACTTCTGGTTTTAACCTCATCTTCATCAGTTTTATTATCTACATGCTTTTATCGATCATTTATAGGCAGTGTGAGATTAATCATTTGTGGCAATAATCATCCTTCGCGGGATTCTCCATGTTGGGCTTTTGTCTAATTAAGCCAATCTTTGTGAAAAGCAGCATTTCTTATGCTTATTAAATGAGAGAGCTTCTCACAACGGGGGATATCATAGAATACCCACTGTCTATAAATACACACATCAAAAAAAGTTTTGCATCACCTCGGTTCCAAGAGTTCCGGAACCGTTAAATACAAAGGGAATAGAGATCAACACAAACAACATTTCAGCTCGTTTTATTGCTCATGAGACCCACACATTGCATGTTGTACCATCATACAGCTAGACTTTCAGCATTTGTGGTCCAGATTGCAGTACACACCACTACCTCTAATACCCAGTAGCACGTCCTCTTGCATTGATGCATGCCTGTATTCGCCGTGGCATACTATCCACAAGTTCATCAAGACACTGTTGGTCCAAATTGTCCCACTCCTCAACGACAATTCGGCGTAAATCTCTCAGAGTGGTTGGTGGGTCAAGACGTCCATAAACAGCCCTTTTCAACATATCCCAGGCATGTTCGATAGGGTTCATGTCTGGCGAACATGCTGGCCACTGTAGTCGAGCGATGTCGTTATCTTGAAGGAACGCATTCACAAGATGTGCACGATGAGGTCGAGAATTGTCGTCCATGAAGACAAATGCCTCTCCAATATTCTGCCGATATGGTTGCACTATGGGTCGGAGGATGTCATTCAGGTATCGTAAAGCCGTTTCGGAGCCTTCCATGACCACCAGTGGCCTACGTCGGCCCCACATAATGCCACCCCAAAACATCAGGGAACCACCACCTTGCTGCACTCGCTGGACAGTGTGTCTAAGACGTTCAGCCTGACCAGGGTGCCTCCAAACACGTCTCCGACGATTGTCTGGTTGAAGGCATATGCGACACTCATCGGTGAAGAGAACGTGATGCCAATTCCGTGGGGTCCATTCAGCATGTTGTTGGGCCCATCTGTACCGCGCTGCATGGTGTCGGGGTTGCAAAGCTGGACCTCGCCATGGACGTCGGGAGTGAAGTTGCGCATCATGCAGCCTATTGCGCACAGTTTGAGTTGAAACACGACGTCCTGTGGCTGAACGAAACGCATTATTCAACATGGTGGCATTGCTGTCAGGGTTCCTCCGAGCGGCAATCCGTAAGTAGCGGTCATCCACTACAGTAGTAGCCCTTGGGCAGCCTGAGCGAGGCCTGTCATCGACAATTCCTGTATCTCTGTACCTCCTCCATGTCCGAACAACATCGCTTTGGTTCACTCTGAGACGCCTGGAAACTTCCCTTGTTGAGAGCCCTTCTTGACACAAAGTAACAATGCGGACGCGATCGAACTGCGGTATTGACCTTCTAGGCATGGTAGAACTACAGACAACATGAGCAGCGTACCTTCGTCCTGGTGGAATGACTGGAACTGATCGGCTGTCGTACCCCCTCCGTCTAATAGGCCCTGCTCATGCATGGTTGTTTACATCTTTGAGCAGTTTTAGTGACATCTATGAACAGTCAAAGGGACTGTATCTTGGATACAATATACACAGTCAACGTCTATATGCCGGAGATCTGGGAACCGAGGTGATGCAAAACTTTTTTTGATGTGTGTATTAAGCTTGTTCCACCGCTGGAGTAACTTTGGCCCTATTCTTCCATTAGGATCGTTTTGGAACCTTCCAGAATCTGCACTTTATCTACAAGTCACGCCGTCATGTATCTTTCACTCACTTGTGGGAATGCCATTTCAAACTAAGGAATCTACCTTATAAATTAATGCTCAATAGCTAAATTTTCTTCCACCGTTAGGATTTTTTTCTGGCGCATTTAATTGTAATACACAACTTTCTCAAGTAATAGACTTTCGCCTATCTAGTGCAACCAGATTGCAATAACTTTCTTTGTCATAAACTTTTGCGCTACTACAGTGAACTTTCCATCCATTTCAACGAACTATAGTGATAAACAGTGTTCTTTCAGTATTTCTTCCGCGTCGCGCTCGTCCGATTATTATAAACACGGCCATGAACATTTACCTTTCATCCCAATTGCTCTTTCCTAAACCTTTTACTAACAAACCATAATAATAAATTTACTACTTTAAGTTCTTTTTCAATGGGGTGTCAATCTACAGATGTGCCCTCCCATTTTTTCTTATGTGTAATTAATTAACTTCTGCATAACTACGTGTCTTGTACACGGTTCAAATTATCTTGTTTCTCCCTTCTAATTTAAGGGATACAATTTTTTCAACTTATAAGTGAGTTATTTCTAGGTTTCACGAAAGGGAAACTTGCCCCATTTGTCTCGTGATTCCTATCTAAACATAGGAGGTCTAAAACCTTCCTTTTGACTTTCTCTTCAGGTTTCACAGTAAGTGACCTGCCCTATTTGTGTAACTACTAAAAGTAATGCTGCTTCAATACAAGAAGTTATAGGAACTTCTCTTTCATTCTACCTGCTTTCTTTTTTGTTATTTTCGAAGTTGTAACTTTCTTTAAGATAGGTACTTGGAAATTTTTGAAAGTACACACCTTGTACTCGATTTAATGTCTAAACTTTAATCACTTCGTTTGTCTTTTTTTAATCTTACAAAGATTTTAGTACATATAAAGGTTTGAAACCTAAAGAATTGTTAATTGCCTGGAGCAAACGTCAAATGTTTTCTGAGGTCTGTGACCCCAAAATTGTTAACCAAATTGAAAATATATATTTGTTAAAGTTATCAACTTCTTTTGAATTGTTAAATAAATTAAGCGTTTCTTTTCGCTTTTTCATTTTTCTAGTACAACAGTTAGGCAAGATCCTCTCTTCCTACTCAATGCCATTAAATCTATTGATAGGGCTTTCACCACTCGTTGCATTTCAGCAAGAACTCTTAGTGGATATCTCGTCAAAGTCTCTCTTAGCATTAATAGCTAATTCTAACTGGCCAGTAAGGCAAGTACAGCTCGCTACGCCAGCTTCCTGCTTGTGGAGATCCTCTCCAAAATCTTATGGTTGGTTTTCTAAAAGATAAGTTTTTCTCTTTGCCTAAACTTTTAGTCGGCTCTTTGCTGAGTAAAAGCTTAGCCATTTCCAAATGCAACTATTGGTTCACTTACCAAAATTATTCCCCACGGTATAATTTTTTTATCACTATCCTTCTTGGAAGCACTTGGTCGCTTTTTCAGGAACTCTATAACTTCGAAAACTGGAAATACCAAACCTGATTCAAATTATTGGCATTCTTCGAATTACTTTGCAAAAACGAATTTCTTTGAGCAGAAATACAATAAATCTGTTCCTCTCTGTCTTGCCAGACCATCACCCTTCCACATAGTAGGCATATGCATGCTTGAGAGGGAATTTACTAAAGCCACTCTCTTGCAAACCGCCCAAGTCCTAGCTGCGTTTCCCGTCAGCTTCGACCAGGTCCTTACCCACTTTAGGTATCAGAGAGCGGATTTGCGGTGGCAACCGCCTCTTAGTGCATTTACAGTAAAATTTATAACTTTTGTGGGACTCTCCTCCTATTTCTCCATCCTTTTTCTCCAGTCCGAAACCCACCTCCTTTTCTTTATCATCTTCCCTTGGTGGTTAGGTTATTCCTCAGCCAATAATCTACCCACTCATCACCACTGTTTTACTCTTCTCCACATTTATCTTCAATCCCCATTGCTCAATCTTTTCATTTATTTCGTCTAACTGTTCTTGTACCTCCATCTCATCCTCGCCCCAGATCACAACGTCGTCTGCAAACAACATTACCTTCATCTTTGCCCTACTATATTCTTTCATTGCTGCCTTCATGATGTCATCCATCACCATTACGAACAATAATGGTAACAACACACTTCCTTGCTTTAGTCCAGTGTCAATTTTAAACCATTCCGATGTCCCGACTCTAGTCTTCACACTACTGTAGCACTCCATGCACATTCCTTTTATCATGTCTCTCAGTTCCTTGCCTATCCCCCTATTTGTTAAGCTTTCCCAAGCTTTTGTTCTAGGGATGCTACCATAGGCCTTTTCTAGATCAATAAAAGGCATTACCATATCCTTCCCATATTCCCAACTCTTTTCAATGTTCTGTCTCAGTATGAAAATGACCTGCCCCCTCTAAATCCGAACTGCTCCTCCTCTATTTGGCTTTCTACCTTTACTCTAATTCTTTTTTCTAGGATTCTTTCCATTACTTTGGCAACATGCGAGATGATGGTGATTCCTCGGTAGTTACCACACACCTTCCTGTCTACTTTCTTGAATATTGGCAATATTATTCCCTTTTTCCAGGCTTCAGGTACTTTCCTCGCTCTCCACACACTCCTGAGAAGTCTGTATGTCCACTGCAGTCCCACTGGTCCTGCCGCCTTGATAATTTCTATTGCTAGTTCGTCCATTCCCACAGCTTTCCCCATATTCATCTTCCTAACTGCCCATTCCACTTCTGCTGTTTTCGTAAATTCTCCGCATGCCTGGCGTCTCACCTTCAACAGCTCGCTGAAATATTCATTCCATCTGTCCGTTATCTCTTCTGGTTTTGTCAATATTTCACCTTCTTCGTTTTTCACGAACCCAGTGTTCACCTTTTCATTCCTTCTGCTTTTTATAATTCCAAACAGCAATTTCTTTCCACAATGTAAATCCTCCCTTATTTCCAGTGAATTCTTCCCAGCTTTTCTTCTTTCCCTCTGCAATTACTTTCTTGCAATATTTGTTTGCTTCTATATATTTTGCTCTACATTTTTCAGTCTTTTTTGTTTTCCATTCCTTCCAAGCTTTCTTCTTCTCTCTTACCTTTTCTTTCACTCTATCAGTCCACCATTTTGTCGCCTTTTCCCGTACCTTTCCTGATGTTCTACCACATGTTTTCTCTGCAATGTTTACAAATCAGGCAAATACAGTATTTACATTTAATAGGCAGGTTAATTATATTCGTCACTTGACGTGAACGATGTAAAAGTTAATGCCTTCTACAGGACGGCTTTTCAGGTTACTAGGCCGTGTATAACATTTCTTAATATCTTCTGGCATTTCACCAACAAGTGCGGTCGGCATTTTCAAAGATTTGTTCTGATAGCTTGAAGTGGCGCTGTCTGAGGATTATATACGTTATTGGAATGTTCTCGAAATACAATGACTTGAGAGGTTTTTGGTATTTTCTGGTTGACAGTTCTATTGATTTCATTCTCATGTGGCAATGTTATTGATATACTCGTACGTGATAGGTCGACTGCTGTGGGAGAAGAGGGAGGGAGAGGGGGGGGGGGCAGAGGAGCGTGACGTCATTTAAGTTCCTTGTGTTTGGTAAGAGATGGCCGTCAGATATTGTTCATATAACGTATCTCCATTTTTCTATTGAAATGTTGTGGGTGTTTATAACGTGGTATGTCCTAGAAAGTATTTCTGTGTCTTCAAAACGGATAACGTGATCTCTTGAAGACACTGTGCAGAGATAAGCAACTGAATGCTGGTGAAATATTTTTCGAGGTCGCCATGTTGCATTAATGAAACATAAAAATGTCAAAAGCACGATCGAGGTCAGACGAAATGGTAGTAAGTCCCTACCGAGTGCCATTGAAATCGCTCTAGCCGTTTAGATTTTAGAAATATGTGAGAGGGACACAAGGACAACGGGTGATCCCATAAGCCTATTATTTCAGTGACCGAAATCCAATCATGTGACTCTGCTACCCCAGCCATGGTCGAGAAGGAAACGAAGGATCACTAGCCAATTTACACCGAGAGCTTGAGGGCGAGTTTATGAACTCAAGAATTTATAATTTATATGTTGAGTAAGCAACTCCATTTTTATGAAATCGCACTGAATTATATTTATTATGACATCTTATAATTGTCCTCGTTACTTATTATTATCAAGCTAAGATAAAAGAAGATATCAGTTGTAAACGGTTAATTTAGTGTAGCAGAAAACCGAGTATTTCTTATTAATCCTATGTGAAGCTCCTCATGACGACGACAGAGAGAGGGATGATTTCTCCTACCACTCCTTTCCACCCACGTGACAAGGAAGTTAGTCTGCAGTACAATGTCGAACCCAACACATTCGCTTACAATTACGGTATGATCGCGAACACGCAAATTAAGCTCGTGAGTGTAACAGATTTGAACTCACTGATCAACTGCGATCGAAACATTTACTTCGCTATCCTAGCTGATATTACCCGTCCGCCATGGTACCCTCGCCGCACACAATGATCCGATTAAATATCAATCATACAAAATCACCAATCACGTGTAGATAAAACGTAGTTTTTCGTTTAGCCTTGCAATGCTATGAGCCTCATAACAAGCTATATTTCATACTGCTACGACCACCCGGACCCGAGAAAAAGTTGGTTTACAAAATGAACACCAACTATTTTCAGAACTGTCAGATCAGATTAAAATTCCGTATACACGTTAAACATAAGTTCCTACAAGATGTATTTAAGATTCATTACGATCTAATTAATACTTCTAATGTAATGATCTTTCTAACTGAGCGCTCCGTTATACTTGGTAAAAAAGGCACTTTTTTTGTTCAACCAGCTATAAAATATTAACGGATTACAATACAACTATATATTCTACATAGTTAAACGCAGAATAAAATAAGGACAAGTTTGGTGTATCTTGGTTTTATACAAGACCACGGGTAACATTTTCGTTGATGTCTAAACTCGAGTATCTATACTTTCTTCCCCGACAGTAGGTAACATACTGATATCGCGCCAGAAGATGGCAGTCGGGTTTGAACTACAGTTGTCTTCCCGCTCACTGCGTATCACGCATTCAAAAACATTAAGTTGGTCACTGTTTCCATCACTGTACCTGATACTGCCAAACTGTTAAAAGTAAACACACAGGCTTGTAAGAATATCGACAGTAGGAAGGAAGGTAACAATACACACACACGTGAAGCCCGATAACAAATTACCATGCAGCAAGTAGCAGCCAACTGATTGCCCGCCGATTTATTTAGGTTTGGAATAGGCGGGCCACGCATGCGTACTGCAAGACCACCCCCCTACCCCGTCACAGCGTGTTGAACTGCCATCTCCTGGCGCGATGATATTAGCAGCAAGCAGCGGGACCATCTTATGATGTGACGTCACAAACACGAGCACGGCCTGACTATCTAGTGTGCCCTTGGTGTAGCGCTCCATGCATAATGAGGCTACACACACGCCATGCCTTCTTAGAGCCTTCTGCTGAAGGTAAGAAGAAAAACTAGAAGACATCTGACTACTCAAAACTGAGGGTATCAGAAAAGAATAGGCAAGGACAAATTACAGCGGGAAAAATGAAAGACACTATAGGCCTCGGGGTCAGAAGAGAATAAGAGTTGACCAAGGGAGGTCGACAAGAAAGATGAACGAATGGAGCACGGCACAAATAAGTAGAAACAATTCCGGACTCAGCTGGGACCTCGTGGTCATCAACTCACATACCACTAAATGTGAGCTGTTCCACGGCTTTGTACTGAAGTAAGGTGCTGAGTGACTCTGGACTCTATAGACGATTTTCTTTGTCCGCGCTTTATTACTATATTCATTTGCCATGATCGATGATGACAATTGTTGTTTTAAGGGGCCTAACATCCAGGTTATCGGCCCCTAATGGTCTGGGTGATAGCGAAAATGACAATGAATTGGAAAACAGAACGAAAATTAAGTGAGACGGAAAATACTTACCAAAAAAAAAACTCAGATTGAAACTACTCACGAAGGGGTAACGTTCTCGCTTGCTGAGCCCAAGGCTGCAGGTTCGAAACCTGGCGCAGTCAGCTGGCATTTGAGGGTGCACAAATGCGAGGGAGCCGTGTCAGTACATTTCCTGGCACGTTAAAGATCCCCTTCGGGGCACAATTCCGGCACCCCGGCGTCTCTAAAAGCCAGGGTAGTTAAAAGGGACGTAAAACCAATAACATTATTATTATTATTTATCATTATTATTATGAAACTACTCACAAAATGGAGAGCGGTACCGGTAATACTTACAAAAGGGAATTTAGAACGAAAATACTCACAAAAGGAGTACATTGAAAAATAAGCACAAAATGTAGGTTAGGTTCAAAATACGTACAAAATCCAATGTAGAGTCGAAATACATACAAAATGCAACTGATATTCAAAATACTTACAAAATGCAAATGAGATTGAAAATACGTACAAAATGCAATTGAGGTTCAAAATACTCACAAAATGCAATTGAAATTGAAAATACACAATCAATTCAGATTGAAAAACTCCCATTTCAGATCCAAAATACAAAGTGCAATTGATATTCAAAGTGCTTACAAAATGCAATTGAAATTGAAAATGCTTACAAAATGCACTGTAGATTCAAACTACTCACTTGGGTGGACAATACTTACAAAATACAATTTAGATTGAAAATACTTACAAATTGATGATGATGACGATGATGATTGTTGTTTTAAGGGGCCTAACATCTAGGCTATCGGCCCCAAAACTTACAAAATGTAATTTAGATTCCAAATACCCACAAAATGCAATTGAGAATCAAAATACTCGCAAAATGCGCAGCATCCAAAATGCAATTTAGATTGAAAATACTTGCAAAAAGCGGTTTAGGTTGAAAATACTTACAAAATGCAATTGAAATTCAAAATACTCACAAAAGTTCCACCCCCTATATTGAAAGACTTACTAAAAAGCAATTTAGATTGTCAATCCCTACAAAATGCAATTGAGGTTGAAAACACTCGCAAAATGCAATTTAGATCGACAAGACTTAAAAAATGCAACGTAGATTGAAAATACCTACAAAATGGAGTGTAGATGAAAAAAAAAAGCTAAAGGGAATTTAGATACACGGGGAGCCAATTAACAAAAACAGTGCGGGAATCTTAAAGAGAAAAGGATATATATTGAAAAGAAAACAAGAGGTCTGACCCCTCGAAGAAGGAGGGACCAGGAAAGATGAGGCAAGGGCCAATTAAGGCGGGAAAGTGAAAGACTCCCTAGGCCTCGGATACCCTAATACCGTCGGGGTCGGAAAAGAACAAGAGTTGACCAAGGGAAGTCGACAGGAAAGAAGACGGAGAGGAGCCCGTCACAAGTAAGTGGAAGCAATGCCAGACTCAGCTGGGGTCCCGTGGTCGCCAACCCACGTCCCACTAGATGTGAGCCCGTTTGGGGGCCATGATCACTCGACCTGTAATCATTCAATATTACTCAAACCTTTAGGCTATATCCGTCTGTGTTATGTTATCAAATTGGTGTGAGTTGGTCATCAATCCACGTTACGTTTCATGAACCGATTTGCAAGTGAAAGTTGTGTGCTCTTTATTGGACGGACAATTTTAGTAGAATTTTGCACTATCTCCAGGCACCTTGCGCCAGATCGCAAATCTCGTCTGTAGTTAAATTGCTCAAAAAAAGTTTTGAATCACAAAACATCAACCCATACATAGAGCCAACGCCGACCAATACATATTTGTAGATGTAGAATCAACTAAGCAAACTGAAAATGACTGCTATGGGCTATGTTTTGCAAATCAAATCATTTTAAAATATATTCCATAGAAAGGAAATCTTCTACGATGAGATAACTTCTTTTCAGGCAATTTATTATGACTACAAGAATGCATGTGCACACTTAAAGATCTTGCTTGACGGATATTAGCGTTGATTCAAGTTCGGCATGAGCAATTGCACACAATTCTGATCTACAGTAGTACTTCCATGGGGGAAATGTGGTTCTGAGAACAGGTAAAAACGTCTAAGTTTTAAGTAAATCAAATTCATTGCAAACGTGGCAAGACGATACGTCTTAACATTACAACTTATAAAACAATAACCGGCATGTATGCTTTTCATTCGGTCAACATGATTGTACCAATTGTATTGGCTGATAATAATAATATTTTAGGGGCAAAGCAACCTAAATTCAAGTGTTCAACGGGGGCGTTTCGTCCACTCAGAGAGGCTTGCAGACAAAGGCACACTAGAGCTCGAGTCAGCCCGGAAGGCGGTGCGCAGAACACAACGCTACCATTACGTCATGCCTCACTTCCATCCCACCAATCAGTCAGTCTGTCTTGAGAATCTGAGCTAGTGTGTTGTCAGGAAAGCTAAGTGTAAAGTAGCGTGAAAGAGACAGGCTCGATGAGCTAAGCCACGGTGTTGCCATACCGCAGGAACTCATGGTAGCAGCCTGCGGTGTGGGAACTCGGACCTGGTGGACCTGTTGCAACAGTGGAAATGTATCTCTTTCTCCCTCTGCGCAAATCCCACAGAGCCGGCCGCCTTCCGAGCTGACGCGAGCTATAGTCTACAGTGAAATGAAATAATTTTAAAACAACACGATCTGGTAGTTGCAACACAAGTATCGTTGCGCACAAGAGACTAAACAGGTTGCACTCACTCTACAAAACAATCTTGCTTGACTTTCTTGTTCTAGCGGTATATCAAAAGTTAGCGAATGTTTAAAATATACCTGTTCTCAGAACCACATTCCCCCATGGAAGCACTAGATGCAATGGCTCATGCCAAACTTGAAACAACGCCAATACGCAACAAGCAAATTTGAAGGTTTCTTATGAAACCATTTTAATGCAGTGCCAATTACACACCTTCCCTCAATGAATGTTAAAATACTTACATAATTTGTAACCGAAAAGTAAACCGACGTCGATTAGAAAGTTTCAAACGAAATATTGCAACAGTATTTCATTGATTAGTTTCTCAACAATGATTACAGAATTGCCTTAAATTGTCTGCAAAAATCATTTATATCAGTACTCCCACCAGATTATTCGCAATGTCGCAGAAAAAAATTGAGAGAATAACAATGTAAAATGGTAACAATGCTGACTACCCTGTACACAGCGAACGGAACGCGACGATACGCAACGCAACGCAACACAACATACAATTTTCTTTGTGACAGAGGACTCACGCCCGCAGGTAGGGGCGCCCGGCGCAGCCCCGCTCCGTTCCCGTTCCCGCTCCCGCACGAGGGGAAGTGGGAAGAATGCAGCTGAACGGCTGGCCTAGGCAAACACCGCCCCAGCCAAGCCGGAATGGGGCTAATGGAGAGCAATCGAGATGGATCGCCGAAACCTGATCGCCGCCATATTGCTGATGAATCCATCCACTTACATGGGCTAATATTGACTCAAGGAGTGGGTCTATGGGGTAACCAAACACCGTGCGACAGGGCCAAATCTCTGCTCGCAGAGCTACGCTGGCCACAATGGATCGCAGCAGACTAGCATTTCATTTAGAGAAATTTTCACTGTGAAGTGCGCCACCAACAGTGACTATGAATGTTCAGACAGAATGCAAAGTACTTCTTCTAATTACAACATAAGTAAGGTTTCGACAGTGATAAATAGAATATGAAGGGAACGCAAAGTACACCACTAAACGTATTAATACTGTAGTACGAAGGAAGATCCAGTGGCGACTGCTGATTGTTATAATATGTAAGACGTAATATGATAGATAATTATTATAGCTGGGCTAAAGTCACACAGTACTATTACGAACACATTACACAATACAATACAATCGAATACCACTCCAGAGATGTGCAAACGCAGAAAACAGACTATTCATTCTGACCGCGCGAAATCGTAACCAATAAGCCCGTAGTGTTGGTTTAAATTCAACCAATAGCAAGACTTGAGGATCTCAGTCGACGTCCTCAGAGCGTCATCAAACAGACCAAACCAGCCCCTTCTTCCTCAAGGGCTCCCATACATTTCTAAAGCTATAAACATGTGCTTTGAGGATGCAAGGCTTCCTTCCTTAGTTTTCTACTCCGGCCACACTTCACCCATCTAGGGGTGAAATGTAGAACTAGTTACAAGTACTGACAGTGACAGTGAGACAGAGCTTATCGAGAGGGCGCGTAAGGTATCCCCAAAGACTATTTTACAAAACAATCATTTTTTTAATCAGTTGCAGCTGAGAGCAGACTGTAGGATGATCCTCACGCCCTACATGGAACAGCCTGTGGGCAAACATCACCATGGAGCCCGCGCTTTAGGCTAATCGTGCCATGTGACTTTCCCGAGGTACAGAAGCATACGAAGTACGTCAAGAAAGTAAGTTCAGTTTAGAAATAAAAACAAAGGGAGTACAGATCAGATACAAACTATTAATTACAAAACTAACTACAAATCGTCAACTATCTTTCCACATTGCTTCCACCATTTTGGAGGTATTTGTCATAGCTGCTGCGTCCACCACTTCCAATGTTAATATTCCGTCTCCTTGTCTTACCCCTGTGTTGATTGTGTTTATGTCAAACGCTGTTGAGTATTCTCCTTCCATTTTCACTACATCTTTTGTCCCCTCTAATGCTACTTTTACAAGATTCACCTCCACCATTTTCTCCCAAATCTTTTCTCTATTTATACTGTCGTAAGCTTTTTAAGAGTCTACAACGAGTATTACCATTGTTTTGTTGTACTTCCAATACTTTGATATGACCTTTTTTAGAACAAATATCTGGTCAGTGGTGGATCGGTTTTTCGTAAACCCCGCTCGTTTCTCATCTATTACCTCTTTCAAGTAATGTTCTAGTCTTTTCTGGAGGATTTTTGAGAACACTTTGTATACTGTGTTAATTAATGAGATGCCTCTATAATTTTTGCATTTTAGTGCTTTAATTGCGTCACGTGTCTCATTTTTCGTCGGCAGTTCAACTAATGGATCTACGTTCTGATATCTGATATCCACATGTTACATAGTAAACACAATATGTTTGAAATTGTATCGTTCTGTAATGATCACTAGTCATCAATATATCAAGTGGTTTATAAAAAAATATAGCTTATATTAATTTCCCCCCCCCCCCCCCGATTTGCTATTTCGACCACTGTTGACGCACCAGTACAGACCTACTTGAATACGAATATAAAACATTTCACTCGAACTATGAAATATAACCCAGTGGAAAATTCACCAGTCACCATAAACAGAGCTAAAGCTGCAATTACTGATTTTGTATTGACACACCAGAATTACCTCAATCATTTTCTAATCTATATTGCGTTTTCGAGAACAATTAAATCTGTTCAATATTTACCACAGAGAATATTTGCTTCCAGTCACTCGGCAGTGCAAACACAGACAGAAATAACTACACAGTGTGATGAAACAATGTACAGCAACAATTTTCAACAATAAATCCATGAAGTTATGAATACAACGCCCACTCTACTGCGCCAACGGTGAGATAATAACTTGTACGTACACTATTACAATACACAATTGGCGATATAACTACTCTGGCAAAAAATAAAATAGACTGTTAAATAAAGTGAAAGATCACCGAGCTGCCCAATATGGGGTAAGCCCACCTTTTTGGGCGATCACGTCGTGCTGGTGAAGCCTACTACAGTATATAAAATATATAAGATAACATAAATAATACATATCCAGAGCTAGTGATCAGATCAAATTAGAAACGTCCCGTTAATTCTAATTCAGTTTCCTATAATAATATGTACAGTATACCCTTCATCATTCCCGTTTCTACGGAGTTGGGAATGAGATAATTTTGAATTTCCTACGGCCGGATACTATTCCTGATGCCCACCTCATGAGAGGAATCAATGAGAGATGAAATAAATGAAGAGCAGGTTAGAAAGTATCATCCCGACATTTGCCTGGAGTTGATAACGGGAAATAACGTTTCTATAATAATAATAATAATAATAATAATAATAATAATAATAATAATAATAATAATAATAATAATAATAACAATAATAATAATAATAATAATAATAATAATAATAATCGGCATCTAAATCCTTTGTGTTTATGCCATACTAGCAGTAGCACCCGGCTTCGCCCGGTGGATTTATTTGTTTTATGGATGATAATGAATACTAATACAGAACTGGCATATGGTACTTAAACAGGAAAAAAAATAAAAAATATATAACGCTTTCTGGTGGTGGTGGTAGTGGTGGTGGTAGTGGGGGTAATAAGTAGTACAGTATAATGGACGTAACATTCAGGTCATTTTCCCGTGATAATGTTACGGCTATTTACTAACTACAGTACTGACAAATGTAATTTATGAAAGAATTGATAAATATGATTAGAAAGAGGAGTAGCCTAAGTGAAATAAAAGACACTGCCTAGGGCCTATATCTCATTGGCTGTTAGAATAGTAGAGACCGATAGTGTCGTCTTTTGTCTCATAGCACCGTAGGAAAATAATCAAAGCACTTTGGAAAACTTCGGCCGTCCCGAGCTCTTCAGGTAGTAATAGTGTTATTTATCGCCACATAGTGCTGAAGGATAAGGATCGGAATTAATGAAAGTAAATTTGAAAGCACCAACGCTTATTGCAGCTAATAACCTCAATGTACTGCACCATCACCATCGCACTTATACAGAGGCATAATATTTTCATGATGATAACTGTCCTAAGGGCCCTAAGAAATATTTTTGCACTAATTACTCCCCGTGACTGCAATTTACCAAAAGCAGCGCATGATTTAACCATTTTCGCAAATCTGCACCAGAACACTGGTAGGGACGACGTGATGCAGCCCGCATTGCCAGCCATCAATAGACTTCTTAAAATATTCTTACAGTTACACTACTTCGGACTTGATTGGTTCTAGGGCCTTAAAACGTGGTTTTCAAGATCCTCTTGTCTGTTATTCTAAATGTAGGGAATGGAGAGAGTTGTCCAAAATATCAAGTGGACAGTGTTACCAGCATGGTTTCAAAGAGTAAGTATATACAATTCGGTGCAATTAGGTGAAACTGTGTAGATTTGTGCTAAAGGGCCTAAATGCAGGGAATGGTGTGGTCTGTCCGAAATTGTAAGTGGACAGTGTTACCCGCAGGGTTCCAAAGGGTAAGTATACATATTTTGGTTCAGATCGGTGAAACGGTGTAGATTTGTACCAAAGGGTCTAAATGCAGGAAATGGATGGTCTGTCCGAAATTTAAAGTGGACAGTGTTACTCACAGGGTTCCAAAGGGTAAGTATACAATTGTTGGTTTCGATCGGGGAGACGGTGTAGATTTGTGCCAAACGGCCACGTTACTCGTCGGGTTCCAAAGGGTAAGTATGTAAAATTTGGTTCAGATCGGTGAAACGGTGTAGGTTTGTTCCAAAGGGCCTAAATGCAGGGAATGGATTGGTGTGTCTGATATTTAAAGTGGACAGTGTTACCCGCAGGGTTCCAAAGGGCAAGTATACAAATTTTGGTTCAGATCGGTGAAACGGTGTAGATTTGTGCCAAAAGGCCTAAATGCAGGGAATGGAGTGGTCTGTCCAAAATTTAAAGTGGACAGTGTTACTAGTCGGGTTCCAAAGGGTAAGTATGTAAAATTTGGTGCAGATGGGTGAAACAATGTAGATTTGAGCCAAAGGGCATAAATGCAGGGAATGGTGTGGTCTGTGTGAAATTGTAATTGGACAGTGTTACCTGCAGTGTTCCAAAGGGTAAGTGTACAAATCCACTTCGAAGGTTTCGACAGAGTTATCCAATTGAAGTACTTGCTTGAGTGGTAACGGAGGAAAATGAGATTCGCCTCGAAATCAAGGCGCAATTGACAGCAGATAGTTGATGCTATTATAGCTTCCAACAACTTCTCGGGTCATCCCTGGTGACGAGACAGCTGAAAAAGTTATTATAAAAGACTATAACAAATTACCCACCGGGGTAACTACGAGGGTTAACGCGAAAGGCCAAGGGGCCTGGTTATATCCAGAGTTCGAGCCCCACCGCCGGCGTCCTAGAAATAGTTTACCCTTTTCAACTGCAGGTAATAGACCATTGTCGGATGAGAAATCCTTACCCTAGTTCATTCATCTCATTAATTTCTCGTGTAAGGTTGGTATTATGACGGGCAACTGGTCGTAAGAACCATTGCTACGTAACTCAAAATACCTCATCCCCGGTCTCGTAGAAACGGGAATAATAAAGTGCATATATACATAATTAACATAAACGCTTGCATTATTCCCAATCAAATAATATTTTACAGTGAATTTTATTTTTATCACGACAACCAAGGTAAGGTTTTGGTTAAAATTGTTACTGTCTGAGATATCAATTAATTAAATGAACCTAAGAAAACAAATTAAATAACTACGATTGCTTCAATAATTTCGTTACAGAATGTGCAGTTGAACCTCGCTTTATATATCTCGATCATAAACCACGCGAACCATTGAACGTGACTTTTAACATCAAAAATATCACATGCGTTAAACAGGAATTGTACCTGTGTGAGGAGCAAGCTGCAAGATCATTTAATTTTGAAAACACTCATTTTAGAAATAACATTGAAATACGCAATAAGGTTGAATATGGCCCAGGTGCACAGTTCTAGGATAAAAAAATATGTAAAATTTCCTGCACAACTAGTAGCATCGCAGAGCTGGTTCATTTCACACCTGACAAAGTAAGAAGGATGGGCTCTGAGCGAGTTCAGTGGTTCTCACCCCAGTCACAACGACTGTAGGTGGCCATCCCATAAGTGGGATTTATCTCCAGGAATATACCGGGATGGTAGCTTGCGTAAGTCCCAGTGCATATTTGCTATTCCAAAATGCAGTATATACAAACAGCCTATACACTTTCTCCTGAACGTCGCACAACGTCTACAAAAGGGAGACATGCCAGACACAAGAACTATAATCGACTCAATTACTGCAGCACTAAGTTAGATGCCACCAAGATATTGGAATTTTAGTTTTCCCAACTAGTCCTGATGAAACTACTACAAGCAACATAATTTTGGAGAAAGTGACAATGGAAACAGGTTCAAATGCAGTAAATGGAGTACATTGACAAAGTAACAAAGAGCAATTATACTCTGCGATTACCAAGCCGACCATACATATCGTTAGCCGCGGGGCTGGGCGCACCGACCGCAACATAGCACACTAACGCTTCAATTCCCCGAGCGTGTTCAAAGTACCGCACACCGCATGCTCGATCCACTATCAGTAGGCTTCTCTGATGAACCACACTAAAATCATATCAAGGTAATCTCTACATACCTTCCTTTAGCGTATACCTTTATAGCAAGAGTTTGCGGATGAATAGCATTAGGGACAGACACGAAATTGGTCCAAAACTCGTCATTTGATGCATCGTGTTTCATGGCCTGCCTTTTTATGTTCAGGCACTTAAACAACCACGTTATAGGTGCCTAGGAAAGCAATAAAAATTAAGCATAGGGTAGAGTCAAGTTACTCCGTGATCACTGTGAGGTTTGAAGCCATTTCTCCAGTGTCGCCTTAGTAAACAAGAGTTTAGTGCTTTTCAGTCGGTCAACAGGATGTACCCAAAAGAGCTGGGTTATGCCCTAATCCTGAAATAAATTACATGAAATTAATAAATAAACTAGGATGACCAGTTTCGATTGTCAAGCGATCATCATCAGATCCATTACACTTAGGCTATAAAATCAATGTTTGAAAATACAGGTGAAAATATTTACAATATGTACAATTATTTAGTTGCAGTATTGGTACTGCAACTGTCGGTGTATGCTAAATGCAGTATATATGATGTTAGGTGAAATGCTAAATGGAGATAGATATCCGGAGTTTGTAATTTGGAGTGATTATATGGTTGTGAAAATCAACTATGGTTAAACTGTAATATTACAGGCTACTACTTATCTGGTTGTCTTCCTTGCTGGAGCTACGCGCAGTTTTCGTGTTCACTGTTACTCCAGATGTGGTCGACTGAGATGGGCTGTTATCTCAACGACACTGGTTTTTCCCTTTTTCTCCCCCCTGTTCATATGTGCTGTGCGGAGTCAGTGCGATGTGTTTATGTGGGGTGTTGCCAACCTAGATAAGATGTATGTTATTGAATGAGGTGGGTCTACAACTATCAAAGACCGTGGAACATTCCTCGCCACGCATGGATCATAAACCATTCAAACTAAGCACTGCCCGGTCTTATTAGGACGTCCCGGCACCTTTAATACTGCCGCCAATAGGGGCCTTGGTTTATTGCAGAAGAAAAGTACATCGTACACCTGATCCAGATAACATTTACCTATTAAAATGCCCTAATCTCCCCCCCCCCTTTTTTTTAATCTAGCTTGGCTGTATCGCTAAGTTGCGTCTTGTTGCCGACAGGGTGTGTGTTTTTAGTAGCGTGAAGAGGGGTGAGCTCTCCATGAACGTGTGTTCATTTAGATTGTTGGGATTGTTTCGTTTGGCTAGGTGAACCTCGATTGCTTCCTTTATGACAAGAGCTCTGCCTTTCGATTCGTGATGAAATATATTTAGGTCCGTCTCGATGTTAGTAAAGCTGTGCCCCCGCGTCACACATATGTTCGCATACGGCTGAATGTGTTCCGTATCTTATCGCATTCCTATGTTCATTATAACATGTGTCTACTCGTCTTCCACTCTGTCCGATGTAATTAGCTTGACAACCGGTGTCTTGGCACGTTAAAAATATACGCCTGACTTTGAATACGGGTCATGTTTATTTAGATTACTATTTTGTAGGTGCCTACCGGTTGTGTTTTTTCGTTGTGAAAGCTATTTGTATGCCATGCGTTTTGAATAGATTAGTGATTTTATATGTATTCGCATTCACATAGTTGAAACGCGCAAATTTTTTCTCATTACTGTCCGGTTTGGGAATCGTTTTATCTTTATTTTTATGTTTGGCTATAATTTGGATTATTTTGCTTGGCGGGAAATTGTTTTCATTTGCTATTTGCTTAATGGTTCTTATTTCTTTATTATAGTTGTCTTTTGACATGGGTATGTTTAAAGCCCTGTGCACCATTGAATTGAATCCCGCTGATTTGTGCTGGCAATAACCGTCAGTTTGAGTACGGACACCAACTCGTATAGTTGTCTCACTTTCCTGGTTAACGTGCGGCTCGCCTTTGAAATCTAGCTGGGCGGATATGTTTACTTTCCGTGGCATCTGGGGCCAAGGCTTTCTCAGCGTGGGGCACAGCGTCGTCAACTTTCCACCGTAGCCACTGAGGGCAAGCAGCGAGACTGGACAGAACTATGTGCAGATGTGCAATATTGGACACTGATACCTGTCGGAGACACAAGCTAGCCACCAGGGCGGGACTTAGAATCCACGTGGAGTGATAGAGGAAGCAACCGTCAGCAATTGGTCAGTAGCGAACAATGGTTATTGTCGCCGCGTACTACTAGCTTGCGTTTGAGACGCCGCTCGTTAACCAGGAAAGTGAGGGAACTATACCTAACCATGATAAACGCTGCTGCAATGACAGCCGAAACGTCGGGAACCAATCACCGATACACGGCGTGGCTCCATCCTGTAAGCCTAGATGGTAAACAAGCCACCGGCCGCGAAAGTCTACGGTCTAAATAAACCGTAAGTTTGATCAATGAATACATATTCACAGCACTTGGCATTCGAGTATTTACATGTAAGGACTCCTGCTACCAACGTGATGACTAGAGCGAGTAAATATATGAAATGTCATATTCTAAACTATAAAGAATACTTAAATGGGAACCAGATATCTTTAAATTTTATGCAGTCAGGAATAAAAATCCGCCATTAAAAATCATATTTCATAATATTTTGATAAAATCTTCATATTTTACGAAAATTTTCATATTTATTCATATTCTGGCATTTATGCAATTCAAATAAATTAGAAACAGAAAAGGCATATCTTTTCATTCGTGTTTCTATAAGCAATAAAGAAAGAAAGAAAGAAAGAAAGAAAGAAAGAAAGAAAGAAAGAAATAAGAAAATAAAATAAATTACAAAACGAAGTTAATTCGTATAAATTTAGTATTAAATCCAGTGACATTAATTATTTACGAAATGAAGAATTGAAAGAATACTTAACTAGGTATTTTATCTGTTAACACGGATAACATAATTTCGAACATGTCACTAAAACTTTATAAGCCATGACATTTTAAATATTCATGTTACGGTTCCTATTTTGAATAGTTTCGCGTATAAAGTCGTACGACATAGTATACTTAAAAATATTGTAACCTGTTTCAATACAGATCCCAGCAGCTGACGGCGTATTAAAGCATATTGAAAATGTAATACGCTTTTTAATGCCGTTTCTTTAAATAAACATATTAATATTTATTTAATGTCAAACAGTGTTTTCCTTGATTTCGTATTAACTTGAAAATAACATGATTTCGTGTACAAGTAAAATCAGTTTTAAATGCTATGTCGTATTGAAAAGCTTCACAAAGACTGAAGAATCAATTCATTGTTTTGAATACAGATGCATGTATACAATTGGATGGCATAATATACTTAAAAACAATATACGTATTGAAGCAAATTACAATATTGCTACTTATTTATGAAAATTGAAAATTAAAAGAAACGTGATTCATTGTGGTACACGCATAAGCTTTAGGCTAATATGCTTCCAGCTGCTGGGTTGGCAACAGTGTGAGCCATGCGCGCATCCATTGTTGACGCCGGGCTTAAAGTTACTTTCTGCATTAAAGTTGAAGTTATTGAAGGTATGACAAACATCATTCCAGCAAACATTGCAGTAAATGATGTAGCATGCTACAAATATGCTCCCATTACATCATGTGATGTGGAACGAAGCTTCTCATCATACAAAATTATATTGACAGACGTTCCTCGACATTGAGAAAAAGTGTTAGTTGTATATTGCAACAAATAGAACATTGTTATTTTATGTATGCAATCTCTGTCCTCTTCAAGGTTCCGGCCTTTGACCGGTTCCAAAATTACAAATTGATTGCAAATAATTATAAATTATAATTTACGTCATTACTTTTTGTAAATTACTGGGAGCTGATTAAATAAACAGTATTAAAAGAATCTTATTATTTAATAATTTTAAAGTGAAAATTCAATCTAATAATTGTTATAATGAATTTTCGCATGAATTCGTACCAATTAACTTTCAAGTAAGTTATCCAAATTAAAACCAGCACGAACAACTTAATATAGTTTCATATTTTGTCACTTTAAATTTCATACTTTTCATATTTTCATACATTTTATTTCATATTTTGGTAAAAATTTCTTCATATTTTCACTCGCTCTGGTGATGACTATATGGGAGTGAAAATAACGCGCAGACGCCATCTTGAAACTATAAAATATCAAAATAACTCAACACTTATGAGCTACAGGAATGAAAATTAGGGAGAAGTTAGGACCTATGTGGCCAATACAAAAGAACACTCTCCCCATGCATTTAAGATGGCGGCCGTACGAACGATTAGAACATTAAAATCGACAACTCAGAATATAACTTTGTAATTAAGACGAATCTTGACAACAGACGAGTATCATAAGAGTTCTCATTTGCGTTCGTCAACTGATTATCACACTGAATATAGCACTCGACGACCATCTAGAAATTTACACATATTTTAATAACTCGAAGAATCTAAAAACTATAATAATGAAATTTAGTAATAGCCTAAGGTAGAACCTTATAAGTTAAGTCGCCTGATATGCCTAAAATAAAAGAACAGTTAATCCATGCAATCAAGGTGGCGGCTAGGCGTACTATTCTAATGTACAAATTATAAACTCAGGAAATAATTGCATAATTAAGACGAAACTTGGTTGTTTTTTTTTGTCGTGTAGCCTCCTGAGAGGCCGAGTGCAGGTCTTTCTAGTCGACGCCCGTGGGCGACCTGCGCGTCGGGATGAGAGATGGAATGGATGTAGATGAATGAAACTAGACAAGGATGTGGAAGGAAACGGCCGTGGCCTGTCAGAAGGTACTGTCCCAGCATTTGCCTGGTGTTGAAAATGGGAAACCACGGAAAACCATTTCAAGGACAGCCGACGATGGGGCTCGAACCCACGCGTCTACCGAGTCAGCAGAGAGCTTGGCCCCTTGACCTAACGCAGCGCTTTAGCCCGCGTAGCCACTACTGTCGGTACGAAACTTGGTAAAGAGTATTCTATAAGAGGTCTCAATAGCGTAAGTAATAAATGTATCACACTAAATACGAGGCACGTCCAGAAAGTAAGCTCCGTTTGGTAATTAAATTAAATTGTGTACAGATACAGAAAAAATATTTATTGCACAACATTCTACACCTCTTAAACTACCTTTTCACGTAACTGCCGAACTTTTGCAGGCATTTGTCATAGCGTGGCACAAGTTTTTGGATACCTCTTCATAGAAGTTTGCCGCCGACCCGTAAACGAGAGTGAAGACTCCCCTTAAGATATCCTACTGTTTGGTCACTACTGTTAGGCAAATTGCGTGCTTACCAGGAGAACTGCGTATGTTTAGGAGTTCTCCTGACCACATACGCAATTTGCCTAACAGTGATGGCCAAACAGTAGGATATCTTAAGGGGAGTCTTCACTCTCGTTTACGGGTCGGCGGCAAACTTCTATGAAGAGGTATCCAAAAACTTGTGCCACGCTATGACAAATGCCTGCAAAAGTTCGGCAGTTATGTGAAAAGGTAGTTTAAGAGGTGTAGAATGTTGTGCAATAAATATTTTTTCTGTATCTGTACACAATTTAATTTAATTACCAAACGGAGCTTACTTTCTGGACGTGCCTCGTATAACGCGCAGTGGCCACGTTGAAATGTATTCAGTTAAAAAATAACTTTCTATGTTATATAGTTTCAACAGCGAAAAATTGCACAATTAGCACGACACTTAGCAACAGAGAAGTACAGTATCATATAAGAGACCTCGCTAGCATTAGTCAGAAGACTATCACACTACATACAGCACGCAGCCACCATCTTGAATACATAAGACATTAATATCGATAATTCACTATTTATTTCAACAGTTGCAATGACGAAACATGTAGCCTCACATAAGAGGCTTATGACGAACGATTCTATACATTCAAGATGGGCGTACATTTCCAATGTCAGAATCAATTCATCTGCATGCTAGACCGGAATTCCATCGAAACGTGGTAAACAAGGTGTCTTATAGGCCTATAGGTTCTTTTTTTTTCGTGTGGCCTCCTGAGAGGCCGAGTGCAGGTCTTTCTAGTCTACGCCCGTGGCCGATCTGCGCGCCGGGATAAGAGATGGAATTGATGAAGATGAATGTAACTGAGCAAGGATGTGCAGAGAAGCGGCCGTGGCCTGTCAGAAGAAACCGTCCCAGCATTTGCCTGGTGTTGAAAATGGGAAACCACGGAAAACCATTTCAAGGACGGCCGACGGTGGGGCTCGAACCCACGCGTCTACCGAGTTAGCAGGAGATTGGCCCCCATGACCTTTCGCTGCGCTTTAGCGTACCCACCGCTGTCGGTTTATATACAGGGTGGCGCACGAAATGTCATACATCGAGAATGGTTTATACAATGTGTAAATCTGGGCTTACAACCATGTCCTTTTATGAACAGAAACCTTATTTCATGCGTGATTCGACAGACAGCAGCACATGTCACGCATGCGTACCGGCTTCCAGTTGTACAGCATGGCGGACAAAGGGAAGTTAACGCGCGGACAAAGGGAAGTTGACGCGCGAACAGAAGGTGAAGACAGTGTTGTTTTATGCGGAAACAAACACTGTAACTCGGACTTTGGAAAGGTTTCGTGTTCATTTCCGTACCCAGTGGGCTCCCTGCCGGCAGACGGTGTATAGACTGGCCAGCCAATTTGAGACAGAAGGCACTATACTAGAGAGGAAACGAACCCGTCTCAAGCCAGTTCGCTCACCGGATAATATTGCTGCTGGCTGTGAGAGCGGCTGTGGCTTGGAGCCCCTCCAAATCCACCAGAACTGCCCATGTTCAGCTGGGCAGCTCTCGTCGGTCAATTCTGAGAATACTGCAGTCCGAGCTTGACCAATTCCCATACAAAATGACAACAGGTCATAAACTAACGGCGCTTGACAAGCAACGGCGAGTACAGTTTGCTGCGTGGGCTATTGCAGAAGGTGATCCCGTACTGCACAGCACATGGTTCAGTGATGAGGCATACTCAACGATGTTGTGAAGAATCAGAATGTCCGGTTTTGGGCGAAAGAAACGCCCTACTATTGTGCACGAGGTTGAAAGTTATGGTGTGAAATTGTGTCTGTGGGCTGCAATTTCCAGTCATGGAATTATCGGGCCAATCTTTTTCAGTGACAATCAAAAGTGCGCGTTACATGGACATGTTGAAAAACAGTTTCCTTCCACAACTCTTTGCATCACAACTACCAATAGACACAATGGTTCATGCAAGATGGAGCTCGTCTGCACACAGCAAATGTTGTTCTGAACTTCCTGCTTGAATGTTTCGGGCCCCGTGTGATGTCCCATCGATATCCCTAACGTTTTCGGAGCTGCTCAATCTGGCCAACACATAACCCCGATCTGAATCCCTGCGACTTATTCCTGTGGGGATATTTGGAGGAGACAAGCTACCGCTAGAAACCAGAATATGTACTGTAATTGCAAGCGGCCATTGTGACTTTCTCCCGAGTGTTGAGTGAGGACATATTGTATCGTAGAGTGGTCACAGACATGCAAGTTCGCCTCAAAGCTGTTGTACGCCGAGAAGGTGGGCATATTGAACATGTCCTGCATACTGACTAATCATGCACATTTCACTGAATGTTGTAATGTTTTTTCGTGTGGCCTCCTGAGAGGCCGAGTGCAGGTCTTTCTAGTCTACGCCCGTGGCCGATCTGCGCGCCGGGATAAGAGATGGAATTGATGAAGATGAATGTAACTGAGCAAGGATGTGCAGAGAAGCGGCCGTGGCCTGTCAGAAGAAACCGTCCCAGCATTTGCCTGGTGTTGAAAATGGGAAACCACGGAAAACCATTTCAAGGACGGCCGACGGTGGGGCTCGAACCCACGCGTCTACCGAGTTAGCAGGAGATTGGCCCCCATGACCATTCGCTGCGCTTTAGCGTACCCACCGCTGTCGGTTTATATACAGGGTGGCGCACGAAATGTCATACATCGAGAATGGTTTATACAATGTGTAAATCTGGGCTTACAACCATGTCCTTTTATGAACAGAAACCTTATTTCATGCGTGATTCGACAGACAGCAGCACATGTCACGCATGCGTACCGGCTTCCAGTTGTACAGCATGGCGGACAAAGGGAAGTTAACGCGCGGACAAAGGGAAGTTGACGCGCGAACAGAAGGTGAAGACAGTGTTGTTTTATGCGGAAACAAACACTGTAACTCGGACTTTGGAAAGGTTTCGTGTTCATTTCCGTACCCAGTGGGCTCCCTGCCGGCAGACGGTGTATAGACTGGCCAGCCAATTTGAGACAGAAGGCACTATACTAGAGAGGAAACGAACCCGTCTCAAGCCAGTTCGCTCACCGGATAATATTGCTGCTGGCTGTGAGAGCGGCTGTGGCTTGGAGCCCCTCCAAATCCACCAGAACTGCCCATGTTCAGCTGGGCAGCTCTCGTCGGTCAATTCTGAGAATACTGCAGTCCGAGCTTGACCAATTCCCATACAAAATGACAACAGGTCATAAACTAACGGCGCTTGACAAGCAACGGCGAGTACAGTTTGCTGCGTGGGCTATTGCAGAAGGTGATCCCGTACTGCACAGCACATGGTTCAGTGATGAGGCATACTCAACGATGTTGTGAAGAATCAGAATGTCCGGTTTTGGGCGAAAGAAACGCCCTACTATTGTGCACGAGGTTGAAAGTTATGGTGTGAAATTGTGTCTGTGGGCTGCAATTTCCAGTCATGGAATTATCGGGCCAATCTTTTTCAGTGACAATCAAAAGTGCGCGTTACATGGACATGTTGAAAAACAGTTTCCTTCCACAACTCTTTGCATCACAACTACCAATAGACACAATGGTTCATGCAAGATGGAGCTCGTCTGCACACAGCAAATGTTGTTCTGAACTTCCTGCTTGAATGTTTCGGGCCCCGTGTGATGTCCCATCGATATCCCTAACGTTTTCGGAGCTGCTCAATCTGGCCAACACATAACCCCGATCTGAATCCCTGCGACTTATTCCTGTGGGGATATTTGGAGGAGACAAGCTACCGCTAGAAACCAGAATATGTACTGTAATTGCAAGCGGCCATTGTGACTTTCTCCCGAGTGTTGAGTGAGGACATATTGTATCGTAGAGTGGTCACAGACATGCAAGTTCGCCTCAAAGCTGTTGTACGCCGAGAAGGTGGGCATATTGAACATGTCCTGCATACTGACTAATCATGCACATTTCACTGAATGTTGTAATGCCAATGTTTATTAAATATGTTGTATATCAAATATTCTATAAACAATTTCCAGTGTATGACATTTCGTGCACCACCCTGTAGGTTATAACTCCTACCATTCATTCATACTGCTTGATAAGAAGAGAGTTATAACTACACCCATACGCGAAAGAAAAAGAAAGCTACATGTTCTTTACTGAACATCTTGTCATATGAAATATGTAAATGTGTGTAGGCCTATGCGCGCGCGGACATGTGTCTCATCTTAAATTTTGATTGGCTCGACCGATTTCAATGAAATATGGTAAGGAATTACTATCACATTTGACCCCTACCGTACCTTTCAAATTTCGATAAGTGTTACCAAACCAAAATGGCGGCCAAGAAAACTATTTCATCATTATTCAATATCTCCAAAACGTTGCATCAGTAAACTGAAATTTTGTATGGTGATAAAAGTTCGCTACAAAAAGTGACCTTCAAAATACTAATTAGCACAAAACATAACACGGCGGCCACGTGGAAGTTCAAATATTTAAATGGATTTTCTGGTGACTTAATCATCCGAGCGCAGTGAAACTTGGCACAGCAAATTTGTGTTTAGCGCTTAATACTGTATATTGGCGTCAGTATCGGATGGGCCAATGCTAGGTGAATACATCTACTGGGGCAGAGTACCCCGATTGCCTCCCAGGTTTTGCCAGGTTGACGCAGAACTTGTTATAGGGAACTACGTCTACTATTGTTTCGTAATTTTAATATTTTGACACAGCAAACAGCTTGAGACACTACAGTTAACAGCTTACGTCTGCTCAGTTTAAAAGCTTAAATCTTTTGCTACGGTAACTGCTCTAAGACGCCCATTTAAGAGCGGAATATGGCATATTCAGGGATGAGATTAAAGTTCAGAATTCACAACCAGTCCCAAATTTAAATCGTTACCCCGTTTGTATAAAAATCACGTCAAGCAACCGTTATTGGAGGTTTTACTTTCCAGCCAGGTCCGTTATCTGTGATTTTTTTTCTTTACCTGCAGCAACAACAACTATCTTCAAAATTGGATTAATTTACAATATAAATTTGATTATCCTCAACACTACTAGTCCACCAAAGAACACAGGTTACCAGACAAATTCAACCTTTAATAAAGTGCGCAGGGTCGATGACCTAGATGTCCCAAGCCTCTAGATTAATTAACAACAGAAACGACAGGCGGTCGATAAGGGTTCTTTCCTGTAGCAGTTCACGCTGTTTTCCTTTCTGTGGTCCGAAGGAACTTTTCGCAGTTAAGATTATTAAAGAGAGGAACTTTTCGCAGTTAAAATTAAAGAGAGATGGCACGTTCGTCACGTGGCTTATGATCATGAGATTAACGGTCACGTAAAACTACACGCTTCCTTCCTTTTAAGATTAAAGATGGTGGTGATTGTTATTTAAAGGGACATAACATCGAGATCTGCCCCTATACGATTACAAATGAATGCAAGCTGAGAAAATTGCTTTTGATGTTCCTCCATGGCGTCAACGTAAGTGCATTCCTCAACTGGGAACATTAATAAGAGTTAGTTTGGTCCCGGACCACGGCAGATTTCATCCCAATTCCCCTTCCCCCTCTTATTGAAGGCACCTATCCACATCCTAAAACCAGGCAACTACAATTTTATAGGCTGCATTGCAGCAACACCATATAAGATATAACTCAGCCCAACAGATCTCTCTCTCTCTCTCTCTCTCTCTCTCTCTCAATCATACATATAGAAAATCCACGGTGTTGTTCACCACGATCTCCCCAGAACTACAAACTCAAACATTCACACTGTAAGTATAAAATCCCAAATTTAGCATTCTGTAGCTAATTGATAGAAAAAAGGCACAATTTGAATTAAATTAATATAATTTAATAACTTAATATTGCTCGTTACATAATTTGCAAACTAAAATACTATGAAAATCAAAAGTAGCAGCCATTCCAGGACATGGTTGCTAGAAACAACAAACTCACCGGGAAAAAAGAGTAATCCCTTGAAGACATCGTTCTAATAATGTGTAACGCGCCCTCTAGTCTTGATTTGGCGAGGGAGTCCACAAGTTTCTGCAGGTATGCCTGATCTATTAGAGGCAGATCACTGCATTAGCTCACATAGAGCCAGAAAAACGCGAGGATTCTGATTTCTGCGTTTCCCCTGCTGATTCAAATACTGTAGTCTCACGCATTATGGGATTACGATCGGGTGATTTAGTGGGCCAGTCGGGGTGCGACAGATTGTCTGTGTGTTCGTCGAACCTGTCACGTATGCGTGCAGCCTTGCCTTCCGCCATAACAGGATAGTGTAAATTATCAAAGGAAAATACTCACAAATGGAATTTAGATTTAAAACTACGCACAAAATGTAGTTTAGGTTCAAAATACTGTACTTGCAAAATGCAATGTAGATTCGAAATACTCACAAAATGCAGTTTAAATTCAAAATACTTACAAAATGCAATTGAAATTGAAAACACACAATGCAGGTTACAATGAAAAAGGCCGGTTCAGATTCAAAATACTCACAAAGTGCAATTGGAATTCAAAATACTTACAAAATGCAATTGAAATTGAAAATGCTTACAAAATCTATGGTAGATTCAAAATACTCACAATATGTGGAAGCCCGCGATTCAAAGTACTGTACTTACAAAATGCAATTTAGAATGAAAGTATTTACAAAATGGAGTTTAGATCGAAAATACAATGCACTGCAAGGCAGAATACTTACAAAATGTGGTTGAGATTCAAAATACTCACAAAATGTAATTTAGAGACACGGGGAGCCAATTCAGAAAAACAGGGCGAGAATCTTCAAGAGAATATGAACTATAATTAAAAGAAAGAGAAGGCTGATCCCGAAAAGAATGAGAGATCAGGAAAGATGAGAGAAGGGTCAATGAAGGCGGGAAAGGAAGAGACTCCCTAGGCCTCGGATACCCTAATACCGTCGGGGTTGGAAGAGAACGAGAGTTGACCAAGAGAGGTCGATAGGAAGGAAGGTGGAGAGGAGGCCCGGCACAAGTAAGTGGAAGCAATGCCGGACTCAGCTGGGGTCCCGTGGTCGCCAACCCACGTTCCACTAGATGTGAGACCCTGGGGGGGGGGGGGGGAAATCCATAAGACATCTCCCCGTTAAGAAGTGATGAGTAACAATGCCTATGATACGTAGGAAACCATATGCTTACGTGTAAAATCGGTATTTTTACAACGAAGTTCACATTACAAATGATGTTGTTTGAGTCTTGTCTTTTGACTGGTTTGATGCAGCTGTCCATGCCTCCCTGTCCTGCGCTAATCGTTTCATCTCTACACAGCTACCACACCCTACATCCGAGTCAATCTGTTTAACATATTCAAACCTTGGTCCACCCCTACAGTTCTTGTCCTCGACTCTTCCTTCCATAACTAAGCTTGCTATTCCTGGGTGTCTTAATAAGTGACCTACCAACCTATCTCTTCTCTTCATTAGCAGTCGCCAGAAACATCTCTCCTCTCCCACTCGTCTTATTACCTCTTCATTTGTAACCATATCTACCCATCTGATCTTCATCATTCTCCTGTAACACCACATTTCAAACGCTTCAATTCTCCTCTTTTCTGCTGCACCAATAGTCCAAGTTTCACTTCCATAGAGCGCCACGCTCCAGACAAAGGCTTTCAAAAATTACTCCCTAATACCTAAATCTATATTCGACGTCAACAGATTCCTTTTCTGTAGAAATGCTTTCCTTGCCTGAGCCAACCTACTTTTTATATCCTCTTCGCTTCGTCCATCACTGGTTACTTTGCTTCCAATTAACAGAAGTCTCCCACTTCCTTTAGCTTTCCACCTGCCAAATTAATGTCCATACAGGTTTCTAATTTATTTCGGCTGCATTCCAATATTTATGTTTCACATTTACATTACAAATGATGCTCGAATCCGAGAAAACACTATCAGATCGATCGATGATCCCTGCAAAATAATTCCTACCGCCATGGAATTCAGGCTAAATACGTTGTAAAGGATTGATGGAAAATATAAAAGGACACGCGGCTACTGACACTGAACACTGTGAAACTGCGAAGATGGCAACTAACTACATTAGGCCTAATGGTTTCACAAGCGTGACATGTTTCAATAAACACAACCTCAATACTTTAAGCTTAATTTTTAAAAGGGATATCATTTTTATAATCGGTCGTGGTGGAAACGTTGGTCGCCAAGTCGTATTCAAAGGGCCATCCATGAACCTCACGTGCAAATTATTTCCTCTTCTTGCGGTCTCCTTAGTTAGAATACGTCAACCAACTCTGTAACGTTCGTCGGTCAAAAGCTCAACTCTGATCATAACGTATTTAATCAATAATACAGAGGTGTGCAAATTATTAGAATCAAATAACGTATTCAAATCGGTCAGAATTGTTTATTCAAAATCATTTTACCACCAAATGCGGGCACATTTTATTACCCTACTTAATAATGTGAACATACACCTTTTCCCACAAGGAATTGCGTCTGGAATCTTTCATATTTGGGGATTCTGAGGGACGCCCAAGCTGGAACCGTTTCCAATTTCTTTATTGACTTTGGAATGTACCTTCTAAGTCGGGTGATTTCAATCCATAGTTCACGAATCTTTTAAAAGTTCAAGAACGGATCATCAGTAAAATGAGTCCAAAACCCTCAGCTCTAAATTCACACGAAAAATACAGAGAAGTAATCAAAACATGTGACATTTTGCAGTAGCAAAGCTCCTCTGTTAGTGGAAATTCTAAAAAATCATTTTACTTTGAGTTTCAGAAAAGAAAATATAAATAAGACTCTTGGTTAAACATTTGGAGTACAGAGGTGTGCAAATTATTAGAATCAAATAACGAATTCAAATCGGTCAGAATCATTTTACCATCAAATGCGGGCACATTTTATTACCCTACTTAATAATGTGAACCTACACCTTTTCACATAGGGAATTACGTCTGGAATCTTTCATAATTGGGGATTCTGAGCAACGCCCAAGCTAAGTCGGGTGATTTCAATCCATAGTTCACGAATCTTTAAAAAGTTCAAGAACGGATCATCAGTAAAATGAGTCCAAGCATATTTAGAGCATTAAGCCGTGAAACGTATACATGCAATTTTGGGAAAGTGGCGTCGAGTCCAATAATTTGCACAGCTCTGTAGCTTGATTTTGTGTGCGAAAATTCCAAATACGAGCTTTGCTTAATGAAAGCAAAAACCGGCAGTTTCATCTTCAAGGCAGAAAAGTAATCGCTAACCGAATGCAAAATTCCAGCAGTAAAAGTGTCTTCGGTTAAAGTTTTAGTATTATGCACGCTCGAGAGCGGGAGAAAGAAAGAAGAAAGAAAGTTGAACTGCCCAAGGCGTTACTCGTTCCCAGCAGATACATTACAGCGACACTATTAACACTACATGCAGCCAAAGAGGATGTACTGTAGTGGGCACATGCAATCAAAACTTTCAACAGCAATGCCATCCAGAGATACATTTTCAACCAGTCGAAAATGTAAATTTACGGCGCATGGACCAATCAAAACTGCACTCCAAAAATACTAGTCTACATAACCACAATGAGCACGGTATATAGTAAGTTACACACTCACGAATACTTAAAAAAAACTGTGTCACTGAACAAGGGAAATACCCAATTATCACATCCTAGGAAACTATTCACTGTAGCACTGTAAGCTCGGGGCGCACATCCCGTCGCGACGGTGTGAGGTTTGGCTGTGCCGCTATTCCGACAGACTCGGGCTTGTTATATATAAGTCTGGTAACTGTGTAGATTAAACAGAACCCCAGCACGGGTGCAAATATTTTGAGAAATGTCGATTTAGTGTTTCCCTCTGTGAGGACCATTGACGGCACGTACAGTATACACACACTCATATGTAACGAGCACACACATGGAAAGCTCTTGATATAGCTATGTCTACACGTTGCCATCAAGACTAGATTTACTCTTCCTCCTTGCCCCACCACCCAAGTCCCCGTCCACGCGTACACATAACGAGTTATCGCTTGTACAAATTTACCCAGCGTTTATCCCAGCAGAACGCAAAAGCACACGATGCTGGAGTTCTTTAGTCATCGTCTGGTTAACTGCCTGCCACCCTCAAACACAAACAAGCGCAATCAATGAAAACTAAATTTACCCAGTTTCTTGGCCAATATTTGAATGTGATAGCTGGCGGGTCGATAGGAGACTCTACATTCCACAGATGCTCTTCAAAAGTAGCCTAGAGTAAACAATTGTGGGACAATTCAAGAAGGCAGCGACACAGAATTGACTCCCTAAAGCAGCGATTTACATACAAGACAGCAAACGTCTTATTTCAAAACTGGCGTTATTGATGAATGTAGCCTACACATGATAACAGGTACTCGTAATATTCGGCCTTATATTTCCTCTCGATTTGAAAAATGGCAGGTTCGGTGGCGCAGTTGGTAGCATGCTGAGCTTCTATGCCCAAGATCGCGGGTTCAAAACCGGCCGAAGTCGTCGGATTTTTTAAGAGCGCTAAAAATTCCTCAGTATGCCTTCCTTCGGAGGGGAAGTAAAGCCGGCGGTCTCATGTCATAGATTTATGGCATGAAAAAGAACCTTCCACTAACTACACATGTGTGTAGCCAAAATTTGCAGGTTAACGCTCTATTAGTTCCAACGTTCGTCGCCAGGTGCTGACTGCGATGCCATCTAGTAACCAAGTCCGCAAGCAAGGTGTCGTGGACGGTAGCATTTGGTAGTAAAAGTAGGAACTACTTGAAATTATTGTCTGCAGTTCTTACTTGATTTAAAACAGATAACACACACTAATACTGGCATCACAATTAACACCGGTTATCAGACAGATTCTACACACACCCAAAGTACACGGGGCTGCATGATCGCGTTGTCGCAGCCCCTAAACTAAGGAAGCTACCAATCACGATTTGAAAATAAAGCTCAATAATAATACACTGGCACGGGGGTCTCTCGTTTAAAAGACGCATTGGGTGAGAACATTATCGCTGCACTTAAACATACATTAAATACGTCCAAAATACTGCGGAAACTGAAATATATTTTCGTTACTTAAAAACCCAGGTAATTTCAAAATTAAGTATTTTATAGTTGCCGGCTGTGTGGCGCTCTGTTACTGTACTCAAGGCATGGCAGTCAGCGGGCATTCAAGGGTAGGCCTACTTAAATACGAGAGACCCGTGTGTATATTTGTGATAACAGAGCGTAATATCTCCGGTCCACTGCCATGAAAAGGTGGTTGTTGTTTCAATTGAGGGGCTTGGACATCGTGGTGTTTCAGCCCCGTGTATTTGGGGGTGTGAAATTTTGTCTGATAACCTGTATTATTGTGATGGCGCGATGAAAACGATAACAGTCTATACATTAGAGATGGGTGCGTTAAGTGGCATTGGTCACTTATTTTCAAGTATTCCATTAATTTGACAGGCACAACATCGCAAAATGCGCTCAACACTACTAGTCCACCAAAGAACACAGGTTACCAGACAAATTCAACCTTTACTAAAGTGCGCAGGGTCGATGACCTAGATGTCCCAAGCCTCTAGATTAATTAACAACAGAAAGGACAGGCGAACGATAAGGGTTCTTTCCTGTAGCAGTTCACGCTATTTTCCTTTCTGTGCTCCGAAGGAACTTTTCGCAGTTAAGATTAAAGAGAGATGGCACGTTCTGTGGTTCGGATTCCACATTCATACGCCACGTGGCTTATGATCATGAGATTAACGGTCACGTAAAACTACAAGCTTTCTTCCTTTTATCATTAAAGATTGTGAAAATGAAAATCCACAGCCTGTTTCCAGTCCACCGACCGGGTCAGGGAATGGAACGAATGAAGCCCCCATCTAGCGGCGAGGATATGAACTGTGCCGGCTGCCGAAGCCTGTCGCACTCCCCTGGGGCAATGACTAAATGAATGACAGATGAAATGAAATGAGAGTGGAGAGTGTTGCTGGAATGAAATTCTGACAGGGAAAACCGGAGTACCCGGAGAAAACCCTGTCTGCCTCCGCTTTGTCCAGCAAAAATCTCACATGGAGTGACCGGGATTTGAACCACGGACCCAGCGGTGAGAGGCCGGCGTGCTGCCACCTAAGCCACGGAGGCTCAAAGATGGTTGTGATTGTTATTTTAAGTGGTATAACATCGAGATCTGCCCTTATACGATTACAAATGAATGCAAGCTGTAGGCCATTCGGTCATCCGAATACTCGACAGTGCTACGAACAGCAATCGAGCGGGCTGTCCAATCACACTGCCTCTCAATTCCTTGTCAGTGTTGTCAAAGTACAGTTATTCTTGACTGTCACTCCCGAGGACTAGGTTGAGATTCCAGGTTCTGTCAAGAAATTAAATTGTGGGTTGAGAACTGGAGCAGGGTACATTCAGCCTCGCTAGTAAAAACTGAGAAGTGCGTTCTCCCTCCTCAGCCATTCTGGAAGTCGTTTTCCGTTGTGCGCTATTTCTACCCCGGACAAACGCTGGGATGGTTCCTAACCTAAGGCCGCAGTCTCCTCCCTCCCAATCGTAGCCACAATCTATACTAATATATAACAAGTAGTTCCGTGAAGAACTAAAGCCTATTTTCATATATCCTACTTATGTTAATTGCCTCTATCAACATACAAATTTTCAGTTTGATCGCTATAATAGATTCGTAGATATTGAGAACCGTCTAATATTACGGATGGTCGCCATGTTGGATTTTTATATATGTAGGTCTAAGAGTTATGTGTTATTACATGAAGATTATTGTCTACGTGTAGTATTCAAACTTCAATCGCATGATTAGGACAAAAGACGTAAAAACGAGATTTTAAAATTTCGCACAGCTGCCATCTTGTGGTTATTAAAACAATTGAAATAAATTAGATGGCAGTGGATTTACATTTGTCTAAGCATTTACCGTACCAAGTTTTACTGTACTCGGATGGTTAAATCGCGAGAAACGTCCATTTAAATATATATTTTTCGCGTCACCGCCATTTGGATTTGTGCCTACCAGGTTATTGAAAGACCTATATGTGAACGTATGTTCATAGCCTCGATGAAAATAAAACTTTCAGTTTGATTGCTGTAAAAGATTCGTAGATATTGAGAACCGTCTAAATATTTCGGATGGTCGCCATTTTGGATTATTATATATATAGGCCATAGAGTTACCGGCCTCTCACCGCTGGGTCCGTGGTTCAAATCGCGGTCACTCCATGTGAGATTTGTGCTGGACAAAGCGGAAGCAGACAGGTTTTTCTCCGGGAACTCCGGTATTCCCTAACAAAATTTAATTCCAGCAACACTCTTCACTATCATTTCATTCCATCTGTCATTCATTTAATCATTGACCCAGGGGAGTGCGACAGGCTTCGGCAGCCGGCACAGTTCATATCCTCGCCGCTAGATGGAGGCTTCATTCATTCCATGACCCGGTCGGTCGACTGGAAGCAGGCTGTGGATTTTTTTTTTTTCATAAAATACGCTAAGGTGTATGTTTCACAAAACTGAAGCTCCTAAACCAGAGGGAGTTAGAAGATGTGGTTTGTACCAAAATCTTCCAAAACGTCTCAATAGTACAGGAAAAATCTTGCATTTCTTGAAAAGTCATATTTATTTGTTTGTAAAGTGCTTTTGAAGAAATAAAAAAGACGATAGCCCCTGCGAGAACTGCAACGCTTACAGCCCGCATAGCACTAGCGCCGTGCGGGTAGTCTGTACACATGGGAGGCACACAACCCACTATGCGAAAGTTCTCGCATGGGTCCGCTAGTATAAATATAATACGCTAAGGTGTATGTTTCACAAAACTCAAGCTCCTAAACCAGTGGGAGTTAGAAGATGTGGTTTGTACCAAAATGTTCAAAATCGTCTCAATAATGCAGGAAAAATCTTGCATTTCTTGGAAAGTCAACGGAAATTATTTATTTGTTTATAAAGTGCTTTTATACAAATAAACAAGACGGTAGCCCCTGGCAGAAATGTGTCGCGTACAGCCGCATAGCACTAGAGCCGGACGGGTAGTCTGTGCACATAGGGCGCGCACAACCAGCAGTCTGTACACATGAGACACACCCAACCCATTGTGCAACCAGCAGCAGTGATGAATTGCTCTCTGATTTCATAAATATCGACATTTTGTTTAAGAAGTGCGTTTTAACAGGCCGCATAACAGTGTTGCCAGGCGGGTGGTTTATAAACATGCTCGAGTTCTCGCACGGGTCCACTAGTTAATATTGTTAGGTGTTGCCCCTAGTGGCAAGTTCGTTAACTGGATTACGGTGGGTGAAAGCACAACACAATAGTTCCTTTAACGAAATATTAGCTTTATTGCAGGCCAGGAAAATACACCACACAATAAGCACTGAATCTCATTTCATAAGACACTACTAGTCACTATAGCTTCCACACTTAGCCTACGTTCACACTACCGTCCTCGCTATTAATACCTGCAACTCTGCCTTGTACACAAACTACAGTTATTTACGATAGCCAGTCACTCACCACAACACACTGCTTCGCTGTCCGCTAGTTAGGGAACAGCCCAATGCGTTTCGCAATTCACCACAATATCACTGTCGCACTAGGTAAGTACACACTCCTCAAAACTCAGTCCCTCCGTATGATTCACACTGCCTCGCTGTCTGGAGAATCAGCCTCACTTGGGTTTCGTAACTTCGCACGTCACGTCGCCACACTACTGTCGCACAGGTAAAAACACGCACTAGCTCAAAAACACAGTCCTCCCTCGCTGGTGAGAACGCTTTATATACAGGGTGTCTACAGTAAGGATGAAGTAAAAATTAGTTACTTTTTAGCTACCTTTTAGTTACCTTTTAGTTAATTTTAGTTACCTTTGAATTCAAGATACGTCTCCGGACTGCAAGCAAAGGGCCTCATCACGCGGTGAAGAAACACAACAATGAACAGTGTTTAAAGCGGTAAATAAAATTCACTAAGGGAGTTATAAAAAATGTTAAAAATAATAAATAGTAGATATTTATTCCACGAACCTACTACGCTGTCGTAGCAGGCGGAGAGGTGATACTCCGACGTGGCGCGTCCCAGGTGGCGGATAGGGGGGTCCTCACCGGCTTGCCGGCGGACATGAGCGAAATAAAATAGCTCTCGCGGACCAAACACACTTAAGCCGGAGAACACCTAGAGGCACCTCTCGATCTCAACAATCGAGTAGTAATTTCGTGATCTTATCTTAAGATCACCACTAGTTGTATATTCAACTTGTAACTAAGGCATGATGGAACACACACTACTAACGCAACTACCCCAGGCCCCGGACACACGTCCGGTCTTTCCCGATCATCGGATTCTGGGGGATCAGGAACGAAATCATGCTTCAGAGAAGGATCGGAGCTTCTCAAAATCTCTTCGCCCCAAGAAAAACAACTTCTTGGGTACTATTAACATCAATACCCTGTTGAAAACAGGAAAGCTCAAACAACTGACTGACGTCCTGGACAAATTTGATATTCAAATCCTAGTAATTCAGGAAACACGATTCCAAGATGAGAACCATTTCGACTCTGAAAACTTAAGGATATTTAAGGGTAAACCAGCCATTAATATCACAGGCAATTTATTGATGTTTGGGACGGCTTTTGCAGTGAGGAAAACTATCTTGGATTCAGTTATTGACTTCACATCGCCATGCGAAAGAATTTCAGTGCTCACAGTAAAATCAAGCAACAAGGCATATGCCTTGATAAATGCCCAAGCTCCCACTAACATAGATAATAAGAGAAATCCACAGAATGTAGAAGACTTTTGGGAATTACTAGAGGAAACTACCAGTAAAATCCCCAAACATCTCGTGAAAATCTTATTAGGGGATTTCAATGCACAGGTTGGCAGAGAGAAGATATACAGATCAATAGTAGGACTCCATCCCGCACATCGGCGGACTAATAAGAATGGAGAGCGTCTAATAAACTTTTGTACATTATTCATGATGAGACTCATGTCCACGCACTTTTTGAGACCATTACACAAAAAGAAAACCTGGAGATCACCTAACCCGTTATTAGGGGAATTTCAGATAGATCATGTGGCTATTTCCGCAAAGAATATGCTGGAGATTCAGAATGTAAAGGTACGAAAGGGAGTGGTAGATTCGGATCACTACCTCACGCAAATCAAGGTTCGGTTTCAACCAAACAGATCCAAACCTAAAGGCAACCGGTTTCCAAGAGTTGATCCGGACTGCTTGAGGAAGAACGCCGAGGTTTTCGTACGAGATTTACAGGAAGAAAATCCTAGGGAGTGGCCAGACCTTCGCAAAACATTACAGTCATCAGCCATGAAATTAGGACAACCACCTAGGAAAAGAAAGCACAGATGGTGGAACACAACGTGCGATGAAGCCGTCAATGACCGAATCAAAGCATGGCATCAGTGGAATGGACATCGGACAGTGGAAAGATGGGAGAACTTCCTAAAAACTCAAAAACTGACCTCTAAAACAATCCGGCGCGAAAAACGTGCCTACAACAAAATCAGACTCGAAGGGTTAGAACAGGATTTCCAGAAAAACAACACTCGAAATTTTTACAAGACATTCCGTGAGGACTTGTCAGGGTACAATCCACCAACTCTTAAGTTTCCGTCGACGTAATGGACGACTAGAAACAAACAGTAAGGAGAACTGCAAGATACTGGCTGATTATTTCCAAACTCTACTGAACTGTGATCCTCCAGTGGAAAGACTGCAGTTTGAAAAACCTGTACCAAACCCAGACTCACTTCCCCCAACAACTCAAGAAATAAAAGAGATAATCCAATCGCTCAAAAATAACAAAGCCCCTGGGAACGATGGAATAACTGCTGAGATGTTGAAAATAGGAGGAGATGACCTCATAAGGAGAATTCATACACTCCTAACAGAAATATGGGAGAGCGAAATAATTCCGAAGGACTGGAAGAATGCCATTATCCATCCGTTGCATAAAAAGGGCGACCGAGCGGACCCCAACAACTACAGAGGTATATCACTTTTACCAATTATATACAAGGTATTATCTAAAGCACTCTTAAACAGAGTAGAACCACAAACTGATCATTTGATTGGTGAATACCAGGCAGGCTTTAGGAAAGGTAGATCGTGTTCGGAGCAGATTTGGAGCCTAAAGACGATGTTAAGGATACGCCGCAGTACCAACACATTTGTCACCTTCGTGGATTTTAAGAAGGCGTATGATTCTATTGACAGACAAACTGTTCTGAACACCCTAGAAGAGCTCAGAGTTGACAGGAAAACCAGGGACTTAATCCGCCAGACTCTCACGGACACAACATCTCAAGTGAAGTTCCTAGGTGAACTATCAGAGCCTTTCGAAGTACATACCGGAGTTCGACAAGGTGATGGCCTCTCCCCACTGCTTTTTAACTTAGTGTTAGACAAAGTCATCAGGGAGTGGGAAAACAACATCAAAGGCATAAGCATTGGTACTCTGGAACAGAAAATAAAAGTAAAATGCCTAGCTTTTGCTGATGATCTAGCTATCTTTACCAAGACTAGTGAAGAAACCAAGTATGCCATAGAGAAGTTACATGAGTTAGCATCAAAGACAGGACTCCAAATATCGTATGAGAAGACGCATTTCATAGTAAATGGAGACCAGAATATCCCGAGATCTCCACTACAGACCAACTATGGAATAATTAGACACGTACCTTCCTTCAAATATTTAGGAGAAATTATTGTACCGTCTGGATTGGACAGGAAAGCTAATTTAGAAAGAGCTACCAAACTTCAGAAAGCATACCGAATAACATGGAATCACTATAATAAAAGAGTGATGTCACGAAATGCAAAACTACGGCACTACCAGACAGCTGTTCTTCCGGAAGCATTGTACGCCTCCGAAACTATATCTCTAGGAGGCCACTCTCAAATTGGTGAAATCGAAATCCAGGAACGTAAAATTCTCAGGAAAATATATGGCCCCGTTTATGTTAATGGTATATGGATTAAAAGGAAAACCACAGACTTGTACACAGTAATCAATAAGTTCACTGATACCGTGCGTAAGAGACGATTGAAATTTTATGGTCACATCTGCCGAATGGACAACACCAGATATGCAAAAAAAAAACTGCTTGATATAATTAATTCAAAGAAGGTCAAAATCAGTTGGTTAGAAGAAATCAAACAGGACTTAAAGGAAATAAACATTACAGAAGATAGCATCATGAATCGCAAGACTTTTGGAACCCGAGTTACAAATCACTCTTTCGCCGAAAAAGCTAAAAAGACCACTGGAAAAAAATGGACGGAGGAACGTAAGAAGGGGCATAGTGAGTTCATGAGGAGATTTTGGGAGGAGAAGAAGAGGAAAGCTCCATCAACCCGAGTCAACAAGTTCAAGCGCGCTCCCTAAGTGGGCAAAACGAAGAAAGAAGAAGAAGTAGATATTTATTATCAAACGAGTTGTTTCAGCTAATATGTCGTCTTGTGCACAAGGCGCTTTTATAATAGCCAAGAGGTTGCTCTGCTCTTGACCGTTTGTCGAGATTTCCTTTGTCCCCGCGGTAGATCACGAAGAAATTTATGGCACGTTACGTGATTGTTACCGAATTCTGTCTTCGCAGTCAAGTACGGAGAAATATCGAGATGTTACACGATCGGCGCTGGTCTCACCCGTTTGTCGAGATTCCCGTAGTTTTCACGATAGAACACGGATAAATATCGCGATTTAGATAATCAGCGTCACTTTTAGTCGTTCGACGAGATTTCCATTGTCCTTGAGATCGGGCACGAGAAAATATAGCATTATTACGCAATCGGGGCCACTTGCAGTCCGTTTGACAAGAATCCAGTTGTCCTCGTCATTGAATGCGGAGAAATATCGCGATGTATCGCAATCACTGCCGCTCTCTGCCGTTTTACGAGATTCACGTTGTCCTCGCGATATTATGGAATCCGCGCCGCACCCGGCCGTTGAACAATTGTCTATCTGTCCTGACAGAATGGTGGAGGCAAGCTCAAGGTTGGGCATGATTGAAATTCACGAGTAGTTATGGACATGTTGTATGGTCGGCGCCGTGATTCCCGCTGTCCCTATGCTGTTGTTGGGAGATCATCAGTTCAGGGTGGATCACGAGGAGAAATTAGTATCGCGATGCTACGTAGGCTGGCATTTCTAAGTGGGTTGATGCACTTCTCGCTCCCCGTAGGCCTACGCTTTTAAGTATACGGTCATGGGAAAAATAGCGAGTAGGTTTCCGAATGTTTCGTGATTGGTGCCCAATCACCATTGACGGGATTCCCGCAGTCCTCGTGGTCACAAGTTCACGATAGGGGACGGGGTTTATGATTTTACGCAACTGGCGTCGATCTCGGTCCATTTGACGAGATTCCCGCAGGCAAGTCGTGCGGTCAGTCGGCCGTCTTGAGTATGAATGTTCGAAGTAAGTATCAAATATTAAGAATTATTCTGAGAGGATTGCACGAATAATACAAGAGGACACGTTTACTTTCGAATGCGAATCGCGAATTATACTGTACAAGTTTTCGAAATAACTGGTTAGATTGTAATATATCCGATGGAACCAAAGTTCGATGGAAAATTCAACATATAACGGAATTTCGAATTAACCATACTGGATGTCGCAAATTTACGAGACAGATTTTTAAAATAAGTTATAGCCTACGTATTTCGAAGCTTTTTCATAATTCTTTTTCGAGACGGTAACATTTCGCAAGATTGTGACATTAAATTATTTCGCGTTATTTCTGGACTTCAATTTGACATAGTCTACAAATAAGTGCGTGAAATCCGAGGTTTCTAATTAGTTTACAAGTTTTTGCGAATAAACGTCTCGCGAAAAGTCAGGTTTCCTAATAACACACACAAATATTTCACACAAAACAAAAAAGTCTTCTTGATGCCGAAAATATACGCTGAACGATGTATAGGCCTACCAGTCAGGGTATCCTCAGTATGCATTTCCTCGAGGTCGGGTACGGGGAAATATAGCTTATGCAATCGGCGCCGCTTGCGTGAGACTCGCTTCATCGCAATATCTGAGCCTAGAGGCGCGAGTTTAAATGATTCAATCCACCTTCAGAAAATTTTCGTTACCCGTATGTAAAATTCGTTACTTTTTCGTTACTTTCGTTACCCATTTGTAAAATTCGTTACTTTTTCGTTACTTTCGTTACCGGTAGACACCCTGATATAGCAGGCTGGTGACTCTATGAATGCTTCTAGAACCGTCCAGGATTCACGGCTTCTCGAGATTTCCATCACTGGCTGGGTCACGAATGTTCTGGACCATCCCTTTTGCCCTCGCAGCCCTTGCGTAAGGCGCAGGTAACACACAGAGGCAGAGCATAGCCCGGGGCCGGCTGTGACTCACGCGGCGAGGCGACGAAACAAACTCACAGCCGTAACAATATATAATATGCACACGTCAAAGTACACGAGGCTATATGACCACGATGTCCAGCCCCTAAATGGAACAGCATTTTTCTGCGTCCATATACAGTACATTGTGGTACCTCCTCTCATGCGGGAACTGTAATCTGAGTCAGTCTGAGTCGGTACTATAGACTTCCATCAAGAGAAAGGTTCTGCGAGAAAGCGCCACTATCGCTGAACAGTCGACTATTCCTATTGGAGAATGGCATGTTGCTAGTTTCGATTACAAATACACACGCTGCTACAGACATCACAAAAACAAAGGTTATCAGACAAATTCTACGCACACTCAAGTACACGGGCTTAGACCACGATGTCGCAAGACCCTAAAATGAATTAACAGCAACAGTAAGTTATACTGGCTTTCAAGGCCGGAGAATTAAAACTCAGCAATTCTTCTAGGTTTATGCCGTGTCTTGTGTGGCGTTTCGCCTAGGAACACCAAGCTGGCTCATCGGCGGGCTCTTGGTGTCCCCGCCCGGACCCACACAGGATTAGCGAACTGTGCGCTACCTCCCTTCTTATGAAGCGCACGAGCTAAGAGTTCAAGCAGCCTTTCACCTCCCTATCTTAAGTATCTTAGTTGCTAGGTTCTGTATAATATAAGGTGCGTTCAAAAAGTAACAAGCCGGAGGCTGTTATGCGCAAACCGGTGACGACTTGGGCTAATCGTGGCGTGTGTAACGAGGTGCGGTTCCGACCAGAGCGTGGAAGGTCACAGCCCGTCACTAGAGGGCACGCGTGCACGTCACGTGGCGATGCATCAATCGTCCAACCAACACCAAGGCAGTAGGCCATTCGACATGCTTCCTGTTGTGGTTGAAGACTGTGGGGCACCCATTGGGCACACACTTTCCGCAAGTGCAGTCGTTCCTTCATGATGGTGTGCACACTTCCGACGCTCAATCCGACCACGGCGGCTATGGCGTTCACTGTCACTCGGCGGTCCTGGGTAATGAGTGCATCAACCAGCTGGACGTTGTCATCGGTAATGCAGGGGGGTGCCCCAGACCGGCCATCATCGGCTAACGACACCCGTCCTTCCCTGAAGCGCTTGTGCCACGTCTTGACCCTTGCAAGGGACATGCAGTGTTCGCCGTACACTTGTGACATTCGACGATGAATGTCCGTTCCCCCTACTCCTTCCGCTGTCAGAAACCGAACATCACCTCATTGCTCTTCGTTTGACGCCTCCATGTCACTGTTTGCAATGCGACTGGCAGCGTTGGACGATTGATGCATGCTGCTCGCTTTGTATCGTCACGTGACGTGGACGCGTGCCCTCTAGCGACGAGCTGTGACCTTCCACGCTCTGGTCGGAACCACACCTCGTTACACACGCCACGATTAGCCCATGTCGTCACCGGTTTGCGCATTACAACCTCCGGCTCGTTACTTTTTGAACGCACCTTATAGTTGTAAAATAGTGATGAATGGAAACCTCATGTGGATGCTGCTTTTCAGTCGGTCAACACGATTGTGCCCAATTAATTCGGCGGGGTACAAGTCATAAATATGTAAACCCACTCCTGGAAGAAATTACATGTATTAGTTATCACACTTATATAGTTTCTAGTTTTCAGATAGAACAGAAATGATTAAGGAATTAGTAGATGTAGTGATTGCAAGCAACATGGCCACACAAATGCACAGTAATGTTAAAAAGTTATCATTGGCAGTCCTGTACTTAAATCATTGAGACGACAAAATCCCAACTCTGTTAACAATTGCAAATTTGAACTCGTAGTTTAAAACTAGTTCCATTACCCTTGTTTCTCATGGCATGCTGTGTCCCAATGTAGAGAATTGATGTAGGGTACTGCGTTTAGTATGTTATTCTCCCTAACAGCAGCAGCACCTTTCCTGTGGAGTAAACACGCCACCTCAACTCTGTGACGCTACAGCGTGCTCAGTGACAGTCCCTCATAGGATTTCGTTCCGGCCCCAAAGCTACATGTGCTCCCAGAGCCCATCGAAACTGCTTTGGCAGAATGATTTAGGGTCTTTGTGACTACGTGGCTATGTAACCCCATGTATTACGTGTATGAGATACGATTGCCGATGACCTTGGTGGCACTAACATTTGATGGAGCTAGCGGTTATTTAATAAGTTCAACACCTAAAACCAAAACCACAATCCAAAATAATAATAAGAAAATCATGGACGGTTCATTACCAATGAAAATAAAATGGAGACTCACGGACGGGAAGTTCGCTATGTATAAGCTTCGGTGCCATTTTGAATCATTGAAGCTCTATAACACGACCGTCGGACAAGTCATAGTGCATATATTACGACATTACGACTAATGTGACCACTGGACGGATATATCTGTATTATGCCCCTGGCTGAGACACGTAACAAACCATGTCCTGAGGCGAAAAAGGACAACAAAACCGAATGTACATGTCATATTCTCCCACCTGTACGTCTTGAGGTCAACCAAACCTTGCAAGGGACGCTTATTTTCTGTCACAGCGACTGTACATTTTTTTTTTTTTTTTTTTTTTTTGGCTAAAACTAAAATCCTCATATTTTTGTCCGTCTGCCGTTTGTTATGGAATGGCGTCAAAACTACTGGAGTGGATGGCATCAAAGTTCGTATTTAAGTAGAAGGCAACCCAACAATAAAACTAGGCTGCAAAGTATTTATTTTCCTGAAGGATGAGGGGGTTATAATGAAGGCCTTAATTGTTTTTCGCCATTTCCATCAAAGCGATGGGGGTAATATAAAAACCGCACAGAACAAAAGCCATTGGATATTTAACTATGAACATTTTCAGCTAATGATATTCCTGATGGAATGAACTAATAATAATACTAATGCTGGTTTTACGTCCCTTTTTAACTGCCACGGCTTTTAGAGACTCCGGAGTGCCAGAACTTTGCCCCGAAGGGGATCTTTAACGTGGCAGTAAATCTACTGGCACGGCTCCCTCGCAGTTGCGCACCCTCGAATGCCAACTGGCTGCCCCACGATTCACTCCTCACACCTTGGGAACAGCAAGCGAGAACCTAACTAACGTAAACACTGAGCCACGCAGCCAGCCGATGGAATGAAACCATGTTGAGATAAATGCGAAACTCAGTCCCGGGAAGTAAAACAATTATTGTACAATCTTCACTACCTGCCGGGGTAGCGTGCCTGTCTCTCACCCGGAGCCCCTGACGTGAGGGCTGGAACGGGGTGCACTCAGACCCATGAGGACAATTGAGTAGCTGTCGGACAGTGAGGCAGCGCCCCGGTCACGGTTTGGGCGAATTTAGAAATACAGAAATGATCAATCTTCGTGAAACTGATTCATCCGAATCGAACAGCGAAGATGACGGCGAGGGTTACTGTAAGTGCAGTACATCATTATGGCCTAGATAGTTTGTGCTTAAATATTTCTTTTTTAATTCAATAGTAAATTAATTTACATATTTTAGCCTTTTTTAGCCTATTTTTATTCATGAAAAAAATCTCATGAGATCACATTTTGTCCGTGTGTGTGAGAGAGAGTGAGTGCTTGTGTATGTGTCCTCTAATAAAATCTAAACGGCTTGATTGATGCCAATCAAACTCTCTAAGACCAGAGTACTATTTTGTCCGACCCTGATAGTGCCCTTCATATTGTATTACGTTTCACCAATCCAACACGGCGGCTGTGCGTATTATTCACCGGCATTCTGTATCTCAGAAACAGTAACAGATATCACCCTGAAATTTTGTCCGGTGATACAAGGGCACTACTAGAAGTTTACCTATGTGACTTTCAAAACCCTGTCTATTTTTATACTGTGAAGAGGATTCCGGATAACACTATATTAATCTAACTTAGACCGAATGAAAATGAAAATCCACAGCCTGCTTCCAGTCTTCGACCGGGTCAGGAATGGAATGAATGAATGAAACTTAGACCGAATAAGTGGCTTAAATAATTTGGAGATATGTCCGAAAAATAATTTAAAAAATACTTTTTAAAACCAAGGGTCTCAAAACTTTCAAGCCATATTTTTGAAATTATGTTCATCGAACTAGAAATTATTTGAGATTGTCACACCTAGATCTCGAATGGAAGACACTCTACGTAGCCATTTCATTTTCGATACGATAATTAAACCTGCGTTGGAGGTTACGTTTCAAAGAAACGGACAAATGTTTACACTTGTCAATGTTCAGTTTCAGTTTCTATATATCGCACCATTCAGTGAATTGGTGTAGGTCTTCTTGCAACAACTCGCAGTCATTTATACTGTAGTACTGATGGACATATAAAGTTTAATTGTTTTACATGTTTTCCACATCTGTATTGACAACTTATCTGTGCTACACTTCGTCGTTATGCTTGGGTCTACGTTATGCATTACGGTTACGGCGTGTATGACATCATCATGTTGTTCAGTGCATATGCACCGAGTCTGAGTTTACTGCTGGGGTCTGCCGTTATGCGATACGGAGACGGCGAGTGCGTGACGTCAGACAGGAATACAGGGTGACTCCTAAAGAAGTGTGCAAGATGTCAGACAGGAATACAGGGTGACTCCTAAAGAGATGTACACGACGTCAGATAAGAATACAGGGTGACCCTTAACGAGGTGTACACGATGTCAGACAAGAATACAGGGTGACTCCTAAAGAGATATAGGCTACAAGACGTCCGATAAGAATACAGGGTTACTCCTAAAGAGGTGTACACGATGTCAGACAGGAATACAGGGTGACTCCTAAAGAGGTGTACAAGATGTCACACAAGAATACAGGGTGACTCCTAAGGAGATATACAGGACGTCAGATAAGAATACAGGGTGACTCCTAAAGAGGTGCACACGATGTCAGACAGGAATACAGGGTGACTCCTAAAGAGGTGCACAAGATGTCACACAAGAATACAGGGTGACTCTTAAGGAGATATACAGGACGTCAGATAAGAATACAGGGTGATTCCTAAAGAGGTGTACAAGATGGCAGAGAAGAATACAGGGTGACTCCTAAAGAGGTGCACAAGATGTCAGACAAGAATACAGGGTGACTCCTAAAGAGGTGTACAAGATGTCACACAAGAATACAGGGTGACTTCCAAAGAGATAGACAAGATGCCAGATAAGAATACAAGGTGCCTCCTAAAGAGGTGTGCAGGATGTCAGAGCAAAATACAGGGTGACACTTAACGAGGTGTACAGTATGTTAGATTCAATTCAAATACAGGGTGACCCTTAAAGAGGTTTGCAAGATATCAGATTCAAATAATGGGTGAATCTTAAAGAGTTGTAAAAGATGGCAGACTCAAATACAGGGTGACCCTTAAGGAGGGGCCCGCGCGGGAAGCCTAACGGAGTCTGTTGAAAGAGCCCTCCTGAACCTTTCAAACATGTGTAGCATTTGTAGCATGCGTCATTTGAAATGATATAAAGTCTAGTCTCTCAGACTGACTGTACCTTCCTCAGCCATAGCAATCTCGATTAGGCCTAAAATACCATGAGGTGCAAGTCAAATATACAGGGTCTTTATTTTTGCTTGGCAAGGCGATTCCGCTCGACCTTGGCGCGCTCGGTCCCCGGCCAGTAGCCGGCTGTTACAGGTTGGCGCGCTCGGTCCCCGGCCAGTAGCCGGCTGTTACAGGTTGGCACGCTCGGTCTCCGGCCAGTAGCCGGCTGTTACAGGTTGGCGCGCTCGGTCCCCGGCCAGTAGCCGGCTGTTACAGGTTGGCGCGCTCGGTCCCCGGCCAGTAGCCGGCTGTTACAGGTTGGCGCGCTCGGTCCCCGGCCAGTAGCCGGCTGTTACAGGTTGGCGCGCTCGGTCTCCGGCCAGTAGCCGGCTGTTACAGGTTGGCGCGCTCGGTCTCCGGCCAGTAGCCGGCTGTTACAGGTTGGCGCGCTCGGTCTCCGGCCAGTAGCCGGCTGTTACAGGTTGGCGCGCTCGGTCTCCGGCCAGTAGCCGGCTGTTACAGGTTGGCGCGCTCGGTCCCCGGCCAGTAGCCGGCTGTTACAGGTTGGCGCGCTCGGTCTCCGGTCAGTAGCCGGCTGTTACAGGTTGGCGCGCTCGGTCCCCGGCCAGTAGCCGGCTGTTACAGGTTGGCGCGCTCGGTCCCCGGCCAGTAGCCGGCTGTTACAGGTTGGCGCGCTCGGTCTCCGGCCAGTAGCCGGCTGTTACAGGTTGGCGCGCTCGGTCCCCGGCCAGTAGCCGGCTGTTACAGGTTGGCGCGCTCGGTCCCCGGCCAGTAGCCGGCTGTTACAGGTTGGCGCGCTCGGTCTCCGGCCAGTAGCCGGCTGTTACAGGTTGGCGCGCTCGGTCCCCGGCCAGTAGCCGGCTGTTACAGGTTGGCGCGCTCGGTCCCCGGCCAGTAGCCAGCTGTTACAGGTTGGCGCGCTCGGTCCCCGGCCAGTAGCCGGCTGTTACAGGTTGGCGCGCTCGGTCTCCGGCCGTCTTCTCACACTCTTGCTGCGGTAGACGTGTGTGAGCTCCGAGCTAATTGGCTGTTTTATAAAGCTACTGTGTACTGTATATCGTATTGTATAGTGTTTTATTGTGGTTATGTATAGTGCAGTAATGCCTTATGTGAAATATTCGTTACGTGAACGTGTATATCTACACAATGCGTACATGAAGTGCAGGAAATCGTGCGCTAGAACAAAGTTTCGAGTGAAATTTGGGAGAGCCATTCACTGGCGGAGCGAGGATGACCTTGCCAAGTAAATGTAAAGAACCTGTATAATTAACATAAAACAATGGAATGATGATACACTTCATTTAAAATGTTAAAATTTTTAAAATACATTTCGGAATAATTATTCCTTAGTCTTTGGTACACTTTGAAGTCTTAGTGGTTAAATCTGTTGATCTTCACAAGCATGGATAATTTATGAATGAAAGATGGCTTTTGAAGAAACCTAAAACATAGCCAGTTTTACGAAAGTTAGGAAGTTTACGAGCAGTAGGTTGTGATGTATGCTGTCATAGATATCAGTATAGATAACATCAGTACTGTTGTTGTTTGAGTCTTCAGTCTTTTGACTGGTTTGATGCAGCTCTCCATGCCTCCCTGTCCTGAGCTAATCGTTTCATCTCTACATAGCTCCGACACCCTACATCCGAGGCAATCTGTTTAACATATTCTAACCTTGGTCTACCCGTACAGTTTTTGTCCTCGACCCTTCCTTCCATAACTAAGCTTGCTATTCCTGGGTGTCTTAGTATGTGCCCTACCAACCTATCTCTTCTCTTCATTAGCAGTCGCCAGAAACATCTCTCCTCTCCCACTCGTCTTAATACCTCTTTGTTTGTAACCCTATCTACCCATCTGATCTTCATCATTCTCCTGTAACACCACATTTCAAATGCTTCAATTCTCCCCTTTTCTGCTGCACCAATAGTCCAAGTTTCACTTCCATAGAGCGCCACGCTCCAGACAAAGGCTTTCAAAAATGACTTCCTAATACCTAAATCTATATTCGATGTCAGCAGATTCCTTTTTTGTAGAAATGCTTTCTTTGCCTGAGCCAACCCACTTTTAATATCCTCTTTGCTTCGTCCATCACTGGTTATTCTGCTTCCTAAGTAACAGAAGTCTCCTACTTCCTTTAGTTTCTCCCCTACCAATTTGATGTCCATAGGGGTTTCTGATTTATTTCGGCTGCATTCCAGTATTTTTGTTTTACATTTATTTATTTTCATCATGAATTCTTTCCGTAAGACGGAGTCCAAACCATTCAAAAACTCATTCAAATACTCAGGCTTGTCGGCCAAGATGACGATGTCATCAGCAAATCTCAGAGTTGAAATTATTTCTCCTTGAATCTTCACTCCCACTTTCAATTTTTCTCTAATTTCCTCCATTGCTTGTTCAATGTAAAGATTGAAAAGTATGGGTGATAAGTTGCAGCCTTGCCTTACACCTCTCTGAATACCAGCTTCTCTCTCATGTGCTTCAACTCGAATGACTGCTGTCTGGTTTCTGTATATATTGTATATCGCCCTCCTATCCCTGTACTTTATTCCAATCGATTTCAAAATGTCAAACAATTTAGTCCAATCAACGTTATCAAAAGCCTTTTCTAAGTCTACAAAAGCCATGAACGTTCTCTTATCTTTCCTTATTCTACCTTCCAAAATCAGCCTAAGACTTAGTACAGCTTCCCTTGTTCCTAAGTTTCTCCTGAAACCAAACTGGTCTTCACCCAACTCCGTTTCTATCTGGCTTTCAATCCTCTTGTAAATTATTCTAGACAGGATCTTTGAAGCATGAGTAATCAAGCTGATTGTACGGTAATCTTCACATCTGTCAGCTCCCACTTTCTTTGGTATAGGGATGATTTCATTCTTCTTGAAATCAGGGGGTACCTCACCTGTCTCATAAATCCTACACACCAAGTGAAATAACCTGATCAGACCTTCATCTCCTATGCAGCGTAGCAACTCAATCGGTATATCATCTATGCCTGGTGCTTTGTTCCTGCTTAAGTCTTCCAAAGCTCTATCAAATTCTGATCTCAATATTAAATCTCCTTTCGCATCCTCATCAATTTCCTCCTCCCTTTCCATTACATGATTCTCAATCTCCTTTCCCTTATACAAACTCTCTATGTAAGCTTTCCATCTCTCAACCTTTTCTTCCCTATCTGTTAGAGGCTTTCTATTTGTGTCCTTAATATTACAGCACTTAGTCTTCTTTTCCCCAAAAGTATTCTTAATCCTTCGATAAGCTGTGTCTACTTTTCCTAATTTCAGACAATTTTCTATACCTGCACATTTCTCTTTCAGTACTACCTGTGTTATTCATAAAGGTGGATACATCATGAGTGAAGACAGCCAGGTTGGTATCAGTGCATCGTCTAGGAAAGAAGCCATGCTGAAGTTAAGTGATGAATGGCGACACGTGAGCAAACACTTTAGTAAATAGACAATAGCGACACAGGTCAGTAATTTACAACCTCTTCCCTGGAGCCTTTCTTCAACACCGGAGTGATTTGGACAAATTTCCAGTACTCGAGAAACGCTCGTTTGATGGCTTGGTTCAATAGAATGAATACCATAGTGGACGAGATAACTGGTGACATAAAAGATTTAATTATTTCTATAGGAATGGCATCAGGACTGGGATACTTGCCAAAGGATAGATTGTGTAATTTATTCTTGACGCAGTCTTCAGAAATATGGAAGTAGGAAATACCGTTACTAGATGGTGGCAGATTACGTAAGAGTGACGGTATAGAATTTGCAGGAAGAAACAAGATTTCGAAATAATCAGAAAACAGCTCACAGGCAGAGTTTGCATCAGTAGACGTACGCCCTTCGTACTCGAGTGTGACCAGTAACCTAGTGTTCCTGGATCTCTGCTTAATGAAGGAACATAGTTTACCTGGATTAGAGTTAACACTAGAGTCGATATCTTCCAAGTATGCTTCGTACTTGCAGCGCTGAAGTTCTTTGAATTCGACCCTCTTGACCACAAATTCAATTCTATGGTATTCCAAAGATCTTTTCCACTGAAGATGAGTCCTAATTTAGATTATAGTGCACTGATTACATCTGCATCAAACCAAGGCGGGTAACAGTAGGGATTAACCTTCACACGAGGAACTGCTTCTGGAACTGCGGACATCAAGAGATCGTGAAAGATGTCACAGTTCTCATCGACATCATTCCTAGTATCAAGTAGGGACCCGGGGCAATGATCCAGCAGTCTCCTTTCTTCCAGTTAAATATTCCCCGCGAGGAATTTTTTGAAATAGACTAGGGTCGTGAAACTGAATGTTCCATTTCAGATGAACTCCAGCCCGTTTTTTCTAAATCTACAGACTGGGAAATGTTAGCAATAATCGTAAACAGCAGATCGAGATAGTTATGCCCACAGGTGAGATGTGGGTTCATTTGGTGCAAAGAGAATTCCTCAATTATCTAGCAGAAGATTGAGTTCACTGAACATTTAGATAATTTTAAAGCAACAAGGGAAGGCTCCTCCTGCTGTTCCCACACGATAGCCCAGTGTCCTTGTCCTTTAGCTGGCCATTCACCCTCCTGAGAGAGGTATGGTTAGGTACACACTAGACCTTCCCTGGATTTCCAACCAAATAATCTACCATTCATAGATAAGGGAAAATAAGTCAGGGAAAGGAAATACTCTAAACCCTCAAAGGATGAGGAGAATTGAGAGTCCACAAAAACATAGACCTGGCTAAGGAATTCATCGGGGTCCCTTTCCTATCTGCCTTTCTTGGTTCTACTTCCCTCATTCTGTTCAATATGAAAACTTCTCTAATTCGGAAAAGAAAACTAGCGACCCTTGCGATTCTGTTTTTAACAACTTTTACTGTTTTCCAAAGGACCCTTCGGGGAAACAGTTTCATTTGAAAAGGAAGGGATGGTGTTGTAGAAGAATCCCTAATGATAGGAGGAACGTAAAAATTTGTCATTGCTTCTTTTAGTGGCTAGCATCTTATTGGCCATCAGCTCTGTGAACTTGAGTGTGTCACACAAGTCATTGCAATGGGTTGTGTAAGTAACAGCGTTTAAGATAAATAAATAATAAATAAATACAGCCCTTGAATCCCCTAAGGGCAATGGCTTCCTGTCTAGGCAGGGATTTTGCTCCATTACACTCATCAGGTGAGCAGTCCTGGAGTAGTGAGGCACCTAGTAGTGCACTTTTCTGGCATGTTAGTCTCTGTTCTTGAATTGTTCTTATAGCTATTGATATACCTATTCCTAACCTAGTTACAGTATTGTCTATGTTCTGTATTCTTGTTTTTATATCTAATAATTGCAAAATTGTTAATGTTTCTAGCACGTTCACTTTATTTTAGTAGAGTTTTAACTGTCCTCAATACATTATCGCTATTGTATTTAAGGGTTCACTTTGTTGCACTGAGTTGCTCCTTTCCTTTCCTCGCATATACTATGTTTTGAAAAGGAGCATCTCTAGGGTCTTCCACTCTTGTCTGTCTCTTTCTCTTCTTGTCCATTGTGGTCCGGCAAATTTCTTGAATGTGTCAGCCCAGCGTGTCCTCTGTCTTCCTACGTTTCTCCTGCCGGTTCTGGGGTCCCACATCGTTAGTCTGTGCGTCCACCTTCTATGCTCCATCCTCGCTACGTGGCCTCCCCATTTCCATTTTAGTCTGTCCGCTGTGTTGATGACGTCTTTAATACTGGTTCTTCTGCGTATCTCCTCGTTCCGTATTCTGTCTTTCAGCGTGATATTGAGGATTTTTCGTTCCATCCTGCGTTGGACTATCTGGAGCGTTTTTCTTTGCTGCGAAGTTAGTGACCATGTTTGACATCCATTCAGCATTACTGGGATTACACATTTCTCAAGAACTTGTTTTTTCAGACTTAGTTTCTGAGATGTATCTCCTAAAATGAATTTCAAGGACCAGAATTTTTTCCATGCTTGCCCAATTCTTCTTTTGATTTCTTTCTCCGTATTGTTATGGAATGAAATGTTTCGACCTAGGTATGTACAGTCCTGGACATACTCTAATGTTTCACCGTCAATGTTTACTCGTTTTTCTGTCGCATTTGTCATCAGTTTCGTTTTACTCGGGTTCATGGTTTAGGCCAGCTTTTTGCTGACCTTGTTTAATTCTGTTACCATTTGTTCTAAGTCTGATGCAGATTTTGCCACGAGTATGATGTCGTCTGCAAACCGTAGGTGTGGCAGGTTTTGTCCACCTATGTTGATGCCGTGTCTTGTTTTCCATTTCATTTTCCGGAATTGGTTTTCTAGCAGGATGTGAATAGTTTTGGTGAGAGGGGGTCTCCTTGTTTCACTCCTCTCTCTAGCTCGAAATGTTTTCCCTCCATTTCTGTCCGTATTTTTGGCTGGCTACTCTCGTAGATTTTTGCTAGAAGTCTGATATACCTTTTCTGTATGTTTTGGTTCTCTAGGGCCTCTAGACTAACACCAAAATTCTGGAGGGGGGCAATATTACGAAATATGTAGTCTATATCTTACAATATTAGAGAAACTCTTGATAGTTTAATAATAGACTCCTGCACATTTGAAAATTTTGTAAATTTTGAGTATTTAGGTGTTCTAGTAAATAATAAAAACAAAGTGAGTGAAGAAATAAATAGGAGGATTATTAAAGGAAACAGAGCCTATTTTGCCAATCTGAAACTCATTAAGTCGCAATTGTTATCACATAAAACAAAATTCAAAGTTTACAACACCTTGATCAGACCAGCGTTACCTTATGGCACAGAAACATGGAATATGTCGGTTCAAAATTGCAATAAACTTAGGGCATTTGAGAGGAAAATAATATAGATAATTTATGGTGCTGTATTGGATATAAGGCAATGGAGGATACGAACTAATAGAGAAATAGATGGAATCTTCAAAAGCGAAGAAATTATTCGATACGTAAAATCACAAAGACTACGATGGCTGGGCCACACTGAAAGGATGGAAGACAAAAGAACACCAAAGATTATATATAAAGCCACAATGGAAAGGAGGCAACGCTCTGGTAGACCAAGGAATCGATGGAAAGATGAAGTGGAGGTGGACTTGCAAACAATGGACGTACGACCCTGGAGAACAGCTGTCCAAGATCGAGATCGATTGAAATCTGCAGTTGGGGAGGCCAAAGCTCACACCGGGCTGTAGTGCCAGATGAAGAAGAAGAAGATTGTGTGTTAGGTAGTCAGCCCGAAGGCTGGTTGGATCCTCAAAAGCACCGCCGTTACGTTATGTGAGTAGATACCCACAAAAACCCAAGGCAGCACTATATTGAGGCGTTCTAGGCAAGAAGAGGAGTGAGGTAGTTTGCCATTGCTTTCCTCACTGAGTCAGAACAGTAGTCCTAACCCTGAGTAGAACCTTTCACAGCATTCACAGGCACTGACTGTGCCCTGAATGCCATTACTAAGCACCACTCATACCTCAGTAGCTTCCATATAATCACAGCCATGAGTGAGACTGAGACATCGGTGGAAAGCCACCTTTTACTCTAGCCTGTGCCAACTGACAAATGGAAATGTACTGTATTCATCAAGAGATGGCAAACAGGCCAAGAAGAAGATTAGAGAAACTCTATAAGACCAACTAAATTGAATTTCATGTCAGTGTGAGGCCACAGCACCAGTAATGCACTAGAAGAAGGATAAACACTAGTACGATTATGCTCAGTTTAAGCTGGGATACATGATTTGTTTTAATGTTTCATCATGAAATTAATGTTAATTTGCTTTAGGGGCTTGGGACATCTTGGTCATCAGCCCCATATATTCAATTTGTCTCATAACCTGTTTTCCTGATGAGACTGCAGTAGTGTGTGTAACAGTAATTGTTCGGGTTGGGAATGGGGTGGGTGCCCCAGGACTTGAAGGTACTATCCCGGCATTTGCCTGGAGGGATTGTGGGAAGCTATTATTGAAACCCTCCTAAATCAACAATGAAAAATAGCAATGGACCCATACATGAAAAATCTGCAACATGAAATAGTTATCAAATCGATGAAGCACTTCCAATAAGAACATTGTTATTAACTCTACTGTTCTAGGGTTAAAAAAGAGAATCGTTCTACAAATGTTATAAAGCTGCAGTCCACATTGTACCCGTGGTCCAAGCACGTCATGTCGTTGTGAGAGTTTCAACGGAGCGCCGAGCGGAGTTCAAACTAGCGCGTGTATGCGGGGAGCCAGTCAGAGGCAAGCAAATGGCAAGACATGGAACTTGCTGGATCATGTATGGTAATTTATATCTTTGTCCTGGAAATGAGAATACTATAGCACGATGTAGCCCCTGAAATTACGTGGAATATATAGAAAGAATCAAGTAAATATTGTTACGCGTTCTCTCAAGGAAGGTTTGAGCTTTACGTCACTGAGGACTAGCGTCACACTCTGAAGCAGTATATAAGGGGTCAGAAACAGCTTACCGTAATTCGTTCAGTGGAGCTTACTTCGCTCAGTGAGAGTTCGCGTCGCCGCAGTGAAAGATTTGCTACAAGTTACCGCAGTGCGCGTGTAGACTGCACGAGAGGGTCGAGAATGTTCAAAGTATGAAACCGTGTGCCAGCAGGCCACGTCCGTCTCAAATATGTAGTGCCGGGACTTTGAATTCATTGGACATATGTGAGTTACATAAAACTTTGTTACTATTTGAACTGTTATTTCAGAAGAGTATCTTATGTTTGAAGTGGTCATTATACGTGAGCTAGAAACACTATTACTGAGCAGTGCGTGTGGAGAGTGTGAGAATTGAGAGGCAAAGGAACATGTTAGCAGCCATTAAACGTTTGTTATGAGTGGAGCACATATTCAAATCCATGAATGTATTGCTGAGTATTTAACATTAAACTGTGACATTTTGGAAATGCTACCTCACGAGACACGAAATTCATGCAACCTTTAGCCAAACGCATTAAAGACGTTAAGAGAGGTTTACAATGTATGTGACTGCAGGCGACATGCATTAAGAACATTGGTGAAGCATTTCTATTCATGTAACCATTAGCCGAGTGTGTTAAGGACATTGAGAAATTATTCATGCCACTACTAGCCGAGTGTGTTAAGTACAGTGTAAAGACCAAGTATTCAATGGAGCTATTAGCCATGTGGGTTCAGGACAGCGAAGGACACTAATAGGAGCAGTAATAAAATGTGTGCGGAACATCACGATCAAATAAACTATATTTTGGGACTTTCTTACGTCATGATTATGGCTATGCACTAAATGTCGAGGATGGGTTAGCTGAGGAAGATGGAAGAAGGATGATGCCAATTCCAGACCATGTTGGAGACCGAAGGACGATGACGATTCATTCATTAATTTCTTTATTTCTCCATGGTAATATGTTAATATACATATGAGAGTCGTCAAATCATAAAAAACATAATTATACATAATATACATAAAATACATAATTACAGGGGCACAGGTAAATCCAATAATCAAAATACAAAAACGAACACTCATATCTCTCTGCACATGGCCTCGAATTCTTCCATGGATAATAATGCCTTGTCTGTGAGCCATTTTTTTTATTTTAATTTAAATGTGGAAATGGTGCTGACATTTCTTAGAGCAGGGCCATCCAGTCATTGCGCTCCGGGAGCACTAGACAGTCAGACTAGCGCTCCTTCCCCTACCACCACTACACTGTGGCAGCGAGGAGACGGACGATGTTAGGACCACGCTGACTAGATACGTACGTACAGCTGTGCGACCGACGGCTCTTGTGGGATTGTTGACATATTAATAGGGCTGTTTTGCCATAACAAATACTGTATACTGCATATACAAATTGAATGGTACTCCGTTGTATGGAATGTGCAGGAAACGAACACAAGTGTACAGTAAAGAATATTGTGATTTATTCCAAACTGAATGTGAACATATTAGGGAGGAAAATTCAACAACGAATTGTGTTCTTTTTTAACACATTACATCTCTGTTGCACACTAAACAGAAAAATAAAATTTCCCATTCTGCTTTAAAGACTGCTGCTTCACCACTCCTTTTTTTTTTTGTATGCTGTTCAGTCATGACCACTGCATTGGACTCGATTAGCGACTGATGGATCGGCTGCACACTTCAGCGTGCTCAGCCTGCCAAGCTCCTCCCACCACTTCTGAAAGTACCTTCCACCAAAGCGCTCTGAGCAAAGGCTTAGAGCGTGGCCAGAGCGCTGTCTGGATGGCCCTGTCTTAGAGTTAGGGGCAACAAGTTAAAATATTTGGAAGCAGAATACAAGGGATCTTTTTTTCTGAAAGCTCCTCTATAATATTGACAGTTAACATCCATTCTGCTTCTAGTGTTGTACGAATGTAGATTAGAATTCTTTACAATATTAACATTTCCAGTTAGAATTTGTCTCTTAATATACATACTGTAGAACAATTGAGTAAGTACAGTGATGGTAATGTCTTTATTCAGAATTTTATAAAATAGTCCCTACAAGATGTTAGAGGATGTAAACCAAACATAACACGGATTGCTCTCTTGTGCAGGATAAAAATATTGCTTCAAACCTCCTTTGTTGCACTGCCATATAGATTTATTCCATAAACCAGGTGGGAGTGAAAAAGAGCATAATAACTTGATAACAGGATATTAATGTTAACTTCCTGTCTTAGCTGCTTTAACACAAATATTGCACTGCTTAATTTAGATTGTAGTTTAATTATGTGCTTTTTCCAACTAAGATCTGTTTCAATTGTCACACCAAGAAAGGTTTGTTCATCGGTGCTGTCTATTTGTTGTTGGTTGAGTACAATGCTTAGATTAATATCTGGAAGTTTTGAAGTATACATCCTAAAATTAATATGAAAAATCCACAGCCTGCTTCCAGTCTCCGACCGGGTCAGGAATGGAATGAATGGAGCCCCCATCTAGCGGCGAGGATATGAACTGTGCCGGCTGCCGAGGCCTGACGCACTCCTCTGGGGCAATGATTAAATGAATGACAGATGAAATGAAATGATAGTGGAGAGTGTTGCTGGAATGAAATTTTGACAGGGAAAACCGGAGTACCCGGAGAAAAACCTGTCTGCCTCCATTTTGTCCAGCACAGATCTCACTTGGAGTGACCGGGATTTGAACCACGGACCCAGCGGTGAGAGGCCGGCGTGCTGCCGCCTAAGCCACGGAGGCTTAAGGAATATAGCTACGATTTCTTAATTTTTGTTAATGGCATCTACTATGGTACTTTTTATCTTCGAGGCAGCATCAGTAGTGGACTTGTCTTTTTGAAATCCATACTGAGCTTGTGATAGCAGATGGTGTTTTGTTATGAAAGCTTTTAGTCTATCCAGATAAACAATTTCAAATATTTTTGAAAACTGAAGGAATGGTAATTGGTCTGTCACTTGCTGAGCCTGATTTATGTATTGGGGCAACTTTAAATTTCTTTAGATCTGATGGGAATTCTCCCTGAGAGGAAGAGCTATTTATTATGTGTGTTACAGGTGCAAGGATGTAGTGTTTACATCATTTTAGTATACTGCTAGGTATAACATCCATTCCACTCGAGGACTTATTTTTCAGGGTATGAATTACCCTTTCCACCTAGCTTTCATTTGTTGGAAGTAAAAATAATGTATGTGTATTTGAAGTCATTGGATCTATTACATTTTCAGGTTAATTTACTTTTCCTAAGTTAATTAATTACTCCACTACTTTAATAAAATAGCAGTTAAACATTTCACAAATATCTACTGGATCGCTTGGTGGTGTATCGTCTTGCTTAAGTTTTATGTTTGATTTGTTGTAATTTAAATTTTTATTTCGGATGTTGCTAATTATTTTCCATGAAGTTTTAGTAATGTTGTCAGAGGATTTGATTTTGTGATCATTATATGCTTTGTTTTCCCTATCTATTTGCATTTTTAATTTGGCTTTCTGGCTGTGATTAATGAAGAGAGCTGTGTTGATTTGTATGTTCTGTTTAAATGAATTAATGAGTGTATATTTGTTTGTAACTCTTTAATTTCCTTAGTTATCCACTTATTGTTACTTTCTGGATGACATTTTATTTTACACTTACCAATCGGAAAAATTGTATTATAATGATGACTGAATAATAGCATAAATTGTACCCATTTTTTTGTTAGTATACTCTGCTTCATAAACTCTTTCCCAATTTGTACATTTAAGAACATTTAGAAAAGATAAAATACCATCTTGAGTTATGTTCCTTCTGTTCACATATCTGCACATGCCACTTGGGGTTATTTTTTCAGCTAGACCAATATTACCTATAAACATTTGACCATGGTGGTCAGAAATACCAACATCATAGTTCTCTGCCACACACTTGTCTAATAGAAAATCTGTAATAATATTATCAATGTATGTTGAATGTGCTGTAATTCTAGTAGGCTTGTGAAAAAGTGGTATCATGCTAAATGAACATAGCCTACTAATTGTTTAAAATATTGTACATGTTTAACATTTTCATCAAGAAGGTCTATATTGAAATCACCACATATGATATTATGAGAGTTTTGGTTAATTCTGAATATATGAGGGAAAATTTCAAAAAAGTTATTTATATCACCACTGTAGATTCCAAATATGATAAGTAAAATTCCTTCAGATTTAAACTGAACTGCAGCTATTTCACAGTCTTTTGTTTTTGATAACATTTTTACTGATCCTGAGTTTGTAATTTTTGCAGTGGCTTTTGTTAAAATTGCACCACCACCTGATTTTGTTTCTGTTCTGCAAAATTCAGCAACTACTTTGTTTTCACAATAATTTATAGACTGAATTTCCTGTTGATCCAGCCCATGCTCTGTCATTACAAAAACATCTGGTTGCTTATTATTAAGATATGATTCAATTAGGTTTCTCTTTATTTAATGCATACTGCATGTTTTGGTGAATAACTTTTACCTGGCAGTCTTGATATTAATTACTGGTTTCTAGAATTGGTTGGCACTGCTCTATCAGTTTAAATTACAAGGAAGAGCAATTTCAGTTTTTTGCAGAGTGAAACCTTGAATAATAGAACAGATATCCTGTGCAAAGGCATATACCATGTCTTGTAAAATGATGTCTATCAAAACTGTTTACGTCTACTATTTTAATATATTTGAAGCGACTACAAATCCTAGTCAATCGATTGTTTTTTCAATTTCTTTATTTACACATGAGAACCCTAAGCGGTAGATTTGCTATTATGACATTTGTCGTATTTGATTGGGCAAGAGTGGATTTTATACCTCTAATTGCAGTATCTGCATCATTTCTTGATACATCGTTGGAACCAGTGCACAGGATTACACAGTCTTCCTTGGAGAAACTAGCACATTGTTCACGTGAACTCAAAGTTACAACAGATGTAGGTGCACCTGGATACACATTACCTCCTACAGCCAGCTCACCACAATTTTCTTGAATTTTTGCGGAGCCATCTCACCACAATTTTCTTGAATTTTTGCGGCAAGTCCTCTTTCGTGACTGTCACAGGATCCGGACTGTAGGCTTGCCAGCTCTCCTGTACCCTCTCTTATGTTGAGGCCTAACACTAGAAGAATCGGTACAAACTTTTTTAGTGGGACTGGGTTGAACTTCCTCATACCTATCATCCATAATATTGTCTAGTAAACTAAACCAGTTTTTATCAAAAAGGTGGTTGTGTCTCTGCAGGTCGCTGCTCCATCACACAACGCGTAGGCCTAGGCCTATTTTTTACGTCACTCCACGTGTTTTCATGATTTAATTTATTTTCTAAATACACCACTCTATCTAACAACTTCGAATTATCATCCTATAACACTCTAATCACCTCATCCTTCGTTAAAAGTTCCGCTTGAAGCTGTTCAATGATGTCAAATTCCGTGGTCGGCATTTGGCTTGTAAACAAAGCCAAGCTGTCTTCACAAGCATCGCAACTCGACCACATTTCATGATTTTCCGAGCAAGTATCGTCCGATAAACACGACAAATGATACCAGATTTGGCACTTGACACACTGAATACCATTTTTACACCCTTCTTGTTTAAACCGCACTTTATACCGTTATATTTGAAAGAAAAAAACCACGGGAACTATCCACAGAAACATCCCTCACGGTCGCCATCTTGGTTCCAGACCATGTTCTGGAACAACAAGATGGGGCCGACAAATGGAGCGTTACCCGAGGTCGTTAGCGATCCAGGCCAGGATTTGTCATGGATTCTATGGAGATACACAACATGGAGGAACAAATACTGCAATATTCATCGCCTTGCAGATGTCATAATCAACATCCAGGATTGATATAAAGTAAGATCACAACATGCTTTAGTAGTAGCTGTAGTATAGTCATGTCGTATTTCCCAAACTTTTAGGGCAGTTTATTTTTAGAATTAGTCTTCCGTAGCATTAAACAAATCGTATGATTTACTACCAGTGGTAATTTTCAGTTCACTATTTTCAAGTTCGAATTTATTATAATATTTTGTGGATATTATTGCAATTTTTTTCTAATACGCTTCCTGATTCATAATATTTTAGGAAAGCATTTTTTCAATTTATTCCTGAGTGGATATTTTGAGATAAATGAATTTTGAACAGGAATTTTTGGGCAGTTAATATGATTAATAAAATGCATAATCCAAATTAGGTCTAAGTGACGATAATAATAATAAATAATAATAATAATAATACAGAATTATGTTGATAAATGGAGTTTGGTAAATGAAGCTATGGCAGTTTACAAATTTTGTTGTGAATTTTACTATGCAATGTGACAACAGATGATGATGATAATCCCAGGTTTATAATGGATAATATTAAGAACATCTAGTGACTGAGAACTGAATGGCAGAAGACGCTTTTGGGTTATTATTATGCATGAGAATCAGATAATTAACGTCTCTCTATTTTTCTGAGCGATAATTTAAGGAGGATCGTGACGGTAATTTAGTGTTGAAGTTTGGCTTTCTGTGTTTAAGCGGGCATGTCGATGACATAGCGCCGTCATATGCTATAGTATTGGGCATCAGGCAGTGTAGCTTGAGTATGCTGTCATTAGAAAATGACGATTATTGTTGTGGAATTGGTGGTATTGATCATAAATGGTTTATGATAGTGGAATATAATGAAAGCATAGTTTGTGGTAGAGGCATAGCATTTTTTGCCTTTAATAAAGTCACGATGGTTTTGAAATTAGGATTTTACGAGACATATATTCTGCATATAACCTGATGAATTCTGTTATAGTTAAATTCAGAATAATGAGTGAGTAATTAAGCTAGTCAATGATCTGAAATATCAATGGGAGGTTTATTTATTGGAGCGAGAACCATCCTTAATAATCTGATATGCTGATAAATTGAGTTAAAATTAATTACGATAATTTTTGAACAGCTGGCAAATATTTCAAGTGTTTACCAATTTAAAATGAGAATTGATGAACAGCTATCTAATAACTAATTGCTATTTGAAACATACACTGACCGGCACGAAAATCGCAACACTTCAATTTCTTAAAAAAACTGAAATTTATTTTAAATTTCTGACACTTTTATGACACTAATCTACTATATGATGATGAAATATTGAAGTATGGTCCCAAATAGGTGTCTAACAATGAAAAAAGAGATGATTATCAACAATTTTAAAAACTAAGCCAGAGATGCACTCTTCAAGGAAAAAGCGCTATAAGAGCGGGAAATTTTGAGTAAGCTTCTTCTGTATTGATTTTATACACTTCACACTTTACTTCACAGACCTTGGAGACGATCTCGGAGACCTCTGTCCGCATCTTCAAAAGCGTGTATGGTCACCTCTTGCACCAATGACGGCATTCAACCTTTCAGGGATCTCTCTCTCTGTGGTTAACAGCCGTGAGGCTGGTTGGCAGCAGCTCGCCATTCTTCCCATCTCTCAGTCTTCCTCTTCAGTTCACAGTATGAGCCACAACCCATATCTTGACTCATGTACTCCAGTCTGGGTCTTCCTCTATAATTCTTGCCTCTACGGTTCCCTCGATTATAAGCTTAATCAGTCCATTGTGTCGCAGTATGTGACCCACAAGGTGATTCCGTCTTCTTTTTAAATATTTAAGGAAGCATATTCTCTCTCCCACTCTTCTAAAGACTTCCTCATTTGTGACCATTTCTTTCCAGCTGATTTTCATAATCCTTCTATAGCACCAGGTTTCAAATGCTAGTAGTCTTTTCCTCTCTCCTATTGTCAAAGATTCGCTGCCATATAGCGCAATGCTCCATACATTTGTTTCCTCACATCAAGACTGATGTTCCCTGCAGTAAATAGGTTCTTCTTTTTATAGAAAGTGTTCTTGGCTTGGGCAATCCTACTTAATAACTCTCCGCTGCTTCTTCCATCATTCGTTATTTTACTTCCCAGATAATTAAACTCATTCACTTCTTGTATCTTTTCATTTCTTAACTCTATTGCTGTCTGGTTTTTGCCATTTCTACTGCAGACCAAAATTTTTGTTTTGTTTGAATTTATTCTCATATTAAATTCTTCCTCCATTATTTTGTCCATCTTTGTAAGTCTTCTTCACTCTCTGCAATTAACGCTATGTCATCAGCAAACCTTATCATGTCAACTTTATCTCCATGAATATTCACTCCTGTGGCAAATTCTTCTCTTACTCGGTCGATCGCCTTTTGTACATATCATCATCGGCTTTAACTCGAATCCGAGTATAAATCTTCTTCCTTCAGTCCAGTTTGTGGATGTGTTTACGGTGACTAAAGAGTCCAATCCTGGCATGGAACAAGCGACCACACAAGTCGCATAGTATTGCTGGAGGAGGACGTGGTTGGGCTGCTCAAAGTTTCCTAGCTTGACGCTTGGCCTCTTCATGTATGCGTCGATCCCTTTCAAACGTCTTTACAGTATCCGAGATGGTACGGCGCCAAGTTGAGCGGTCTTCAGCCAGCATGTCCCAGGTTTGTGAATCAAGACCTGTCAATTTCAGGGTCTGTTTAAATTGGTCCTTGTAGCGCCTCTTAGGACCACCATGAGATCTGGTGCCATAGCATAACTCACCATATAGCATTTGACGAGGTAATCTCACATCATCCATCCGATGGACATGACCAATCCATCTAAATTGGTGACCTAATATGGATGATTCTATGCTGTTGATTTGAGCCTTTTCCAGAACAGCAATATTGGTAATGCGGTCTTCCCATTTAATCCTTAGGATTGATCGAAGTTTTTGTAGGTGGAAACGCTCAAGCTTCCTAAGATCACGTCGGTAAAGGGTCCACGTTTCACAGCCATACAACAATGTAGAAATGACTACTGCTTTGTACACCATAAGCTTTGTACTCATGGATAGATCTTTATTCATGAAGACCCGGTGCGCTAATCGTCCATATGCTGCATGGGCTGCGCCAATTCTCTTATCCACATCCTGCTCACAGGTACAGCTAACAGAAATCGTACTGCCCAGGTACGAGAAGTGGTCAACCTGTTCTAATGGCAAATTTGAAATGGAGATATTGAACTGAGGAAGAGGTGTGCCTGGTGAAGGTTGTGCCAAGACTTTAGTCTTATTGACATTTATGGTAAGACCAAAGCGATCACATGCACTTTTGTAACAGTTAACTGACTCTTGCAGCTCTTCTGGTGTGAGAGTTGGTGACGCAGCATCATCTGCATACAACATGTTAGTAACCTTAGTAACCTGAGTTTTCCTCAAGGAGCGGAGACGAGTTAGGTTGAAAAGCCCTCCATCAAAACGATACTTGATCTCCACACCTGGGATGTTTGTGGGTGAATCATAAAGCATTGCAGCCAAGTACAGCGCAAAAAGCGTTGGAGCCAGTACACATCCTTGTTTCAGTCCATGGGTAATGGGAAATTCATCGGACATCTTATTCTGATGGCAAACCTGACCTGTCATGCCATCATGGAGAGCTTTGATTAGATCTACAAAACGCTGAGGGCAACCAAACCGCTTCAGCACTGCCCACATGGCTGGTCTTGGAACCGAATCAAATGCCTTTTCCAAGTCATAAAAGACTAAGAAGAGTGGATTCTGTTGTTCTCTACATTTTTCTTGTAGCTGTCTCACACAGAAAATCAAGTCAATTGTGCTTCTGGAAGTTCTAAATCCGCACTGTGACTCTGGGAGGATCCTCTCAGAGATAACCTTGAGGCGGTTAAGTAGAATTCTTGCAAGAATCTTCCCCACAATTGATAGCAGTGATATACCACGGTAGTTGCCACAAACACTGCGATCACCCTTTTTGAAGATAGTGACGATAGTGGCATTCTTTAGGTCTCCAGGTACCTTTCTTGATTCCCATATTCTGAGGATAAGGATGAAAATTCTTGTTTTGAGGGAATGACCTCCGGCTTGAATTAGTTCCAGAGGGATGTTATCTGGGCCAGGTGCTTTTCTGGGTTTCAATTGGGTGAGAGCTGCACTGAATTCATGATAAGTAGGAGGTACTGCCAACCACAGTTGTTCAGGTTGTTGCGGCACATCACAGAGGAAGTCTTCAGCAGCTTCTGATGGACGATTTAGGAGATTGGAGAAGTGCTCCTTCCAGCGTTCCAAGATTTCTTGACTATCAGTAAAGGTAGTAGAATTATCAGCGCTTTTCAGTGTACCTGATGATGAGCGAGATGGTCCATATATTTCCTTGAGTACGGCATAGAAGTTCCTCAAGTCTCGAGCATCCGATAGTCTCTGCAGTTCCTGAGCCTTCTGTTGCCACCAAGTATTCTTAATCTGCCTTATCTGCGTCTGGCATTTACCCTTGAGTTCCAGTAGTTTATCTCTCTTTGTGTTGGAAGTTGGGTCTTGAAGATGGGCAAGATAGGCATTCCTTTTGGCATTGATGAGAGACAGAATTTCCTCATTGTTGTCATCAAACCAGTCTTGTCTTTTCCGCACTATAAAACCAATGGTTTCCTCAGCTGACTGTGTGATAATCTTCTGTAATGTGGCCCATTCTTGCTGAATATCATTTGTTAGTGGGTTTTCTGATAACTGGGTGACGATCCTGTTTCCAAAATTTTTGTACATGGATTCATCCTGAAGTTTGTATGTATTAAACTTCTTTCTTAGCAAATTTTTGATGTTCCTAGGTGGTTTAGGTCTGATGGATATCCTGAGCTTACATATAAGAAGTTTATGATCTGTATGGGGATAGGGAACAACCCTGCCGTACCACCCTTTCTGATGTGTGCTGTTTCTTCCTTTCTACCACAACAAACTATTCCAATTTCTTGCTTATAGATATTGTAGATGAGTTTTCTGTCCCTAAAGTTGATACCTGTTTGATGAAGAATGCTGAATAGAACATTCCAATTCACATTGTCAAACACCTTTTCAAGGTCAACGAATGCTAAGAAGGTAGGTTTGCCTTTCTTCATCTGCTTCTCTATCACTTGCCTCAATGCTAAGATTGCTTCTCTTGTTCCTACTCCTTTCCTAAAACCAAATTGATCATCAGATAGGTTTTCATCGATTTGTTTTTCTATTCTCTTCATAATGATTCTGGTGACTATTTTTGATGCATGACACACCAGACTCAATGTTCTATATTGTTTACATGACCTTGCATTTTATTTTTTAGGTATAGGTACTTTTATGCATTTTGCAAAGTATTCAGGCAATTCTCCAGTCTTGTAAATAGTACATACTAACAAACGTTTGGTGCTTTTCAGTCGGTCAACACGAATGTACCCAAATAGAGCTGGGCTATGCCCTAATCCTGAAATAAATTACATGAGATTAATAAATACACTAGGATGACCAGTTTCGATCATCAAGCGATCATCATCAGATCCATTACACTTAGGCTATAACATCTATGTTTGAGAATACAGGTGAAAAATATATACAATATGTACAATTCAAACCTCACAATAGTACATACTAAGTTGTACAGTTCCTTTTTTAACTTGTCAACTGATTTTTTCAATAGTTCTCCTGGTATGTTATCAAGTCCAAGAGCTTTCTTTCCTTTGAGGTCCTCAAACTCTTCTTCCATAATAGGTGCCCCCAAGTCATCCTCTGTTATTTCATCGTCTTTCTCAATGGGCAAGTTAACACAGTTTCCACTGTATAGTTGTTCCAAATATTCTTTCCATCCTTTCACTATCATTTCGTCATCATATATCAACTTCCCATCTTTGTCTTCAATGCTCATTGTTTTTGGCTTTCTTGTTTCAAAGAACCTCTTAATATCTCTATAGGCCATATCTATTTGTCCAGATTTCATGTTGTTTTTTATGCCTGCACAGATTCCCATTAAATGATGTTCCTTGTCTTGTTTTGTCCTCTTATTTATCTTGTTTCTTAAGGTCTTGTATTTTTGCTTTTCATCATCATCATCATCATCATCATCATCATCATCATCATCATCATCATCAGAGTTTTTATACTGTCTTCTTTCCTTTATCATATCCACAACGTCGTGACTTATCCACTCTTTCCTATTTTCTTTTTCCTTTTTTCCTAATACAGTTTCTGAAAAATGAAAATCCACAGCCTGCTTCCAGTCTCCGACGGGGTCAGGATTGGAATGGATGAAGCCGTTGAGTCTAAAATGCTCTTCTTTATTTTGATCCACTTCTCTTCTACTCCCAAGTGTTCTTCAAAGTCTCTTATGTTATAGTTTGTTTCATCCATGTACAGTATTTGAGTTGACTCCATCTTCAAGCTTAGAAATATCCCAATGTTTATTTTCTTTCTTCTTTAATCTTTTGAACTTTAATTCACAGCGTATGCCGACTGGGTTATGGTCGCTGTCGACATCAGCTCCAGGGTAACTTCTACTATCTTTCACCTGGTTCTTAAATCTTTCCTTTACTAATATGTAGTCTATTTGGGCCCTTCTTAGGTCTCCCGGAGCTTTCCAAGTGTATCTCCTCCTTGGACGGTGTTGGAATATAGTATTCGTTACAACTAATTTATGCTGTATACATAACTCTACAAGTCTCTCGCCTCTCTCATTTCTTCTCCCCAATCCGTATTTACCAACAACATTTCCTTCAGTTCCTTCTCCGTCAATTGCATTCCAGTCACCAAGTAAAATAAGGTTTTCTTCCCCCTTTAATAAGTTCACTTAAATCTTCATAACATTTCTCGACCTCTTCATCTACCTCTTGTGTTGTCGGCATATAAACTTGGACTAGCACAGTATCTTTTGGTTTAGTTTCGATCCGTACTAAAATTAATCGTTCATTATATTGCACGAATCCCTTTACTCTGTTTCCTAGTTCTTTATGCAATATAATGCCAACTCCACCATATCCTGGTTTAGTATTTGTTGTACCAGAATGAATTATCCGATAATTTCCACTCCAAAAGTCTCCTGCATGTGGCCATCTCATTTCTGCTATATCCAATACATGTAAATCCATCCTTTCCATCTCCATGATCAAGTTCTTCGACTTTCCAGTCTGGAGTATGGTCCGTACATTCCAGGTACCGATTCTTCTCTGCTTATTTCTTAAATTGGCTTCTTTATCTGCTCCCCTCCGGAGATCCGAGTGGGGGATTATTTTACCTCCGGAAAAATTTACTGTAGAAGCTAACATCATCTTGAGCTGCTGATACTTGGAATATCCTAATAGATCTTTAATGAAGTAGTTTCCCTTTGCCTTCTTCATCCTATGCCGTTGGCCAACTAGTGGCTCATCCGCCTTTAGGCTCGAGAGAGAGAGCCCTGGACCTCTTACCCGCTCATCCGCTCTCTAAGGAGACCGTTGACTCCTGATTAATGCTGCAATGTCCTGTTGAGGAATCATCTCCCATTCTTCCAGGAGGGCGTTCCTTAGGTCCTGTAGGGTCTCTGGATAGCACTGACGGGCTCTTCTCCCAAGCCGGTACCAAACGTGCTCAATAGGATTCAAATCAGGGCTTCTAGCAGGACAAGTCATAGCATGAATCCCTGCTTCATCCAAGAACTCTCGCAATATGTGGGCGTGCATTGTCTTGCATTAGTGTGAAATCATCACCAATAAATGGAGCGAAAGGCACAACATGCTCCAGAACGATTTCCTCCACATACCGATGTGCGGTAAGGCTCCCATTCTCCACAAAGATCAACTCCATCCTTGCAGCCATACTGATTCCTGCCCACACCATCACAGAACCACTCTGAAATGGCATCCTGGATGAGAATGTGCAAGGGGATTACCTATCCCCGGCCTTCTCCAGACCCTCTCTCTTCCGACACGTGATCGGAGGCCAAATCACGACTCATCGGTGAACAACACCTGTTCCCAATGTTGTACTGTCCAGCCATGATGTTCCCTTGCGAAACGTAGCCGAGCTGTGCGATGTTCTCTGGTAGGTTCTGGGCCTGTAACTGGTCTTATGGATTGAAGATTGGCTTCTTCCAATTTTCTTCGGATGGTTCTCTCACTAGCATCGACTCCTCGACCTTGGTAGTCGATTTCGTGCTTCAATGGCGGTGTGTGAAGGTCGTGGAGAACTTGATGTTGTAAGAAGCGGTCATCTCTCTCCGATGTTGCTCTTCTCGGGCCTGTTCCTGGTCTCCTTGCAAAGCCTCCAGTTTCCCTGTACCTTCGTACGGTTCTGGAAATCGTGGAAGGTGTAGTCCTCAACACTTCTCCAACGTAATGCATGCTGCAACCATCTTCCAACAAAGCAACAGCTTTTGCAGCTTGATCAAGGCTTAAGGGCACATTTGCTCCAGAAAGCTAATTACGACCATCACAGGAAGATCCTACAAACACATGTGATTAAAAAGGGAAGAATTCAAAATACAACAATACGCGCTATAAGAGCGGGAACACATTATTGGCTCACATCCAGTGATGTGTTTTCCAGGTTGCGCGGGAAAAAAAATTGAGGCTAGTGCAATCAACAATCGACACTTCATTGTTTGCTCGCAAAACAACGCCAATAACATACCCTGTCTAAAAAAATAGGTTGAAGTGATTCACTTTGATTAAATCGATAATTACACAATAATTACAAATCATTTATTGTGTGTGCATTTTTCGTGCCGGTAAGTGTATTAATTGAAGTGAAAACCAATGAAGTGTAAAACCAAATAACATTAGTGATTCAGCATTCAGAGATTACGGAACGTGGCAGACAGGCAGAAGCATTCCTGAGAAGCATTAGGAGCTTAGTGTGGAATAAAGATGTCCCACAAAAAAGCAAGGAAGTGTTATACAGAAGCTACTATATCCCGATACTGACCTATGCTTCAGAAACGTGGACAATGAAGAAAAGAGACATAAGCAGAATACAGGCAGGTGAAATGAAGTTCCTGCGAAGTAGGATTGGAGTAACAAGAAGAGACAGGGTGAGGAATGAAAAGGTCAGGGAAATGGTGAAAGAGGAGCCCTTGCAAGGTAGGATTGAGACATCAAGACTGAGGTGGTATGGACACACAAAGAGAATGGATGAGAAGAAGATTCCCAAGAGGATACATGAGATGCAGATGCAGAAGAAACGACCAAGGGGAAGACCAAGAGATAGATGGCTGAAAGGAGTGGAGGAATGTGTCAAGAAGAGAGGCGAGGACTGGACCAGAGTGACAGCGGAGAGGTGGTGGGAAGAAAGGACTAAGTGGCGAGGCTTATGTTCCAAACAGACCCAGCCTGGGGCTGGAAGCTGTACAAGATAATGATGATGATTCAGCATTCAATCAGTTTCTGTGTTTCGTTTTGATTGCTGTCAATTCAGAGAAACCCTGCACACATGAATAAGTATAAGAGAATGGAAAGTATCAGAACTTCATATATCGAAAGGAAGGTGTGTAACGACAGTGCATGCAAAACAACAGAAATGCAGAAATTTCCCATTAAAATTTTTTGGCGGACTATGAACAGACATTTACAAAAGGTCTTTCAATTTTAAGGGAAGATCAGAGGAATTGATGGTGGTTGTGGTGCCAAAGGACTTGTAATCCAATCGCGAGCAATTTCTGGATAGTAATTCAAAAAAATTAATCCTTAGATTTTCTTGGTATTAGGTAATTTGATTATTTTTTAAAGTCCATCAGCAATACTACAGTGCAGCAAGTTCATCTGTAACCCTGGAAAATATGCCCATCTAGCCACCATGTTACACTATCTACTACCATTTGCTGTCGCGACAAGTGTGACTAGCACATCAGAAACAAATAAGGAACAAGTTTGTACAGTGTTTTCATTCTGCTGCAAGCTACTGCTCAGTAAACTTCATAAGGCCCAATTTGTTCCAGCAGTGCGCAACATGGCACTGGGTGGCGTGCACGCTGCACGGGGGTACGACTTTACAGAGCTGTTACTAGTACCCCAGAACCATATGTTTGTCCATTTGTTCCATTCTATGTGTATACCTTCAGCCATCCGGAAACTGTTGCAAGAAAAAGAACTATCCCTTTACATTCGTATTGGAAATGTTGAAGTCAAAGGATCCCTAATAAACCTCACCAATCAAAGTTTTCTTGGAAAAATTACAGAGCATGGTGTTGTTTGAGTCTTCAAGTCTTTTGACTGGTTTGATGCAGCTCTCGACGCTTCCCTGTCCTGAGTTAATCGTTTCATCTCTACATGGCTACCACACCCTACATCAGAGGCAATCTGATAGAACATATTCTAACCTTGGTCTACCCCTACAGTTCTTGTTCTCGACATTACCTTCCATAACTAAGCTTGCTATTCCCGGGTGTCTTAGTTAGTGTCCTACCAACCTATCCCTTCTCTTCATTAGCAGTCGCCAGAAACATCTCTCCTCTCCCACTCGTCTTAATACCTCTTCATTTGTAACCCTATCTACCCATCTGATCTCATTCTCCTGTAACACCACATTCTCCTCTTTTCTGCTGCAGCAACAGTCCAAGTTTCACTTCCATAGAGCACCACACTCCAGACAAAAGCTTTCAAAAATGACTTCCTAATACCTAAATCTATATTTGATGTCAACAGATTCCTTGTCTGCAGAAATGCTTTCCTTGCCTGAGCCAACCTACATTTTATATCCTCATTACTTCGTCCATCACTGGTTATTTTGCTTCCTAAGTAACAGAAGTCTCCCACTTCCTTTAGTTTCTCCCCTACCAATTTGATGTCCATAGGGGTTTCTGATTTCTTTCTAGTGCTAAAAAAAATTCCGATCTACTAAAACTTAAAATATTCCTGGTGTTATCCAAGGCAAAGCTTATCGATACTAGAAGTCTCTGATTTGTTTAAGTTGGAGCATGCTCTAATTGTGTCATTTGATGTGGAGAAGTGTCTTTTCTGAGTATAAAGTCATGTTAAGTGGAAATAGGCACAAGTTTGTGTTTCAGCATGCTGTGATTATGTGTAATGGAGACTCGTGAATTCCATTGACGAACTGGACCATTTTATTATGGAGTGGTGTGGTAAGGTATGTAATTGTTTATTATTTTGGTGCTGTTTGAAGTATAACATTCATTCTTTAGGATATACTAGCCTCCGTGGCTTAGGCGGCAGCACGCCGGCCTCTCACCGCTGGGTCCGTGGTTCAAATCCCGGTCGCTCCATGTGAGATCTGTGCTGGACAAAACGGAGGAAGACAGGTTTTTCTCCGGGTACTCCGGTTTTCCCTGTCACCAATTTCATTCCAGCAACACTCTCCACTATCATTTCATTTCATCTGTCATTCATTTAATCATTGCCCCAGAGGAGTGCGTCAGGCCTCGGCAGCTGGCACAGTTCATATCTTCGCCGCTAGATGGGGGCTTCATTCATTCCATTCCTGACCCGGTCGGAGACTGGAAGCAGGATGTGGATTTTCATTTCTTTAGGATATACTGTAAATTGCTAACAGACATCAGATGAATGCTTTTAATGCATTTTTCAAAACTTGTATTAATATCATGACACTACCGTATTTACTCGCTTATAAGACCCCATTACATATAAGATCCTCCCCCTTTTTTTAAGTCAGGGAAAAATAATTTTTCCTCGCATATTGGACCCATTACAAAGGAAATATGGGTAAGTACAGAGTCCTTGCTATTCCTATTTTCCGCGGACGTTCCTGCATTACCGTAAATATCAGGAGTGTACCAATTGCTGTTACAGAACTTTGTGACAGTACCTGCAGGAAGTTTGAGGCTAGCTGTTGTAACAGAAAAGGTCGCCCTCGTACCCAGACAGTCACACTCAGCCTACCCTCTCCATCTTCTGTCTTTGTGAATACACTTATCAGGCAGTGGTCGTTCAGTCGAATTACAGTAGCCTGATATACAGTCAGGGAAATTGACGATATAATTCGAATTAGGGTAGCTTTGTTCCACGAGTACCATGAGCGGTAACGTTAATACCAGTAAGTGTAAAAGTTTCTCTGCTTCTTTTTAACTATTTGTTCTTACGTTTGTCGATAAAAACGGTGCATGGGCCGCCGCCCGTTAATTCGCTGTTCAACCAAACACGACCAGGTATTGGCGAAAGCAACAAGAAAAATTAATGGTCGCAAAAAAAAAAAAGTAAGATCTTTCCGCGGGTCACAATCCGTAAATATTCTGAAGTGGATAAGAACGTGTTGGTGTGGGTACAGGAAATCAAGAGAAACGGCAACAGTGTCTCTCATGAAATGCTACAAATCAAGGCACATAAAATTGCAGGGAATACCGGTATAGGAATCAGTGGAGAAGAGTTTAAACCAAGCAGAAGTTGTGCTGTGAGTTTCACGCGAAGAAATAACTTTGCTTTACGGATGTATACGTCATTGTGTCAGCAACAGCCGGAGGAATACACGGATCAAGTGTCAGAATTTCAGTGGTTCGTGTCTCGACAGCGCAGATCAGACTCAGGATTGTTTTGATATGTCGAGACGCTCAACCATTGATCCCAAAGGAGATTCAAGCGTACTTGTAGAAACAACGGGAGCTGAGAAATTGCGTCGTACAGTATTGCTGGCAATTACGGCTGATGGAAGGAAACTTCCTCCATACGTCATCTTCAAAAGAAAAACCTTACCCAAGGACAACTTTCCCAAAGGGATTCAGGAAAAGGGGTAGATGGTGGCAGATCTGACGATTGACTGGTTGCACACCATGCGGTCTCACTGCCCGGGAGCCTTGCTGCAGAAGAAGGCACTACTAGTTTTGGACAGTTGTCAGGGTCACCTTGTTGACAACGTAAAGATGCTGCAGATGACCACCCACTCTGCAATAATTCCGGGCCGATTAAGCTCTATCCTTCAGCCACTCAATGTCTCCGTGAACAAGCCCTTTAAAGACCACATGAAACATTTTTATGCCCATTGGATGGCAGCTGGAAATCACTCACTAACAAAAGCTGGGAAAGTAAAAAAAATGTCCATCAAAACAGTGTGCGAGTGGATAGTTTGGGCCTGGGGACTCATCACGCCAGAAATCGTTGAGAGAAGTTTTAAGAAAACTGGAATTTCATGCGCCTTGGATGGTTTGGAAGATGATGCCATACGGGAAACGACCGATCCTACAAATGATAACAGGAATTCAGAAGGCAGTTCAGACAGCGACTGTGGAGACAGTATGTTACTAAAGTCATAGAGACAGTGACTACGGTAAATGCTGATTTTGTATTTTTATTTTAAATTTCTCACCTAATAGTAATGGAACTACTATTAATTTTACTTTTAATATTAAAAGTAGAACATCCCTAAAGGTCTATTCTGTTTATTTCAGACGCAGTGAAAGCGAAATTAGGCCTACCCTACCATGTACGTATACCGGTACTTCCGTGATCGCGGGGGGTTTATATCAGACTGATGTTGTATCTTTTAATCCTGAATAATAAATTTTCTGTATAGAAATGTATTTTCGAGGATGTTGGCATTTATAGTTATTTAATGGATATCTTGATGCTCTATTAATTTTTGAGATATGCGCATGTAAGACCCTTCTCAATTTTTGAACATTACAAATAGGATAAAAGACGGGTCCTATAAACGAATAAATACGGTATTTAGTGCATATTTAGACATTTGTAAGTGTATAATTAATCAAAGCCAGCCTATAACACTTTGCCTCACAATAATGGGCTGCAAGTCTTACACTTCCTTCCTGTGTTGGCGCAGGGTCAGCTTGCTTGGTTGTTGTTCGCCACTTCTTCCTGTCAAGGGCATCTTTAGGTTTGAGGCCGCACATCAGTAGGTCTTCACTGATTCCATCCATCCATCATTTCTTTGGGTGCCCATGGGGTCGATGCCCTTCTGGATCGTATCGGAGGGCTGTTTTTATCACAGAGTTCTCATCACTTCTAGTGACATACTAGCGAAGACGTGCTTCCCTCACTTTGTCTTTAATTGTTGCAAATCCCATTTGCTTCCTTACATGGTCATTTCTGGCATGGTCAAGTCTTGTAATACCCATGGACCAACGCAGCATTTTCATTTCCATACCATGGAGGGCTTGTTCGTGTTTGGTTGAAGCTGGCCAACATTCTGTGCCTTATCATGGTCTTGTAAACTTTTCCTTGCAAGTGGATAGATATTTTCTTATCACACAGTACTTTAGTGACTTGGCGCCATTTCAGCCATGCAGCACTTACTCGTGCTCAGGCATCGAGAATGGTTTCGCCATCCGAAGTGATGAGGGAACCAAGGTACTTACAAGTCTTACTAAATATAGTACAATATCCTAGAGTGCCTCATATCTCACTTACCGTATTTCCTCGCATAATCGTCGCACTTTTTTTTGGCCAAAAATTCGTGGAAAAAGGCAGGGTGCGACGATTACGCTAAGAATATTTAAGTTCAAAGATTATACTGTATATTGCTGCACGGGCCAGTCATTCGCGTAGCGTGAGTCATAGCCTGAAGTTAGAGACAGGCTACTTTCTTCTAACAAGGTCACGACAGGTTAACGCTCGCGGAATGTGCTGACGAAGCTGGCCATTCGCGTCGTGGTTTAGAGCCCGCAGGCATAAAGACGAGATTACTTTCTCCTGACAAGATCACGCCAGATTAGGCCTATAAACTCGCGGAATGTGCGCTGGCCGTTCGCGTCACAGTTCATAGCCCGCAGGCATAAAGACGAATTACTTTCTGCTGTCAAGATCACGCCAGATTAGGCCTATAGGCTCGCAGAATGTGCGCTGGCCATTCGCGTCACAGTTCATAGCCCGCAGGCATAAAGACGAGATTACTTTTTGCTGACAAGATCACACCAGATTAGGCCTATAAGCTCGCGGAATGTGCGCTGACAATTCGCGTCGCGGTTCGTAGCCGGCAGAGATTACTTTCTCCTGACAAGATCACACCAGATTAGGTCTATAAGCTCGCGGAATGTGCGCTGGCCGTTCGCGTCGCGGTTCATAGCCGGCAGGCATAAAGACTAGATTACTTTTTGCTCACAAGATCACGCCAGATTAGGCGGAATGTGGGCTGGCCGCTCGCGTCACAGTTCATAGCCGGCAGGCACGAAGACGAGATTACTTTTTGCTGACAAGATCACGCCAGATTAGGTCTATTAGGTCTATAAGCTCGCGGAATGTGCGCCGGCCGTACACGTCATAGTTCATAGCCCGCAGGCATAAAGACGAGCTTACTTTCTGCCAACAAGATCAGGCCAGATTAGGCCTATAAGCTCGCGGAATGTGCGCTGGCCGTTCGCGTCGCAGTTCATAGCCCGCAGGCATAAATACAAGATTACGTTCTCCTGACAAGATCCCGCCAGATTAGGCCTATCAGCTCGCGGAATTTGCGCTGGCTGCTCTCGTCGCAATTTATAGCCCGCAGGCATAAATACGAGATTACTTTCTCCTGACAAGATCACGCCAGATTAGGCCTATAAGCTCGCGGAATGTGCACTGGCCGCTCGCGTCACGGTTCATAGCCCGCAGGCATAAAGACGAGATTACTTTCTCCTGACAAGATCACGCCAGATTAGGCCTATAAGCTCGCGGAATTTGCGCTGGCCGTTCGCTTCGCGATTTATAGCCCGTAGGCATAAATACAAGATTACTTTCTCCTGACAAGATCACACCAGATTAGGCCTATAAGCTCGCGGAATGAGCGCTGGCTGCTCGCGTCGCGGTTCATAGCCCGCAGGCATAACTACGAGATTACTTTCTCCTGACAAGATCACGCCAGATTATACACTCGCGGAATGTGCTAGGTGACGAAGCTTGCCGCTCGAGTCACAGTTCATAGCCCGCAAGCATAAAGACGAGATATTTTTCGTCTGACAAAGTCGCGCCAGGTAATAAAGTCGCGGCAGCATGTGCAACTGACTGGCGCACAAATACGAACATGCTATGCGACGATTATGTGATGAAATTTTATAAACCTATTTTAGTGTTTGAAAAGTGGGGTGCAACGATTACGCGGTGGCGACGATTATGCGAGGAAATACGGTAATTGATTTCTATAGAGATATTAAGAGCAGATTCCACCAGATGTCAACTTGTCGACATGCACTACTGTATTTCACACAAGCCTTGGTATTATATTTTGATCCAGATGCTCATCTAGCACATTCACCAGCAACTAGCGCTTAGAGACAGCCCAGCGGGGCTAACGAAGCGACCCGAATACTCACGACCGCAACCGATCATCCACCCCATCACGATCTTTTGACAGGCACAGAGACTGACCAGCGCAGCGAGGCAAACTGAACGTACCCGAAACTTCACAACCTAGACTGATCATTAGGGCGAGGATTTTTATATAAATACATATTTCTTCCCTATGCTTATATAACTAAAAAAGATAAATGTCCATGAATTAGAATCTTAGCTATCATCTAATTACATTTTATTGCTACATATTTTACATATTTGATCATAATGACATTTGTTTTAGGCTAGATATTTTTACTTTAAAATTAATATTCTGTGTTTTCATTTTACACATTTGATCAAAATGACCATTTTTTAACATAACTTTACTTGATGTATTAAAATTTGCATACTCTGTCTCTTACTGTAAAATAAAAATATCTTTTCGCAAGTGAAATATATTTGTTCACTAAAAACTCGGTACATGAAACGGATTTTCCAAGCAATTTACAAACTGTTGAGAAAGGGCCAGGGAAGATATTAGTGGAGATAAGGGGATGGACACCCTGCCGGAGACTCAGCGACTGGACTTAAGTTTATTTCAGTTGTCCAGTGAGTGCTTGAGACCTAAGATTTAACGCACAGAACAACAAATCAAGCGATTATTCACAGAACAAATAGCCCGTCGATAAACGAAAGAAAAATGGCTGCCCAAGGATCATGCCCCGCTTCGTCTGTCTTATATAGTACGTGGAAGAGGTTGGCTGATCGGTTATATTCGTGAGCATTCGGGTCACTTCGTTGGCCCCGCTGGTCTGTCTCTAAGCGCTAGTCACCAGCACAGACCAGTTCTACAACATACGGCTAAATACAGGGTTATTATTGAAATAGCTGGAAGCGTTGAACAGTGTGCTTGGGAGTCTGTAAAACTTTGGTAAATATATTATCTTTTTGTACCAGGGTGTTTTGATACCCTATCATGCTTTTGGCAACATCCAGATAATATTTTTAAAAAGTAATAATGATCCGTCGTGTGTCCAACTTGTAAGGACAGTCCTTACAGAACTCTTAGCACATGAACATTGCTGACATGGATGAAGCAAAAGTAGGTTGGCTCAGGCAAGGAAGCATTTCTACAGAAAAGGAATCTGTTGACATCGAATATAGATTTAGGTATTAGGAAGTCATTTTTGAATGCCTTTGTCTGGAGCGTGGCGCTCTATGGAAGTGAAACTTGGACTGTTGGTGCAGCAGAAAAGAGGAGAATTGAAGCGTTTGAAATGTGGTGTTACAGGAGAACGATGAAGATCAGGAGGGCAGATAGGGTAACAAATGAGGAGGTTGGCTGATCGGTTATATTCGTGAGCATTCGGGTCACTTCGTTGGCCCCGCTGGGCTGTCTCCAAGCGCTAGTGGGAGAGGAGAGATGCTTCTGGCGACTGCTAATGAAGAGAAGAGATAGGTTGGTAGGGCACATACTACGAAACCCAGGAATAGCAAACTTAGTTATGGAAGGAAGTGTCGAGGACAAGAACTGTAGGGGTAGACCAAGGTTAGAATAAAACAGATTGCTTCGGATGTAGGGTGTGGTAGCTATGTAGAGATGAAACGATTAGCTCAGTACAGGGAAGCATGGAGTGCTGCACCAAACCAGTCAAAAGACTGAAGACTCAAGGAACGACATGTCAAGAATGGAGGTGAAATTTTTGTCTGTGATGCCAACAGAAAACCTGCACTACCAGTTCTAAATGTAAGTTGATGTCACGACAGCTGAACACCGCAAGTGAATGGTTACAATGGTGAACGGAGAATGATGAAGCACACTAGCACAGAGTGTGTGGTGTGGCACAGCCATACCGTACATAACGTCAGTGGTGTGGAGTTTGCGACAAGATGGGAATGAGCTATTGCTCACGGTAGCCTAGTTTTCCCCTCAACATTGACGATACCATCAGCTGGTCTGCAAGTCATACATAAATTAACTATCACAATTATTTGTTAACTAGTTGTAATTAACAGCAATATGATTTTGGAGTTTATTCTCAAAATTAGTGTACCGTACATGAGAAGGGCAAAGTCTCAGCAGTAACTTCTGAATAACCCTACAAACTGAAATGAGACTGTCTGATTAGAAATGTCATGGGACAGTACCAAGACAGAACCTGGAGTCTCAGGTTTTGAATGCCAGCATATGCAACTACCAGTATAGCAACCCACCGAGTTAAAATGTTTAAGATATCAAATACTGTAATTAACTTCACTGCACAGTACCTTAAGCTCTTGTATATCCTGTGAGCCTTGAGTATGTTTTTCTGAGCAGGGTGCACTGCAAACCTGGAATGAAACAAGAGCCATTAAACAAATAATCTGAGATTATATCCCAGTTATAGCTTGAAAAGAAAAGAAACTGAATAAGAATCCTCAGAGCCTACAATTTTTTACAAGTCATCAATACAATATACATTGCGAGGAAAATTTCACAGATCTTTTCCCTAATTAATGACATCCAGACAATAAAAGCAATATTAGAAAATCGCAAATGGTGCACGTTCCAATGAAGCTAAATTGACAACAGAATATTCCAAACTAGTATTTACAGTACAAATGTGCGTGCGAGAGTCAGAAAATACGCTTTCCCAGATATATTTCTGGAGAACATATAAAACTGGTTGAGTGGTCAATGTCTTAAAAAACATTTAAGATGGTCAACATATATTTATGTCCAATTAAACTGGGCTAGAAAATACACTATTCAGCTATTAACGGAGATTATTTTTCTTGATTCTCATATGAACATCTTCAGATTTATTGCTAGGCTAAAATATATGAATATGACGAAGATGATTATTGATCTGTATGAAATTTGTATAAACCAGCGACAGAGGAGCAGTGCAACTCAACTGTGCAGGTCCCAAGCCCGGTTCAATGGTGAGGATGAGTCATCCTCACTGTGGTCTACAGCCACATCTTCCTCTCTGCCAATGATCCAACTCTCCTGTCTATGATCCCTGAACACAGTTAACCTGGGAATGGCACTATAATTGTTGGAATATTTCCTGTTACCTTGCTTATAAATTAGGGCAATTACTGCTTACATACTAGAGCCTCCGTGGCTTAGGCAGCAGTACACCGACCTCTCACCGCTGGGTCCGTGGTTCAAATCCCGGTCACTCCATGTGAGATTTGTGCTGGATAAAGCGGAGGCAGACAGGTTTTTCTCGTGGTACTCCAGTTTTCCCTGTCACAATTTCATTCCAGCAACACTCTCCACTATCATTTCATTTCATCTGTCATTCATTTAACCATTGCCCCAGAGGAGTGCGTCAGGCCTCGGCAGCCGACACAGTGCATATCCTCGCCACTAGATGGGGGCTTCATTCATTCCATTCCCTGACCCGGTTGGTCGACTGGAAGCAGGCTGTGGATTTTCATTTTCACAGCTTACATACTAAAAGATAAAATGGGAGAAAATAAAGGAATAAGAGAACGAAAATGCAGGGGAAAAGTGCCCTCGATGCTCAACGAATGAGAATTGAGGATGCACGATTTTGCGAATGAATGTAGTACTTTTGAATACCGTATACACTGGGTGGGGGAAATATGGTTCCTCTCCACTTTGTTCTGTCGTTCCACCATTCCTCTTCTGACACGGTGTTCCAATCCAGGTTCCGTTTACTAATGCTATTCTTCACCGAGTCCATCCAATGCATTCTTGGTCTTCCTCGTCCTCTCTTCCCTGTCATCCGTCGTTCCAGTGCTAGTCTTGGTAGCCTTACTTCATTCATCCGTTTGACATGTCCAAACCATCTCAATCTGTTTTGCTCCAGTTTGTCATTTAGTTTCTGTACTCCCAGTTCTTTCCATATATCTTCATTTCTCACTCTGTCTCTCCTCGTTTTCTGGACCATACTTCTCAGGAATCTCATCTCAGCTGCCTGTATTCTGCTCTCATCCCTCTTAGTCATTGTCCAAGTGTCTGCTGCATATGTCATTATAGGAACATAATATGCTTTGTACATAACTTCTTTAGCCTTAATTGGTATATCCTTGTTCTATACTAATCCCCGTACCTGTTGGTAGAAAGCACTCCCGAGTTGTATTCTTCTGCTAATTTCCAAATCTAGTCTTCAGTCAGTTCACTTCCCAAGTATTTGAGTGTTTCACCACTTCCAATTCCTTATCTCCTACATTGATTACTCCTTTTCCTTCTTTCTTACCTCTACTCATCACCACTATTTTACTCTTCTCCATATTTATCTTCAATGCCCATTGCTCAATCTTTTCATTTATTACGTCTAACTGTTCCTGTACCTCCATCTCATCCTCGCCCCAGATCACAACATCGTCTGCAAACTACATTACCTTCATCTTTGCCCTACTATAGTCTTTCATTGCTGCCTTCATGACGTCATCCAATACCATTACGAACAATAATGGTGACAAAACACTTCCTTGCTTTAGACCATTGACAATTTTAAACCATTCCGATGTCCCGACTCTAGTCTTCACACTACTGTAGCAATCCATGCACATTCCTTTTATCATGTCTCTCAGTTCCTTGCCAATCCCCCTATTTGTTAAGCTTTCCCAAATAATCAATTCTCAATTAAATATTTAAACTTTAACTTACATAAAATTTAGTTGCATCCATCAGTCATATGGGCCTACGTGTGAGCACTGTTACAGTTCCTGCTTACTACGCGAGTGTATCATGATGGCAGCCACTCGCTCTGGCTTTGTCACATCACCAGACTACTGTTGGTAACCATCCAATAGCCTAGTTGGATCTGTAACTTGCAGCCTAAGGTTAAAATGGCCATGCTTCTTCCATTTCGACGTCATATTGTCATCACGGAACAAACCTCCCACCATGCTTCAGAGAGTTTCTATCACTACGACACTTCTTTGCCGTGGGGCGTCCGACAGCATCTGTCTACTCAACAAATCCAACTGGATCTGCCAGCACTCAGCTTCTGCATCATAGTGGTTAGCCTGTTTTACAAGTATGTCAAGCTCTTGTGGAGAAATGTTTTAGTAAACTTCCGAGCGAGGCGCGCCATGACGCGTGATGGAGCCCATCTTGGCAACGCTGTACAGCTTTCACAGGAGCGGCTAACTGGAGAACCATGTCTTAATTCCCCGTACAAATACAAACCGATATAAAATAAGTGAATTAATTTACGTATTTCACAATCATACAGCATACCTTTTTGATGTATCAGGATCACAACGCGACCAAGAACTACATTTTCTAGAATCTATGTTGAAGAAACTTGACGGAGCACGACATCAAGATGTATGCTGAAAGAAGTTGTACGAGACTACGATTAGAGTCCAGGCAGTTGAAAGACTGAGATAGGGACGGCAACATCCGATCTGATGCTGTTCCCAACATTCAGGAGCAGGCGAATGCAGAGATGGAAACATCAAAGCGGAAGCCAAAAGAACGAGTCTTGTATCCACCAGGGTATGATGAGCCAATGTCATCTTTATTGCTGCCAAGAAGTAGTTGTTGGAACAAGTAGAGATATCAGAGACGACCATTTTTATTACATTTTTGTATTTTATTTGGATACAAGTTACAGTAAATTCGAGATTTGGTTTTGAATAGATTTTCTTCGATTTTTGCGTATTTTGAGAGTTATTCCCGTTGGTGATTTTTCCTTATTTGTTGGAAGCATTTTCATTCTGATGCTATTGTGGAAGCAGCATTATTATGGCATATTCGATGTAATTCTTATGCAGTATTTGCAATTGCCATTTATTTTGAGAAGAGAATAGAAATTTTAGCATTGTTGGACAGACATTAATATTTTCCAGGACTTTTAATTGTAGTTTGTGAGGATAGAAAGTCGATAAATCAGATCTGTGTGAATTTAGGCAGTATTTATGAAGGCAGGACTTTTACTAGGATGTTGATCCTATTTTCAGACATAGTCTTGCAGATTGAGTATGATAGTCATGAGTTATACAGTACATAGGGAAAGGAAAAATTTACAAATTATTAAATGAAGTACCGGTAGTACACGAGTGGTAATCTGTTTTAATAACCCTAAAATTGGCAAAAAAAATGGTTTCTAATTTCACAAAATTTCACGAATTCCGCATGAAAACGTGAATTTTAGCTCATTTCGTTTTCTCAATGCACTCCCGAGAATTCACTGCAATTAATGCATGAACTTCCACGAATTTTCAACAAATGCAAATTTTTCGCAATTAAGTTCTTAAGCCTAGCAGAAACAAAACTACGGTATTGGTTAAAATATTGAGAAGTAGTTTAAGAACACACGAAAAAATATATATCACACTTTATAACAATGTTTTGTAAAACACAATAGACACAGATCAAAATGTGCCACTGTTTCCTGAACCAGTCATAACCAGGTGGTCTTCTTGGTTTCATTCCGTAGTGTACCTGTCCGAGTACTTGAAAGATATTGGGCAATTTATGAATGAAGTAGTAGGGACTGATAGGTCTGGTGTTGATTTTCTCAACAATGTTCACATGACGAAATACCGGTACTTGAGATTCAAGTACTGGCCATGTTCATCACATCAAAGAATTTGGCACAGACATCACTGACCTCATCACTTTAGAAGGCCAGTCTTATTCCAACTAGCTTGCCACGGTGGGTGAGTGGATAGCGTGTCGGTCTACTAACCCCAAGATTGCAGGGTCGCTCCTGACCGTGGTAAGTGATTTTTGAAAGGCGGCAAAAATACGATACGCATGTCATACGATGTTGGCATGTCAAAGAACCCATTTGAATTCAGTAGGCCGAGTTCATAATGGCAAAATTAGTCTCGGGAGTTTCCGCCAACACAAAGTTCCTCATTTCTCTACTAGAAAGCGCTATAATGTTCAAGGAGCTTAGATATCTAACATCTAACCTCCTTGACTTTCATAGTCAAGGAACAACGAAATTCGACATGCAAGCTACCCTCTGGGTGTCAAATAACAAAGCTTGCACCCGGCACCCGAGGCCATAGGATATTATATTATTATTATTATTATTATTCCAACTGTTCACCTTCTAGATGGACATCTCCAGAGAATTAAGCAAGCCCTTAAACTTGCTGTTTTTGGAAAATACGGTACCAACATTAAGGAGTAGTTGGAGGGTTGTGGAAATGTGTCAAAGAAGAGGGAAAATACATTCAGGTTTAGTAGAGTATCTTGCAAAGAAAATTAAGAAGTTTCCTTTCTGTGGAACACTGGAAGAATGTGAGGTGATAAAAGGATACAAAGAAATGCAAACTTTAATCAAGAAGCAGATGCACAACAGGACCAAGACAGACAATGTTGGAGTTTTGCAGGGATTGACATTTCATTTCCTAAGATTTCAGAATCTGTGCTGAAGACCATTTGGATACCCTATTCAAACGCTGACTGTGAATGTTTTTTTTTTTTTCAGCTTACACTAGCACGTTAAGTGATATGCGTCACTGTTTGTCATAAGAGAATTTGGATCTTTTCAAAGAAGTATACTTTGAAGGACTGTAAAATGTGGCGTTAGTGTAGAGTATTTTAATATTTAATGCATATTATCCATGACCCGGAAACTGAAGCATCATTCATATAATTTATGGAGGAATCTTAATTCATAGCAGAATGCTCTTTATCGGACCACAAACCATGAACATTTCTTCCCTGTGTCATAGGAACTTTGGGGATGACTCCCTTTGTCTTTGTGAATTCTTTCTGTCTTTCTCTTGTGACAATCAAGAAATTCTTTGTTGCTCAATTTCATTGTTACGTGATTAGTGCATTTATTCCGATTTAAATGAGCTACGACCTATATCCTTTATCCGTCTCGGCATGATGGGTTAAAATCACTGACTGGAGATATCATGTGCAACGAATTCTTGTCAGATGTAATTTAAGAATGGCGAGGTGCATGAATCACAAATCCCCCCTCCGTCCAATCTAAACTTCACTGTGTATTCTGCGGAACGAAAAGTTCACAGGCGAAGTAAAGAAAAGCCGAGTTGCACTTCCAGGGAAACTCCAAACACATCCACTCTTCTCTGAAGTCTTGACACGACTCGACAGAGTCTGGGGTGATAGGCCCGCCCCCCAGCCAGCTAGCGCGTAAACTATCTCGAAGCTAGTAATTGAATGGAGATTGTTGGGAGAAATGAACTCGTTATCGGTGGAACCCTCTTCCCTCATAAAGAATGCCACAAAGTGACATGGGTATCTCCAGATCTGCGAACCGAAAACCAGATTGACCACCTGACAATTAGCAGAAGCTGGAGAAGGTCACTTCTGGATGTCAGAAATCGACAAGGAGCAGATATACGCAGTGACCACCATCTAGTAACTGCCCGCATCCGAGTTAAGATTGCAGCTGCAAAGAAACGGTTTGAGCAACAAATGAAAAGGTTTGATGTTGGAAAACTACAGAATGAGAGAAACAAGGAACATTTTAAGCTCAACCTCAGTAACAGGTTTACAGCCCTGCAGGTGGATGGAGATGATGTTGAAGAACACTGGGAGAAAGTTAAGACTACGTTAACAAACACAGCAGAGGAGGTACTTGGCTTCAAGAACACCAGGAGGAAAGAATGGATGACAACAAACACTTGGGAGTGTATAGAACAACGTAGAGAGCTGAAACTCAAGCTGAATAATTGCAGGATACGAACCCAGAAAGTTGAACTCCAAGCAGCTTATCGTGCTAAAGACCGGGAAGTAAAGAAGAATGCAAAAGCAGACCGGAAAAAGTGGGTATCAAACCTTGCTGAATTAGCAGAGACTGCAGCAAGAGAGAGAAATATGAAAGGCTTGTATGACATTACGAGGAAACTCACCAAGAAGAAATTTAAACAAAGTAGTAATAATTAATGTTATTGGTTTTAAGTCCCTTTTAACATCTGTGGCTTTTAGAAACGCCGAGGTGCCGGAATTTTGCCCCGAAGGGGATCTTTAACGTGCCAGTAAATCTACTGACACGGCTCCCTCGCATTTGCGCACCCTCAAATGCCAGCTGACTGCGCCAGGATTTGAACCTGCAACCTTGGGCCCAGCAAGCGAGAACGTTACCCCTGAGCCACTAAACAAAGTAGACCCATTAAGAATAAACAAGGAGACATGCTCACTAACGACGAAGCAAAATTAAACAGATGGCAGGAACACTTCATGGAGGTGTTGAACAGAGACGATGTAGAGGAAGATAGGCAGATGCCATATGTAAATGAAGATGGTGAAACGTACGGCATCAACACAGAACCACACTCAAGAAGTGAGATCAAAGAAGCAATCAGACAAATAAAAAATGGAAAGGCCCCAGGAGTGGATAACATAGCACCTGAGCTTCTAACCGTTGATCCTGATATGACGGCCAATATGTTGCATCCACTGTTTACAAAAATCTGGAACGAGGAAAAATTGCCAAAGGAATGGAGAGAGGGACTCCTTATCAAATTACCGAAGAAAGGTGACCTGACCAACTGTCACAATTGGAGAGGTATCACTTTACTTTCAATTCCCAGTAAAGTGATGACTCGCGTGATACTCAACAGAGTAAAAACAAGGATAGAAAAACGACTTCGCAAAGAACAAGCAGGTTTCAGGAGCAACCGCTCATGCATCGACCAAATTAACACTCTAAGGATCATTATCGAACAGTTTAATGAGTACAATGCTAGCTTATTTCTTCTGTTCGTGGACTTTGAGAAGGCTTTTGATTCATTGGAAAGGAACGCCATGTGGAGAACACTACAAAAGTATGGCATACCAATGAAAATAGGCAAGATCATCAAGCAGACCTACGACGACTTCACATATAGAGTAATCCACGAAGGGAAGCTCTCGGAGCCCTTCTCCGTAAATTCAGGTGTGCGAGAAGGGTGTGTCCTATCTCCGACTATCTTCCTCCTTGTCTTTGATGATGTCTTGAGAAAAGTTGTTGAGGGAAGGCAGAGAGGCATCCAGTGGGGACTGGTCGAGAGATTGGAGAGTCTAGAGTTTGCCGATGACATATGTCTATTGACTCAGAAACATACTGATTTGGAGGGAAAGCTGCAGGACCTGGAGAGAGACGCTGGAGCAGTGGGCCTAAGGATAAATGCTCAGAAAACAAAGGTGATTAAAGTCAATGTGAAGAGCAAGCTGAAACTCAAGAGTCAATGACGAAGATGTTCAGGAAGTCGAAGAGTTCACATATCTTGGCAGTGTGACTACGCAGCATGGAGCAGCAACAGCTGATGTCAAAATGAGGATCCAGAAAGCCAATGCGGCATTCATACAGCTCTATCCGATTTGGAGGGCCAGAGAAATATCGATGAAAACGAAACTGCGCATTTTTCAAACAAATGTGAAAACAGTACTGCTGTATGGCTGTGAAACGTGGAAAGTTACCTCAGAGATCACCCACAAGCTGCAAGTATTCATAAACAGATGCTTACGAAGAATAAAGCGCATCTTCTGGCCAAGAGTCATTTCAAATGAAGACCTTTGGAAGCAAACCAAAGAAGAACCTATTGGTATACAAATAAAACGGAGGAAATGGAAATGGATTGGCCACACCTTACGTAAAGAACAAAATGCAGTGGAGAGACAGGCTTTGTTTTGGAACCCCCAAGGACAGCGGAAGAGAGGAAGACCGCGGAAGTCATGGAGACGCAGTGTGATGGATGAGGCAAAACAAGAAGGAAAGACCTTCGGCGAACTTAAGACCTTGGCTCAAAATAGGATTCGCTGGCGCTGCTTTGTCGAAGCCCTATGCTCTGCAAAAGAGTAAAAGGACATAAGTCAAGTAAGTCAATGTTTGTGAATAGACTTCTAAAAGATATGTTACAACATTATTCCTTTTTGTGGGAACGTTATTGTTCTTGGCGGACTTCAGGTAGGTTTTGCCTGCTGTGCCACACGCTTCTTGCTAAACAGTTATTCAAAATTGTCTTAAATGCTCTTCTCTCTGGCCCTTCTCCAAAATGCACCACTTACATAAAAACACACAATCAAAATTACCAGCCAGACTTTTAACGCATGAGGATGACGTGACAGATTTACGGCGAAACATTCACTTCTGCAAAGGATATAATAAATTTCTCGAAAGTTTGCATTCTCACACCAAATAATGAACAATGTAATGAAATTAATTTAAAAGTCATTGAACTTATATCCAGTAGTTCAAAAACATACACCAGTGTTAACAGAGTAAATACTGAAGATGAAAGCTAACTACTTCAGTTTCCTATGGAATTCTTGAATCCCTTGGAATTAAGGGATTTGACTCCACATATTCTTACTCTATAAGTTTGAAGCGTTACTACAGTTGTAATACTTAGAGTTGAATTCTGACAGTTCTTAGAGGGAGGTCCTTTTACTGCCTACTGGTGTGGGTTAAAGGGAGGTGGGGGTATGGTTGTCATGGAATCGGGGTGGGGCGACTGCGGTTGCCATGGAGATAAGCCCTCTGGCCAGCTCATGTTGAGGAGGAGTTTGTAGGAGTTGCCAAACCTCGCACTTCTGAGTTAGATCTTGTCACAAGCAGTTCAGAGTGAGTGTTATTCTATTTGTGTTTCTGTTTGGAGGCCGTCATTAAGTATCTAACGGTATTTTAAATACTAATTATGTAGACCTACAATTATTGTATTGCAATATATATTTCGAGCATTATGAATACTCCTCGAGGGAGGCCCAGAACTCGTCCACCTCATGAAAAAAATACCGCCGGTCATGGTGTGACAATTCATCACCAAGGAAGAGAAATTATATGTGCCGCAAGGGAATTCTTTGAAGAGGAGGCTAAGAGTTTTTCGGAAAGGAATGTTCCTTTAATTCCATTCCAGAAAGTTCAAGAACGCACTGCGAAAGCTCTTAGAGTTAGTAAAAGTACTGTGACAAGAGTTACGATGGAGAAATATAACAACTCAGAAGAGGGTTCATCCAAACTGTCCATGCCTGGAAAGAAGCGGCCTAGAACCTCCAGAATTACAAATCTGGATCCGTATAAAGACGATGCTATTCGCCGGCACATATATTCTTACTACACCAGGAGGGAACATCCAACAATTCAAAAACTGTTATTTACACTTCCGAACGACTTATTTAAAGGCAGTTACTCTTCCTTACTGAAAGTGGTTCATAACCTTGGTTTTGAATATAAAGCTATCAACAGTAGGAAGCTGCTGATGGAGAGAGGTGACGGACTGAGCCAGGATCGAACCTGCCAAGTTGAGCTCAGAAAGCCAGCGCTCTACTGTCTGAGCTTTTCAGCCCGACCTCTGTTAAAGAAAACCGAACATAAGACCAAGTCAGTCATGGTCTGGCCAGGTAGTCTACAAGAAAACACAGCGGTCAGAATGAACAAACAAGCCAGCCGGAAGTGAGAAGGGTAGGGTATGGAATGCAGGAATGTGGCAACCGCGTGAAATGGCACGTGCAATGCTCCTCCCTCCAGCACTAGCTGTCAGACGTCAACTCTAAGTATTACGACCATAGGCCCAATAACAATTCAATATACACACTACCAGTTCAATCTTCACTTCTGACACCAGTGTAACAGGAACCTGGATTCACTAACTAAACAAAAACACAACTGGTAGCACGCGTTACATTTCCTAAATTTATTACTACTTGCTACAATATTTACACTGTTATTTACAGGATCTCCACTCCAGTCAATCTGTCCGCGAGTCGTCACTGTGTCACAATTTACACTTAAACATACAGTCTACAGCATCGCTCTTCCCGCTTGACTTACGATCAGAGTCCTTCCTGTTGCTTCTTGTGCGCTCCTGCTCGTGTCTTGTCTTCCACGAAGTGCCGCTATATTTCCCGATTTAATGTTGCTACGCTGGCAGATAGGCTTTTGCCCTATTAGACATCCGGTACTGTGTCGCTGCACTGGCTCGTACTCACTACATGACCGACTAGACTGAAGAGGATACAGACCTGACTTAGACTCCTCCTGAACAGAACTGAACTGCACTCCACTAAGAACTCTCGTGGACTTCACTATTAACTGTCCTCGCTCTCGCCTCGTGGTTCTTTTTATACCAGCAAATTCTCGTTCGCCCCAGAGCAATTGCGTGCTTCGCCTTCTGCCAAGCTGCTTCAAGAAACAGAACAGTCTGATAGCCAGGTGTGTCAATGGCCTGCCTGACACACAGGGCTTTGGTTGTGACAGAACTGAACTGCACTCCATTATGAACTCTCGTGGACCCCAGGTACGGAAATCCTCAAACTAGAAGCAAACAAATGGACTACTTCACCTCATTGGTTCTTCGAATATATCTTTTTCTTCCAACTAAACCTAATCGAATAAGTTTCTTTGTCTCATTGTTACTTCAAGGTTTCGTTTTTCTTCAAAGTAAACTGAACTACATGAGCTGCTTTGCCTCACTGCTCTTCGAATGTGTTGTTTACATCCAAGCTAAACAAACATGTGAGCTCATCCTTCAGTGCTTGGTTATTTTCAAACATGAGGTAAACAAGTCATCTCCTCTATATTCTTACCTGTCAGTAGATTACTATAGTAAACCACCACAGAGTAAACAAGTCGACCTTTACTTCTTACCATTTGTTTTGGTTGACGTCCACAACTGTCGCAAATAACCGAGTCACCTCCGCTTATGTCCAAGCCAATTATACTGAGTGAGCTTCCCCGGTTCATTGCCCTCTCTGTTTGTTTACTTATCAAAGGAACTCAAGTAAATGATCTTATCTTTCTTGCTCACCTTGAGGTACATTCAGGTAGTTCTTTAATGCTCTGTACTTCTAAGTATTGGCATCTTGTCAATTTATTATGCCTGTCATAGCTACCATGCATCTCGGTTGCACATGCCCTCTGCTTCTGCGTCATGAGTGTTTAGTCCATTCTACAATTCATCTTATAAACACTTCATGCATTCGCAATTTCTTTCATTGCACTTCAAGCCAAGCCTCCGTGGCTTAGGTGGCAGCACGCCGGCCTCTCACCGCTGGGTCCGTGGTTCAAATCCCGGTCACTCCATGTGAGATCTTTGCTGGACAAAACGGAGGCAGACAGATTTTTCTCTGGGTACTCCGGTTTTCCCTGTCAACAATTCATTCCAGCAACACTCTCCACTATCATTTCATTTGTCATTCATTTAATCATTGCCCCAGAGGAGTGCGTCAGGCCTCGGCAGCCGGCACAGTTCATATCCTCGCCGCTAGATGAGGGCTTCATTCATTCCATTCCTGACCCGGTCGATGACTGGAAACAGGCTGTGGATTTTCATTCATTCACTTCAAGCCAATTCTCTTCTTACTATCTCATTGCTCAACTTCTTATGTATGTATGTATGTATGTATCTATGTATACGCTATAATGCATAATCTTGTCTTCGGCCTGGTTGTTCACTCATCTGCAAACATTTCTGGTTTGCACTTCTATTTTCGTGTAAATTCCAAGGTTGCTCCATGTTAAACGTCTTATTGTTATTGTCATTGCAGACCAAACTAGAGGGGCCTTTCCTGCCACGCTACAGGACGCATCTACCACTTCGACACCGTGGGGCGATAACTCTACTTCTATGCCGTGGGGCGTCTGACCACATGTCTCCACCTGGACCCACCAGCACTCTTCGAGGTCAGCCCTCTGCTTCTGCGTCATGAGTGTTTAGTGGGAGTAACTTCCTCCATTTTTCGTCTGTATTGACTTTGATGATTTATTATAAATATATTAGTCCGTCGATCAATACTATAAATCACTTCTATTTAACAGTGGTATATGTTTTGGGCCACTATATAAAACCCTTCATCAGCCACAACATAATGAATTTAGAGAACAACCTCGCACACATCAAAGACACTATGAAAACCTACATGTATAAAAACTTCGTTAAAAACAGGTCAAAACACAGAATAAAATGCATGCACACGTCGTTAAAACACCATTAAAAGGCTCTCCGGCCCACGAGTTCATGGAGGTTGCGTGAGTCAAGTTCACGTGGAATATTCATGACACTATGTGATGACAGCCAGTCACTGTCCGTTTGTGCTGATGTAAATATGGCTTGAAAGAATTTGTATTCTTCTTGACGTGGTAGGACATCTGGTTCGTCAAGTTATTGATATTATATGGTCGAAATGGACGAAAAATGGACATGAGCAGGATCCCAGGAACTGTGGCCAGGTTAGTGAAGATCAAGCAAAAAGGTTGAAGGTCCATACATAAAACGAGTAGGAGTCGTATTCTTAAAGAGAAACAGAAAGAAAGGCCAAAAAATTAAAGTGAAAACCCACGAACCGGGAAAACGGCCCGAACGTTTATCCAACACTACATTCAACTCCAAAGAAAATGAAATCTTAGAAAAGGGTTTTAAACACAACAGGGATTCTTTTCACGACTGTAAAAACTTAAAACGCCTGGTAGCGGAATCTGAATGTGCTATCAGGAGCCTACCGCACGAAAAACAGAGCGAGATCAGACATATTATTAACAGAAAAATAGATAAAATCATCCAACAGGAGAAACATACAGCTAAAACAAATAATACCCAAGATTTCACCCAGCTTAAAAAGAAATTAGTAGACAATAATCTGACAATAACAAATAACAGCACTAGCGGATCAGTTACACACACACCGGACCATAAACAACATAGCACTTGACCTACCTACGTCGCACGGCATTGGTATTCAACGTCGGTGTATAGGCCGTTCACCCAAAACTGTATCATGTCATAGGAGCATTGCTTTCAAATCGTTTCCACGTCCGTTAAGAAGATAATACAAGAAAGCAAATCCACTTTATGTGCTAATGCAATTTTTAAAGTCAACAAGCCAGGACACGTCATGCCTGTTTTCATGGTGCCAGCAACATATTTATAGTCATATTTCAGCGCACTTTTAAATAAAGTGCTGAAATCAAAGTTTCCACTTTGTCATCACTTATCCAATATTACTACAAGCTGTTGAGTTACATAGGCTCATGGACACGAACAAAATACTCATATCTTCTCCCGACATGTAAGTTTAATTATGACTGTGTATTCTAACCATCACGCACTTAGCAAGAATGTGTCATAACAGCAATTACATATCAATGTTGCTGTAAACAATAGGAATGTTTTAATTGTACTTAAGTTTATCATGTTGTAATTTTAATAGTTTTTAAGTGTTTTAATATCAATGTATAGTTGTGTTTTGACATTGACAAGGTCAATTTTGTGTGTGGAATGGTGTTTCTTAACATAAATGTAAAGGGCTGAAGAAGGAATTATTAGAAATTCCGAAACATGTACCCATGAGACGATAATATAGCATCAAATTGTGTTGATTAGGCGGAAACTTTGTATTTTTGTTATTGTCATTTCTGAACGTCAACACGGAACCTGCAATGAATTCTTCTTCGAATAGACAATAATCTCATCATCACTAAAGCCGATAAAGGCAACATTGTTGTCATTATCAATAAATCTGATTACATCGACAAAACTAAAGATTTCCTAAATAATCAGAATTTCGTCATCAGAAAAAAAGATCCCACCGCGTTAATCCAAAGGAAATTAAAACTGTTACTAAAGGATACTTACCTCATTCTAGATGAACAGCAATCAAGCAAATTAGTCAACATGAACCCCAGCCTACCTAGCCTTAAATCCTTATCCAAAACTCACAAAACTAACGTCCCCATCAGTCCCATTGTCAACTTCAGGGGCAGTCCCATTTACAAACTTCCTCAATTTTTGCAACGTTTTATCAGCAAACATTACAAATTTAGAAGCAACCATTTTTTCAAGAATACTGTCCAATTTTGTGAAGCCATTAGAAATTGTGAAATAAGCGAATGCCACACCCTTCATACTGTCGACATCAAAGACATGTACACCAACATACCTGTACCTACCACAATCGAGATAATTGAAGATATGTATTTCACAAAATCTCGGACATTGGCAAGACGTTAGGAGTTGAAATCACCAGGGCAAACATAGACGCAGCTCACCGCCTCCCGTCAACAAAGCCTGGGCCTCAACCGATAATTGTGAAATTAAATAATAGGTGGAAGAAGGAAGAGATTCTCAGTAGCAGAAGACAAAAGAAGACCCTGAAGACGAGTGAAATTGGTTACAGTGATGGTGGTAATATATATATCAATGAACACCTGACCCCAAGAAATGAAACCATCGCCAAAAAGTGCCGTGAATTGAGACAACAGGGAAAAATCTTTGCAACTTGGGTCAGAGACTGCAAAATATACATTCGGAAAAATCAAAATGGACCCTCAAAGCTTATATCAAGTGCTGAAATACTGGATGAACTCGCCCTCTCAAACTAAAATCAATGTAATAGTAAGATATCTACTAAGTATTATCCTATATGGAACTAGAATTACAGAAATTAAATTTTTTAGGTAATGCTAATAATAATACACTAGAATTAACCGAGTGTAACTGTAATACACTTAGCGATTATTATAAGATTAAGGACAGTAAACAGATAATAACCGATACCAGTACACTAAAATGCGTACACATAAATGCACATAGCATAAAAAACAAGTTCGATGATATCCAAATAATGTTAGACAGAATCAAAGGTGTAGATGTCCTAGCAATCTCAGAAAATTGGTTAACAGAACAAACAAAAATGTTTTTCAATATTAAGAAATATGTTACATATCACATAGTTAGAAAGCAAACTGGCGGGGGAGTATCTTTGTATATTTCAAACAAATGTAGCAGTACCCTTGTAAAGGAAATAAATTCCACCCACAGCATACTGCACATTACTGTGAGAAAAGGCCATCAAGAATACAATATAATCACTGCTTATAACCCTCATAAAAGCAACATTCCACACTTTCTAACTGATCTCGAAGTAATTATTAGTTCTTACTCAACGAATCCTGTTATAATACTAGGTGATATGAATATCGATCTATTATTTGGGGACAGATATACTAGTAGTTATATTAACCTAGTCAAATCATACGGTCTAGTCTTATGTAATACAAAATATCCAACTCGTGTAACACAAACTAGCTCTACTCTAATTGATCATGTATTGGCGAACGACTGTGACAAAATATGCAATGTCTATAATATTGATAATGATTTGAGTGATCACCATTTACTCATCTGTGAAATGAGAAACAAAAAGATAAACAGGAACTCAATATGTGATGATAGGCCAATAGAAAAGGATAAAATAAACTACAAAAAACTTAATAAATATTTAATAACTCAAGAATTTGTATGCAATGAAACTAACATCAATGACTACTACAATAAATTCTGTGATTTTATTAATAAAGGAATAGAAGCCTGTACTATGAAATATACGAATAAGGAGCCAAGTGCCCCACCAATAAAACCCTGGATCACACAAGATCTTTTAGCACTAATACACAGGAAAGATAAGATATATACAAAAACCAAAGTTAAAAATCCATCTGCAGAAATTTTAGAAGAATATAAAATTATTAGCAACCAAGTTACAAAACTTAAGAGAAACCTACAAAGAAACTACTTTGACCAAAAAATTCAAAATGCAAATAATCAGAGGGAAGTGTGGAGTGTTGTTAATGAGATGTTAAATAGACCAAAGAAAGGGAAAAATGAAATTGTCAAACTTAGCCTATAGTCGACGGCACAAATGTCGAAAAAAAGGAAAATATATGTGATGAAATTAATAAATATTATGTCAATATTGCTAACAGTATATGGGAAAATCAAGGAAACTGTTCTACATCGGGCATTACAAGCTATAAAAATACTACTAGCACTAAGACAATCTTTATGTTACCTACTGATGCTAATGAAATACAATCAATTATAAACTCCCTGAAACACAAAAACAATATAAGTGAGGACAACACTACTAATGTCATGCTACAATTGTGTCTTGAGGGCCTTACACCATATCTTGTCAAAATAATAAATCTTTCACTGATGACTGGTATATTCCCCGATGCCTGTAAAGTCTCTAGGGTGGTCCCAATCTACAAAAAAGGGGACAAAACCCACCCATCAAATTACAGACCCATTAATATTATATCTGCCATCAGCAAGGTTCTAGAAAGCGTTGTTAAACGAAGACTTATGAATTTCTTCATGAAAAATGATTACTTTGCAAACTGCCAATATGGGTTTATTCCAAATAGAGGAGCTGATAGTGCTATATTTGAAGTAGTAACTGATGTAGAAAAGGCATTAGATGAAAAAAAACTAGCTGCTGGTGTACTAATTGACCTTCAAAAAGCCTTCGATCTGGTTAACCATAAGATTCTCCTTAATAAACTAGAATTTGCAGGCATCAGAGGAGTGGCACATGATTGGTTCAAGAACTACCTCACTAACAGAAAACAATATGTTGCAATCGATAATGTAAAAGGATCTCAAATGAGAATTGACACAGGAGTACCTCAAGGTTCTGTCTTAGGACCAATTCTTTTCTTGGCCTATATTAATGATATAGTATTATTAGAATTGAAAGGCAAGCTTAAACTATTTGCAGATGATATTTTTATACTCTATCTGGGAACATCTGAACAGGAAATTATGCTAAATATTAATTATGATCTCAATAAGCTGGTGGATTGGTTGAGAGTACACAAAATGGTTATCAATATCACTAAAACAAAATATTTGTTCTTCCATAAACCATCATACAAGATTGAGACCACAAACATAGTCAACATAGCCAACAAAGAAATAGAAAGGGTTAAATCGGCAACATACTTAGGTATCACACTAGATAGTACACTAACCTGGGAAAATCATGTAGAAAATGTAAAACATAAAATCAGCCCTTTAATTGGTATTATTTTCAGATTAAGATATAGCTGTCTTACTAGCCAACAATTGAAAAATATATACTTTGCTCTGATACATTCACATCTAATGTACATGAATTTCATATGGGGATATTGTAAGAAGGAGCTGATAAAAGAACTTGAGATACTCCAGAAACGTGCTATAAAATCTATCTTTGGATTACCTTGGCTCACACCCTCAAATGAATTGTACTCAGGAACTAAAATTATGCCACTGCAAAAACAAATAGCTATGTCAGCAACAGTATTTGTATACAAATTAGAAAACAAATTGATACACACACACATCCATTTTACCCATGCAAATGACATTCATCACTATGCAACAAGAGGAGTAAATCAAATATTCACCAGCCATTCCCAATCCATTAAATTTGGAACTAAAGGAATTATTTCCTCTATAATAAAAGAATACAACTCGCTACCATTAGGCATAAGGGAAAGTTTCTCTATAAAAACATTTAAGAGGAAAACAAAAGACTTCCTATTAAGGAATGAATAGCCAATGTACAATAGCCTTAAGCAATGCAATGTATCATACCGTATTATCTCTGTAAAGTTAGTCACTAGCAATCTAAGTTACTATTAAACTAAACAATAATGTTACAAAAATTATATATATGCCATGCTGTAACTATGTTACTTGATTGTCCCTAACACGAGCTCAGGCTCATTGGGACCTATGTAAATAAATAAATAAATAAATAAATAAATAAATAAATAAATAAATAAATAAATAAATAAATAAATAAATAAATATATCACATAGCAGAAATCGATGAATTCGTTAATTTACTAAAGTTCACCCTACAAAACAACATTTTCACTTTTGATCAGCTGATTTATAAACAGACCGAAGGTTTGGCTATGGGCTCTCCAATTTCTGTCATTTTGGCCAACATATATTTAGACAACTTAGAATCCAATAAAATCATCAATAAAATTCAAGGCATAGCATTCTGGGGTAGACATGTTGACGATGTTTTTCTGATCGCTGACAACTCTTCCCAGAACATTAACGGCATCCTAACTGAACTTAATCTTTTGGATACCAACATCAAACTTATTGCCGAATCCGAAATCAATGGAACTATCAATTTCCTGGACCTCAACATCACTAAAACGAACTAAAACTCCAATACAGCATTTATAGAAAACCCACTCAAACCGCTTCTACTATACAGAAATCATCTAATCATCCGGAGAGCCACAAATGTGCGGCATTCACAAGCTTTGTCAATAGAGCCCTGAACAAAAACACAATGAAGAAATCGCCACCATCCACCAAATTGCCAAGGCCAATGGCTATGACATGACGTACGTCAATAATATTATCAATAAAATTAAATGCAAACCCTAAACCACTCTGCTACCGTTTAAAAAAGAAAAAATCCCATTTTGCCGTATTCTCCTACGCGAACTCGCTCACCCATAACATTACCAACACATTCAAAAAACAGAACATGAAAATTGCCTATAGGACAACCAACACCACCCAAGACCACTTATTCAATTCAAGTTTGGTTAATCAGATTTGCAAATACAACAGATCGGGCATCTACAAAAAACATTGTAACGATTGCAATGTGGATTACGTGGGCCAAACAGGCAGGAATTTTAAAATTAGATACCGTGAGCATTTAAACGCCTTCAGACAGAAAATTTTCAGCCATGGGCAACCATATGTCTGAAATGGGGTATAAATTTACAGATATTGAGCGCAATCTCAAAATTTTACATTATGGAAGTAAAGGAACCATGCTAAATATCATAGAACAAATTGAAATAGATAAAGCACAAAAACTCAACCCTTGTGCCAACCTTAACAAAATTAACTTTGACAGCAACATACTTTATGACACACTAACCAGAAACACCATTAACATCCCCTTAAACAAACCTCCATAAGTTCAGATTCTTTCGGTTCACCTATATCTATTCTTCCCACACGGAAGCCTTAACCTTGCCCTCTACCGCGCTCACACATCCACGAATCCCTTTCCCCTCCCCTCCGTCACCCTCCCCTTACCCCTCAAATGCCTTGCCTTTCTTAGCATCGCTCAGTTCAGCTGTGTCAGTGCTTCCTGTGCTTTCCCAGGCTACGTTCGCCCTTGGGCCTCTCTTCAGGTATGTCATCGCTGCTTTTTCACGTTAAATTTTCACTTTAATCTTTTGGCCTTTTTTCTGTTTCTCTTTAAGATTACAGCTCCTACTCGTTTTAAGTATGGACCTTCAACCTTTTTGCTTGATCTTCACTAACTTAGCCACAGTTCCTGGGATCCTGCTCATGTCTATTTTTCGTCCGTTTCGACCATATAATATCAATAACTTGACGCACCAGATGTCCTACCACGTCAAGAAGAATACAAATTCTTTCAAGCCATATTTACATCAGCCCAAACGGACAGTGACTGGCTGTCATCACATAGTGTCATGAATATTCCACGTGAACTTTACTCACGCAACCCCCATGAACTCATGGGCCGGAGAGCCTTTTAATGGTGTTTTAACGACGTGTACATTCATTTTATTCTGTGTTTTGACCAGTTTTTAAACAAGTTTTTATACATGTTTTTAAGGTTTTCATAGTGTCTATGATGTGTGTGAGGTTGTTCTCTAAATTCATTATGTTGTGGCTGATGAAGGGTTGTATATAGTGGCCCAAAACATATACCACTGTTAAATAGAAGTGATTTAAAGTATTGATCGACTAATATATTTATAATAAATGAGTGTTTAGTCCATTCGACAAGTATATCAAACTCTTGTGAAGAAATGCTCAGTGAATCTTTTAGCCTATGTAAACAATTTTTAAGTGGTTTTTATGGAGCTGGCCATCTCATGTTGCTGTTCTGCAATGAAAATCTCTAGTTTAACTACTCAACATATTTTAAAGTCATTCATCTGAATACAGCTCCAGATGTCTTGGAACGTCTCTTCAATATTTCATAGCCTCAGATTATCATGCCTTTCATTGTTTTGTAATTTATAACTAGTAGTGTCTGTTCAACTTCACTTCAGCCTATACAGTAACAATTATATTTTGTAAAGGCCTTTGTCGTGCCATGTTTAATTGGGTAAGTTGCCTCCTAATCTATTTGTAATTGGTATTTAAGCCTAATTGTTATTTGAGTTCATTATTTCATACCGTGCTTAATCCAATTGGGTTGTGCCATTACTTCCTTCCTCCTTGTGGAGCTTTGCTTCCCTTGTTTTCATGTAACTTGGATATTTGCACCCACTTTCTAGTCATTTATGTCATTTGTTAATAAACAGCAATCATCTGTAATTTCCAAGTTGTAATTGCGCAAGGACACCAAAATCCTATTTATTTCTATTCACTATTGTACCCCTGTTTCAGCAGTTGTATTGTATGTACCTATTGTTCTCTGTTCTCTTTCTATCTTCCCTCCATACCCCATTGTTTTACCACCTCATAAAACAATCCATTGGCTCCCTAACCGAGACTCGAGGTAGTAAAATTTTCCAGAGGGACTTGGAAGGAAGTATAGCCATGAAAGGCAGATAGGAAAGATATCAAGAAATTTAGGTATTAGGAAGTCATTTTTGAAAGCCTTTGTCTGGAGCATGACACTATATGGAAGTGAAACTTGGACTGCTGGAGCACCAGAAAAGAGGACAATTGGAGTGTTTGAAATGGGCTGTTACAGGAGAATGATGAAGATCAGATGGGTAGATAGGGTTACAAATGAAGAGGTATTAAGATGATTGGGAGAGGAGAGATGTTTCTGGCGACTGCTAATGAAGAAAAGAGATAGGTTGGTAGGACACGTATTAAGACACCCAGGAATAGCAAAGTTAGTTATGGAAGGAAGGGTCGAGGACAAGAACTGTAGGGGTAGACCAAGGTTAGAATTTGTTAAACAGATTGCCTCGGATGTAGGCTGTGGTAGCTATTTAGAGACGAAACGATTAGCTCAGGATAGGGAAGCATGGAGAGCTGCATCAAACCAGTCCAATGACTGAAAACTCAAACAATAACGATGGTATGAGAGTGCCATATCTTGTCCATTTTTGACTTATCTTAATTCTTGTCCAGGTTATCCAAGGGGAGTTAATGCTTGAGGTTATTATACCCTGGGATTAGCATACTTTCTGCAATTTTAAACCCCACTTTAATATAATGTTATTTAGTCATAATGCTTCAGCAGATTGTAGTGTTTCCTCGTGCCATTGATCTGATGCCTTGTTATTGCAATATTACATTTTTAAAGCCACTTCTCGAGTTAGTATTCTGCTAGGATCGCTAACCCACATACATCATTCTCCTCGATTACTTCCCAGTCAATATTCGGTGTCAACACATACCATCAGTAGGATGAATACAAAGATGTGTGCGGGGAGTGCGTCAGATAACCGAACTACACGAGCGAAGCACTGCTAAGAATGAATTGCCTTGAACAGGCAAGAGGGATCAAAAGAAAAGTTGTCACACAACTATGACGTCCGAGTTTGGAACATTACTGGAGTGCAGTTAGAAAACCAAATACCAAGGGGCGATAATTACGGTACGACACACAAAAACAGCACAAACTACGAAACGTTCTAATGAGAGAATTCTGGTAGATGCAGCACCAAATTGATCCCATTTATTGTAGAAAGGAAATGTGTTAAAAAATACCAGTGTTTTCATTACATCCTCTCTTAATTTTATTTTTCCATGTGACTCAAAGCATAGTGTGTGTGGCTAATTTGTGTAGAAGCACAATATTTGATCTATACAACAGCGGCAGCGAATCATGCATTGTTGCTTTAAGGGGCCTAACATCTAGGTTATCGGCCGTAGTGTGAGAGAGATTTACCAGGTGAAAAAACATCCTCACATCAACTGTGACGCTTCTAAGTGAAGCGCTTGTAGTAGCAAAATCTCATAGAAATTATGAGTTAAAAGCATCCATATGGCTGAACAGTTTCAAGATGGGACATTGTCTGTAATGAGGTTTGAGTGGAAACTAGGTTTGATTTCAGAATAGACATAAAAACTTTTTTAATGAGGATGAAACAAGATTATTGTGTCACGTTTTGTCAACAAAGTGACAAAAGGGACAAAAATGTTCTGGGGGAAAATTTCTAAGAAAATAATAATTACTGTCTAACCGCACGGACATACACTGGGCGAGTTTGAAAAGCATTTCATGATAGGGAAGGCAGTGAAATCAAACATACTTTTGAGTTGGTTTTGCATTCATTTATACAAAGCAAAACTTCTTTGCATGCATACAAATTTGCCTCGCATGCCAAATGTAGCTTTACATTTGTGCAGAACACATTGATCTACAAAAGGCCTAGGATAGCATCCCTAGAACAAAAGTTTGGGAAAGCTTAACAAATAGGGGGATAGGCAAGGAACTGAGAGACATGATAAATGGAATGTGCATGGATTGCTACAGTAGTGTGAAGACTAGTCGGGACATCGGAATGGTTTAAAATTGTCACTGGACCAAAACAAGGAAGTGTGTTGTTACCATTATTGTTCGTAATGGTGATGGATGACATCATGAAGGCAGCAATGAAAGACTTTAGTAGGGCAAAGATGAAGGTAATGTTGTTTGAGATGATGATGATGTGATCTGGGGCGAGGATGACATGGAGGTACAAGAACAGTTAGACATAATAAATGGAAAGATTGTGCAATGGGCATTGAAGATAAATGTGGTGAAGAGTAAAACAGTGGTGATGAGTAGAGGTAAGAAAGAAGGAAAAGGAGTTATCAAAGTAGGAGATAAGGAATTGGAAGTGGTGAAACACTTCCAAGTACTTGGCAAGTGAACTGACTGAAGATAGAAGACTAGATTTGGAAATTAGCAGAAGAATACAACTCGGGAGTGCTTTCTACCAACAGGTACGGGGACTAGTATAGAACAAGGATATACCAATTAAGGCTAAAGAAGTTATGTACAAAGCATATTATGTTCCTATAATGACATATGCAGCAGAAACTTGGACAATGACTAAGAGGGATGAGAGCAGAATACAGGCAGCTGAGATGAGATTCCTGAGAAGTATGGCCCAGAAAACAAGGAGAGATAGAGTGAGAAATGAAGATATACGGAAAGAACTGGGAGTACGACAAACTGGAGCAAAACAGATTGAGATGGTTTGGACATGTCAAACGGATGAATGAAGCAAGGCTACCAAGACGAGCACTGGAACGACGGATGACAGGGAAGAGAGGACGAGGAAGACCAAGAATGCGTTGGATGTACTCTGTGAAGAATAGCATTAGAAAACGGAACCTGGATTGGAACACCGTGTCGGAAGAGGAATGGTGGAATGACAGAACAAAGTGGAGAGGAACCATATTTGCCCTCCACCCAGTGTCAACTGGAAAAGGGGAAATGAAGATGATGATTCTCCAAGCTCTACCATTTCCCTACAGACCTCCCTTGCATAAAACTGCCTATGTTGCAAAGTTCGAAACGGTAACACAATAAGGTTCAACGCCGCAGTAGTTGTTGCTTATGCTTCATTACATTGTGTATATTCAATCATTTACTTTCATAAACATCTTCATACTAACCGTAATTGTGATTAAGAATCGTTCAGACTAAACTAATTACTGAAAAAAGTTGAAAAGTACATTTTCAACAACTTTTGTTTGAATATTTCAAAATATATCTCATCGTGTTTACGATAACATCGAAAAGATACGTAAGGAATCCTACTCCCTAGTATACCTATAACTTAGTATTACGGAGAAAAACTACTGTTGATTTCCTAGAATTATATTTACGTGTTGTTGTAACCATGACAAGTTATTTTTTCTTTTATTCTTAACAAAGAAGATCATCATCATCATCATTTCCCCTTATCCAGCTCCTGCCAGGTCGGGGTATTTATGGCACTTCTCCACTTTCCTCTTTCCTTCCACAATTCTTCTTCCACGATCTTGTCCCAGTCCAGACTTCTTTTTCTCACGGTGTTCTTCACTGAATCGATCCACCTTGTTCTAGGTCTTCCCCTTGCTCTCTTACCCTTGCGCTTGGCCTCCAGCATCTGTCTTGGTATTCTATTTTCCTCCATCCTCTTTACATGTCCAAACCACCTTAGTTTATTCTTCTCAATTCTCTCATTTAGTTTTCCCAACCCAACTTCCTTCCTAACATCTTCATTCCTCACTCTGTCTTTCCTTGTCTTACCTATCATACTTCTTAGGAATTTCATTTCACTGGCTTGGATTCTACTCTCTTGCCTGCTCGTCAGGGTCCAAGTCTCAGCTGCATAAGTTAATATGGGTACATAGTACATTTTATACATTACCTTCTTGCTTTTCCTTGGTACTTCCTTATCCCAAACAAGTTTTCTTACACTTTGATAGAATGCATTGCTCTGCTGTACCCTCCTGCCAATCTCCATGTCCAACCTACCAGTTTGCATCAATTCACTTCCTAGGTATTTGAACGTGTCCACAATTTCCAAACTCTGACTTCCAATTTTCACAGTGCCCTTTCCTTGTGTTTCCCCTCTTGTCATCACCATGTTCTTGCTTTTCTCTATACTGATTTTCAGGCCGTACTTCTGAATATTTTCGTTCAGTGCATCTAGTTGTTTTTGCACTTCTTCGGTGTTCCTTCCCCAGACCACAATATCGTCTGCAAATAATAGTAACTTCATTTCTTTATGTCCATATGCTTCCTTTGTTTCCTTTACAATTTCATCCATTACCATTATGAATAAAAGAGGTGACAGCACACTCCCCTGTCTTAGTCCAGTCTTGTTCCTAAACCAATCTGTCTTTCCAACTGGGGTCAGTACCCTGCTAACACAGTTGTTGTACATTGCTTGCACCATTTCCAACATTTCTCTTCCCAGTCTCTTCTTAACCATGGTTTCCCATACCTTCTCTCTGGGGACACTATCATATGCCTTTTCTAGATCTATGAAAGTCATGATCAAATCCTCTCCATATTCCCAGTTCTTTTCCATCACCTGCCTCAAGCTAAAGATTGGATCCACTGTGGATCTTCCACTCCTGCAGCCATATTGTTCCTCTTGCAACTCTCCTTCCACCTTTCTTCTCATTCTTCTTTCTAAAATCCTTTCCAGTATTTTTACTATCTGTGATACGAGGGTGATCCCTCTATAGTTATCACACATTAACAAAGAAGATATTTAAAAGAAATGTAGATTACATTTTTTGAAATTACATTTCTCAACATAAAGGATTAACTGCAACGATAAGCTATGGGCTAGCATATTATTATCAGGACTGAGTTGCTTCAGATCTTCCATTCGAATTGCCTCTTCCTCACCAACAACCAAGAAATGCGTAGAAACTACAAATTCAGTTGCTCTAGGGAAAGCAAACTATAATCCATCTCTCACGAATATCACACCACTATTAATGAACAAGTATGGTGCAATTGTGATAATTAACTAATACATGTAATTTCTTCCAGGAGTGTATTTACATATTTATATGTTGTACCCCGCCCATTCATTGGGCACAATCGTGTTGACTGCCTGAAGAGCTACAAGAGACAAGTATAGCCTATATAAAAAAAACAGTAGTGGTGAAAGATTGCAGCCTATTCCTGTAACAACTTAGACCTAGAACTCATCAAACCTTCATCTCTCACCGCAGCTTCATTATAAACACAAATACTTTTCATTGTCTGTAGCAGCCTTCCCTGGATACCATAATCCTTCAGAATCCTCAGTTTCTTTTCCCTTGGTACTCTTTCGTATGCCTTCTCTAGATCTACAAAACATGAAAGTCTATTCCTCTCGTAGTATTCCTCAATCACTTGGTGCATACTAAAACAAAATGATCCTGACATCCTCGCTGTGGATTAAAGCCACACACATCTTACTCTCGGCCAATGATTATGCCTGAGTATACTTCAACCTGACCGCGTTGCCTCTAAAAGTAAAGAACCTAAAGTCCATAACATTTGTGAGATGAAGTGTGCATTTGGATCAAACACATTTTATCCCCCAATAAATGGTCTGAATAATGAAGAATTATTTATACACCTCAAGATCAATGAGTGACATATCCACAAGGGATATACAGTAGATACCCGATTAGAGTTCCTGGCTGTATTAAGGGACAACTAACAGCCACAGCGACTGGCTGCGTGGCTCAGCGGTAACGTTCTCGCCTGCTGTTCCCAAGATAGCAGGATCGAATCCCAGCACAATCAGTTGGCATTTGTGGGTGCGCAAATGACAAGGAGCCGTGTCAGTAGATTTACTGGCACGTTAAAGATCCCCTTCGGGTCAAAATTCCGGCACCCCAGCGTCTCTAAAAGCCACAGTTGTTAAAAGGGACATAAAACCAATATTATAAATATGAGCCACAGCATCCGGCAGGCTCTCACTTAGCATCACGTGGCTGGGAGACCCCGCACCAAACCATACCAAGACTTTTAAATTCTTAGCAGAGCTGGGAATCAAACCCGGGACCTCTGAGGTAGCAGCCAACATTGCTGGCCACTGCGCCACAAGGTGGTATATACATAGCACAGTATGTATTAATAGGGCATATCAAGAAACACTATAGCTGTAAAAATTATTCTATATGAGTGTAGACTCCACCAATTTCATAACCATGAAGCTTGTAGTTTTACGTGACCGTTAATCTCGCGATCAGAGCAACGCCCCCTTCATTTTTACGTGGAATCTGAACCACAGGACGTAATATTTCACTTCGAAAATCTCATTTGCCATGAATCGAACCTTGGTGAGAGCCAAGCAGTTTGACCACTGCACCATTACGTCCCCCAAAGAAATGAAGTGACATGAGAATCATATAATCCCCGACTAGATACGTAGACGTTATGAACAGATAATGAATTAGAATAAACCATTTATGTTTAAAAATAATGCCGGGATAGATATTTGGTTTCTTAATATACTGTACATGATTGTATTTGCGCCATAATATATTTTGATATATATATTTAAAAATCTGAACTCAAGTCCTAACAATCTTCAGAAAGCTATACCACACGGAAGTGAGGAATGGATTTTGGGAGTGAATACACACTGCGTAATAATTGACGTGCATCTTTCTATAGCATATAAACACACTACTTCGGCAGCGCCTGGAACATTACCAGTACTCAGTAAAATAGAGGGTGTCTAATAATGTAAACCGAGTTTCATATTGGCATACATCTACTCTGTCTCGAGTCTATAATCTCGGAAAGGATGACATGTTTGTAAAACCGGTAACGGGATATAATACTATCCCAAAATTTATCATCTCTCTGTATGAGTTCCGTTGTAATTCTTTTTGGGTTCCATACTGCAAACAGACAATATTGTCTTCTTATAGTATGAAGCTGCCCTTGAGTCTGGTAGTAAAAATTGTGTTTGATGTCGAAGTTTCCTATTTCTCCTTCCCCCACTTTAATTGTATAGCCTCTTCCGGGATAAAATTGTTTGTGTAGGATGGGCATTTGATTTAAAAATACCGTATTCACCAATAAGTCCATCCGGGCTCATTACACAGCCTTACTATTTATTTATTTTTAAGTCATTCTACTAATAAAACATGTTGCACGGTAAAAGGTATAACGTGTACATGAAAGTTCTAGTGCAGCTTCTAAGACAATAGCAATACCGTAGTGGAATGAGCCTGTCAGCTGCTTGTTGTAAAAGGGAGGCATGTACTGATGTCCCCACTCCCCTGCATGAGGGAAAGCCTGAGCTGGCCTGAGACACACTGTCTCAACTAATCTCTGTCTTCACCCTGTTTCAAGGACAGGACTTGGCGACGTGACATCTGACGGAAACCGGCTGAACTACCAGCACTCGGCATTGGCTAGCATTAACAAGTCTATATGCTTACCTTCTTTTAAAATCATGATTTAACATATACAGAGTTCTTAATTATAAAATATGTTTCAGTAGCACTCTAGAGAAAACTATAAGCTGTCTTGCAGTGGAGTTTGTTTCTGTTTTCAACATCATCTGAAGGCATAGAAGAGTTTAGCAAAAACACAATTCAGAACTATTTTATACGGAGAATTGTAATTTTAACCACACTTTTTATAACTATCTTTGTATTCCTGTTCTATATGCTTTTGCACTGATGAAAAGTGTATAAAATACTACAGTGCGCTATAGAAACAAAATAATTTTACCTTGTCCCGTCTCTTTATAAAACGTTTTACAAACTTTTGACCCATGTTACAACAAGTGCTGGGCTGGCGGCCAGCCGTTCCCTGGCCGCCTCTTAAAGGGGATGGTGCGACACAAAACGTACACTGAAATAATCCTGATCCGATTTCATTCACTTACGTAGCTCACAGAAACTATGTTATGTTCTACTCCGCACTTTGTCCTGCCTCGTTTTACACCTTGTAATCTCCTACTTCCTCCTCTCTTATCTCCTTTTATCTGAACTTCACTATCCAATCCCATCCTACTTAATGCCCCAGCTAGGTTTACTTTCATACTTCCTTCACCCCCCTCAATATTAATAGCATCCCATCAAATACCAGTTTGAGTGCCTGCTCGTTTCCAAAGTGTTAGATAAAAGTGGGACTCCAACACTCCCATAAGTTCGAGACTTGCTCAAGACAGTGTTAGCAGGTTTAGCAAGTAAGTGAAACAGGTTGCTAGCCTTGCTTACACAGGGCCCTAAAAGTTACACCTCAGGAAACAAACAAGTTAAATGGGTAGGCTTAGCCGCCTGAGCACAAGGAGGGCCACAATTCAGAATATGTCCAAGATGGCCCCTCTTATTCCTTAGTAAATGATATCCGGACTGACAGGATCACATACAAGACCACTCAGCCATTGGCCATGGTTCACGAACTAGGATATGACTAAACCTTAGGTAATATAAACCACCCAAGATCATTATAACATGTACTTAGGATCCACAGTAGATAGGCATTCTAAAGTTCAATAAGCATTTCTAGGACACTGACATGTGTAAGACTGTCCCGTCATAGACATTTGGAATTATTAATTTTGAGTTTAATCTACAATGCAAAGTTATTTGCATTTGTACACTGCTGAGGCATGGGAAACTTCAAACTTTTGTCTGCCTAAAGACATTATAAAATCCTCAAACCAATGGTTGCTATAATAAAAAATACGAAGCAACTAACCAACATTTCACTGGAATGACAAGTACAATCCCGGCAATATTATTCCATAAAGATGAATATTTCTTACTCTCACCTTCTGTCTTGATAATTCCTCCCATTTGACAGACTCTGTACTGCCAAGCATACTGCGGACTCTTGAAAGCAAAGCTTCCTCTCGAACTCTAGCTGCATCACGTACCTCACGGACCAGACCTAGAAACAGAACACGAGAGTTAATATAATACACTTTGAGAATACAAATATACAGGAGACAAACAAAGTTTGCAATACTTCAACAATCATGTATCTACTTGTACAGAGGTAAATTAATAAAAGAGAAACTCCCTCGGGGGAACCCATAACCCCTAGAGGGCACGTCTCAAGGTGGTAGATAGGGGCGCCCTGCAGTGGCCAGCAGAGCTGGTTTCTAATACACCCAATTGAACCCACAGTCCAACAGGCAGCCCAATTCCTGGGAGCTTTAAAATGCTGGAACACCCTCTCTCCAGGGGTCATAAATATGGAGGGCCCAGCTCTGGGATTTGAGTGAAGACCTCAACGGCACCTGCAGTGGAGGAGTTCTGGCGGAAGAGGGATTTGTAACGGGTAGAAGGTATGTGCCCATATAATGGACACATCAGATTGCAGAGTCTGTACTCCTGGGGAGCAGCTACAACATGTTAGGAGCGGGTTAACTAAGTGCTGGCAGTGCCTCTAAAATCCCTTTGGGTTCGGTGAACCCATCGTTCAAATAGCCTAAATATTATAGTGTGTGAGTCGAGGCATCAGGTAACGCGCAGTTCTTGGTGTCCTGGAAGTGCTGTGGGAAGTGGGCTACCAGAGATTATTAAGACTATCACAAAGATTGCAACCATAAACGTCTTGACCCTTACTGGTCAGGCAGAGGAACTAATTGAGTACCCGTACCAGGGGCGTATATACATTTTGTTTTCGGAGGGGCTGACTATCCCGGAAAATTGTGAGTATTCTCAGGGGATTGTCACCGCAAAATACCCAGAAATATCAACCAATACCTAAGAGCATATAACTTTGTGTAATTATTTTAGACAAGAGTTAATTGTAAAATTCTAAGTTTGTATAGCCTACAATTAGTGGCAACACAAAAAAATTGTAAAATACAACACAACATCATCATCATCTTGCAGTTCCCAGCCACTGGCCGGGTCTGTTTGGAACACAAGCCTCCCCAACGTCTTCTGTCTTCCCACCATCCCTCTTCTCCTCCATTCGTTTTACATGTCCATACCATCTAAGTCTAGATTTCTCTATACCATCCTGTAATGGTTCCTCCATTAATTCTCTGGTCCTCTCATTTCCTATTCTGTCCATCTTTGTAGCTCCAATACTGCTTCTCAAGAACCTCATCTCACTGGCCTGTATTTTGCTCTTCTCCCTTCCTTTCATAACCCAGGTCTCCGAGGCATACGTCAGGATAGGGACATAGTACGTCCGATATATGATCTTTTTGCTGTTCTGAGGGACATCCTTGCTCCATAACATGCTTCTCACACTCCTCCGGAATGCTTCTGCCTGTCTCCCCCGCTCATTTATTTCTCTATCGTTTCTTCCATTATCTTGTATCAGGCTTCCCAGATACTTGAAACTCTCCACTTTCATCAGCTGTTCCCCACCAATTGTTATTCCCATTGTGGTTCTTTCCTTCTTCATTGTTGTGATCACCATCTCACTCTTATTTATGCTAAATTTCATCCCATATCCTTGTATTATTCCTTCCCACACGTCCAGCTGTTCCTGTACCACCTCCTCCTTGTTTCCCCAATTCATCAAATCATTGCTTTCATCTTTCCTTTCCCAATTACTTGTGCCACTCGGGTCATTATGTCATCCAACACACAAATAAAATGTTATACTTAATGAATTTTCTATTATGATCTATGGAGTATGAAAGGCAAATATCTAAATATTTGTCAATTTATTAAGCAAAAAGGTAAACAGTTTTTTTTAATACAAATTGATAATTTATTTCTCAAAAGCACCGTATTGTGGAATTCTCAGTTTTGCCTCACAAGGCCGAGTGTACCATGTTCCAGCCCTCAGGCTAGAATTAACATTTCTTGGCAGAGCCGGGAATCGAATTCGGACCTCCGGGGTGGCAGCCAAGAATGCTAGCAACTACACCACGAGGTAGACTTAATTTCAATCTTAATATTGTTTATAACTTAGCCAATAAGTTAAGATTAGGGTACAACCAAATTTACAATTATTCTATGATTTCACCAAAGCAACACTTTCTTCATTTTTTGGCTTTTTTCGGAGGGGGGAGCTGGAGCCACCACAGCTCCCCCCTTACATACGCCCCTGACCGGTACATGAAGAAGAAAGATATGGCACTGATGGGTCTGAGTGAAACAAAGTAGGGAGGAAAGAGTCAGAAGAAACTGAGAAAACGATTCCAATTGAATTCGAGTGGGGGTAATAACAGTAAAAAAGGTGTAGCTATGACTCAAAGGAATGATCTCGTCCAGTATGTTAAGAAAGCAAATCAGGTTAATGACCGGATAATAAAAATTAGGCATGGCCTCCCAAGTGGGTTTAAACATTTCATTCAGGTCTATGCACCCCAGACAGTGAGGGTGGAAGTCTAGAGGAGTTCTTGGAGGAGCTAGAGGGGTGCATTGAAGAAAGAAGGAAGGGTGATAATGGGAGATCTGAATGCCCATATAGGAACACACAAACAAGGATTGAATGAAATAATTGGTCCTTTCAGTTATGGAAACACCGACAGTAGTGGCTACGCGGGCTAAAGCGCTGCGTTAGGTCAAGGGGCCAAGCTCTCTGCTGACTCGGAAGACGCGTGGGTTCGAGCCCCACCGTCGGCTGTCCTTGAAATGGTTTTCCGTGGTTTCCCATTTTCAACACCAGGCAAATGCTGGGACAGTACCTTCTGACAGGCCACGGCCGCTTCCTTCCACATCCTTGCCCAGTTTCATTCATCTTCATCCATTCCATCTCTCATCCCGACGCGCAGGTCGCCCACGGGCGTCGACTAGAAAGACCTGCACTCGGCCTCTCAGGAGGCTACACGAAAAAGAAAGAAAGAAAGTTATGGAAACAAAAATGCTGAAGAGAGGGCTTTTAATAGAATTTTGTGAGAGAAATGGATTAATAGTAGGCAATACTTTGTTCAGAGAGCAAAATAGCCAAAAACTACCGTAACTAGATATGGATTGGGAGAATGCAAAACGAAAACTATGATTATCTTTTTCTAACGGAAAAGGAAATTACCGCCAACTAACTGATGTCACAGCTATGCCTGAAGAGGATTTTGAAGGTGATCATAAAATCATAGTAGATAAATGAAGGCTTCGAAAAATTGTCCATCTAAAGGAGACAAGAGAAAGGAAAAAGTATGGAGATTAAAAGAAAAGGAAATACAGGAAAATTTCCAAGACGATTCGAAAGAACTGCTCCATACAGACGAGATAGTGAGTGTGGAAGAAGAATGGGCGATGTTCAAAGAAAGAGTCGTCAACTGTGCTGAAGATCAATGTGGTAGGGTGTCCGGTAAAAACAAGGACAAGGACAAGGAGAAGCCTTGGTCGAATACCCGGATAAAAGAGGCAGTGGAAGAAAAACAAAAGGCCTGGAGGAAGTGGATAGTAGGCAACAATGTTGAGAATAAAGAAAAATGCTGATTGGTGTAGAATGAATGCAAGGTGGTGGTGGAGGAAGAGAACAAATGCTAGGAAAACTTCACAGAAACTTTGCAGGAAGATGCTAAATGAAGCCAGAAAGTGGTGTATGGATTGGTTAGGAACAAAGTGAAAAGCACAGAAGATACAAAATTTGTGAAGACTGAGACAGGACAGGTTTTGATATGGAGAAGAAATACTGAAACGATCGGAAAACTATTTTGACAAATTACTGAACGACAAATTCAAAGCCTTGATAGAGGAAAGAAAGGAAGAAGAAAGGGCTGTAGACATTCAAGATGAAGATATAACAATGTTAGAGATAAAGAGAGCCATAAAGAAGATGAAGCATGGGAAAGCAACAGGAGTGGATGAGGAAGCTATAGAGATGATTAAGCCAGCTGGACCCATAGGAATGCAGTGGTTGTACAGACTATTTCAGGTGATATGGCAAAATAAGGAAGTACCGGAAGAGTGGGGTAAAGGTCTAATAATTCCAGTCTTCAAGAAAGGAGATGAAAAAGATTGTAACAACCTCACGAATCTTTATCTCACATGTGACAAAGATATTTTAAAGGATACTCGAGGGTCGACTTGAGGATGGTAGTGTAAAAAGAAATGGAGGTAGAACAATGTGGATTTCCCAGAGACAGATCAACTTTTGATCTTATTTTTACGATGGGGAACATGATGGAGAAAAGGTGGAAACACAGGAAGAATTTGGTGATCTTTATAGATATTGTGAAGGCATATGATAGTGTGCGAAGACAACTGGTTTGGGTTGCATTGATAATGAAGAAAGTAGGTATAGCTGAAGTGGAAATGATAAAAGCCATGTATCATCAGTGTGTCAGTAGCATGAAGACCAAGATTGGACAAACAAACTGGTTCAATGTAGAAACCAGTTTCCGACAAGGGAGTGTACAGTCCCCTATACTGTTCCTCACTGTCATGGATGGAATGGGAAATAAAGGGACTAAGGCCTTACTCCTTGCTGATGACAATGATAAGGGGGGAAGATGAATTGAGAGCCCAAGAAAAAGTAAATGTTTGGAACCAGGAGATAGAAGAGCATGGAATGAAAATCAGTGTGGAGAGGAGTCAGACGGCAGTGATGACGAGAAATGTGCGAGATGGAAGGGGGAATATTGCATTAGATGGAAAACCATTAGAAGTTGTGAAAAGCTTCAAATACATAGGGAGTGTCCTCACAGACGATGGAAGGATAAGTGAGGAAATTGGTAAGAGGATCCAACAACCAAATAGGTTTTACCCGAGTGTGAGGGGTCTGGTATGGAACCAGGAAGTTCCTAAGAAATGCAAGAAATCTTGTATTCAACATATTACACACTTTTATTGATATACGCAGCAGACACGTGGACAACAACTTAACGGGATCCAGGCAGCAGAGATGAAGTTCCTCAGAGGTATAATTGGAAAGACTTGCAGAGACAAAATCAGAAACAAACAAATTAAGGAAAAAACAGGATTCTTGAAGTTTCAAGGCGAAATTGAGATCAGTAAATTAAAATGGTATGAACATATGATTCAAATGGGAGAAGACAGAGTCCCGAAGCGATTATTTACAGAGAAAGTCACGGGAAGGCCGAGGATGAGGTGGATGGATACAGTGAAGGAGAGCATAGAGAAAAGAAGAGTGAAAGTGGGAGATATACTGGAAGAAGGACACTGAAACACTGGAACCGGGAAATGAAAAAGACTATGTTACGTTCCAGGTAAAATTTTCTTTAAAAATGTTTTCATTTAAAAGGGCAGCGAACTTATAATTTTTGTTGAGCTCTGTCTTTTTATACAAGGCACATCAGTAACGTTATGGGTTATAACAAGTATCTTCCTTATTCATCCTTTCCAGTTTGTTGGAACAAAGAGGCTTGAAAATGTCAAAACAGAACTTCTTTAGCATATCTAGTTGAATGCAGTTTACGTGATCTACAAAGAGAGAAAATCTATTATAGTTAACTGTTTTTCATTGAAATGCTTTAATTGAAGTGGCAAGAAAGAGAAGGTGAGTTCTATTCAGCCTTGAGACACTACTTACTCTGATCTGTGCCCTGCAGGTGCTTGCTCCCAACTTACTGACACGTTAAAGATTACTGGCAAAATTCTCTCACCCTGGCTTGTTATCACCATTATCTTCTTCTCCAACCAATATTTGGTCCTTTGTTGTTACATAGCTACAATAGAGTACAATTCATTTTCCTACTTCTTAACTATCAAAACCATCAAAAACAACACACTACTAACAGTATCTGTTATAAGATACATTATCCTTACTTTAGATGACAATACATTGCAAAGATTCCATAAAATTAAAGATTTCCTGTTATCAATTTTGCCTTCCAAGCAAATAGACAGACAGTGAATATGTCAACTGCTGCCTGAAGCACTGCAGGGTATTGAGAATGGTTGGCTTCTCGGTAAGGTCCCTTACATCATTAACTTTTACAGACAAACATTAATATATTTTGAAAGCAAACATTACCTGAGAGCATGCCAGGTTCGTAGTCTGGTGGAAGTTGTCTCCATGAAGCAGCTTGCAGTTTCAAGGACTCAAGCTCCACTTTCGTATCATGAAGTTCCCTGAAAAGAATCCTGTTACTTTCCTGCAGAGAATTGACTTGTTCAGCCAAACTTAACACCAAGCCGACAGCAGTAGGCGAACTGCCTCTGCTGCTGGATGAATTGGAACTTTCGTCAGTGCTTTCATTACAATTTGGAATAGGACCTAAACCAGGATCACTAAATCTTCTTTGAGATGGGTTTGTAATATCGGACTGAGTAACTGGGGGTAAGCTGGTGTACTCGTGACCATTGTTTGCATCTACACCAGGCTGAGTCTCCAGTAAGGCACCTCGGCACGGAGCAGCTCTCGAGTTGTGACGATTGATTTGCCATCCATCACCACACACGGGTGGTGGATGTGTTGGCACATGTCCTCTATGTGACCTCCTTGCCGGACGTCCTCTATTGGAAGGACGAGCTTGGGGCTTCAAGTTTGTTCTATTGGCAGCTATTGGCACTGCAGACTGATATACAGGGTATAGTGGTAGAGAAAGCTGCTCCAAGGAATACCCAACCGGAATGGAGTATCGGCACACGGCAGGATCAGAAACAGCAGTGAACAGTCGCTGGCCTGCTACAGGTACATGGGGTTGCCAATACGTGGAAGGTTGATGATTCAGGAAATTATCCACAGGTTCTGGCTCACACACATAGGCACCTTCATTTTGCTGGAAGGGTGAAGATTTTTCAAGCCATTCTTGCAAGTATGCAGCATGTTTATGTTCACGATTTTTCTTCCTTTTGCCCAAAAATGATGGAGAATTTCCATTTGTCTCTTGACTTCTTTCATGATCAGCTTCATACTTGTTTCTATAAAGAAAGAAAAAAAAAGAAATGTTTGTAATTTATGGCATAATACATGGCTTTACGCTCATAAAGGAAAGGAAAATAAACCACAGAACAAACAACTACATTATATGAATGAATGATATAAACACGTGTAATTTTGGAAACATGTTTACCAAATACCCAGGCTACTACAGGTGTTCAAGAGAGATCGCCATATCAAACTCAACAAACACTTTGAGCACAAGACTACAGTAAGTTAGGCATAACCCTCAACTCACAGAGTAGTGCAAACAGGTAATGAGACCACCACACATCAAATATGAGGAAGATCAGCCTAGGCATCAGCACATCAGTTTCCTCGATACCCCCTCACATTTGTAGCAATAAATATTACTAGACTCTTTCTAAGTATAATAAATTCCACATTCCAGTAAATTTCTAATATCCTTCATCAAACGCATTACATTCCAAAACAACACTTCCAGTTATTTTCCTGACTGTTCTGCACAACATATTGTTTACAATACATGGGCATATTCTAGTTCTCTTCATAAAGTATGCAATTCTATTCCATTTGCTTTTACTGATATGTTTAAAAACAAATAAATCAATCATTGAAACTCACCAGTTTTGATTTTCATAAAATTACCGTATAAAATAAGTACAGTATACAATTGAAACAGATATTACAGGTTTGGTCATGGCAGGACCCCTCTCGTCCACCCTCGGCTGGTCCGTCACTCCAGTTGATCCGACCTTGTCCCAACAAACCTGTCGCACCATTCTTGTTTACAGGTACAGGAACCCCGATATCTTCAGTTCAGAGATTATTTATTTTAATGTAAATCCGTATCTTTCCGTACTTTATGATAATCCAACCTATTTTGCGTTCCGACCACACCCTCAGGGGTTGTACTATACAACATAGTGGTTGTAATGTCCCTTTGAACTGCTATGGCTCACAATCTGAGGAATAAAATGTAATGTTTTGGCTCAAGAGATTAAATATCAAACAGCCATTTTATCTTCCCTATCACCGTATACAAGGGGCGTACTATATTGTTTTACACTTTACTTGTTCCTACCCAAACGAAGTACATTACACGTCAGTTGTTACGTCCACCTTCTCCACATAATCTCCTTGTAACTTTATGCACTTTTGCCATCGATGTGTTAAGTCTCTCCAGACCTTCCTGAAACCATTCTTTTGGAGTACTGCGTAACCATGCCTTGACAGCTGTTCCCAGTTCTGCAAAATCCACAAAACGGCGGTGATTAAATGGGATTCACGGTGCTGCCAAATCCACCATACTCGTCCGACTTGCCACCAAGTGTCAGACAGCAACTCAATTGTCCTCACGAGGCTGAGTGCATCCCATTGTATTTCCCATGTCGGTTTCTAAATCCTTGACAGAGCAGGGAATCGAATCTGGAGCTACTGGGTGAGAGGCACGTACTACCCCACTACCATGATAACTGTCACTCTGTTATTATTTTAGGTAATGGTAACTATACCATCGTTACTTTTCAAAGGTAATTTACCCACTTGTGCATTCTCAATATTTTGCGACAATTGATACATGGATTATCGAAATCCACAATTATTCTGAAGATATTTCAAAATAAAATGTGCCAGCTTATAGTATCTGGTGGTAGTGTAATTACATAATTTTTTGTGCTATATAGTATTAAGTAGAACATGAAATGATGGAAAATGCAAGATTGGATATGAAGATCAACAAGAGAATACCATGTGGGAGCATTTCCTATCATCAGGTTCGGAGTTTATTTTGGGATAAAGACATTCCACTGAAGGCTTAAGAAGTGATGTACAAGACCTATTACTTACCAATAATGATGTATGGAGAGAGAGAGAGAGAGAGTATGACAGAGTGCCCCATGACCTTATATGGCAATCCTTACGAGCCCATGGAGTGCCCGAAGTATATTTTGAATGTGTACAATCTCTTTACCACAACATCACTAGTAAGTTAAGGCGTGCAGCAGGGACTTCACCTAGTTTCAACATCAACGTTGGTGATCAGCATGACTCAGCATTGTCACCACTTCTTTTCATTTTGGGTATGGACATGGCAACAGTAGATATCCAGACCGAACACCACTGGAATCTTCTGTACGCCAATGATGTCTTGTTAGCAAGTGCGACACGCCAAGGCCTAGAGCAGCAAACACAAATTTGGAAGGTCCAACTTGATACGAACTGAAATTAAACATTTCCAAAACTGAATACTTGGAGTGTGGAGAGCAAACCGATGGCTCTATATCTATGGAAAACAACTCAACAAGATCACTGGATTCTGATATTTGGGCTCATACATAACATCAGAAGGAGACACATTGAGAGAAGTGTGAATGCAAACAACTACAGCTTGGGCTAAATGGCTACAGGTGACGGGAGTTAAATGTTATCGTAAGATTCCTGTACAGCTGAAATCGAAAGTATACCGCACTGGGATCAGACCTGTAGCATTGTATGGAACTGAGTGTTGGACAGTACCCAACAGATGTAAGCAAATGCTGCACTGGTCCATTGGTCTAACAAGACTACAGTCCAGCCGCTGAGTGTCCGGCTCTGACGTTTGGCGAGGGTGGGAGAAGAGGGGTAATGAGACAATATAGCCAACTTATGGCAGTGAGAAGCTGTTAATACAACCTTAAAACTTGCCATCATTGTAATTCTTCTCTAGCGTCTTCACTATGTAACGTGAAAGTCCCACACCCCATTGCAATTTTATCCATGATTTTGTTATTCCGACATTTTGCGGTTACAAAACCTAAATTCTTCGATCGCAGTGGAATTCTGCCTATGTTGGCGAAGTCGCTTACTACCATGAAGAATGTTGTCACCTGTACCAATCAGCGGTTTTCCCGGTAAGCCGATGTTGGCAAGGCTCTCTTCTGTAGTCCAGTTGCTCTGTGTGTTAGTGCAGGTTTGTTGCTTTATTGTCTTGTGTGTGCACAATTACCGGTTAACTGTGTGTGTATATAGTCGGCAGTTCGTCGGAATTCATTTAAAAACATGTGAAATATTTTATGTAGTCCACGTTGTTTTATATTACGCGGTACAGAACCGGCAACGCTGTCTCCCTTCCTCATGAGAAATGTCAGAGCCGGACACTCGGCGGCTAGACTGTAGATCATATCACCAATGTCCATGAAAGAGCACCGATCCCTGAAAGATGCTGGAAGCTCACCTGAATTGGTAAGGACATGCACTACGGAGTCGCCAGCACACAGTGGCAAAAAGAGCACTACAACTAAATGTAGTAGGCAAGCGACCACAGAGACGGCCAAAGAAGCAGTGGCTTGACAAATCAAGGATACATGAGAGCAGCCAATGTTGAGAAGGATGCTGCAGACCGTGCAAGATGGTGGCAATTGTGCAGAAGAGTCGGCCCTGCTCTGAGGGACAAAGGCTGGAACAAGAAGAATGACGCATGGAGCAGAAACTTGGCCGATGACGAGAAGAATACAGGCAGCCGAAATGAAATTCCTGAGGAGTATGATACAGAAGACTAGGAGAGAGAGAGTAAGAAATGAAGATATTCGAAAGGAAGTGAATGTACAGAAGCTGAACGATAAGCTGGAGCAGGACATGGACATGTGAAAAGGATGAATGATGAGGAATGCCGAAACAAGTGATGGAGAGACGGATGACTGGAAAGCGAGGACGAGGAAGACCTGGAGTACGGTGGATGGATTTGGTGAAGGACAGTGTGACAGAACGAAACCTGGAGTGGAGTTCAGTGGTAGAGGAAGGATGGTGGAGGGGTGTCACATTTGCTCCAAACCGGCCCAAGCTGGAATACAGAAACTGATGATGACGAGAACATCAATTAACGAGAGCCGAATAATTCAAAATACCACCTAATCCGAACAATTCCTAATTCCTCTAAATTTGGTGCATCTCGTTTCATGTTATATACTGTTTAATTCATGGATAATTGAAAAAAGATTCATATCCTGTACATAAAATGCATATTTCCCCTCATTTTCTACACACAAAAAAAGAATGCTTCATTTTTCCACACCTCATATTGCCTCCTCACGCCAGACGGGTGTTGTGACATGAAACGTGCTTAAACTTACCGATGATCACACGATTATTCCGGACCCAAATCCATTTGGTTGATATTTAGAAATTATACCCCATTTTCATTTCCATTAATGAAGATGAATGGATGCGTTGAAAATACAAAATCTTCCCTCAGATGTGGAAAATTATGTTTCCTCACAATAAGAGCAAGGCTATGTTCATATTGTGTTGACCACTGACTCCTTGTATTTGGATATATTTTAAGCATACATAAGTGTTATTCACAATGTACGTAGTGTTTATATCACGTTTTCTCTGACGAATGTTTTAACTGCTGAATCTAAAACTTCAACAAAGGCACTCTAGTATTCCTGCGAATTAGCCACAAAGTGAATTGTGCATTGTACAATATATGTATAAATTGTGTTCCTATTTTTACGTGTTAATTTCTTCTTTTTAACCAAATTTAGAAAATAGATGGCAATTGCAATTAATACCTAATGTAGAAATAGAATAATTTCTGGTACGGTAATTTAGTAGTCTTTGTTCGTATTTTCCTTGCTAAGCATTGTTTAAATGAGAAATATGAAGAAATGTATGTCTTATTGCAAAACAAATAGGAGCAGATGACCTCACTGTTCTTCGCCTTAAAACAACAAGAACTAACTTATTGCAAAAATGGTAACCCAACGTGCATCTCAAAACAAATTTTCCAAATTAATTTTACTAAAAATCTATGACTAATAGTTGTTGAAGACGATTCTTTTAGGGGCATTGCGACACCATGGTCATGTAGCCAGGTGTACTTGGGTGTGTGAAGAATTTGTCTGATAACCTGTCATTGTGATGTCTGTACTAGTGAGTGTATTTGTAAATGAGGTAGGATTAGGGAAGGAAGCGGCCGTGACTTTTATCTAGGTACAATCCCAGCATGTCTGGAGTTGAAGTGGGAAACCAGGGAAAACCCACTTCCAGGATGGCTGAGGTAGGAATCGAATTCTGCCTTTTCTCAGTTTTTGCCTTACAAGGCTGATTGTACCCCGTTTCAGCCCTCAGACCAGAAAGAAAGCTAGCCACCATGCAACGAGGCTGACAATCACCAATAGTAATCGATGTTCCATTCACAAAAAGTAAAGTGAAGTAGCAAACCTCTGTCTTTCCTTTTCCATACTGGTAACTATAGCATAAGAAGCCTTCCTTGATGGTCAGCAGCATTCATCTGAAAACAGAAAATTCCAGGAAGTTACATAGTGTACACTAGGTTCTGAAAAATATTTGAAAGTGGTATTTAACTATTTCTATTTCAACCAATTAAATAAACAAATGTTGGCTCGACAGCCACCTATAAGGGTGGGTTTTCAATGTCAAGACAGGGCATTGCATTCTTTAAATAGGTATTTAACCTTAGCTCTTTTTAAAATGGCTTCAATGAAACATGTGTTCTTTCTCAAACGATGATAAAGGAATTAAGCAACTTCAATCCGCAACTTTTAGAAACTTGTTAGTAACACCAGCCAAGACCCATTGATCTACAACATGATCATCAGGCAGGATTTGATTCCCGGCCAATGCATGTAAGATTCTCCAAGTAAAATACACCCACCGGCAAAAAAAAAAAAAAAAAACGCAACACGTGTATTTCTTAATTATTCTCATAATTTATTGCACTGAAATTATTCTTATGCAAAAATTATGCATAATTGATTGTTTTCTAAACATTTGAAAACCACTTCACATACAGAAAATATGTTTCAAATAAAAAAATCGGTTTAATTTTCTAGAATATAAAAGTGAAAGTCTTAAATTTTGAGTAAATTACAAAGTCGTTTAAAAATATTAATCTGAGTTCCAAAATTTATCATTACGGAATTAATCCATTCCATTGGTTACTGACAAGAACTGGAACACTTAAAAACGGGTATTTCCACCCCTAGCACGAATCACCTCGCGTAACCTCTCTGACTTACTTGCGATGATTTGTAAAATGCTTTCCTGTGGGATGCGTTCCCACTCCTCATGCAGCATCACCCGAAGTTGCTGGAGAGTCTCAGGGGCACGTTGCCGTACATTTCTGGCCAACATATCCCAAACATGTTCAATTGGATTGAGGTCAGAGCTCCTAGCTGGCCAGTCCAGTGCGTAGATTCCAACCACATGCAGGTACTGCTGGACACATCGGGCAGTGTGTGCTCATGCGTTGTCGTGCATCAGGCAAAATTCATCCTCGACAAATGGAGCAAATGATACAACATGGTTTTTAAGGACTTCCATGATGTACCAGTCAGCTGTGAGAGTCCCATTCTCAATTAGGTGAAGTTCAGTCCTGGCATCCATACTGACCCCAGGCCATGACAGAACCCCCGTCGAATGCAGTCCCGGAGGAAAGAGTTACAGGTAAAAACCTTTCTCCAACCCTCCTCCACACTCTTTCTCTTCCGTCAGGCGATCTGAGACCGAATCTCTTCTCGTCCGTGAAGAGAACGGCTTGTCATTGCTGTTGCTTAAAAATGAAGTATAGAGTTTTTTGTTTGTTTTTTTGCCGGTGAGTGTAATATGTCCTGTGGTTCGGATTCCACGTAAAAATGGAGGTCTCGTGGCTCATGATCGGGAGACAGTCACATAAAATTACAAGCTTCTTCCCTTCCTTTTTCACCCATATCACAAGTTACAAAAATATTTTAATGTATATTAGAAAGGGCAATGAGAAGAAAGGTGGGAGGAAATTTACAAGAAGTGCAATATGGCCTAAGACATGGAAAATGAACAGTACACCCCATCTTCAGTATGGGACACCTATTGGGAAAGGAATGGGAACCTGGTAGAGAGATGGCAATGACATTCATCTTTTTACCCTCATAGCAAAGGTATGGGAAGCCATGAAGCAGAAAGGATATGGAAAACAAATTATGGAATACATGTAAGCAATGTCCAGACCCCTGTGGATAGGACAGAATGGTTTCTAAATGAAACTGGACAATAACATTGAAGTGTGCTGTCACCCTGGTATTCATAATAGTTATGATGAAATTGTGGAGGAGACAAAGATATGGGGATATGGAGCTGAGGTATTGCTGTTTGTAGTGTTGGGAGCAATCAGAGAAGAAGTTCAACTGGAGTATGTAAGTACAGTGGCATACCGATGGGGGTGTTTTAGGATTTAAACCCCCACCCAGAGACATTTCATTACTTGAATTTTTATATTGTCCCATCTATCACCTGTTTTACGCTACCGCTAGTGAGGTGTCCAAATTCCTGTATATACAGGGTGTTTCAGGAGGAAAAGTAAATATTTTAGGAGGTGGTAGTTTAGATGAATTGCATAAAAAATTCCATATAACATGTGTCCCATTTTATTGCATACCGAGATACAAACGTTGGTATGTAACCAGAGCAGTTGTCGTTTTGTGTCTTGGTACACGTAGACTTTCTGCACGTATCAGTGTTCCATGTACTAGAGTATGGCAGACATTACGTATGCACGGGTTGCGTCCGTGTCATTACCAGCCCGTTCAACACCTCCGAGCAGGAGATGCAGATAGACGATTGGAATTTTGAACTGGTATGATGCCCTGTTCAAAGTGCTATTAAAAAATTTATTTAAAATGTTTAAAATATTTGGAGATAATTAGATCAAAACATTAAGAAGGTCACTTAGACCACATGTGTCACTTTTAGCTGTACTTGTTTTTGTTTTTTATAATATGGTTAATATGATATTTTAGAATTAGCTTTTAGAGTGTTACTATTAATGTTTTTCTCAAAATATGCATGATTTGTGTCTAATTAATATGATGGATGTGAATATGTACATAATCTTTGCGGCTGAAGAAGGGCCCATGAGGCCCGAAACATGTCCCCAGAGGCAATAAATTGTATTGATTGGGCGGAGACCCCCCTCAACCCATTAGAATCGTTATTGCACACGTCAATACGGACCTTGTGAAATGGATAATCCTCCAATTAGTCTTGGATACGTGCAAATCGCCAAGTAATCCCATTTGTAATCTTCACTGATGAAGCCACGTTCACTCGTGACGGCATCAATAACACTCGCAATGAACATCAGTGTTCAGAAGAAAACCCACATGCCATTGTGGACAAACATTTTCAGGAATGCTTCTCTGTAAATGTGTGGAGTGGTTTGATTGACAATCAGTTGATTGGGCCTGTTGTATTACCACATTATCTAACAGGACCCCATTATCTACATATTCTTGGAAATGAACTTCCAGCATTATTGGAAGAGATTCCTTTGGCTACAAGAATGCATATGTTCTTCCAGCATGATGGGCCTCCTGCACATTCTAGTCGTCTGGTGATACAAATCTACTCCTAACATTCCCCGAAGATGGATAGGGAGATATGGGCACGTTTTTTGGCCACCAAGGTCCCCGGACCTTACCCTTTTGGATTTTTGCCTGTGGGGAAGATTGAAAAGCGAAGTCTAAAATGAAAAAGTTAACACAAGAGCAGAGTTGGTCGTTCGGATTATGCATAGTGCAGCCCTCATCAAAGAACGCCAAGACGCCCTCCGAAGAGCTACACGGGGTGTTATCAAGAGAAGTGCAAAATGCATTGGTGGTGGAATTTTTGAAACTTTTGAAATTTTGAACGTCCTCATTTGCCTTGGCTTTACATTTGTTTGGGTTAAATATTACCAGCTGTATCTCTGTATGCAATACAATTGGGACAGATGTTATATGGAATTTTTTATTGCAATTCATCTATACTACCACCTCCAAAAATATTTACTGTTCCTCCTGAAACACCCTGTATTTTAAAAGTGATCACGTTCTTCACTTGGTAAATGTCCTGCACTCTACTGGCAGCGAGACTCCTCCTTTAGCGTTGGAGCTAGCCATGAATCAGTTTTACTGTTGAAGTGTGCGATCAGTAACCTTTTCACGTCACTCTGGGTTGTGTGTCCGTTTCGTTAAAGATAATTCAGTACATGAGGGGTTTCGAGAATTTATTCCAATTAATGATACAGATAAAATCATCAAGATAGGCAGATTTTGAGAGTCAATAGTAATTGCAGTAGGAACACGAGGAGCAAAACATTATTTTTCTCTCACAATATCAATATTTTAAGCAACCACGTAACTATGGTCATGATGATACCACTGCATCGTTTAAGTTTTAATATTTAGTTACTGTTTCCCATATTTATTTTTCTTTTTTTTTTTATGTGTCGAAAAAATAATGTGGCTTAAAATAGTTTTCATGCTAAGAGAACAGTTTTTTTTAATTATTGTTTTTTATGAATATTAATCGAAATATCATTTTAATTATGATGATGCCTGTCGTTTTAAGGGGCGGAACAGCAAGGTCATCTTCCACTTTAATAATGTACACAATTATCCTATTATATTAATGAAGCCACCCCCGCAGGAAATCCTGTGTACGCCACTGTGTAAGTAAGGAATGAAACCAATGAAGAGAAAAGCAAGACAATGGTATTAACTAGAGGAGAAAGGGAAAGGAAAGGGGGCTTCAACCTGAGATTTTGGAGAGCTTTGGGTACGTTGGAAGTAAACTGATGAAAGATGCAAGGTTGAACTTGAAGATCAGTAAAAGGATACAAGGAAATTCATTTTATCAAAAAAGTGAGGAACCTGGTTTGGAGGAGGGAAGTACCGAGGAAATGTAAAGAAGAGACTTATAAAGATGTACTATTGCCCCATACTAAAATATGCAGCAAAGACCTGGACAATGACAAGAACAGGAGAGTGAAATCCAGGCCATTGAGATGAAATTTTCAGAAGTACATTTTGAAAGGTCTCCCATAAGTCTAACCCCTCGTCCACGTCATGGGAGACGGGCAACATCATAAAGTAAGGGGTTGCCTGGGGTGATGTACAGTGGGGACTATGTGTGCCCCCGTGACCGCTTCGGTAGCTGTGAAGGCCCAGCAGGAGCACTGAAAAGTGGTGGCTAACGAGGCTCTGGTGAAGATGCTGCTGCCTTGTAGTATGTGGGGTATGCAAAGAAAGCAAATAAAACCCTGATTAAAAATTACCCATCCTCCGGAACAGGTTGGACGTAGGGCTGACACCCCGATCTGTAAAAAAGGTCAAGTTGTGAAACTTCAACGAAAGAAAGCCGGACTGACTGATGGGGACAAACTTGGCTTGGAAAGGGACACTGATAATGGACCATAGGTGCATGAAAGAAAGAAAAGAAATATCGAAGATCTTCGGGAAATGGGCTATAGGAATTGGAAAGCTTTAGCGTTGGAACAAGATAAACGGCGGAAGGTTGTTGAAGAGGCCAAGATTTACAATGAACTGTAGAGCCATAGAAGAAGAAGACATTTTGAAAGACAAGGGTACAGAGTATGAAATTAGGATATCAGAAAGTGGAAAATATTTATGGCAGAATGGAGAAAATAAACTTTGATGGCTTGGACATGTAAAGAAGATGGAAGAGGGAAGGATGCCAAAGTGGATGATGGAGGCCAAGATTAAAGAAGATCAAGAAGAGAGACCCAGAATAAGATAGACTCAATCAAGAACAGAGTGACAAGAAGGGGCCTGGATTGAAAAACAATCCTGGAGGAGCAATCAGTAAAAGAATACAAGGGAAACAGATGATGATTCTTATTTGCTTGGAATGATTTTATTATGTTTTAGTTCCTTCAAATTAATAATAATTAAATTTTACACAAGCTATCACTACTGTAATTAATAATCTGTCAACATATTCAGTTTTTTAGAATTAGGCATTTCTTCTTGTCATAACTAGAGACCGGATTTTAAAAGGTTAGGGCGTACCCTGCAGGCGACGCGCAGTTCCTTTGGTACTGGGGGAACTGTGAGAAATGGGCGACCAGTAACCGAAATGAAAGTGGGAAACATGGATGTCATGACCCTGACAGGCAAGGTGGAGGAGGTGGTAGACTTCATGGAGAGGGAGAAGGTTGGAATGATGGGGCTGAGTGAAGTGAAATGGAAAGGTAAAGGAAGGAAGAAATTGAGGAAAGGATATACATTATACTGGAGTGGTGGCCAAGAGGCAAAAAATGGCGTGGGACTGATAACCTCTAAACAACTGGAGGAGTATGTTGAAATGGTAGAGTGTGTGAGTGACAGAATAATGAAAATTAGAATGAAGATGAAGAATGACGTGATGGACTTCATACAAGTGTATGCACCACAGACTGGAAACAGAGAAGAAGATATTGAAGTATTCCTGGAGGATGTAGAAAGAGTAATCGCAGATGTAGAAGTAGTGATCATGGGAGATATGAATGCACAAGTCGGAAACGAGAGACAAGGAAAGGAAGAAGTCGTTGGACCATATGGATATGGGAAAAAGAACCGGGAAGGAGAGGAACTTGTAAACTTTTGTGAAAGGAATGGACTGATAGTGGGTAATTCATGGTTTCGGAAGAAAAACAGCAGGAAAATTACGAGATATGGGTGGGGTGATAGAAGAACAAAATCAGTAATTGACTACTTCCTGGTGGAAAGGACAAATCGCAGAAAGCTGATGGATGTGACAGCTTTACCAGGTGAAGCATTTGATGGGGACCATAGAGCTGTGGTGGCAAAATTTAGATGGGGAAAATTGGAAAACCTAAAGGAGATCAGAGAAAGTAAAATAAAAGTATGGAAATTGAAAGACAAAGCTGTACAGGAAGATTTTCAGGAGAGATTGAAGCAACAAATCCCAGTTACTGAAGTGGAAAATATAGAAGAGGAATGGTCCCACTTTAAAAAGGCATTTGCTGGTGCAGCAGAGAGTGCTTGTGGTAGGACGTCAACAAGAGTGAAAGAGAAGGAGACACCGTGGTGGAATGAGGAAGTGAGGAAAGCAGTGAAAGAAAAGAAGTCTGCATGGAAAGAATGGAACCGAGATCAAACAGAAGAAAGCAAAAGGAAGTACCACGACAGCAAACGGAGGTGTAAGAAAGTGGTAGGAGAAGAAAAGAAGAAAAGTTGGGAAGAATTTACACGAAGAATGGAAACAGATGTAAGTGGCAGTAAAAGGATGCTGTATGGGCTTCTAAGAAGTAAGAGGAAAGAAAGAGTTACCACAAAGCTGGTGAAAAAGGAAGATGGAGAGTTGTTAACACACCCAGAAGAGATAAAGGGACGATGGAAGGAGTATTTCGATAAGCTATTGAATGTGAGCAATTGTACTGGTGAGATCGAAGTGACACAGCCTGACGACTCTATAACAGAAGATGATATAACAATGCTGGAGGTGGAATTAGCAGTTCAGAAAATGAAGATGGGAAAAGCAACAGGGGTGGATGAAATCAGTGTAGAGATGATAAAGGCTGCTGGACCTGTTGGTATGCAATGGCTGTATCAACTGCTAAAGTGTGTGTGGAAACGGAAATGTGTACCAGAAGACTGGGAGAAAGGGCTAATAATACCAGTGTTTAAGAAAGGGGACAAGAAAGTGTGTGATAACTATAGAGGGATCACCCTCATATCACAGATAGTAAAAATACTGGAAAGGATATTAGAAAGAAGAATGAGAAGAAAGGTGGAAGGAGAGTGGAAGATCCACAGTGGACCCAATCTTTAGCTTGAGGCAGGTGATGGAAAAGAACTGGGAATATGGAGAGGATTTGATCATGACTTTCATAGATCTAGAAAAGGCATATGATAGTGTCCCCAGAGAGAAGGTATGGGAAACCATGGTTAAGAAGAGACTGGGAAGAGAAATGTTGGAAATGGTGCAAGCAATGTACACCAACTGTGTTAGCAGGGTACTGACCCCAGTTGGAAAGACAGATTGGTTTAGGAACAAGACTGGACTAAGACAGGGGAGTGTGCTGTCACCTCTTTTATTCATAATGGTAATGGATGAAATTGTAAAGGAAACAAAGGAAGCATATGGACATAAAGAAATGAAGTTACTATTATTTGCAGACGATATTGTGGTCTGGGGAAGGAACACTGAAGAAGTGCAAAAACAACTAGATGCACTGAACGAAAATATTCAGAAGTATGGCCTGAAAATCAGTATAGAGAAAAGCAAGACCATGGTGATGACAAGAGGGGAAAGACAAGGAAAGGGCACTGTGAAAATTGGAAGTCAGAGTTTGGAAATTGTGGACACGTTCAAATACCTAGGAAGTGAATTGATGCAAACTGGTAGGTTGGACATGGAGATTGACAGGAGGGTACAGCAGAGCAATGCATTCTATCAAAGTGTAAGAAAACTTGTTTGGGATAAGGAAGTACCAAGGAAAAGCAAGGAGGTAATGTATAAAGTGTACTATGTACCCATATTAACTTATGCAGCTGAGACTTGGACCCTGACGAGCAGGCAAGAGAGTAGAATCCAAGCCAGTGAAATGAAATTCCTAAGAAGTATGATAGGTAAGACAAGGAAAGACAGAGTGAGGAATGAAGATGTTAGGAAGGAAGTTGGGATGGCAAAACTAAATGAGAGAATTGAGAAGAATAAACTAAGGTGGTTTGGACATGTAAAGAGGATGGAGGAAAATAGAATACCAAGACAGGTGCTGGAGGCCAAGTGCAAGGGTAAGAGAGCAAGGGGAAGACCTAGAACAAGGTGGATCGATTCAGTGAAGAACAGAGTGAGAAAAAGGAATCTGGACTGGAACAAGATCGTGGAAGAAGAATTGTGGAAGGAAAGAGGAAAGTGGAGAAGTGCCATAAATACCCCGACCCGGCAGGAGCTGGATAAGGGGAAATGATCATGATGATGATGACCTTTTTTCTTAAATTTTATTGGAAACAAGAAATAATCGATACTATGGGTTAAAACTGTACTTAAAACTCAAGATTGCCGCGTTCTAACTTCCCTTTTTTCCCTTTTTTAGCCCTTGTTCCGTTTTCTCCTACATCTGCCTTTATTTTCCCTTTTTTTAAGAATATATGGCAAAACCTCAAGAATTTATTTCACTTTGAGGGAAAATACCTGCATAAAATACCGATGTAGCGTAAGGGAAGAAAGAATTAACACGGGTTCTATACCGAACTCACCCCAGAGTTGAACTCTCCCACTGCACCGCCTCATCCCACCCGCAGGTGTTGTTAGACTCGTCGCATCCCCTCCAGAATGTGTGAAGCAGTTACAGGCTATTCTCTTTGGTTACAGTAGCTTGCTCACCTCAGTAGCAGAAACAGAGTCATAGAGAATAGCACGCACCGTTAAGTGGCAGCAGTAGCTTGTAATAGCGATGGCGATGTCGTCTTTTAGCAATAAAATGCGAAGAGCGGTAAGCAGTTTCAAGGACGATTTAATCGAAACGGATGGTACCGTTATTCGATGTTCTCTATGCGATATTGATATTAAAGTAGATGGAAAACATATAAAGGACAGAATAATTCAGCATCTCAAGTATGCCAAACATGAGAAAAACAAAGCTATTCGTGCGAAAGTTTCCAAGCAGTCATTTTTACAGGAATCTTTTCAGAAGGCCGAACAAAAAAGCAGGGAACGAAACGTTTTTTTCAGTGACCTCACAGTTACCCTTGTTCAGTGTGGAATTCCTTTAAATAAGGTACATAACCCGTCAATGAAGAGTTTCTTGGAAAAATACACACAACGCACTATCCCTGATGAAAGTACACTTAGAAAGAGTTACCTACAACCAATTTATGAAGCTAATGTACAAAAAGTTAAGGAGGTTGTTGGAGACCATCCAGTTTGCTTCATTTTGGATGAAGTAACCGATTCACTTTCAAGAGCTATTCTAAACATTCTTGTGATGCCATTGACAGGAGACCCATCAAAACCAATGTTGGCTGCCATGTACAAATTGGAAAAAGTAAACTCTACATCTATAATGCAGAGTTCCAATGACTGTTGTTTTAAACTCTGGCCATCAGGAATACAGTACAACAAAGTGTGGCAAGTTGTTACGGACCAAGCATCATACATGGTCTCAGCATTTGCACAGTTGAAGCCTATGTATTCTAATCTTCACCATACAACTTGTATTGCTCATGCTTTGCATTCGGTATGTGAAGCAATAAGGGTTGAATATATTGTTGCAAATGCCTTCATATCCGAACTTAAGAAGACATTGATTAAAGCTCCAAGTAGAATACAGCTTTACAAGGAAGTTACAGGCCTACCACTACCTAAGTTTCCCATCATAACTAGATGGGGGACATTGATTTCATGTGCTGTTTTCCTTTGTGAACATTTCACTAAGATAAAGGAATTTATACTGACTTTGGACGATGTTGAATCTGCAGCTGTGGGTTGAGCGAAGGACCTGCTGAGTGATCCGGAGACAGAGCTGTACGCAGTGCATACGTTCAAGTTTCTTCCTGACGCCATCTTGCAACTGGAAGAACAGTGCTTATCCAAGGAGGTGCAGTGGAGTGTGGTTGAAAGAACTGACAACATGCTTGAGGGATTCGCAAAAGAAAAACTTAAGGCAAGCTTAGCAAAGAATCCAGACATTGAAAAACTAGTGAAGTGCACTGATTTAGAGTTTAGAGTAAAAACCAAGTATTCCCCACTGGTTTCCATTGATGTTGAGCGCTCATTTTCTTTGTATAAAGATATTTTAAATTCAAAGAGACAAAATTTGACCTTCAAACATATTGAAATGTTCAATGTCATCAGGTTCAATTCGTTCTTAATGCAATAAACACTGTAACACAAGTACACTACATAAAAGAGAATAGGCCTATATCCTTAACATCCTCAAATGTTGGACATGTAATTGTTTAAATACCATTCTTTAATGCAGTAAAGTTAAATTAGAAGTGATTAACTGATTATGCATACTTTTTTATTTCCTTTATTCTATTGACCAGTTCCCTTTCCTTAAATAATCCCTTTTTAATGAATATTTTCTCCTTTTTTTGGTCCTTTTTTATTGAATATTTTTCCCCTTTTTGGTCCTTTTTTAATGAATATTTTTCCCTTTAAAATCCGGTCTCTAGTCATAACCTAGAGTTGTAATGGGCACAGTCATTCACGTGGTTTACACTAGGCCTGTTGATATTCAAAGCTTCGCAAAAATATCTAAAAATAGAAACTGCAATGAACAAGCTTCAAAGCAGTAATGCTTTTTATGACAAACATGCCTCAAAATTGATTGCAACATTCGTGTTGCAGATTTTGAGCTTGCATGCATCCTTTTTGTCAACTAAACCGGATTACTGTGAAGAGAAAGTTCCTGAGTCAGTGGGTGTTGAAGGCAGGTCAAGGTTTGTGGATATTTTTTTCTCTATTTTTGGGTGGGTTTTTGTTTCGAGTCAAAGGGTAAGGAGATTTTTGATTGAGCTTGGGACCACTTGGTGACTCAAGTCATTGGCAGTTGGAAGGGGTTAAAGTCTGAGAATCCTTTTATTGTTTCTGTTTTTCTTCAGATTTTTGGGTATGGTTGGGAATTAGTTGGAGGGAGACTTCTGATTAACCTTGAGAGCTCTTAGTGGCTCGAGTCAATTGTGGTTGGAGGGAGGATAATGTTTAGGGGTCCTCTTGTACTTTGTTTTTGGGTTAAGTATAGTAAGGGAGACTTATTATATAACTTGGGAAATCTTGGTGGCTTAGTAAATAGCAGTTGGAGGGAGGTCAAGGTTTGGAGTTCACATGTTTCTTTCTGATGCTGGGTGGGGTTCATTTAGGAGTTGAGGGGGGGATTTTTCATTAAGTTCGGGAGCACTCGGTAGTTCAGTCATTGTGATTGGAGTTGAGTCAATGTATGGGGATTCTTTTGTCTTCTTTTTTGTTTTATTTTCTATTTTGGGGTAAAGCTTGGTGGGGGGTTAAGAGGGAGGAGGATCATTTTTATTAAGCTCGAGAACTCTTGGTAGCTCAGTCAGCGGTAGTGGGAGAGGGTCAAAGGTTGAAGGTCTTTTATTTTCTATATTTGGATGGTTGAAGGTTAGGGATGAGAGGGATTTATGATTAAGCTCGGGAGCTATTGGTGGCTCAGTCAGTTAAGGTTGAAGGAGATCAAAGTTTGGGTTCCTTTTGTTATTTTGTTTTTGGATGGGGTTTAGTTGGAGAGGGGTAACTTGGAAGCTAATCAATGACATTTTTGAAAACCTCGCACACCTGAATAGGCTTTCATCTTACTTTGAAGAGTAAACGTTGGAAATATGGCTGTCATCAGGCTCTAACCTGAATATTCTGCTAGAGTCTGAGCGTGGACTCTTATGCTACTTCCCAAACATTTTGTATCATTTTTGATTAAGCTTGGGACCTCTTGGTGACTCGGTCATTGGCAGTTTGAAGGGGTTAAAGTTTGAGAATCCTTTTATGATAATATCAGCAGATGTAAATGCCCAGGACAAGTGGATCTCTCGAACTAGCACAACTACAATCTTGCCCTAAGAAAAGAACACATGAAAATCCTTTTTGAAATTCAAGATTAACGGCAGCACACACCTTATATCATCCCAAAACTAACGGACTATCACACAAACCTATTTATCTTCACAAAAACAAGGTTTTTGGAGAATTGGCTGAACGAACATCTTCAAAATTTAAAAAAAAAAACACTACCATGAATCTCACATCACCACAAATCCAGGGAACCACACATAGCGCATAAATGAATAAAAGGGATCCCCAATATATGACCCCCTCCAACCACCACTAATTGAACCACCAATAATTCTCAAACTTAATCAATAAACCTCCATTCCCCTAACCCTCCAAACTATCACCAACCAAAAACAGAATATAACCCCAAACTTTGACCTCCCCTACCAGCACTGACTGAGTTACAAAGAGGTCCCAAGTTAAATCAAATATCACCCCCTAACCACCAACCAACCCCACCCAAAAGCAGAGCCTTGGCGCCCTCCAACCGCCACTGTCAGGCGATCCCAAGCTTAATAAAAGAAGTCCCTCTCCTCTAACACCCAAACAAATCCCATCCTAAAACGGAAAATAACTAAGGACCGTAAACTTTGATCCCCTCCAGCCATCACTGACTGAGCCACCAAGACCTCCTTTAGTTAGTCAAAAAGCCTTCATCCCCCACACCCCTACAGAACAGAAAAAAGGAAAAGGACCCAAAATTTTAACCCCCCCTCTTCCAACCACCACTGACTGAGCTCCCAAGAGTTCACCCCTTAAACAAACCCCAAACAAAAACAGAAAATTACAAAAGGGTCACAAACTTTCAGCCCCTCCAGTCAACACTGACTGATTCACCAAGAGCTCCTGAGCTTAATTTAAAATTTCCCACCCCCTACCAACCAAACCCCACCCAAAAACAGAAAATAACAAAAAGACCCCAAACTTTGATCCCCTTCAGCAACCACCAAATGCACCTAAGCCCAATCAAAAAGTCCTCATCCACCTAACCCCCTACCAAAGCCTTTCCAACAACAGAAAACAGCCACTGACTGAGCTACCAAGCTTAATCAAAACTCCACCCAACCAACATCACTCATCTACCTCAAACAAAACATGACCACCACGTGAAATAAAAAATACATATACTGTACATGCAGAATTTAAATTCATAAATGGAGGTTTACCAAATTTTCCTGAATTTCTGATATATGGTGCAGTTAAGTTGGTCTTTTTTTTTTTTTTTTTTTTTTAATTTTCATTGACACTTGCCTTAAAACTATAGAGAATCTGTCCTACATAGAATCAGCTATCTTCAAGTTTGGCTCCTATAGAGCTCCCTATTAAATGTTTAATCATTTAAACATTTTCTCACTAACCATGTTTCGTAATATGTTATAATAAATGTTTAAACTTTTCCTTATCAAACATTTTCAGAAAATAGTTTTATGGTTCTAAAGATAAATCAATTATACCAGTTTTGACCTAAATTTGCTGAAGCAAATGTGTTACATTTCGTTGCTTCCATAATTTAATAAACTCACCGTAATGAAATGTTGTGTTTGACAGGTGTTATTGTCCGTAAAATAAATAACTTTCCTTTCATCAACTATCTATTAAGCCTGAGAGGTATACCAGTATTTCTCATACTGGATGATTGTATTAAATACTCCAAAATACCAGTATACCATTGGACAGTACATTTATTCCTTGCACTAGACTTGTGAACTAAAAAACCTTTGTAACACTTCCCTCAGAATCAGTCAAAATGTCAGTCGTCAGAAACATCTATTAAACTAGAATGCAAAATAGTTCAAGAGGGTAAAGATTAAAAAGAAACACCTTGCGTTTCTTTACAAAATGTTTAAACGATTATTTTTAGGAGATGATTAAACGTTTTTCAATAAACATCTTCTACTCGACGGTTTTAAAAGTTTAACCTTTGACTACATGCACCTATTAATATATAATAAGTATGCGCGTGGTGAATTTTAGTTAAGACTATTCTGTATCGAGATAATTTTACTCTATAAATTCTTCCTTGGAAGTATCTGCGTCTCATCCAACTTCTTCCAATTCTTTTAGCGCTATAGCGTCATAGATTTCCTCTTCAGTAAGTCGCTTAGGATTTTTAGCACATATACAAGCCCTAATAACACAGAATCATACGAGACACAGAGATAGATTCTAATTCTATTAAAATATGATTTAAAAAATAAGACTGAGTTAAATAACTGAATCAATATTGTACTTATATAGAGTACTTTGTTCACCATACCACGAAACAGCTCAATGTTAATGGTATTCCTGTGAATAAACGAACCCGGCAACAATGGCTGCTTGTAGTTGTTTGGGAACATTTTAGGGATAGGTTAGATGGCACCTAACAGCCTGCAGAAACATTACAACCAAAATGTACCATCTTTAGTACGCCTGGTGTACTTTATACACCAGCGCGTGTACTTAAAGGATAATCAGGATATCACAAAAACGTTTCTGATAGTGAGGCCTGCTCTAAACGTAGATGATGAAAAAGCTTCTTAAAAATTTTCATTCGATCATCCTGGCAAATCGTATTGACGCATAACATTGGATGTAAATAGTTCTGCATATTGACTTACAACACATCATCTTGAGTAAAGTGACAACAGGTAGAACTTGAAAATAGCTACTCCCTGGGGATAAATTCTTTAACTACAGAAATTAGCCAAAAAAAATATGGAGATGATGTACGAGGGCTGTTTCTTTAGTAAGGGCCGTAGTTAGTGCGCACGCCGCAACAAGCATGCGCGCTACCTCCAGGCATCCTTTGCGAACAAGCAGGCGTCAGTTGCAGCTGTGTAGCTAACCTGTACGCTGAACTGTGCATCTTTACAATGTTCAAGATTATTGATTCGCCCGAAGCGATCTGTGATACGTTTTTTGAGAGCAAGAAACATGTCGGCTGCAGACATTCATCGTCAGCTTTGTGAGGTGTATGGTGATAATGCAAAAACTGAAGGAAAAGTGCGAAAATGGGTACGAGAGTTCAAAAGTGGCCGTGAAAATGTTCATGACGAACGCTCAGGTCTGTGATCACAGATGACTTGCTGACTGCAATTGACACGAAAATTCACGAGGACCGAAGATTCATGATAACCACTCTATCAAAGGATTTTCCTCTAGTCTGAATTCTTGGTTGTCAGAGCAGGTGGCAAACTTTTATGCAGAGGGATTTCAGAACTTAGTTTTAAGGTATGACAAGTGCCTAAATAAACATGGCAACCATGTAGAAAAATAGAGGAAGGTATGTAAAACCTAAAAATAAATGTGGTTTCAAAATAAAATGTTCAGTTAAGAAAAAAACTGGCCTTACTTAAAAAACAGCCCTCGTAGTAAAAGATGTTTACTCCTCCACAGTCTATAACCCACCCGCCATCCCAAATTTGATCAAGACTTGCACAGATAAAATTCCAGCCGACTCCGCCATTTTCCGCCTGATTTAGCAACATCTACAGTATTGCCAACCCCACACATTCAGTACTATTTCATACGCAGAGTCATAAAACAAAATAGCGCCACGTTTCAGTCTTAAGTTAGACATAGATTGTGCAAGTTGCGAGTTAACAATCTCCAATTTGAATCAAGACTACTGTATCATAAACATATCAATAACATTCATCCAAGCCAATGGATATTGCCTAGCCCAATATTTTCATCCAGACCAATGGTTTTCTCCTAGACCAATAATTGCTAGGAAGCACGGTCCACCAATATAAACACCCGTTTCTTGTCACGCACAGTGAGGGTAGACACGCATAAATAATCTTTATCCATGCCAATGGTTTTGCCAATTATTGCTTTTTCACTTCACATACTGTAATTACATTACGTGTGCCGTATTTTGTATCAGAGATGTTGGCAACAGTGACAGGACTTGACACGACGTCAATGTGTGCATCTCTAACATAGCTGCCGTAGTTGAATGAGAAAGAAATAAAAATATTTATTTACGTAACAAGACAAGTATTTCCGGTGCAGCAGGAGGACTCCCAGAGAGGTAGCCTATGTGAATCATGAATCGTGTATTTTCAATAATTTGCTATGTAAAAGTGTAAAAGCCAAAAGTAGCCGTTGTCAAGTTTTAATCTGTTTGGAACCTCACACAGTGGAGTTACATAGCGGCATTTCAAGGCATTAAATTGTGCCTATGTTATTCATGAAGCCATCGACTACACGAAAACATTCCCCTAGATCCGTAGGAATCGCGGTATATAAGCTACTGTACTTGAACCTTATCAATTTATCCCCCCCGTACCTGTAATCATTTACCTCCACATTGTGCGCCATCGTCTTTTTGCGTTTGATACTATATGAAGGTGCAAGGGAAAGAACAGCCTGTTACTTTTTTAAATTTTGATTTCATTTCTTCTTTCTAGAATATACAACACAAACAATTAATAAAGGAGAATAACTACTACAGTCCATTACAAGAAAATAAAATATAAATGTAGTATAAGGAAAGCAGAGGCCACATAGACCCCAGTAGACAAAACACAATAGCAAAACTACAAAATGTGCCCCATTCTTTCATGCCCAATAAGATAAATGGCAAGCCAAACAAACACCTATAAAGTACCGGGTCATCATTTTATTTCCCGCATGAACGCGCCGCTAGGCCGGTGAAGGTGGCCTTAGCAGCTGCGGCCGCTAGGCCGGTCAAGGTGGCCTTGGCGTTCTCCCCGCAATGAACAGTGCGCTGCGATCGGCAATGTTGCAATAAGCTGTTAGTATATCAGGCGTATTCAAGCTTGTGAAGTGCTAGTTGATTTGACCTAACATACAGTGCAGTCTCGGGGCAATTTTACAGTTTATGTGTTGCCTTAAAGTGATGTTTCTATACAACAACGTGTATTCATTGTGCTTTGTTATGCGAAGTGATGTTTTCTATAGAACAACGTGTATTCATTGTGCTTTCTTATGCGAAGTATTCTTCTGTTAGAGAGTGCCGTTTTCGATTCATATGCAAACAATCCTCACAAGTGAGGAGTTAAAAGAAAATATTCGCCAAGTTACGTCACCCAGGAAGAAATTCGCCGTGTGTCTAGAAACTTGTTTACGAGGTGCCAGACATGCTTGCGAGCTGACGGACAACACTTTGAACATTTCTTGTAAAACCAGGTAAGTTTGTAGATAATTATTTTCACTAGAAATTGCTATTAAATGACTGTATGTTGACGCAAAGTAGTGGGGAGAAGTCGCGCACTTTTTACCGGCCAGCGAGCGGGTGTCAGCGCGAGAGCTTGCCGCGCCGTGATCGGTATCGGATGCGAGACTTAAATTGATGACCCTGTACAAACAACTTACAACGGAGAACAGGAAAGAATCTTACATTTTTCAGAATTGCCACTAGCGCAGGCTACGCCGACGCGAGCACTTAGTGCTTGGGCGCACCAGTGCTATTCCCCTCCCTCCCCTCTTTCTCCACAGTCAGACTTGGATGATGAGCAATGGATCGCTGACCTCTCTTTCATGATTTAACTTAAATATCTCGTTGCAAGGCAAAAAATACATTAATCAGTACTATGTGTGACCGTATTGAAAGTTTCAAATTGCAGCTTGTGCTTTTTAAAAGACACCTTCAAGAAGGAAATAGGGAATATTTTCCCTCTCTAAAATCCTTCAATCCTGAGGATCCATGCCCTTGCCCTAACGTTTGTTGCTATGTTCACAACAACGTTCGTTTGTGAACAAATGTTTACAATTGTGAATATTAACAAAACAAAAACAAGGTCAAGTTTGTCTGATCTTCCTTGGAAGCTAGGCTACACTTCGGATAGCAACTGCCAAAACGATTGTTCCAAATATCGGAAAATTGGTGGCTTCAAAGCGATGCCAAAGATAAACAAAGAATGTTGAAAATTAGTGCAAAATCAGGAGCGCAATAAAACTATTATTTCTGTCAGCATACAAATTTGGTATTATTGTGCGCCGACCGCTGGCTGAACCGGAAGCGTGCGGCCGCGATCTGCGCTAGTCACAGCCGGCTAAGCTTACCGTGTTTTAGTTTACTGGCGCACACACACACAATGACCCTGTACACAAAATTAGCATTATTATTATTATTATTCGTTTTCTTACCGGTAGGCCTACTCCACCTGGTATGCTGATTTGCCCAGCCCCATTCACCAAACAACAACACTACTCTCACCTCACTAAGCGCTGCCACTACACATTCCTCTCCTACAGCAGAGCATCGGTGCTTTTGCTCGCGAAGCACCCGAGTTGGCGTGGCCTGCACCAGTGGGTACTTCAAACGGAAATTTCATCCGGCAGCAACCAACATATGATGTGAAGTAATTTTTTATGTATAAAGTCAGTAGCAGGCCTTAAAGTACAGGGTCATTATGTGTGTGCGCCCCAGTAAACACGGCAAGCTAAGCCGGCTGTGACTAGCGCAGATCGCGGCCGGGCGCACCCGGTTCAGCCGGCGGTGGGCGTGGTCCGCTGACTCATATCGTTAGTTCACACGTGTTTTGTCATTCATATGGACGTGTATCTGCAAAACATAGACGTTAGTGATGCACGTTTAGTGAGTATTGTGATTACTGTGATTGTTGGTCAAGCCTAGACACCAATTCACATTGCGCAAACGTGTGTATATCCATAATTCGTATATGAAAAGCAGAAAATTTTGTTCTGAAAAGAGACGAAAATTTCGAATCAAGTTTCCAGGGAGACCTGTGCCTAATGCCAGTACAATTAGGAGGCTCGCTCAACGATTCAAGGAAACAAGACTCCTTAAGTTAAATAATAAAAGAGTTGACAGACATTCTTTCATCAAAGGATGTCAGGTGTGTGTTACAAGAGAGGGAGGGCATTTTCAGCATCGCCTATGAGCACTGTAATTACACATTATTGAACATGTTTGGTAAAAGTGTGAATGTGTGCGCCAACCGCTGGCTGAACTGGGTGCGCGCGGCCACGATCTGCACTAGTCACAGACGGCTTAGCTTGCCGTGTTTACCGGCACGCGCACACACATAATGACCCTGTACAAGCTATTACAGAACATTGTACGTATAATAAAAGAAAATAGATTCTTAGCACGTCAAGGCTTTTCAATTCAAAAGCCAAAACATTATACAGTATTAACAGCGAGGGAGACTAGAACCTGCCTTTCGACACTCACAAATTCGTTAATACAGATAATGCAACATTTTCATACCTATTTTCATAATCTAGGGGACAATCCCGATTGAAATTGTTGTCCATTATCACTATTAGAGACAGCTATGACATTATTCAGAGTGAAAATCAGCCCAATAATAAGCTACTGTCCGAACATTATATGGGAGAATCTCACGAAAAACAACATGAAGTGCATAGAAAGAGTTAAGGCAACTTTCATGAAAAAAGTCCTGTGTATCTCAAAATATACCCCATCGCGACTGTGCTATGAAATGTCACGAGAGACCTTCTACATCGAAGATTTACGGTGTCAACCTATCCTCAGAATATGGGAATCAAGGTACCTGGAGACCTAAAGAATGCCAGTATCGTCACTATCTTTAAAAAGGGTGATCGCAGTGTTTGTGGCAACTGCCGTGGTATATCACTGCTATCAATTGTGGGGAAGATTCTTGCAAGAATTCTACTTAACCGCCTCAAGGTTATCTCTGAGAAGATCCTCCCAGAGTCACAATGTGGATTTAGAGCTTCCACAAGCACAATTGACTTGATTTTCTGTGTGAGACAGCTACAAGAAAAATGTAGAGAACAGATTCCACTCTTCTTAGTCTTTTATGACTTGGAAAAGGCATTTGATTCGGTTCCAAGACCAGCCATGTGGGCGGTGCTGAAGCGGTTTGGTTGCCCTCAGCGATTTGTAGATCTAATCAAGGCTCTCCATGATGGCATGACAGGTCAGGTTTGCCTTCAGAATAAGATGTCCGATGAATTTCCTATTACCCATGGATTGAAACAAGGATGTGTACTGGCTCCAACGCTTTTCGCGCTGTACTTGGCTGCAATGCTTTATGATTCACCCACAAACATCCCAGGTGTGGAGGTCAAGTATCGTTTTGATGGAGGGCTTTTCAACCTAACTCGTCTCCGCTCCTTGAGGAAAACTCAGGTTACTAACATGTTGTATGCAGATGATGCTGCGTCGCCAACTCTCACACCAGAAGAGCAGCAAGAGTCAGTTAATTGTTACAAAAGTGCATGTGATCGCTATAGTCTTACCATAAATGTCAATAAGACTAAAGTCTTGGCACAACCTTCACCAGGCACACCTCTTCCTCAGTTCAATATCTCCATCTCAAATTTGCCATTAGAACAGGTAGACAACTTCTCGTACCTGGGCAGTACCATTCCTGTGAGCTGTACCTGTGAGCAGGATGTGGATAAGAGAATTGTTGCAGCCCATGCAGCATATGCACGATTAGCGCACCGGGTCTTCATGAATAAAGATCTGTCCAGGAGTACAAAGCTTATGGTGTACAAAGCAGTAGTCATTTCTACATTGTTGTATGGCTGTGAAACGTGGACCCTTTACCGACGTGATCTCAGGAAGCTTGAGCGTTTCCACCTACAAAAACTTCGATCAATCCTGAGGATTAAATGAGAAGACCGCATCACCAATATTGCTGTTCTGGAAAAGGCTCAAATCAACAGCATAGAATCATCCATAATAGGTCACCAATTTAGATGGAGTGGTCATCTCCATCGGATGGATGATGTGAGATTACCTCGTCAGATGCTATATGGTGAGTTATGCTATGGCACCAGGCCTCATGGTGGTCCTAAGAGGCGCTACAAGGACCAATTTAAGCAGACCCTGAAATTGACAGGTCTTGATTCACAAACCTGGGACATGCTGGCTGAAGACCGCTCAACTTGGCACCGTACCATCTCGGATACTGTAAAGACGTTTGAAAGGGATCGACGCACACATGAAGAGGCCAAGCGTCAAGCTAGGAAACTTCGAGCAGCCCAACCACGTCCTCCTCCAGCAATACTACGTGACTTGTGTGGTCGCTTGTTCCATGCCAGGATTGGACTCTTTAGTCACCGTAAACACATCCACAAACTGGACTGAAGGAAGTAGATTTATAGTCGGATTCGAGTTAAAGCCGATGATGATGACGGTGTCAACTATTGCTCCCATCTACCGCCCAGTACAAGGACCTTCTAAACGAGCTCAAAACGAAGAGGATGCAAATATGGAGTGACTTTTATTTTACAGCCGCAGTGACGTCCGATGAGTGGAACGGTCTATGTTACGACCCGAGACATACAATCACTCGTTTCGCAATACATGGATTCCATTTCAAGCTCTGCAAAATGGAAGGGTATCATGACCCCAGTATAGAATGCATTTGCAAAATGTGTGGAAGTGCCTGTGAAAGGTATCATGCCATGACATGCAGACAAAGAGTGGAGTCACTGACTAACTTTTGTTGTCAATGAGAATTGAATGTAATTTTAGTTATTTTGGGGTTTTCTCCAAATATTTTTATATTGCCTCATGGCCACTGGCTGCAATAAATACCTTATTTAAATTACGACTAGTGCACTGGAAATGTGTGTTAAACTGCGTAAATATGTGTTTTTGTTCCTCGCTCATTAAAAGTCGGCATATACCTCAAGCGCATGAGATCTCTTCAACTGTTACCTAGGCAGACACATTGACGTCGTGTTAGTGTTGCCAACATGCAAGATGTGAAATATACAACCACATGAGGTCGGCCGTATGTGTGACAATTTCTACTGTGCGTGATAAAAACTAGGGGTGCATGTATGGCTAATGCGGCTCACCCTAGTAATTACTGGTCTAGGCAAAACCCATTGGTCTAGAGAATGAGCCTATACCATTAGTACCAAATGCATGGGGTTGGCAATACTGTACTTGTGCATAATTCACGCGGATAATGGCCGACACAGCTGGAATTTTACTACGTAAGTCGTGATCTAAAAAGGGAACGCGAGTAGGTTATAGACACCGGAAGAGTAAACTACATCATTTCCAGATCGATTTTGAGTAATTACAGAAGGTATTTACAGCTAATGTCAATAGTTTAGAAACTTTTAGTGTGAGTTCTAGTCTCCTTCACTGTTGTCAACAGGATTTATCAATTATTCGTTATTTGCAAACTCCATTGTTAGCTTTTTTATTTTCTGGTCTGCTCTCATCAGCAGTCCAATACCGGGAATTAACTTACTAGATTCTGAAAGGTTTTGTGAACCACAAACTCAGGCATTTTACGATACCTTGCCCGATGACCAAAACATGTTAATATTACCAAAGAAAACAGATGAATTGTTGAGAGTAGGTACTCCTCCCTTTTCATAACTTTAACAAGGCAGATTATTGAAAATATATTATTTATGATTCACATACAATTTGAATTGTCACTGCTCCACCGGAAATATTTCTTTTATTACGTAAGTAATGCATTTTTGTTTGTGTTCATTTCACGATCAGCGCCATGTTACATTGACGTCAGACAATACGACATACCCGTTGCCAACATGTCCTATACAAAATTCACCACACAACACGTGAATAATGAAATAAAAGGCAAAAACTTTGGCCTGGATAAAGATTATAGACGAGTGACTACCCCCACTGTGAGTGACAAAAACCAGGGGTGTTTATATTAGCTAACGCGGCCCTACCTAACCATTATTGGTCTAGGCGAAAACCATTGGTCTGCCAGATGCGATAAAGTACCGAATGCGTGGGGTTGGCAATACAGTACCTGATGCTAAAATGGCTGAAACAGCTGGACTTTGGCCTATATAAGTCGTGTTCATATCTGGGATGGTTGGGTGGTTCTCAGACAGTGGAAGAGTAAACATCTATTAACTACATCATCTCCAGAGATTTTCCAGACTATTAATTCAGGTAATTTGCTTAATTTCAGTAGTTGAAGAATTTTATAGAAAGGAGAATAACTACTACAGTCCATTACAAGATTTACATTATTTGTATTAAAATAATCCAGTTAATTACTGGTGTACATTCAGTAGAGCCCACACGCCAACGATAATGGACCGCTTTTTGCACAGAATATCAAGAAATCATATAAGTTACAGGTATCCCTCGATTTACGCAATGAATTCGTTCAGAGTAGGCTAATCATCGTGTAATACAGAAACGCCTAAAGTAAATGTATTATAATATGGGTTAGATAGGTGATACGGACTATTTCAAGGGAAAAATAAATAGCCTATGAGTGTTAAAGAAATGCAATTGAGTGCTTGTGGATTCTCGGATTGATAAACCAACAGAGGTTTGATTTTATGGTCTCGAGACGCATTTCCTCCAAACAACAAAGTGCTTCGGAGACTTTAAAGCCAGGGGTCCTCTTTTATCGTATTGACAGAAATGTTCTGGTCGCACTTTTGCAGCTTCCTTTAGTTTTTTCTGCTCGACTTCTTATGGTTCTCAGAGTTGATTCCGAGATTCCTGTAGCTCTGACAATGTCCACAGTGCACTCATATCGCTTTATAACTTTCAGCTTTTCTCCAAGTGTTATGGATTCCCTTTGCTTTTTGTTATTGGAAGCATTTTGATCACACTTTCTTTTCTCCATAACGTTTTTAGAAACAATAAAACACAGCTAGTTAACTTAATGCCGTCTTTAATAATGACCACATGCTGCCAGTCAACACTGAAACAACGCAACACAGCCACTCTGCACTCTTGATCACGAAATCGTCCCACAGGATGATTGTGAATTTGCAACCTAACTTGTACATAATTTTTTATTTTATATAATTAACTTACGTGCATTTTTTAAATCGCGTTATAGCAAAATCGCGGAAAGTGAGAATGTGTATAACGAGGGATGACTGTATTGTATAAGGTGCGTTCAAAAAGTAACGAGCCGGAGGCATAATTACAGAAACCAATACCTGTATGTTAGAAGTATTGGCCTTGGCTGTTGAGGCACTTGTCCCACTGTGACACGAGGCGGTGAATGGCTGTCTAATAAAATTCCCTGGGCTGCGATGTGAACCAGTTCCGCACGTACAGCTGGACGTCGGCGTCCGAGGTGAATCGTTGGCCCCGCAGAGCCCTTTTCAGGGGACCAATCATGGAGTAATCACAGGGAGAGAGCTCTGGACTGTATGGAGGATGCCGCGACTGTATTGGCCGTATGAGGTCATGCATTGTCGTGGAGCAGAATGACCCCACGGGTGAGATTGCCTGGTCGTTTTGTTTTGATCGCTTGGCGAACGGTGGTCAAGGTTTGCGAGTAACGCTGGGCATTCACTGTTGTCCCGTGCGGCATGAAGTGTATCAGAAGGGGGCCATCTTGGTCAAAGAAGAACGTCAACATTACTGGCAGCGTTGCACGATTGATGCATGCTGCTGCTGGCTTTGTATTGTCACGTGACGTGCACGCGTGCCCTCTAGCGACGGTCTGTGCCCTTTCACTCTCTGGTCAGAACCACACCTCGTTACACACGCCACGATTAGCCGATGTCATCACCGGTTTGCGCATTCCAGCCTCCGGCTCGTTACTTTTTGAACGCACCTTATATATAAGGCGGAAACATGGGTTTTGCCTCCAAAAATTACCAAGTTAGCCATATATGCTCACACACAGCGGGAGTACTCACGCATCAATAATTATCCAGACCAACCGTTTTGTCAATATTAATGCTTTTTCACATAATTACAATATTACCTATGTCTTTAGCATGACCTGTGTGGTGGCTTACTTTGTTCGCCGTACTTAACGGGCAGTGGCAGTAATGCATGTTGTACATTTATTTAAAGATACAACAATATTTCTTCGAATGCCCCAAAATTTCAATCGATTTTGCCTTATGTTTTCTTTATATACTGTGGATAAAAACTTCCATCATAGTTGGCATGTTTGCTTGGACGCACCCAGTAACAACGCATGTTACAGGCCGGACGTTTGTTTTAGACGATTGCCCTTGACCTTGAAGCCTGCAGGTGAGCCTACACACACTCACTCTCTCACCCTATCACTTCACACTTGTCACCACCGATCTGATATAATGGAATTCCAGACTTGAGCAGACAGTACAGTCCACATCGAAGTATTGTGTGACGCGGAATTACACGTTACGTAGTTACGAACAGAACGTCATTATATTTGCCAATGACTGTACTCCTAGCTGTAGTGTGAAAAAGCTTTGTCAATCATCGGATCGCTTGGGGCAGCTGATAACAACACAGGTACTGTAGTAACTCGCCTCCAGGCTTCCATTAAGATTTTTCACTCGTCTAAAACAAACGTCCGGCCTGTAAAGGTATTTTTGTTGTAAATCAGCAAGTAGGCCTAGTGTTGTTTAGCAATCATATATGAGGACCCCAGAAGTAAAGGGGTCTAAGTAACACAAGCATTGATTTGATGAAACATAAGTCAAGGTTGAAAATGTTTTGTACTAGAGAACCCTACCACTACGTAGTGTAGGGGCATGACGCTAGGTGGCAATACCTGTCAAGGAAATCACTTGGATCCCTTTACCATTTAATAGATTAATAGTTTCTCATTCCATTCCCGTACCTAACTCATTTGTTTCAATAATGTCATTTAGACCCCTTGACTTCTGGGGTCCTCATATATAATTTCAGTAGTATAGATCCCTCTTGCGGCCCTCACAAGCGACCGATCGTGAAAATGAGCATTCAAATGAAAGAGAATATACATTAGCAGTGACGAATTGCACTCTATATCAATAATATCTTTAAAAAAATGTACGAAGTGTGCGATTTGCAGATACTGTTGATGTATGAAAATACGCTCCATAATTGCTGTCCACTTCACATTTTGGTCGCTGTGACACCTGTTTTACGTCATTTTAACATTATGAGGTCATAATGAGGTATGCTATCATTTTGCATGGATTTCAGAAACAGTAAATCAAAGGAGTGAGTACTCAAATCGTATAATTTCATAAATATCGAATAACGGGTGAGTGTTACAGCACACAAATGGCATTATCAGTGACGAATTGCATTCTAATTTCTAAAATATCAATTTTTGTAATAAGTGTTCGATTTGCAAAACCTATTGGGGAAAGTGTGGTTTATAAACATGCGAGATTTCTCACACGGGTCCGCTAGTATGTTATAAAATCATCAAACGTGCACTTATTAACCTCGGCTGTACTATACGAGAACCGACTCGCCACCAAAATGTTCAAGTCTTTAAAATGCTATCCTGTAAAACTGGGAAAAGTGGACTGAGCCTGTTCTTTTCCTTGCCACTTCATATGTCATATATCAATTCATCTTGTCAATCGGCCAGCAAAACGGCGGCGTCCACCCCTAGAGGATACACTTAAAAACACCAGAAAAAAGTAAAGTTTGCAATAACATCACAATATTCTAAACCCAGGAATGGCACACTGAGGTCTCAGCGATCCGGCGGTAAACAAATTATCGAATAAATCTCTTATATGAAACTGCAGGCTACCGAGTCATGTTTGTAAATTGCGTAAGCACCCTGTCACACTCAGATAGTGTCATTCAAATGTCAGCGGAAGCAAACATCCGTGGGACAAAAGTAAATATAGCTCAGGGTCGCAGAAACCCCAGTGTGCCATTTACGATTGCCTTTTCCTGGTGTGTGCCTTCCTGCTGCAGTTCTTGCTATGTGATTAACAAGCTGACACGTGTGTCCTTAGTGCTACAGACAGTGTATGGAATGGCTAATTCCAAGGAAGGACTATCAGATTGTTACATTAGGGTGTGCGAAACCATTCTGCCAGAGCCACCGTCCCATGGTATGTATAGATTGCGAACGTCTCCTGTAAAGCATTTTGTAACCTCTCACTAAGGTGAACTACCAGTGATATTAATTTGTAGTGGCTGTTTTATAACTGTACAGTAAAAATGTTCCAAAACTTGAGGATAGTTGTCCACTGTGCCAGCGAGAAATGAATATTTATGTATCTCTGTAATTTTCAGGCTGTAACTGCTTTTATTGTAATTATAATTAATTAATTAAAATAGATAAGCACTAGAGATTATAATAGTCACTTATCTGTGCCCTCTAGCTATACAGTAGACAGCTAGAATAAGAACAAGTGGTGAAATTCAAAGGATATGATATTAATGACTGCAATTTGATTGGTTCGAGCAGATCCCACTGTGCAATTTACGTATGTGCATTGTGAGTGTGCCATTCCAGGGTTAACAGTGCAAGATAAAATGACATCTACCACAATTGACCCAACTTTCTACAGAATCGCTAAGAATTCTAATTCATACCCATGCCCTGCAATTAACCATACCTCTAGGGAGGGGATAAAACGCTTATAGTACATCCTAGTCTGGGAAATAGGTTAGGGGTGGTCACAGCCATACACCAGGATACCTGAATTTTCATGACATATTAAACTAGGGAAAGATAAGGTACGTTTCTGTAAACAAGCCTTATATGTATCGAATCGGATTGTTCCTCCAAACGACAGAGTAAACCACTGTTGGCATGTAACACCCGCCTCTCTCATAACTAAATAGTATGAATAAACAAACAAAAAACAATAAGATACTCCTTTATTCACTCACCTCCGTCAACTCATTGCTTAACCATGACAATTCCTCAAAATTAACCGCAACAAACCAGTTCATAAGCGGCACATCACACTTACAGAAGCCCAGTAAGTTAATAGTAATTTTACCAACAAAATTGTATTCGCTTAACCACTTTCGTGCGTGAGAGTAAACTCCTGGCTCCTGATGTCCTCTTCTTCTTCTCCTTGGTACGGTAGTGGGCATAGTAAACTCTTTACCAAATTGCTACTGTACAGTGGTATGTACCATTGGGTAAACGTCGACTACCGATTGAAAGCGTTAAAGACCAGTAAGTAAGGGGGAATCGCAAACTACAGTATGACGCAACGCGGAGAGATACATATGAGGAAAACATAGGAATTAGAGACGAGGACACAAATGGTATTAACTACTAATCTACTACTGACGCCTTGAATATTTTGCTTCTTGATGTAATTTTGTCATTTTGCCGTAAACACTCAACATTAGCAGTCTTTTTGGATATTAAAGGGGCTTATGATAATGTGAATACCGTCCTTTTACTGCAAACTACAACAACAATTTCCGATCAGCTTTATTAAAATCATCTCGGCATTTCTCCGAAGAAGGCATATCACACTTTCCAACTTTCCTACTGAGTTAAATTACAGGTATTCGTCTTCTGGTTTGCCGCAGGCGCCGCAGGGTGATATTTTGAGTGGAATCTTATACCTTATTTATACTAGTGAGATTGAGCGGCTTTTACTTCCTCATGTCCGCCTAATACAATATGCTGATGATATACTCCTATATTGTTCCCATTCTGATATAAATATGTGTCGGCAGATCATGTCACGTGCTCTCACGATATTACATTCATGGCTGTTCTCACATGGCCTTGATACTGTTCCGCTCTAAAATGCGGCTTTGCTCTTCACTCATAGACGGGTGTGTGACCGGTCGCCTATCCGTTATAATCAGGGTACCATTCCTATTGTACACCATACAAAATATTTAGGACTCATTATAGATGATAAGTTGACCTGGACGCCTCAAATATCTCACTTAAAAGCTCATGTGTTCCAGAAATTGAATATCTTACGGTCATTAACTCGTCGTAAGTGGGGAGCTGATCCTCAGATATTATTGTTATTTTACAGAAATCTTATTCGATCTGTCCTTGATTACAGTAGTCACTACTATGACGTCATGCCGAAAACACGCCTCAATGAATTGGATATGCTACAATTTTCCACCCTCAGAATTGTTCTCGGGGCCCTTACTTCCACCCCCACACAAGCTCTTCTCGTTGAGGCGGCAGAGCAACCACTTCACCTTCGGAGACGTTATCTTTCTTCACAATATCTCCTACGACAAATGGCACTATTAACAACACCCATTCTTCCCAAACTACAACTTCTCTCCGAATATCAACAAAAAAGTTTATTCAAACGCTATGCACCTCCCTCTATTCTCCTGTCTTATCTAGAGCTTTCGGGTTTTCGTCCTCAAATTCTTCAAACACGAGAACCCATTTGTTATAATGCACCGCTCTCGGTATTAATGTTTCAACCTGATGTTGTGAGACATTCCTCACATGTATCTCGTATGTCTTCTATGCTTACCCCTCCGATTGCCCGCAAATATGTATATAATCTTGCATTGAATCATCAACAATATACGACAATTTATACAGATGGATCAAAATTGCCCTCTCCTTCGAATACGGGTGCTGCTTTTTATATCCCCTCTCTATATCTTATCTTGCCTCGTTTAAATAACCGCATACCCTCTCTATTTTTTCGGATGAAGCCTTTGCTATTCGACAAGCCCTTCTGTATTTTAAACGGAATAACATCACTAAAGCATTAATTCTATCTGATTCTCAAAGTGTACTCCAGGCTTTACATCATGTCCAAACTACGAATAATTGGTATGTATTTAATATTGTACAATTAACGTATGACCTATATCACTCGGGCTATCGGATAGTGTTTTCATGGATACCCGGCCATGCCAACCTATCTGGGAATGACTTAGTGGATAAAGCGGCCAAGGATGCGGTTTTGGGTCATGCTGTATTGATGAATGTGGCTACCCACGCCTCAGATTATCTCCCCATTCTCAAATCTCAATTACTTAATGTTTGGTTACACCAATGGCAGGATTATACACGCACGAAAGCCAGGTTATAGTATTGCATTCAACCTACTATCCTTAGACACCCTTGGTTTTATAATGGATCCTACACTCGACGGCATATTATTACGATTCTCCGTTTACGTTTTCATTTTGACTCAGGTATATATGGCCCGCTGTAAGCTTCGTCCTTCGGCTCTCTGCGACTGTTCTCAGGCAATCGGTACTATTAATCATTTAATTTTTCAATGCCCTCTATTTGACACTCAACGAGCTCCATTTCTACATACTTTGCGTTATTTAGGTTTCCCCCTCCCTCTCCACATTTCTGTGCTCCTTCATTCTCCTATTCCTTCTGTTATTCATGCCTTCCTTAGATTCCTGCACGAATGCTCCCTTACTTTTTAATTTCCATACCCTTACGTGTGACGATGTCATGTTTGTGTTCAAGTAGTAAGTCACTAAGATACGTCGCTTGGTGTGAAGATTAGTACCTATTTGTGTCCTTGTATGTCTGTGTCACAATTTTCCAGTATTTTATAGTTCAAATATTGGATACTCTTCACGTGTAATAGTATTTTTTAGGGCTGCGACTGGGTCCAGAGCATCCGTGCTATGCCCATTCCCTAACCTACAAAAAAAATCTCTTCACACTGAAGCGACCCACCTTGGTGACTCGCTACACATACACACACATGACCGGGTCACAAATATGGATATGGGAAAGGATTACCCTTTCAAATCTTTAAATTAATATTGTTGAAAAATGCTACTATGCTACTATCCAGTGGAATTGTAGGCGTATGAACCAATATGGCCACATTTAAAGGAAGTGCATACCCTAAATCGTATAAGCTCTCGACATTAAAGCACGTTGATGGTCGTATAGTGGACATTGAAATAGAATATGATTTAAGGAACCCTCCATTTGTAAACACGAACGTAGAGGATCATCACATCGTTTTATGCGGAATAAATACACCGGCGTTAATGCATGGTTAAAACGTAGCCGAATGATTGTAATGATATTTCGTCGAGTGTATTTCCCTCCCTGAAACCATGGTTTGTTTAAAATAGTCGGTTGTAACCCAAAATAGTGTTTGGCCTTAATTCTGGCGTAGTTAGTCCACGTGACACGCCAGTCCTCATGTATCGTCGAACTAATTATAAAACGCAGATCTGACATTGGTATGGCGAATTTGTACGTTTTTCCGTGTCCCTTTGCTGCATCTTTGGCAAGGTTTTCCGCTATTTCGTTTACCTCAATGTGAGAATGGCCAGGTACCCACATGATACTGACTTCAAAACCCTCCGTATGTGAAGTGTACAATTGTTGCACTAATTGACATAAAAACCAGTTGTCGTCCTCTCTAACATTTTGAAGTGCTTGCACTACACTCATTGAATCAGTACAAATTAAAGCATGACGAATGGCATGTTTTTTATATAAAAACACGTCTGACGTATGGCAAAAATTTCGGCTGTAAATATCGAGACGTCAGGGGGTAAAGTATACTGAAAGGAGATTTGTAAGTCCGGAGCACAGAAGGCTGCTCCCACACGCGCAGGGTTAACCATTTTAGAACCATCTGTGTAAAAAAAATATGCAGGAGATCAAATGATTTGTTATTTCCCGAAAAATACGGGGAATGATTACAGGATGATGTTGAAACGTCTGATAAGACTTGGGGTAAGGAGTTCTGAAGAATAGGAGGTTGAAAGTACGTTGCAGCGTACGGAATAGTGTATATCGGTAACCGCATGACTTTTAATATATTATGGCGGTACGGTTGAAGCATGGAATATGCGGTTAGTAACGCAGGACGAGAAACGGTGGGCAATAATCGACGCGTATAATATTCCTCTAATAGTTGTAATTTAGGGACGATAGGTGAGGTTGTTATCATCATTTTTCGTAGCAGGTACATACATGCAAGATATCTACGCCGATGCTGAAGTGACATTTCTCCGGTTTCAACTAACAGGGCTCCTGTGGGGGTTGATTGAAGCGCACCTATAATTATAAGCAAGGCAGAAAACTGGATTCTATCTAACAGAAGGAGCCTAATGCTGGGCATTGAATAAAAAAAAGGAATTGTAATCCAGTACAGAACGGATGATGTGTCGATAAACCGTTAATAATGATTCTGGGTCCGCCCCCCAATTGCGTCTAGTGAGTGACTTTAGAACATTAATTTTACTGGCGAGATGACTCTGAAGGTATTGCGTATGTCTCTCCCATTGCATTTTCCTGTCAATATGAATCCCTAAATATTTTACACTTGTCACCACCGGAATGTGACCTTGACGGTATAATATAGGAGAACTGTCGTAAATTCGTTTGCGCGTAAAAATCATCGCAGCGTTTTTTCCTACAGATGTTTCAAATCCGTATTGATTTAGCCAATCATGAGCATGAGATAAGGCGTGGTATATATCTCTTCGACATGAGGAAAACTCTTCTCGAGTGCAATATTATTAGAATGTCATCCGCATATTGAAGAATGCGAGCGTGCGGTAATATGACTGTTTCTAAAGTACGGGTGTAAATTAAGTATAAAAGCCCGCTTAGAACGTCACCCTGTGGAACACCATAAGAAGTATGTCGAGAATCAAAGACACTGGCTGGGGAGTTTATCGTAATATGACGATGATATAGCATATTATGTATTAAGCACCTGAAGGGAAGGGGAAAATTTATATCCCTTAGAAGTTGAATAAGAAGATATGGATCAACAGAATCATATGCATTTTTGAGGTCAAGGACACAGCTACTGTGTGCATTTTCTTTCCTTTTGCTAGGAGTAGATCAGTAAGAAATATATTTATGGGGTCAGATGTACCAAGATTTTTTCTGAATGCAAATTGGGTTTTTGGAAACAGGTTATAATATTCTAGGCACCATTGAAGCCGTCGGAGAAGAATATGTTGGAAAATTTTTCGGAAACAAGATCCAAGTTGAATACCACGATAACTACTCGGTAATCGAGCATCTTTCATGGGTTTAAGAATCGGTACAGTTTGAAAAACATTCCAATCCTCCGGGAAGGTCCCTGTGCATAAGATGGAATTATATAGTTGAAGAATGATACTCTGAGCGTTTACTGGAAATCGAGCGATCATTTTATAAGTCACTCCATCAATCCATGGGCTGGATGAATTTTTGTGACGAAATGTGTGGCTTAATTCGCTACTTGTAATAGGCTGCATTAAACTGGAAAAACGTTCCAGGGAACCAGATGTACAACATGTAGGCAAGCGAATAACTATTTCTGGTGTCCAAGTATGATACAGGTCATGGTATCCCTGCGCCGAAAGTTGGGAGGGGGAGGAGATAGTACGATTATTAGAGAAATGTTTAATCGCCGTCCAAATACTGTTTAGGGACGGACCTAGTACTGCTTAATTGGGTAGTATATAATTTCCACGCTCCCCGTCTTTTATCATTAAATACCCGCTGGATTTGCGCGGTGAGACTTTTGTATCGCAAATAAGATGTTGGAGAGCCATAATGTCGAAAAGCTTTTAAACTCGCCCTGCGCCGTCTTACCAGCTGTCCGCATTCTTGATCCCACCATGAGGGTAAGGCGCCACGATTATTTGGAGGACCTGTCGTTGGAATTAAAGGATGATATATATTAAGATAGGCTCGGATATTCTCTAATAAAAAGCCATAACTGTTACTGAGCCCCTGTGTATGCTGTGAAAGTCTATCATCTAAAAATCGGGAAAACAACTCATAATCAAAAAATCGTAAATTTCGCTTAACCTTAGATACGTTTTTTGGGATATGTCATGTACGCGAGACGTCATAGTCGATTATAATTGGATAATGATCGCTTTGATGCGTATCCTGCACGGTCTTCCATGTCATCTTATGAGATAAGTCTAAAGTAGTGACACTTAAATCCACCGCACTTTGGGGACTATTTGGTGGGGTAATGCGCGTGGGTGATCCATCATTTATGAGATGTAGGTGTAAATCCTGTATAACTGCAGCGATGTGACGTCCTTTTGGATTAATGCGACCACTGCCCCACAAGGCGTGATGTGCATTAAAATCCCCCACGGTAATATGTTTAGGAAATTGTTTTATGAACCGGAAATATGCCTGCCATTGCCGACGGGAACCTTGTATACCCGGGGGACAATAAATATGACTTACATGTAGATCTTGTACAAGGAATGTGTGATGATGAGTATGAGGAATATAGAATTGAGTAGAGAGAGGAGAGTATCGTAAGGTCTTTTTGAATAGCGTCATTATGCCACGATATCCTGGACCATCCTGACGTTCGACCAGGTAGTTGGGAATCGAAAATCTATACGAGGCACGAAGCCATGTTTCCTGTAGGTATATGATATCCGGATTATACTCCTGGAATAAAAGCAATAATTCATGCTTCTTATTTAAAATACTACGGCAATTCCACTGTAGGAGTAACATGTAGCACGCATCTAAATTAGGCCACTGTAGGACTACTACTTACTAGGGTATTATATTTTGTGGTAGGAGGATTGGGAAGTAATGGAACTATTTTGTCCAATAATTGTTTCACATAAAAGCTCCATTGAGCGTTGTGCCCTAATAATTCTTGTAATTTCAGGAAATCTTCAACGATGTAATGGGACGGGTCTCTTGAAGTGCCAGGTGTTTGAGAAGACCTTTTCTTCGAAATTTCCTCACCCATTGTGACGGGTTGCAAAGCCACCCCTACACCCCTACCAGATGGTTGCTTTATGATATCGAGATAGGCCCGTCGGTCGTAACCTATGGGATTCACCACTTTCGGCTTTGGGGACACTAGTTCTGTATATTTTCGTTTTCTCAGCGGATCCTCTCTACGCGTAATATGAGACTGTTCTAAGGTTGTAAATTGCTGCGGGAGTGTAAGTGGATGAAACGGTACATTGTAATTAGCCGTAATAACTTCGTGGTACGATTTATTTTCGGTACACATTTGACGTTTTATGGACTTTTGTTTCTCCAATTCGGGGCAGCATGCGGCGCCTGCCGGATGATTATCACCACAATTAGCACATTTGAACAGAGTCTCCTTACATGTTTCCGTCGAGTGTCCTTGCGCACAGTTACTGCAAATTGGGGCGCGAGCCCGGCAGTGTAGTTTTACATGCCCGTATCGTTGACAGTTCAAACATCTAATGGGGAAAATATGAATAATGTTACCTCTAGGAGCACATTAAAAATAGATACGTAATCAGGTAGCCGTTGTGTTTTAAAGAAAATTTTCACAGTTCCTGTAGGAAGGGATTCTAACTTGTCATTTATCATCTTTTTTCGAAAATATCGCTGGACTCGCACAATTGGGACAGGCGAATCAATATATTTTAGTATTTCATCGTGCGTTAAGGATGTGTCCACGCCCCTAATTAGCCCAACACGTTGGACGTTAGCGGACGGGACAAATGCGACCAAGTGCTTTGCTGGTAATAAGGGATTTTGTAAGAAGGAGTTAACTTCTATGGCCTTGTTAAATTGTACCTGAACACGATTGCGTCCTTTGCGTTGAATATTCTTTATACCCACGATCTTATTTTCGAAAAAGAGCTTTCCTAATGCCATCGGATGTAAATTGCCAATATGTTGATCCCCCTCACCTTGCACAAACACCGTGTACGGCCCTGTGTGATGGTCATAATATCGATTGTCATTTGACAATGGCTGTCGATTAGCAATAATTGGAGATGTTTCAGAAATGGAAGTTGTTGGAGTTGATACTAGCTCAACCTCCGACGCTACAAGCATACTTTCAACGGACGCTACACCCTCGTATTCCAGGTGTTCAAATTCGTCCGGTGGTCTCCCCATCTGACTACCACCACTTTCTGACGACATGTTGAATAGTTATCCCCTATAAAGGAGGGGGTACTAACCTGATTAAACACTAACGAGAACTAACACACTAAACAAATAACTGGCCACAAACCCAACGTCCACACAACACTCAAAAGCTCGTTCCCTACACCCGATACCACTCACTGCACAGATGCACACCGTATGGAGGTTTGGATATGAATGCTCCTGATGTCAACTGACAAGCCCAATCCGAACTTGATCCAAACCATCCGAACCTAATACCCAAAACATAACATGAGACATTGAGACCCAGTGCTGCCAACCCCTGTTGAACTAAACAAGGAGATAGCCAATCAAATAAGGAGATAATTATGTGCTTAACTTTTTAGGAATATGCATTTATTTATGTGCTTAAAAGTGAAAAATATGTGATTTTGTTTCCAAAATATGTTCTTAAATTTGTTTCATATGTATGTCCCCCAGTTACTCCAAATATAGTTGAAACGTCTAGCTGCTTGAATATTCCATATCTTGTCTACGGTAAAAGATGTTCCCGCTTAATAGCCCGGGGCTTGCCTCGGTTTCCGAATCCTACAATACTTTCTGACGCTGCGCGATGCAAAATCATGTATGTGCTGTTTTCGAATTTCATTCTAAAGAGCAGAAGAATCGCAGACCACTGTAATTTCAGGTAAACTTTCCTGTCAAGGTAAGGACTATTGGAGGCTTAATGAGACGGGCGGGCAACAGTTCCACTCGGGTACATGAATGAGGTAGCCAGGGTTACCTCAATTCCACTCGACACTCCAGGTAGTCGCCAGAGGAGTCCCTCAACTCCGCTCGGTCGTGGTCTCTTTATCCTTATGGATTCTTAGAACGACACAAGTCTTCCATGTTCACTTCTACCATTGATTATAACCAATGCTTCTAATATAACTTCTAATAATGATAACAAATTAAGTATAACTTCTCAAAATAACCTACCGTGGTCAATTATATTTCAGCAGTACAATAACCACTGCTTCAGTGTTTACATTTTTAAGTTTACTAAAATAAGTGGAACAGCTAATTTCAAAACATAGAGTAGAATTGTTTAACTTTTTGTTGTTTCTTATGCTACTCCTCATTTAACAATTTCTTATCACTTGTAAACTGATAAGAACAGACGAGATGATTGCGTAGAAAAAGTGGTGTGCAGACGATTACTTAAATCCGAATAGCTGTTACGGTAAACAAGCCTAGCTCTATAAGAGTTCGAATTCATAACTAATTGTTTGTGTGGGAATGCAGCTGTTTTTTCCGTTCTAGGCTGGAAAACAGTATTTTCAGCATCCGCAGCTGATATCGAAAGTATTTTTTTTGGTACAAATTATACACCTATTATTATCTAAATTTAATTTTATAATGTCTGACTAGGTTAAAAACATACAAACATTTAACTCTGCACATGTTAAAATCAATGCATAAAATTTGTAGAAACAAATAGAAAACTTGGCAGACTTATTTAAATGAATATTATGATTAATTTTAAATCACTTGTATTTTCTGCCATATACTGTAAGTTATAATGTGCCAAACACTTTATACCTGATTAATTAACGAATGAGCGGACTTGACATCATAGTGGTTGACCAATGGCACAACAATGTCTTCCGAACACCACCACGCCATCGGTCAAGCGCTCTGAAGTCAATTATTTTTCTACACATTTTATGCATTGTTTTTAAGGTGTGCATAATTAAATGTTTGTATGTTTTTTAACCTAGTCAGACATTATAAAATTTGATAATAATAGGTGTATAATTTGAACCTAAAAATACTTTCGATATCAGCTGAGGATGCTGAAAATACTGTTTTCCAGCTTAGAACGGAAAAATAAGATGCATTCAAGAATTCGCTCATGCACTGCAGAAGGTGTTTGACCCGGCCCTTAGTATGCGAGCAGGAGGGTTGACATTTGTTTACTTCATTGGGGATAACCCCTTTGCCGACCCCTTGCCAAAGCCTGAGCGGAGTTGAGGAACTCAATTTTGGGTACCTTGGAGGACAGAGTGGAATTAAGGAAAATCGAGGGGGAATTGATGTTTGACCAATGAGACTTAACTCCAGCCCCCCTGCTATACGTAATGACCGGGGAATTCCTGTATTGCAATACTACTCCAATACAGAGACAAGGGTGCATTCACGAAATAGAGAAGCTAATTACCAGTACTGGAATTGTCAATGGTCAAAAATATGGGCAGCAGTTATTTAAGGAGTACGACATACCACTACACATAGGAAATATGTACCTACTTATGAATAAATACCCCCAGAATATGTATTCATTTGTAAACAAGATGTTCAGCAAAGAACATACAGTTCACTCTCTCCTAAATGCATGGCTATAGTTATAAATGACCTTTTCAAGGAGTATAACTGAATGCTGGTAGTAGTAGCTAAGTTGTGGTTAAGGTATCACAGCGAGGTTGAACAAGTGCACTGCAAACTGCCCACTATAAGAGCGAGACCCGTGACGAAAACGTTACCTGGCGGAACAAGGCTTAAACGAGCAAAAGACATAAGAGGTAGACACAGCTTACGTGTAACATCGGAGGCAAGGCATTCTCAACTGGCAAACGTCATAGATGATAGAGGCAGCTTACGTGTAACAAAAGAGGCAAGGCATTCTCAACGGGTGCACTTGAGACTTTCGGAAGACATACAACACTGCGGAGCTTAAACGCACGCATGTTCAAATTATAATAAAGCATTCACGATAGATACTAAAGACCGACACACTTGCTAGAGGGACTCGTAGAATTCCAACCCGCATACCCTCGCTAAAGCTAAGAAGCATATATGCATATACGCGTCTAGAACATAGGCCTCAATAAAAAATGATTCACAACTTGATCAACAAAGAAGACAACATGAAACCCTTCTCGAAATCAGAAAACAAAGACGCATTCGAGAAACGGAAGTCAAGAGCTCCAAAAGGTACCGCTCACTAAGATCTGAGGAAAAGACTCAAGCAGTAAACCAACAAACCCAAGGGAAGGAATCAAAAGAAGCGAAAGACATGTTTTCTGAAATCCTAACGGAGCTTCAAAACTTAAAGGAACAAAATGAAGACTTTCGAAAGGAAACAAGAGAGGAAATAAATAGCATCAAAGAACAACTAAAGACAACAGAAGAAAATTCACGTAAAATAAACGACGCCCTTGAACGCAAAATAGAAAATGTGGACAACAGAACGCAATAAAAACTAGACACACTATCCGAGAAAATACATGCCCTAAAGCTACAATAGGAGCAAAGACTGAAGAGGGAAATAAAGAACAACATTGTCATTAAAAGTAAAGAGCTACCGGTACTACAAGAAACCCTAGCAAACAGTGAGCTAGGAAGCAAAGTCAAATATATACTGGACAAAATAGAAACTGAAGTCAAGGCAGAAAGCGTCTTACAGATTGGGAGAGACAGCCACGATAAAGGGATAGTGAGAGTCACATTTAAACACTTCGCAGAGAAGCTGAAAATTATGAGAAACAAACACAAGCTAAAGGGGCAAGACATCTATGTTGACGACGACCTCACCAAGAACGAAAGAGCAGTACAAGCGAAATTAAGACAGATAGCCTGGGAGGAGAGGAGCAAAGGTAACAGCGAGGTGAAAGTGGGCTACCAGAAGATCCTCCTAAACAGTCAATGGATTAATTGGGAGGATCTAAAAAACGGGGAGCTGACCGCCACACTGTGATCAAGCAACCGGCGGTAACCAAGAAATAATACTTGCACACTCAAAGTAAGGTCTCTGAGAACTGAAGACAAGGAACTTTAACTGGAAAATGCTCTCTTAAACATAAAGTACGACATACTAGGACTTAGTGAATTAAGACAACTCGGCGAAGGAATCCGGGAAAACCCGAATGGAGACATATTCAGCTACATCGGTGAAACCAAAGGCCAAAAAGGCTCCATGATCAAGAAGCACCTTAAAAACAACATTCAGGAAAATCGGGGAATCTCAGAGAGAATTACGCTACTGCCCTTAGATCTAGAAGGAAATACCATCGTAATTACACAAATCTATGCCCCCACAGAGAACAGCACAGAGGAGGAAATTGAAAAGTTTTACGAGCAACTAGAAGACACGCTGAACAACTTCTAAACACAAAGAACGTTCGTAATGGGGGACTTTAACAGTTAAGTGGAAATCAAGGAACATACAGACGAAGCACCTATGGGACCATTCGGATACGGAATTAGAAATGGGGGAGGAGACAGATTGATCCAGTTTGTTCAAGGACACAACATGAAAATTGTGAACACCTTCTTCAAGAAAATGCCAGAGAGTAGATGGACATGGAAAGGCCCGAACGGCAGGACAAAAAACGAAATTGACTTTATACTTACCGACAACTTAAAGGAAGTAACGGATATTCAAGTGATCAACGGGCTAAAATTCGACACCGACCATAGAATGGTGCGCTTAAAGCTGACAATAAAGAAGAATAGACGGTCATACTTCAAGACCAGGAAAACTAGCCCTGGACAGATCAACCAGACCGAATACGCCAAAGAAATCCAGCAAAATCTAAATCACCTGAAACAACAAAACCACCTAAGCGCACAGCACCTCTACATAGAACTCATAAAATGTATAACATCTGCATCTAACAACTCAGCAATACCAAGAAGTAAGAAGGGACGACGCAATAAGCTAAAATACAGTACCAAACGCCTAATCGAGGAAAGGGAAATATTGAAAGCACAAGCTGTAGATAACAACCAGAGAAAGTTAGAGTACGGGCAGATTAATAAGCGAAGAAGAACTTACATGAAAGATGCCGTGACAACAGCTGACAGGCTAATATGGAAGTGGGGAGAACACGTGGCCAGAATGAAAGACGATCGATGGACGCACAAGCTAACGGTATGGGACCCCAGGACAGGAAGAAGGAGCGTGGGTGGACAGAGGATCCGCTGGAAAGACTCAATCGTAAGGAAGACAGGCAAACACTGGACGAGGATAGCAAGGGAGAGACAAGAATGGAGACGTATGGAACTATAAGAAGGGAAGAGAAGTAGAGCTTCAACAACGAAAGATACTGGTAGACAGCATACCTATGACATGAAAGATACACGTCTGCAACCTGTAACAAGCCAGACATCGCACAAGGTAATCGATAACAAATAATCACATACAAAGACACGACAACTGGCCCCCGCCACCTTTCTAGAGAAGAAGATGTAAAGCGAAGTGAAATGTAGTGTAGTGAAGTGAACTATAGTGAAGTGTAGCAAGTGGAGTAAAAACTTGTACACAACTCCTGAGGACTTGCTCGCCTAACGAGTTTAAACAAGTGCACGTCCCTGCTTGCAGGAGGCCTTTGCCCTTATGGGATTATCAAGGCTATATTTATTTATTTATTTATTTATTTATTTAGTAGTAGCTTGTTGAAATACATCGTGCTATACGGATATTAAACGTTGATTGAATCCTCACCTGAATTATATGAACCCACACACTAATACAGCCATCACAATAACACAGGTTATCAGACAAAATTCATCACTCACCCAAGTACACGGGTCTAAATGACCATGATGAACATGCACCTCAAATGAAACAATAACACCTTCCTAACCAATTCCTTCCTCGTTTAAAAGTACACACACTAGTGACACAGATTATCAGACAACTTCTACACACACGCAAGTAAACAGGGCTAAGAGACCATGATGCCGCAAAACCTCAAAAGAATCAACAACAACAACAACAACAACAACAACAACAACAACAACAACAACAATAGACTCTACCGCGGATCAAGGTCAACGAATATTAATGGCTGTATTCGAGTGTTGAAATACGTGGTCTTATAAGTATTATACAGATGTATCTTAATTATACCGACAAAAAAAATCAGGGACGCTCTGCGTGTTATGTAAAAGACGATGCCGCAATCAGATTGGCGGAGACAATTTTTCCCTTCGAGAAAATGAGGTTACTTTGTTACTTCCGGGCACGCGATTCAAATTACGGTCTCGCTGTATTTGCTGAGCCAGAGAGCAAGCCGAGGCGAACGAGGAAACTTGCACATTCCCGCCAGCATAACTCTGTCTCCTTCTATCACACTCCCTTCCCTTGCCTGAAGCACAGCAGTGGCCAGCGACTTGCTGTCTGGCTCAGCAAATACGTCGTGTTCGTGGATTTGAATCGCGCGCCCAGAAGTAACAAAGTAACCTCATTTTCTCGAAGGGAAACATTTTCTCCGCCAATCCGATTTAAGCATCGTCTTTTACATAACACGCAGAGCGTCCCCGATTTTTTTGTCGGTATAATTAACATACACCCTGTATACATATATAAACTGCTCAAAATAATTAAAGCACCACTTCTTTCAAAGGCCACCAAATTTTGAAAAGTAGACCGCACAAGCTCGAAATCGCAGTATGACGTTTGTCCTGATGCCTACCAAGCATATGCTTCAGCACAACTCCCCAACTTGAGTAGTTTCGGGTTAGCGCCCCCAAAACCAGCCCATTTTCGAAAACCGCAAATTGAAGTTTGCGAAAAACGCTGTAGGACTTGTCGCAGGTTGTCAAAGCAGTCGAAAACGAATGAGTGTTTCTCTGAAAGGTTCCACAAACACGCTGAAATCGTTACATTTGACGTTTGGGCATTTTCAACCCCCTTCATCATCCCCTAAACATGGACTACCATAGGGGGTGTCTGAGAAGGTACCGGGTGCGTTTAACCACCTGAAAACCTGCACACCGTCCTCAGTAGCTGATTGCAGTAAGTTCTTAAGGCCTTCGGCAATGTCCACCCCCCACCCCCCTAACACCCTGAACTGGCATGGGACCAAACCACCCCGTCTCGATTCACCCCTAAGGAAAGTTTTAATCGAGATGTTTATCAGTGCTGCGAATGGGGGGGGGGGGGGTCTTCCCCTAACGTTTCAAAAAAGGAGCTGTGCCTATGTGCCTATGATTTTTCGAATCATTCCCTTTTTAAGGGCTGAAACGAGGTCTTAATCTCTGAAAGGGCTGTAAAGGTCCTTAGAAGTAGTGGTGACACGAAATCAACCCTTTCCGATCGTTGATTAACATTCCATCCCCCAAATTTGAAATGTTTGCACCCTAAACCCTCCCTGGCTGGACGCGTAACGCGTGATGGCAGAGTTTTCAGAGTTGGATGAAAATGAAGCTTATGGCCTGCAATCGAGCCCAAAACAGCAGGTTGGAAGGAAATTCATCGGTAGGGTGGGAAACGAGACCAAAATGTTTTCAAAAAGTTAACAGCCTCTAGTAAGTACGCCCATGCATAGGCAACCCACATCACGTCCGTGCGTGCAGGTTACCGATAATCGGCAATGGGTTAAAAAGGATCGAAACGGAATAAAATTACGTGATGTGGGTTTCCTATGCATGGGCGTACTTACTAGAGACTGTTAACTTTTATGAAAAGTTTTTTGTCTCGTTTCCCACCCTACCAATGAATTTCCATCCAACCTGCTGTTTTGAGCTCAATTGCAGGCCATAAGCTTCATTTTCATCCAACTCTGAAAACTCTGCCATCACGCGTTACGCGTCCAGACAGGGAGGGTTGAGGGTGCAAAAATTTCAATTTTGGGGGATGAAATGTCAATCAACGATCAGAAGGGGTTGATTTCGTGTCACCACTACTTCTAAGGACCTTTACAGCCCTTTCAGCGATTAAGACCTCGTATCAGCAATTAAAAAGGGCCTGATTCGAAAAATCATACAAACGGGGGTAGCAAGGGACGGGGGTGGTGACACAGGCACAGCTCCTTTTTTTAAACGTTAGGGGAAGACCCCCCATTCGCAGCACTGATAAACATCTCGATTAAAACCTTCCTTAGGGGTGAATCGAGACGGGGTGGTTTGGTCCTATGCCAGTTGAGAGTGTTAGGGGGGGGGGGGAGGGGGGTGAACATTGCCGGAGGCCTTAAAAACTTACTAAAATCAGCAACTGAGGACGGTGTGCAGGTTTTCAGGCGGTTAAACACACCCGGTACCTTCTCAGACGCCTCCATTAGTGGTCCATGTTTAGGGAATGATGAAGGGGGTTGAAAATGCCCAAACGTCAAATGTAACGATTTCAACGTGTTTGTGGAACCTTTAAGAGCAAGACTAATTCGTTTTCGACTGCTTTGGCAATCTGCAACAAGCCCTACAGCGTTTTTCACAACTTCAATTTGCGGTTTTCGAAAATGGGCTGGTTTTGGGGGCGCTATCCCGAAACTACTCAAGTTGGGGAGTTGTGCTGAAGCATATGCCTGATAGGCGTCAGGACAAACGTCATACTGAGATTTCGAGCTTGTGCGGTCAACTTTTCAAAAATTGGTGGGCTTTGAAGAAAGTGGTGCTTTAATTTTTTTGAGCAGCATATATGCTAGCGCTAGTGCCCAGCTTCGCCCGGTTGATTTATTTGTTTTATGGATGATAATGAATACTACTACAGAACTGGAGCGCTCAAGGATAAGGATCGGAAAGTACCAACGCATATTGCAGCTGATAACCTCATTATACTGCACCAACACCATCGCCCTTATACAGAGACATACCATTGTCATGATGATAACTGTTTTGAGGGGCCTAAGAAATCTTTTTGCACTAATTACTCCCCGTGACTCCAATTTATAAGCAGCTCGCAATTCTGCACCAGTACACTGATAGGGGTGACGTGATGCAGCTCGCATTACCAGGAAAAAAATAGACTTATGTATTATTGAAGCTGTCCGGGAGCGCTTGTTCTTCCGACTTACTGAACAAAAATCAATCTTTATGGTTACCTGAGAGATGTAGCATAATGCTACATAGCCTAAACTAATCCTCTTGAATCTGTCTATCATATACAAAAATGATGTTTCGAATCTGACTGGTAGTTCCAGAGATTAGCGCGTTTAATGACACAAACACACAGACAAACTCTTCAGCTTTATTATATTAGCATAGATATATTTTTTTCCGTTATCGTTTTAGCCACCAGGGTTGTCTTTTCCCGCGGACTAAGTGAGGGATCCTAGCTCTCCCGCCACTGAGGACAGTGTCCTAGAGCTTGAGACTCTTGAGTCGGGGATACAACTGGAGAATTAATCCACCATGATACCATTCAACCCTCCAAACTGTACACAAAAAACTTTCAGTTTCAAATATTCCCATTCTGCATAACACTGCAGAATAATACGCTTTAATAATCATATATGTCACACCTGACATTAATAGCACCGGTGCTTTCGACATTCCTTATTATACCACTATCATCTCCCTAAGGTTCCACAAACTTGAAATACCAATAACTACTGTAAGCTCAAATACCATTTTGTCATACTGTACTGCTTTAATAAATTCCATTAAATTCGACGATTATACGTCGCTCTCTTAATTGCCAATTTCCTTTCACAATCTTCAACTGACTTCAACAAACATTCCACAAATAAATATGGCATTAGAAATTCATAACACCATCTCACATTGTTCGAATTGTTAAATAATGGTCACATGATTATTCCAGGGAATTTAAGTCGCATCTATCAAAATACACTCCATCATAAATCTAATAACAATAAACTTATAAACTCATATTCATAAATGTTGTTTGATAAGAAAAAAATTAATCAAAATTATATCCTCAAATTGAAAATTCTATCAACGATCAGAAGTAAATAAATATATATCCTGAAATTAGATATACAATTCTTACTGTAAAAAGTTGTAAAGCAAGATCTAGAATCTAACAAGATAGAGAATGCCCAGCTGAGAATGTAAAACAGAAGAAGAACGCGTTTTTTCCGATACCCTGTGTGTTTGAAGGCCAAGGTTAATTCTTTAGTGCATAGCAGACGGCGAAATCAAGGCCAATCCCCATCGATGACCTGTCCTCATTCGAGATGCACGCTTGTTGAGACATTCATATTTGAAATAAGAGGAATGCAGAGCGGTATTTGCAGTCTGATATTTTCACGTGTCGGTGACGTGTGATATTATTAGCAACGTGTACACGAATCAAGAAAAAAGGAAAGGAAGCTTGTAGTTTAACGTGACCGTTAATCTTGAGATCATGAGCCACGGGACCTCCTTTTTACGTGGAATCCGAACCACAGGACATGGCATTTCACTTCGAAAATCTCACATGCATTGACCGGGAATCGAACCCGGACCGCCTTGGTGAGAGGCATACAGCTAGACCGCTGAGCCACCACGCCCCCACGAATCAAGAGCCATCCTATTCGCTCTATGATTTTATTGTGAAATCGCCTAATGACTATATTATTCCTGAAAACCCTCCAGTGGTTCTTTTTCATTCTGTGGGTGTTGATAATATTAGTAATATAACCTTAAGACTGGTAAATAGAAACCAACAACTGATTCAAATAGATTCTCGCACACCTGTGACCTATAAATTGGTTATAAAGCCATGAAGTTGGTGTATAAAGCAACAACAGCGTCTAGGAATGGTGTTCGTTGTTTGCCACGTGAATACAAGTTAACACGTAAGGACAAGCAGATTTTACAGCACCTGGGTTACAACCTACATCTACATGATGAATACTATCCTAGTGGTGGTGGACCGCATCGAGGTGCAAGAAGGCATTCTAAGAATTGATCCACAATCCTACCAAGCTCAATCACCAGGATTAAGTAACAATGATGGAATTCAATTTGTTAGTAACAACCACGATATTTACACCTTACCGCATGAAAGTGTCAGTTAGAGTAAGGCTGGCTCACAAAAGCCGATGGCTCTACACTTACAACATCCAAGTTAGCCAACCATGCTTTCGCCTTTCTTTTTCCGAGGTGCGCTATGTGATTAATGATATTGTAGTGGATAGCACCCGAAATGTGGGTATTTCAAAGCTCATGAAACTGCACCCCTCTTATAGTGTTGTAGAAGGTAAAACACTTTCCATGGCTGGTTGGTGCCGTGGCTCGAGCAATGACTGGATGGTTCACACGGTTGGAAACTTTACTGGATTTTTACCACTTAAAATAATTTTAGGCTTTGCCGAAGATCATCAACGTATTCCGGTAAACGCAAGAGAAGTGCTTTATCTCGTCAGAGACAGGAGCGATTCTAATGTACTCAAGGGAGCGAATGATGAAGCCATTGATTCGAAAATTCAACTACAACGGATTCTATGGAGAGTACTACACGTTACCCTTTCGGGTAGCAAAACACTGGAGATGCTCAAGATTGTGGGAAAAGATATGCCTCTACCCATGGAATTTAAAAGTTGGGCGCTACATGAGTATCCACTATTGCCAACGATCAACACACATAGTTGGTCTGTGAAAACAGCACACTACACTGAGAGACCTCTCTAGATTATGGTGGATTTTGAAACGAATCGCAAGTATTAACAAACGAAAGATGTCACTCAATTTGATCACATACAATTGAGAATAAACGTCTTTTCCTGAACGGGGCTATTTTTCCCTATAAAGGACTGGATTTGGATTTTTCAAAAAATAAGTTTGGCCCACTCTACGGTATGTTTACTAAATTTAGGTCGTCGTATTATCCAAAAGGGAATTCTCCCATGTTGACACCCCGAGAGTTAGAGGCAAGGGCGCCACTGGTGGTCTTTGATTGTTCCTACTTGGGAGAGTCTGTCAAGACATCCAATATTGAAATCCGACTAGATTTTGAAACTCATGACAATATCCCACCAAACACCACGGCTTATTGTCTCATTATTCACGAGAAACAAGTAAACTATTATCAACTGTCCAACCAAGTGACAAGTGTGTAGGCAAACGAAAGTCGAGCAGCTCAGTCATAGATTGCCTCAAAGCGACAAGAAGTGTCACACCAATTAATTTAAAATCTGGGGAGCAACCTTTCAAGACATTTGCTACGTGGCCTGTGCATTTCATTAACCCACAAGCATTAGCAGCTGCTGGTTTATATTATTTAAAAACAAGAGATGAAGTGAAATTTGTTTTTGTCCAATTACCATAGACCGATGGGAAGAGAATGATGAACTTTTACAAGAACATCAGCGCTGGTCATCAGCATGTCCTACCTCCGTATAATGGATGTAGGTAATATACCATGCCATTCAAGATACCACTCTATAGTGCCCCTGAGCGATGGCAAAAGTTATGATGCATGTGGACCTTATGGCATTAACGGTGCTCCGGTTGACAGTACAGAACAAGATGAAGAAAAATGAAAAATGAATGTGGTAACTCCTTGTCCTGAGACATTGGGACGTCACAGATGTCATGGACGATATAAACACAAAATACTATGTTGTATGAGTTGGTACCGTCCCTATACCAGAATGACAAACAAATGTGAAACAAGTAGTTCCGTGAAGAACTAAATAGCCTATTTTCATATATCCTACTAATATTAATTGCCTCTATCAACGTACCAATTGTCAGTTTGATTGATGTAATAGATTCGTAGATATTGAAAACCATCTAAATATTTTGGATGGTCACCATGTTGGATTTTTATATTATAGGCCTTAGATTTATGTACTATTACATGAAGATTTTTGTGTAGGTGTTTTATTCAAACTTCAATAGCATGATTAGGACACAAGAAATAAAAGCGGAATTTTAAAATTTCGCTCAGCCGCCATCTTGTGGTTATGAAAATAATTTAAATTAATTAAATGCCAGTCAATTAAAATTTATATAAGCATATACCGTATCAAGTTTCATTGCGCTCAGATGGTTAAAACGATAGAAACATCCATGTTGGATTTGTGCTCGCCAGCTTATTGAACGTCCCATACGTGAACTTATGCTTATAGCCTCTATACACTTACAAAATTTCAGTTTGATTGCTGTAGTAGATTAATAGATATTGAGAACCGTCTAAATATTTCGGATGGTCGCCTTGTTGGATTTTAATATATGTAGGCCATAGAGTTATGTACTGAAAAATGAAAATCCACAGCCTGCTTCCAGTCTCCGACCGGGTCAGGAATGGAATGAATGGAGCCCCCGTCTAGCGGCGAGGATATGAACTGTGCCGGCTGCCGAGGCCTGACGCACTCCTCTGGGGCAATGATTAAATTTATGACAGATGAAATGAAATTATAGTGGAGAGTGTTGCTGGAATGAAATGTTGACAGGGAAAACCGGAGTACCCGGAGAAAAACCTGTCTGCCTCCGTTTTGTCCAGCACAGATCTCACTTGGAGTGACCGGGATTTGAACCACGGACCCAGCGGTGAGAGGCCAGCGTGCTGCCGCCTAAGCCACGGAGGCTTAGAGGTATGTACTATTAGATGATTAATGTGTACGTTCATTATTCAAATATTGATTTCGATCGCATGATTAGAACACAAGAATTGAAAATTAATTTTCGAAATTTGCACAGCCGCCATCTTGACGTTACGTAAACAATTTTACTAAGTTAAATACCAGTGCATTACAATGTGTAAAAACATTTGCTGTACGAAGTATCATTGCGTATGGATCATTAAATCGCGAGAAAAGTCTATTAAAACTTTCAAATTCGCTTGGCCGCCATGTTCGTTATGTAGATAACCGGTTTTTGAGAGTCTCATAGAAAAACTTCCAGTAGTGCCCTTTATTTCCGTACAAAATTGCAAGGTGATACCGGTAATAGTTTCAGAGATATAGAATGCCGGTGAAATATTTCGCACAGCCGCCATCTTGAGGTTATGTAAACAATTGAACGAAGTTAGATGTCGGTGCATAACAATGTGTATAACCATATACTGTACCAAGTTTCATTGCGTTTGGTTGGTTAAATCGCGAGAAACGTCTATTTAAAAGTCGCAACTTCGCTTGGCCGGCATGTTGGTTTTGTAGTTACCAGGTTTTCAAAAGTCACATAGGTGAACTTCTAGTAGTTCCCTTTATCACCGTACAAAATTCCAGGGTGATATCGGTAATAGTTTCGGAGATATTGAATGCTGGTGAAATATTTCGCACAACCACCATGTTGTAGTGGTGAGACGTAACAAAATTTGGTGGCACGGTCGGGGTGGCTCGGAATAGTGCTATGAACGTACCGAATTTCATTGAAATCGCTCCAGCCGTTTAGAAGTTATTAGGGGGGAAACACAAAAATACACATACACGCACACACAGACAGACACACGGACAAAAGGTGATCTCAGAAGCCTATTTTTTCATAAATGAAAATAGGCTAAAAATGTAAAGCTTGTTATGATTTTTATGCAAATAAAATGGTATAATGAAAACTTTACGTTGTTATTATTTGTTATTATTATTATTTTGCCTTGGTCCAGGCAAGCGTAAACATGTCACGTACACTCGTGGTGAATACTCAAGGCTTTAAGATCAATAATAACAAGTATATTTTTAGAGAGGTGGCAATTATCGATTGCACAACACATTGGTCACCAAAACTATTTCATTTTGTATTCAAACCACCATTTCAGCTAGAGTTTCAGTCTGTTAAGGACCTAAGGCTGACCCATTGGATACAAACCCATCTAGGATTGCAATAGAACGAGGGTACCATTCCCTATAAATATCTGGCCATGATATTAAACGCTCATCTATCCATGGCTAACATTGTGTTTGTGAAAGGATCAGAAAAACGCGAATGTCCCCGACCTATTCTGCCTCCCACGTGTAATGCGTGGATCTATGGATTTGGGCTATCCTTCACTGCATACGCTGTTTCGAGAGAAAGGACCTTTAATGAAAAAACATCAAGCCGTTTTCCAAGTATGGAATCTGGTTGATTAGCTAACGATAAATGCATGTCGTGACGTCATGGACAAGATATTACTTGTTCCTAGCAGCAGTGGGAATATCATTAGTGAGCGAAAGACCTTTCTAAACATCATCATGCCTGTGCCCACAATGTTGGAATGTGAGAATAACGCCACAGAGCAAGCCATCGGAAATTTTTGTATGCAAAAAGAAACTGGACAGTTTTACAGAAGAGGAATTAAATGCCTTGCCAAAATCTTGTATTTATTATGGGGTGGCCATTGCAGTGAAAAAATCTGGCAACTTGTACCGAAATCATGGACTCAAGACCCTGTGTTAAGTGAATTGCGACCATGTACTGATTACGATCACCATAAGCAAGTGTTCATTACCAAAATTCCTTCGGTACAACAGTGTCGAACCTGTCAGCTTGTCAAAATGTATCACGGACATAAAACCTTAATCAAAGACTTTGTTTCCTCATTCCACGGTTGTCAGGGCGAGAAAAAGGCAACAACATCATCCTCAACAGAGGGCGAAGGTCAAAATTATTCGCATCCGATTGAAAAGGATATGCCGGACTTTGGTGTCATTGACAAAGTCATTCATTTTTTTCCTTTTGAAATGCATTTACCTGGCTACTAATACTGCGGTCCTGGAACAAAGCTGGATGAACGTTTACAGCGTGGTGATGTACATATTAATGCTCTGGATCAAGCTTGCAAAGAACATGTCATTTCTTATCGCCATAGTCAGCCTCAATTAAGACGTGTGGCGGATAAGTGTTATTGAAATAAGCTAAACAACGTTTCATTGAGCGTGATGCCTCAGTGGGAGAGAGGTTGGCAGCCCTGAATGTGATTAGTGCTGTGAATGGAAAGTTAATGATGAGTGGACATGAAAATTTAAAAAAGAAAAGGATTAAGGATTTTTTTTGTAAAACCTTATTCGTTGTGAAATAAAAACAGTATTACCACAGCACGATTTGTTTTTATTTTAAAAATGTTGTCAAGCATTTCTCGTTTTCATATTTTCCATATTGAAATTTCCAATTTTCACTTTGCATATTTTAAAAAGTTCATTTCCAAGTTTTGTATTTCGCACATTGCATCTATTGAAAAGTTCATTTCTCAATTTGATGTTACCACATTTTCACTTTGCATATTTAAAATTTTGATTTTCAAGATTTGTATTTCGCAAATTACACATGTGAAATTTCCATTTCTCATTTTGCTGTTAACACATTTCCATCTTGCATATTTAAGAAGTTCATTTTTCTATTTTCCTCAAACACGTTTTGACACTTTAAGTTTTAAACATGTCTTGATGCGAGTATTGTCTATTGCAGTGGTGCAGTCTCTCTCTCTGTTTCCAAATCCGTAGTGGCACACTATACACTACAGGTAATACTGTGTTACAAATAAAGCCTTGCTACCACCACATTCAAAGAAAACATTAAAAACAAAAAATACTATTTAAATTTGCTATATGCTTTAATTCCCCCCCCCCCCCCCCCTCCATCATCGTGTTTGCTATGGTCGAACGACAAATGTTAAGTACTCGTGTTCTCCCTCTCTTTCTCTCTAGTCATACATCCCCACTTACATACATGTCTTTGGGAACAAACACAACCACCATATTCATTCACTTGCATGCTAGCCCAAAGAACTTTCAGTTAACAATTTACCATATACAATAACTAGAAAATAAATACTAAACATTAAATGTACAATAAATAAAATAACAAATTTATATAGCCTTGTAATGAACAACAAGTATTTACAATTTACAATTTTCAATTTCAAACACGGTCAAAATGAAATAGAAAATATAAGGTTGTACAGAGCTTTAAGGAGCAAGGAGCGTAGGTTGTTTCCTATATTTACAAAATTTTATATTTACAAATAAAAATTTAATATTTACAATTTACATGATTAACAAAGCAAAATAACTAAATCTACTATTTACAAAAAGCTATTTCCCTAAACTATAAAACAACAAAATCACACGCCGTCCTCGTTGTCATACCCCATGGCTGTCTTGTGCCCGGATCATCAGTCCATGAACGTTTGTTATTCATCGAGGCGAGTGTGTGTTTCCTCTGTTCCACAAGATACAAATTATTGTTGCTGGATTGTATCCCGCACTGTCTATGGGACATAACTTTTCCAATTTTGTTAAACCTCTAGGTAGTCGTCCACACGTAGCGATTTTACCACTGCCCTACCTACACCATTTGCTCTTTTCTTTATAGTCTAGTGTACGGTAAGCATACATTTTAGACGCGAGACCAACGAATTCCGTCATAATAGAATCACCGCATCCATCTTTCAAAATGCCCAGTTTCTTCTTGGTTTTAATGGGCAGCTGAAACACATTGTCAGCACTGTAGGAACAGGTGTTGAACGAGTCACTATGTTGCCTCATCACAACATAGGGATCCCAGTGGCGAATGTGGTATATAAACGAGTCCGTATCCATATACAAAAGAGATACATTCCCGAAATGCTGTTTGCCAAACTCGTATTGTGACATTTCAGGTCCTTCTAAATGACCCAACGTTACGTTCCTGACGGGGCTCCAATATTGCGTTCTCCTGGAGTACCGTAGAAAACCTTAACAAGAACAAACACCGCCACACACCGATAGTATACTCACTTCTTACCTGCTCGTTATCATTGATTATGATCTGCTGGTGTGGGCGCCAGGACACCTAATACCTTAGATGTGCCAAAGTATTTAATTGAAATTGAAATAGAGCATTCGAGACCTCTTTCTTCTAAGCCGTGGCATAGCTGGGCCATTATCCAATTGTTTACCGTTACGGGGTTAAGGTATGCCTTATGTCTAAAGCTAGCTACTGGAAATGAAAATCCGACAATTACTTAAGAACACAAATTTATTGATCAAAAAATAATAATTTAAGCAGCAAGAGACGCGATAGTAAAAACAGATGAATTTACTAAAAAAATCTGGAACTTACATAAAATTGGCGAAAGTTACAAAATGGAATGTGAATTTAATTTAAACAAAAGCTGGATTCTAATCTGCCATAAACAGATTTACAGAGACTGGATTGGATTTAGTAAAGGAAATCACGGCCGTCTTCTTCATAGCGGTGGTCTGGTTTTCTCTCTGATCTTGCTGGTGGAATGGTGTTTGGTTCAGCATCAATATTATGTAGATCCTTATCTTGATACGGGCAGGGAACCAATTTGTCCCGTCTCCCGACTGACATATGTGAATGGCTTTGCTCCAAAATTCACTTTTGTGAATATGATCAAAGACACGATCATATTCACGCCAGTAGTATTAATTTTAAATCTTCTTGGACTGGTAAGTTGCGATCTCGCAGCGAAGATGTCTGATAGACGTGATGATTCAGAACATCTGAGAAGATTGGGGGCTGAGAGTAGATGACCATTAGTTTTTATGTAAGATGAACTTCCCCACTCTGCAGTATTTCTCGACCAATCAATTAGGTGTCGCGATGACGTAGCTCCCCATCCCAGATCCATAAGTTCTCATCATGCCTCTTCATTAGTTGGGTTAACCACGTGGGGTTGCTTCTGAAGTAATTTTAAATCAGCGTCCTGATGCGGTGTTCTTCCGAGAATTCGTGACGTCAGCGCTAACTGACCAACTTGCTTTGTTACAGACAGGAGAGTCACCCGGAAAGGTTGTACATAATTCTTGGAAGTCATGTCTATATTCGGCAAACTTCCCGTGGATATATCGTCGCCAGGCCAGACGAAGTCTTACACAATCAAGCCCCTAGTTTAATACGAACTTGAATTTAAAATTTAACATTTCCAGTTTCTACCTTTCACAAAAAGATGATTAAAACTGTATTTTATCCTACTACTAAATTTGTATGTACATATAATGATATCAATCCATAATGTACAACACAAATAATATACCTAATAATTATAATAATATTAAATAAATTGCTGCTTATAAAATAGCATATCTCGGAATTAAATCATGAACGCTGTACAATAATGGGGAAGTATTTTGAATATTACAGTAGTGGAATTTATACATGACTGATTTTGAAAAATCCAAAATAACTTGGCCCAAGCAGATGGGTTTATTCATGAACACATGAGTCTTACTCATTTCAATGGTCACCAAATTCTCATCGATAACTTTAATCGATTTGAAATTTGGCTTGGCAATAGAGCGCTGAGCACCGTAACGTCCTTACCAGTCATTGACTAATTTAATGCCACAGTATTTGCGTACATTTTCCATGCTCTTGCATAAATGCATTTGTTCATCAATTTAAAAAAGTTGATTTCAAACTGCTGTGTCGCCATTTGTCGGTGCTGGGTGTTCAAATCCATGTATGGATTGAGCCATGTTTTTTGGGCAAAGGAAATACCCCTATGGATTTTTTCAACACTAGCCCTTGGGCTAGGCATTGCACCAACATTTGGATATGTAGCACATACCGATTCTTGTTGAAAAGTGTGCCCATCAATTTTTCAATTTTCACCACAGGGGGAACCATTCACTCTGGGCAGAATAGGAAATCGGCGTGTTGGTCATACAAAGACGATGGATATTCATGACCGACCTCCAAAACATATCCCCGGCACGTTTTGAGGCTGGCCGTGTTCAAATCAAAATGTGCGATCTCCTCCTCAGAGAGCCAGGCAATACCCTTATAGGGCAGGGGTGTCAAACTCAATTATGCAGAGGGCCACATATTAAATTTAGAATGTGTAGGCGGGCCAGATTCAAATAAAAAAATGAACTGAATTATTATAACATTTTATTTACTTGAAATTACATAGTATATAATATACGGTTGTTAAAAATCATATCAAAGTTATAAAAGGGGGTAATTATTTTGAGCTCGAAGATCCAGATACCTGACTTCTCTTGTTTTTGACAAGTTCATTGATGTCAGGTATCATATTCGTTGTAATTATTTGAAGAATTGATTGGAGATGTTCATTCGTAAGTCTTGTGCGATGTTTGCTCTTATTTATTTTCATGACGGAAAACATCTGCTCACATAAATAGGTGCTACTGTCCCCGTAAATCCGGATAGTAGGCTGTCAGATATCCTCCCCCTCAATCGGATTGCCAATAATCAAACGCACCGGCACAGCTACATCAATGAAAATGGCACTGACAGATACTACCGAGATTAGAGCACAGCAGTTAACCAGAAAATTATTGTCGAACACACCAAAATATACGGGGGTTCATACTTACCTTTACTTACCTCTTCAAATTAATCTCGGGTATGGGTTGCCAACTGGATCACTTAAAGTATGCCCACACAATAACCTCCACCATGATATTTAAAATGAACCAAGACGGAAACAAGAAACTTTAAACTGTACAATAATTTATTTCACATAAAGGGAATGACTTTAACAAAAACTCAACAAAATACACGTGGCAATCAGAAGCCATTGTCAATATAATCATGTCCTCCTGTAGGACTTGTAGACGTTACATACAAAATTTTATCTTTCACTAGCTTATAAAGAACGTAATAATAGTAATACACTTGGAATGGATGAGGGAATTGGAACGAGACATGTAGCAATTGTTTTCCTCTTTCATAAACATCACACTTTATTTATAACTGCAAGCCTGTTATGTAGTCGACCTTGGCCTCTAACATACAGTTGTCAGGCCAGCTGCGATCCACCCTACATCATGTCGCATGCCCACGTCGTTAAATGGACCCACCTGTCCAGCCAGTGCTAGCATATGCTCGTAACCTCAGAGCTTAGCTCCTTTTCAAACGCTTTAAATGTCCTCAACTCAACTCAAATATTATCACGCAAATCTTTTAAATGCTTCAATCACATATTACTGGATTACTCTAATAATCCCAAAACTTGTTTAATTACATAATCCACTTGTATAATTAGCGTTCTTTAGAGTATATTAACAAAACTCTTAATGTTTATAACAAATGCTCATTAATTGTTTATAACAATAATAAATTGTTTATAATATTGTCAAACGACAATTGAAAAATCTATACACGCCTCTATTAATTCCTTTCATTTCACATTATTGTTAAAGATATTTACACAATTATTTACAATATTCATATTTATTTTAGAAATACATTAAACCACACGTTTATCCGGTTGATAATTACTCAAATCAGGTTAATATAATCGACCAATGAAGGTTAGTTATATTTAAGCTTATATTCAGGTTTAATAAGTTCTAATAATTATTATTATTATTTGTGACGGTAACCTCCATTCAAAATCGTTATCTCAAATTATTTAACACTCTTGTTAATTTTACCAGTAATTTCACATGATTAATCTTCAAAGGACCTGGACAATAAACTCAGCGGAAAAATACTTCGCTTCAAACGCAGAAATTGCATAAAATAGGCCCAGAATTCATCATATATTTCAATATATATGGCATAAAAATCTTCCACAATATCTTCAAAAACCTCCACTTACAAATTCTTCAACATCATTAATATTACTGTGGGAATCTCCTTCAATTATTCAAGGGCATTATTCATCAGCGACTTTTACATGTCCACTGAACTAACGATTATACATCCATAGTTCCACTTTAAAAATTCTTATATTCATTAATTGTTTCAAAACTGTTATTTATTTAACCTTCGTGGGTTTCATTCATGAATCGATATGAAGTAAAAATTTGCCAATCACAAATAAATTTAATAGCAAATACGATTATAGACGCCTCTCTGGTCTATCAAAATCGAGATTAATATCTCCTAAGTAACGTAGTATAAAAATACTATCTTCAAACAAAGTTCATCTAAACTGCAAAATAGTCGAATAGAATACAATTAGACTTTGGAATGCAAACATTATTGTTCCAATCTAGTATTGAGAAAAATTCCTATCAAAAGTTCATTACTATAGTGTATTCAATAAATCGTAATCAAAGTTCATAGTTCATAAAATTGTCTGTAATGCAATGGTAATTTCAGAACTGACGATAAATGTCTATGTTGCAATCATGTTCACGAAACGACTAGTATTTCCAAGATCGTCGATACAGAAATAGATTTTAACGCTCTAAAATCTTTTAATTATTCTTCTTTCTTGAGGATGACAGAAAATTGGTCAAAGTAATTTACTGAATAGAATTACTTTAATAAAATGACACGCTGTCTGAATTCAAATCTGCCATAGAAAATCGTTAACTTTACAGTCAAATCGTGACTCCAAAAATAATGCAAATTACTGAATGAATATACTATATCAGTCTCAACTGATCCAAAATTATTTAAATATGCCAATGACAAAACAATGTCTTAATAAATCGTAGAAAAAGCATAAATCATCAAAGTGTACTGAGTACAGAATTATCAAGCAAGAATATGGGGCAAAATATATATGGGACAAAAATATGGGAAAAATGGTTGCTCAGATATCGCTAAATGGCTCAAATAAAACAAGAAACGTTCACGACTACCTTATCTGTTGATTGAAGTTCTAGAGGAAAATCTTCCAAAGAAGACTGGTGATGGATCCATTTCACCAAAAAGATGTGCTCCGTCCTCGAACCTGGAACCAGCGCCCTCGGAGAATAGAACTGCTTCCTCCTCCGGAAATTGCACTGCTCCGTGTAGACAATAGACATCCTTCTGGCAAAACTCTTCTTTGTGAGCCGGGTCCACCCTGGCCTCTCTTGATAGTTCCCTGAAGTTCTGGTAGAAATTCGCCATGAAGTTCATTGCAGTTACTTCCGCAGAAATATTCATATTTGTGGAGTATGAATATGTTTCCACTGCCATTTGATATAATTCAGCGTTGGACAACGATGCATGAGTGTAGTTGGATGTTCACTACATGCTCGCTTTTGTAGAAAGACGACTAGCGAAGTTCCATGCTGTTATTTCACTCCATTGATATATGTCCCAATTGCATTAAAGTCCTTAGCCTTCCATCTCCATTTCCGTTATAATAGTTGAAAGAATTGCCATATTATATTGTTCCATGTTAGAATGCAGCGTTATATTATCAAAAGCAATATGTAGTAGCACTGTTGCAATACCAGTGTCAGCCGTAGCGTAGAATGTGATATTTTAAAAGTGCTTCTCAGGTGGCGAGAAAATCACTTTTGTCTGCCGTCTTAAAATGCCAATATCTTTCGAATTAGAATCTTGAAAATGTTCAACCTTTCTACACACTTTAATATAGTACTGCACAATAGAAGTAGCTTAAAGGCATTAGTCAACTCTTGATATATTACCTTATAGAAGCGTTAATGTGTGCGTTTCAACTTCGCCTAGTTTCAAACACCGTAAAATGGAACTGCGGCACGCTCGAAGCTCGTTCGATGCGGTGGGCTTTACCACACGCTAAAGACAACTTGTTTCACTTTATCACTCGAAAACGACTATATGACATCAGAAATATATATGCGGTATGAGATATATATGCGATATGAGAGCTCCTCTCTGCTGTGCAAGACCTTTTATCAACTTCTTAAGGGGCGTATCCATCCCTTCCATAGCTTGTTTCTCCGTCATAGCTAGAAGTTCTAACTTTGTCAATACTTGACGGATTTTCAAATTTCAAAAACTCAAAAATAATTTCTTCAAAATTCCGAATCAATGCCATAACTGAAAATAGGTTTCCACAATTCTGCATTCCAAAAGTAATTAAAATATGATAGTTTCAGTAATCTCCGTCTCCCTCCAAACTATCGTTCATTGGTTCGAGTCTCTCCTCCAATCGCGTAACTTCTTCCTCAGCACAATTCCATGTTTCCCTGCGACTGCGTCGTAAATCTCAGATCTTTCTCGAACAAAATCATGACGTCACCAAGAATCTCAGCTCAAGCAGCCTACTTGCGTGAAGTCTGCGTCATCCGTGCCTACGTCATGAATATCCACGTCACAACTATGACAGCCATAACTTTCTTCACATTTGCCAATACAGCCATCGTGGTCTCAATATAATTCAATTTACGGGGGCACTACCAAACATGCACAGAATGCGGGCTGCATGAATTTTTAATTGCGGGTAGTTATCCAAACTCTTGACATATTGTGTATAAAATGTAAGAGTGTTAACCTCTTTAAATTTTTCTTTCAAAATACTGTCTGATTGAAGATCTATCAACTCCATTTGCAAATGAACTGGTGCCTGTGAAGCTTCAAAATTGAATGGATTGTTGAAAATTGGGAATTCCATTTCATTCATTTTGTGGAAGTCTTCAAAACGATTGTTGAATTCCGTGATCAGATTTTGAAGAAGTTGAGAATATTGGTCCGATTTATTTTGGTTCACCGTGCCAAATGATTTTAAATCAGGGAAATGATCCAAAGTTTGATTTTTACCTGATTTTCCCACAACCTCAACTTTATTTCAAAGGCTTGAATACATGAATACATTTGAGTGAAATTCAGATTTTTACCCTGTAACTTTACATTCAGATCAGTCAAGTGTTTATTCACATCTACTAAAAAGGCACAATCAACCCACCAGTCATTGTCATAATCAATTGGGTTGCCTTTTTCTAACATGAAAGCTTGAATAGGGTCACGTAATGCAAAAAATCTTTCTAAAACTACTCCTCGACTGACCAATGAACTTCGGTGAAATAAGGGACATCAGAAAACTTTTCGTCCAAATCTTGTAAAAACTGCCTGAATTGTCGGTGATTTAGTCCTTTGCTCCTTATAAAATTTACTATTTTAATTATAGGTTGCATGACATGGTCCATTTTTAAATGTTTGGATGCCAATGATTCCTGATGAATATATCAGTGAAATCCCACAAAATTCCCTGATGTTTTCTGTTTTAACTTAGTTACAACGCCCGAATGTTTGCCAGCCATGGCAGGAGCGCCATCCGTAGTTGTGCTGCTAAGTATATTCCAGTCGAATTCATATTCTGCTATCAAATGCTCAATTGCAGAATAAATATCATTTTCTCTTGTAGTACCTGTCAATGGGACGCACTTTAATAGTTCTTCAGTTATTTCAAAGTTAATGTTAATACCTCGTATGAAAACAGCAAGTTGAGCTGTATCCTCAGTATCAGTGCTCTCGTCAACAGCCAGTTAAAAGTTTGTAAATTCGTTAATTTTCTCCTTCAGTTGAAGAACCAAATTTCGAGATAAATCATTTATTCTTGAAGCAACAGTGTTTCTTGACAGCGAAATATTTTTAATTATTGACTTTTGAAATGGAAATGAAACTTCGTTCACTTTCAACATGCAGTCTTTAATAAACTCACCATCAGTGAAAGGTTTTGATCTCTTCGCGATTTCTAATGCAATAATAAAACTTGATTTCAGGGCATCTTCGCTCTCAGTATTAGCTTTAGTAAACATCGATTGTTGACCTTGAAGTTAAGATTTTAAAGATGACAATGTGTCCATTCTTATTTTTTCAGTGTAACAATCGAATTTTGATTTATGATTCGTACCATAGTGTCTCTTCAAGTTAAACTCCTTACAAACAGCAACTGTTTGATTGCAAATCAAACACAGTGGTTTACCTTTCCATTCTATGAAAACATATGCAATTTCCCATTTAGACTGAAAAACTCTGCACTCACTATCAACTTTACGTTTTTGTGACATTATGCCAAAATCGTAACAATTATCGAACTCGACACAACAATTGTGGATATCGCATGCGCACGACACGAGCAAATGCACAATACCTTCACAATCACTGGACTTCACAATCACTATGTCGCAGTACAACTAAATTAACTAAAATCTTTCTCCGACCGTATCGCTTCGATTACTCGACTCAACTGACTAACGTAGTGCCGACGCACTCCTTTTATATCAATAAGGAAGGTTCTAGTCTAGACTCGAAGCGCGTGGAAGATTGTAGCCTTCGTGGTATTTCCGCTTGTTGCTAAGAGATGGCGTTACTGTTTACCTCTCTCGCTTGTCTACGCACGAGCTGCCCATGAAATTACTTATAAATGTTGTAGTGTGCGCATTTTAAAACTTCCGTAGAGGAATCGAGTGAAGTCATGATTCTTCTGTCTGTCACACATTGCAATCGCGGGCCGTATTGTTACGGCCCGGGGGCTGGATACGGTCGGCGGGCCGTATCTTTGTCATCCCTCTTATAGGGTAAACACTGGCTCATGGCATAGCCATACAAATTATGCACTTCGTAGTACATCAAAATCGATTCTGGTTTGTCTTATGAATAGCATGGCATGTATTTGTTATTCGCTTCAGCATGGCGGAAGTTAAGCGACACAAACCCGCCGCGAATGCCTTTCTCAAAGAATAAGACCTTGTCTACATCAGTCAGTGAATCCAATTCCACTTGTGTGTATTTCAAAGCTGCATCAAAAGACAGTCCAGGGCTTCTAAAATAGTGAGCTGAATCGAGTCCGTAGAAGTGCTGACACAACTCACGAAACTTTTCAAACGCATCCGGGAGCAGCAATACATCGAGTTTTAGGTAATGCATAGCATAATCCCCGAGAGTGTTTATGTATCTTTACAAATTTTGAAGTAACAGGACTTCGTTCCAAGTCATGCGTTTTTCCCTACGTCTCCCCTTTAAAAAACTATACACTACTAATAAAAACTTACACCTCAAAGATATATCAACGTATCACGTCACTAACTGCACCAGGTACATCAATGTCCCAATCACCAACAATAATCGCAAACAAATAAATAAAATCCAACAATAAATATCAGTAAATAAAAACTTTAAGGTTAATTAGCATTACAACATTAAAATAACCATTAATACGTACTTACCGTAAACAAAACGATTTTATTCCAAAGTTCAGTACAGTTCAGTTCACAACTAAGTACTGTACCCGATATAGACTTGCTACACTGACTTCTATATTGGAAAAGAGTGCGCTGGTGTCGTGAACAATGCTTTGTGGGTGCGTGACGTAAGACCAGTTGGAAGGAGTATGATGGCCGCTCCTCGATTAGCAAGCATGATGGGATATTTGCATTTGGATGATTATTATTTTAATATCACTGCATGGTGATCAAGTCAAGAAAGCAGATATGACAATAGAAATTTATTTTTCCCCTTTCCCTGTTTGGAAACATCTTAGAAGAAGCATGGTTTAATATAATGGATATATTTATTGCACCTCGGAAGTGAGGAATGACGAGTCAGGTCACCAGGCCGACAGCCAGGACATAGTGGACACAGTATTACAGCTCGCTCTGTGGAGCCTGCACTGGCAGAAGTCAGTGTACAAAGTATTGAAGGTGCTACAGTCTTGAAAGCATCACAGTATTACGAGCATCATAATTCCTTGCATGCGAACCCAGTTCGCTTCGTGAAGCCTGCATTGGCAGGGATATATTGAAAGCGTCACAGTCTTTAAAGCATCACAGTATTGGAAGTATCACAGCCGATTACAGTCCGCTGCACTGGCAGGAGTTAGCGCGGTACAGTTTGTTTTTCGTGAAGCCGGCACTGGCAATGGAGGTCGTATACCGTTCGATCTCGTGTCCTCGCGGAGGGATACCAGGCGGTCTCGCACAGTTCAGTTATGTGTTCTCACACGGGGAGAAACATCGAGAAATTACAACGAGTCTTACAGCTGTATTTGCTTCAGTGATTATACAAATTAGATTCAAATAACATTATCGTTCGGCGCAATGGAATATTTCCATGCTCATGCCATTGCATAAGCGAACAGTGGACTTGTGAATGAGACGTGAACACGCGTTGCAGCTTGACCGAACCAGGCATATTAGAATAAGCGTTCTCATCGCCATGTTACAGAAAGCTTGCTCATATGTTAGCACGGCAAGAGGTAATATTAACAGATTGGTACAGTTATATTCCAGTACAGTATACCATCATTATCGTAATGTACATTCGGCATTTTAAGTGCACAATTATATAAAATGCTTTGCTGGAACATTAATCAATGTATAATACAGTGACTTTAATACACGTGCCTGTAGGTGTTGAACACTTGTGGATTCTATTGCTGCTACGTTTCAACGAACAGCTGATGCATTATATCCAGTGAAATTGTGGTGACCACGGGTTCCTTATACTTGAATGAACCTTTAGCCAGCCAAGTGAACATTAGATAGATTTTTTATTAATTCCATTTGATCAAATACATGTATACAATACATTTTTGATATAGGACACGCCAGAATTTACATCTATAAAATTAAAGTACTAATAGGTATATAATACTAATACTGTACTATAACTATTTATAACGTATTATAATAACAGATCTTAAGAGATCAAATCTTATTGGACAACTATTTACCACTTACTCTATTATCATAATATGAAAACTTAATTCTATACATACAACAACTTACAGCTAGGTATTACAATTAAAATAGAAAAGTAAAATATATTTATAGATGTCATCGCTCCTATACACTCAGATATTCAACTACAGAGTAAAACAATGGCACTGCAGATAGGCTTTCAATATTCTATCAAAGGTTTTTATTTTTGGGGCAAGTTTTATATACTGGGGTAGTTTATTGTATAATTTAACTCCTGTGTGAAAAGTTCCTTTTTGATATATGCTTGTGTGTGTGTGTGTGTGTGTGTGTGTGTGTGTGTGTGTGTGTGTGTGTGTGTGAAATATGAATGTTTTGATTTTGTCTTGTGTTATGCCTATGAACATCATTGTTTGTTTTAAGAAAAACATCCTTATTCATTAAATTCTTTTTAAAAAACATAATAATTTCAAAGATATATATACAGGGCAGTGGGAGAATGTTTAAATATTTAAACAGAGGTCTACATGATTCTCAAGTGTTTGCATTTGCCATAATTTTAATCGCCCTCTTTTGTATCCTAAACGTGCTTAGTACATCTGGCGACATACTCCAAAATATGACCCCATATCTTAAGTATGAATGGAAATAAGCAAAATAAGTATTTCTTAATATGTGCATGCTAGTGCAGGTTTTCAAAATACGTAACGCAAAGTACATCGAGTTCAGTTTAGTATTCAGATATTGTAATTGGTTATTCCATTTCAAGTCATGTTGTATCCATAGTCCTAAAAACTTTGTTTCTGATTCATTTTCTATTTGATGACCATTTAATGTTATATTCGGCTTCGCAGGATTCCTATTCTGTATAGTGTGGAAATTTAGACATTGTGTTTTTTTATCGTTTATTATGTGGCGATTAACATGTGACCATTTGGTTAACTCTCCTGTAACGGAGTCAGCAGACTGCTGTATGAACAGTTTAGTTTCACCTTTTATTACGAGTGTTGTATCGTCCGCAAACAAAATTTCTTTATCTGAATGAACGTTCTGTGTTATATCATTGATATATAGAAGAAAGAGTAGTGGGCCCAAAACCGATCCCTGGGGTACTCCAAATTTAATAATTCCCTCATTGGACAATGTTTCATTAAGTAATTTGGTTCCATCATCCTTGTGTCTCAAGCTTACTATTTGTTTACGCCTTGTTAAGTAAGACTCTATCCATTTTTTAGCTAGACCTCTAATACCATATTGATTTAGTTTTGTAAGGAGGATTTTATGGTCAACAACATCAAATGCTTTCGATAAATCCAAGAATAGGCCAGTTACATGTTCCTTATTGTCAATTAATTTCAGTATACTATTAATACATTCATAAATTGCTGTCTGTGTAGATTTTTCCGTTCTGAATCCATGTTGTGAGTTTGTTAATATTTTATTTTTTCTATAAAACTTATCAGTCTCTTATACATGATTTTTCTACAATTTTTTCAATACCAGTTGGTAAGGTAATAGGACGATAGTTATCTGATTCATCTTTTGAACCGTTTTTGTGCATTGGAATTACTTTTGATAACTTCAAAATATCCGGGTAACTTCCTGAGAGAATTGAACTGTTTATTAAGTGTGTAAGTGGAGTTATTATATTTTCTGCACATTTCTTTAAAATTGCATCAGGGATGCCATCAATGCCAGTACAGAATTTATTTTTAGCTCATTCATAACTATTCTTACCTCTTCACTTGTGACATGATTTATAAATAAAGAATCACTACATATATTTATTTTATTATTAAAATTTAGTGTATTTACCTGTGATTTATTTTATAATTTTTGTGGAATTTCAGGATAATAGTCATTAAAAGTGTTTGCTATTTCCTCTGGATAATTTATCACTTTATTATTTCCTTTGTATTTTAGCAGATTTTCCAGTTTCTTTCTTTATCACAGTCCACATAGCCCTGTTTTTATTAGATGATTGGGAAATAAAATTATCATTATGCATTTTCTTTGCTAGTCTTATTACCTTATTAAATATGCTAGTGTACTTTTTGTAGTATAAATTGAATTCAGGTGTTGTGTGGTATTGTTTATATAATTTGTGTAGAAATTTCTTTCTTTGATATGAATTTATAATCTCTGTTGTTATCCAATTGCTAGTTTTGTTATTTTGAACAGTTCTTTGTCTAAAGGGGAATACTGTTTCAAAATAGTGTTTTAGGGTACTGTTAAATGCATTAAATTTATCATTTACATTTTCTATTTTATACATTTCTGACCAAGTTTCCTTATTTAATAAGTCATTGAAATATGTAACATTTGTTTCAGTGAATGATCTGAACTTTGATTTTAGTCCATTATCATTATTATTGATTGTTTCGGGTACTTCAAAACTCAGTATTTGTCCATGGTGGTCACTGAACCCCAGACAATAGCCTTCTATTGAATCGTGATATTTATCTGTATTTTAAAAAATTTGATCAGGAGTGGTTTTACTAAATTTTGTTATTCTTGTTGGGGTAATTACTGTAGGTTTCAATCCATAGGAAATTAGTAACTGTGTTAATTACTTGCTTTTTCATGCTTAAAGCCAGACGACTACAGCAAAATAATGAGAAACTTGATTATCTACAATTTTCTGCAACATTTATTACCTTTAATGTATTGAAACTACATCTCGCGATTGTTTTCAACCTCAATTGCATTTTGTAAAGATTGACAATCTAAATAGCTTTTTAGTAAGTCTTTCAATGCTGGTGGCCGGGCCTTTTAGTGAGTATTTTGAATTTTAATTGCTGAAAGACATTAAGATAATTAATCAATCCTTCGATAAATGCCAATATTGTGTAGGGTGGGTATTTTGTAAGTATTTTTATTCTCAATTGCATTTTGTGATTATTTTGAATCTAAATTACATTTTGTAAGTATTTTCTAACTAAATTGCATTTTGTAACAATTGTCAATTCAAAAAACAGTACAGTAAGTATGTAGTTAGTTTTAGTTGTAAGTAGGTAGTTAGTTTGTCTATTAGATATGTCATTGTTCTATTAGACTGTGGTGTGTGAGTGTGTCTGGTAGCAGTTGCATTGTTTATTAGTTATAGTTCATTGTTTCAGTAGACTGTGATGTGTGAGGGTGCATGTGAGTGTGCCTGGTGTCAGACTGTTTTAGTGGTAGTATTTGTTGTTGGTGGAACTTTAGTATTTTTTTCGTTAGTAGAATTTGGTATTTAATTGTTAGTATGGTAGAAGGTTAGTATTTTTGTTAGTAGAATTGCTCTTTACTTATTCTGTAAGGGAGTAGCAGCCTTTCAGAATAAATCAATTCTTTACTAGTCTTATAGACGGTTAAGATATTGATAATATAAGCCAAATAATGGCTACACTGCGTCCTGCTGCACGGCTGAAAGCAACGGGAAACTACAGCCGTATGCTATTCCCGAGGATATGCACCTCTCTATGCATAATTACATGTGATGATGGCCTCCTCCCTTGTAAAATTTCAATCCGGAGGTAAACTAGTCCCCCGTTCGGATCTCCGGGTGGGGACTACTCGAGAGGGGGTTAACATCACAGAAGTGACAAAGAGGAAATCTGACATTCTACGGATCGGAGCGTGGAATGTTAGAAGTCTGCTAGGAAGTGGAAGGTTAGAAAACTTAGAAAGGGAAATGGATAGGTTGAGGTTGGATTTGGTTGGGATTAGTGAAATGCGCTGGCAGGAAGAACAGGACTTTTGGTCAGGAGACTATAGGGTCATTAGCACTAAATCAAACAATGGCCAAGCAGGGGTTGGCCTCATATTGAGTAGGAAACTTGGACAGCGGGTGGAATGTTATGAGCAATATAGTGAACGGATTATTGTAGCAAAAATCAATACAAAACCTACCTGCACTACAGTGGTACAAGTCTATATGCCTACCAGTCAAGCTGATGATGAGGATGTTGAAAAGGTCTACGAAGAAATAGACGAAATTCTGAGGTATATCAAGGGTGATGAAAATGTTATAGTAATGGGAGATTGGAATGCTGTGGTAGGAAAAGGGAGAGAAGGGAAGATAGTAGGAGATTTCGGATTAGGTGAAAGGAATGATCGAGGAAGCAGGCTGGTAGAATTCTGCACCGAGCATAAGTTGGTCATAGCTAACACCTTATTCAATAACCACAATAGAAGAATATACACATGGATGAGACCAGGAGATACAGGGCGTTACCAAATCGACTTCATTATGATAGATAGATAGATAGATAGATTTTTATTAATTCCATTTGATCAAATACATGCATTCAATACATTTTGATATAGGACACGTCAGAATTTACATGCATAAAATAAAAGAACTAACAGGTATATATTACTAAGATTATAACTATTTATAACTTATTATAATAGCAAATCTTAATAGATACAATCTTATTGCACAACTATTTACACCTCACTCTATTATCATAATATGAAAACTTAATTCTATAAATACAACAACATACAGCTAGGTATTAAAATTAAATTAAAAAAGTAAAATATAGTTATAGATTCCATCACTCCTATACGCTAAAATATTCAACTACTGAGTAAAAACAATGGCACTGCAGATAAGCTTTCAACATTCTATCAAAGGTTTTTATTTTTGGGGCCAGTTTTATATACTGGGGTAGTTTATTGTATAATTTAACTCCAGTGTGAAAAGTTCCTTTTTGATATATGCTTGTGTGTGTGTGTGAAATATGAATGTTTTGATTTTGTCTTGTGTTATGCCTATGAACATCATTGTTTGTTTTAAGAAAAACATCTTTATTCATTAAATTCTTTTTAAAAAACATAATACTTTCAAAGATATATATGCAGGGCAGTGGGAGAATGTTTAAATCTTTAAACAGAGGTCTACATGATTCTCTCGAGTTTACATTTGCCATAATTCTAATCGCTCTCTTTTGTATCCTAAACGTGCTTGGTACATCTGGCGACATACCCCAAAATATGATCCCATATCTTAAGTATGAATGGAAATAAGCAAAATAAGTATTTCTTAATGTGTGCATGCTAGTGCAGGTTTTCAAAATACGTAACGCAAAGCACATCGAGTTCAGTTTAGTATTCAGATATTGTATATGTTTATTCCATTTCAAGTCTTGTTGTATCCATAGTCCTAAAAACTTTGTTTCTGATTTATTTTCTATTTGATGACCATTTAATGTTATATTGGGCATCGCAGGATTCCTATTCTGTATAGTGTGGAAATTTAGACATACTGTCTTTTTATAGTTTATTATGAGGCGATTATCTTGTGACCATTTGGTTAACTCTCCTGTAACGGAGTCAGCAGACTGCTGTATGACCTGTTTAGTTTCACCTTTTATTACGAGTGTTGTATCGTCCGCAAACAAAATTTCCTTATGTGAATGAACGTTCTGTGTTATATCATTGATATATAGAAGAAAGAGTAGTGGGCCCAAAACCGATCCCTGGGGTACTCCAAATTCAATAATTCCCTCATTGGACAATGTTTCATTAAGTAATTTGGTTCCATCATCCTTGTGTCTCAAGCTTACTATTTGTTTACGCCCTGTTAAGTAAGACTCTATCCATTTATTAGCTAGACCTCTAACACCATATTGATTTAGTTTGGTAAGGAGGATTTTATGGTCAACTACATCAAATGCTTTCGATAAATCCAAGAATAGGCCAGTTACATGTTCCTTATTGTCAATTAATTTCAGTATACTATTACTACATTCGTAAATTGCTGTCTGTGTAGATTTTTCCGTTCTAAATCCATGTTGTGAGTTTGATAATATTTTATTTTTTTCTATGAAACTTATCAGTCTCTTATACATAATTTTTTCCACAATTTTTGCAATACCAGTTGGTAAGGTAATAGGACGATAGTTATCTAATTCATCTTTTGAACCGTTTTTGTGCACTGGAATTACTTTTGATAACTTCAAAATATCCGGGTAAGTTCCTGAGAGAATTGAACTGTTTATTAAGTGCGTAAGTGGATTTATTATATTTTCGGCACATTTCTTTAAAATTGCATCAGGGATGCCATCAATGCCAGCACAGAATTTATTTTTTAGCTCTTTTATAACTATTCTTACCTCTTCACTTGTGACATGATTTATAAATAAAGAATCACTGCATATATTTATTTTATTATTAGAATTTAGTGTATTTACCTGTGATTTATTTAATAATTTTTGCGGAATTTCCAGAAAATAGTCATTAAAAGTGTTTGCTATTTCCTCTGGATTATTAATCACTTTATTATTTCTGGTCAGTGTAATGTTCCTTTGTATTTTAGCATATTTTCCAGTTTCTTTCTTTATTACGGACCACATAGCCCTGTTTTTATTAGATGATTGGGAAATAAAATTATCATTATGCATTTTCTTTGCTAGTCTTATTACCTTATTTAATATGCTAGTGTATTTTTTGTAGTATAAATTGAATTCAGGTGTTGTGTGGTATTGTTTATATAATTTGTGTAGAAATTTCTTTCTTTGACATGAATTTATAATCCCTGTTGTTATCCAATTGCTAGTTTTGTTATTTTGAACAGTTCTTCGTTTAAAGGGGAATGCTATTTCAAAATAGTGTTTTAGGGTACTGTTAAATGCATTAAATTTATCATTTACATTTTCTAGTTCATAAATTTCTGACCATGTTTCCTTATTTAATAAGTCATTGAAATATGTAACATTTGCTTCAGTGAATGACCTGCACTTTGATTTTACTCCATTATCATTATTATTGATTACTTCGGATACTTCAAAACTCAGTATTTGTCCATGGTGGTCACTAAAACCCGGACAATAGACTTCTATTGAATGGTGATATTTATCTGTATTTATAAAAATTTGATCAGGAGTGGTTTTACTAAATTTTGTTATTCTTGTTGGTGTATTTACTGTAGGTTTCAGTCCATAGGAAATTAGTAACTGGTTTAATAATTCACAATTTCTATCAAGTTTTAAGAAATCCACATTTACATCCCCACAAATTATTATATCGAAATTTACTTTGCTCATGTTATTGAGTAACAATTCTAGTTTATCTATAAATAGAGGAAACTTTCCTGACGGAGAACGGTATACGCATACAATTATTAACTTAAACTGCTGAATTTTTACGGCAGAGAATTCAAAATCCTGTTCCATAATTAGATAATCATAAGCTGTTATCTGTTCATGATCTAAATTATTTCTTAAGAAGATGCAAGTACCACCATGGCTAATATTAGATCTAGAGTATTTACTAGCTTGTATAAACCCTGGGAATTGAATTAATTCAAGTTGTTCCTCTTTCAGCCAATGTTCTGAAATACATAGTGCTGAGATGTCTTTAAGTTCATTTTTAAGCATTAGATTTATGTAATCAATTTTATTATAAAGAGACTGGACATTCTGGTGGTAAATTTTAAATTTGTTACTTTTGCAAGCTTGTGTTGGTGATTTATTTACATTATTATTATCATAATTGTTATTATTATTGTTGCTAGACAAATCCGAAATACCATTGTTGCACTCCGTTAAATTTGACTTCAAAAGATGTGAATGCCAAACCTCACGTTTGGCTTCTTCTACCAGTTTCCCTGCTTCCACTCTAATGATATTACTGTCGAATTATTCTTACCATTTGAATTTACAATTTTGCAGATTTCATCACTAAGATACTCTTTTCCTAATCTATTTAAGTGTAGGCCATGCCGAGTGTGGAACTTCCTGTCTAATTTACTTACATCTACAATTTGGACATTTGGAAAACTCTTACAAATTTTATGAATTTTTCCATTTGTAGCCTCTATTTCTATATTTACACATGACTTGGGAATTAAATCGTGTCTCTGCGGAATGTTTACAATAATGACATTTGTTTTTTGCATGGATGGCAATGTACCCTTTAAATCTTTGATTACCTTTTTACTCTCATTTCTATAGACGTCGTTTGCTCCAGCGATGATCACTGCGTAGTCCTTTGCAGTAAGGGACGCACACTCTCCTATCATCCCGTTCGTGACTTCTGCAATCTGAGCTCCTGGCTTCACTGTCGAAGTGACCTCCATTTCTCGGCTTCTCTCCAAAACGCTTGCTGCTACATCTCGCCCGTGGCTATCCGCAAATATCCGCATCTTCCTGGATTTTCTCTTTATCACTTTCTTCTTTTCTTCTTGAGGAAAGTCATCATTTTCTTCGACAAGCACTCCAAATGAATTTGAGACGGGAATTTCAGTTACATGTACTCCATTTATAGGCCTAGGCTTATTCAATCTTACCTTACCAGCAATCACTGTCGACCAAGTTTCCTTGCTTTCCCCTCTGTTTCCTTTTAATTTATTCAACTCTTCCATTAACTTAGCAATATCTTCCTTTAGCAGCTTTATAATTTCGTCTTTTGAGGACAGTTCGTTTCTCAGGTTATGACATTCGCATGACGGTAGCGGTAGGCCTACATTACGACAATCGGTTTCACTTTTCTCCTCATTCAATTTTACCTGAGATCTTGTGATGATTTTATTTGCATTTTTTACTTTTATTTTGCACGACGAGCATAAATCCGTTACGGTTACACAACCTGACGAGATACTAACACTGTTGACTGTCGTCATACTAGAGATCTAAGTGAGCCTAGATGTTTACACCAAATTACACTAAATTTAATTTAATTATTACTACCTAATAGAATTAATCTAATAACCTACCAATAAAGAAGAATGTGAAATACGTATATCTTCCAATCGGGTGAAGTCTCGTAAAAGCACCACTGCTCTACTTGGTTCAAACAGTGATTGAAGAAGTCACCGAATCTTTGGATACACGTTCCCACAACTTAGTTTAAGTTTATTAAACGTTTATTAAACGTTTAAAGGTTTCGAAACGTTAAACGTTCATGGCTTTTGTAGACTTAGAAAAGGCTTTTGATAACGTTGATTGGACTAAATTGTTTGACATTTTGAAATCGATTGGAATAAAGTACAGGGATAGGAGGGTGATATACAATCTATACAGAAACCAGACAGCAGTCATTCGAGTTGAAGGACATGAGAGAGAAGCTGGTATTCAGAAAGGTGTAAGGCAAGGCTGCAACTTATCACCCATACTTTTCAATCTTTACATTGAACAAGCAATGAAGGAAATTAGAGAAAAATGTAAAGTGGGAGTGAAGATTCAAGGAGAACTAATTTCAACTCTGAGATTTGCTGATGACATCGTCATCTTGGCCGACAAGCCTGAGTATTTGAATGAGTTTTTGAATGGTATGGACTCCGTCTTACGGAAAGAATTCATGATGAAAATTAATAAATGTAAAACAAAAATACTGGAATGCAGCCGAAATAAATCAGAAACCTCTGTGGAGATCAAATTGGCAGGTGACATGCTGAAGGAAGCAGGAGACTTCTGTTACTTAGGAAGCAGAATAACCAGTGATGGACGAAGCAAAGAGGATATAAAAAGAAGGTTGGCTCAGGCAAAGAAAGCATTTCTACAAAAAAGGAATCTGCTGACATCGAATATAGATTTAGGTATTAGGAAGTCATTTTTGAAAGCCTTTGTCTGGAGCGTGGCGCTCTATGGAAGTGAAACTTGGACTATTGGTGTAGCAGAAAAGAGGAGAATTGAAGCATTTGAAATGTGGTGTTACAGGAGAATGATGAAGATCAGATGGGTAGATAGGGTTACAAACAAAGGGGTATTAAGCCGAGTGGGAGAGGAGAGATGTTTCTGGCGACTGCTAATGAAGAGAAGAGATAGGTTGGTAGGACACATACTAAGACACCCAGGAATAGCAAGCTTAGTTATGGAAGGAAGGGTCGAGGACAAGAACTGTAGGGGTAGACCAAGGTTAGAATATGTTAAACAGATTGCCTCGGATGTGGGGTGTGGTAGTTATGTAGAGATGAAACGATTAGCTCAGGACAGGGAGGCATGGAGAGCTGCATCAAACCAGTCAAAAGACTGAAGACTCAAACAACAACATTTCTATCAAAGTTTAAGAAACCCACATTTACATCCCCACAAATTATTATATCGAAATTTACTTTGCTCATGTTATTGAGTAACAATTCTAATTTACCTATAAATAAAGGAAACTTTCCTGACGGAGAACGGTATACGCATACAATTATTAACTTAAACTGCTGTATTTTTACGGCAGAGAATTCAAAATACTGTTCCATAATTCATCTCTCAACAAGATGGCGACAAGTGACAAATCAACCAAATGCGGTCAGTGTGAAAAATGTGTAACTGATAACGAAGACTACATAATTTGTGATGGGGAATGTGGTAAATCATACCACAGAACCTGTGTAAACATAAAAAATAAAGTTTTTAATCGGCTTTTGTCCGACAAAGCCAAGCAATGGTATTGTGTCGAGTGCAGTGCAGTAAGTAGGTCAACTACGGAAAAGGTTTCGCCAGACGAGAATGTAAGTAAACCAGATTTAGAAGATCTTGTTTGTGAAATCAACCTCCGACTGATAAAACTCGAAACATTGAAAAGACTCAGAATAACATGCTTAAGTCCGTGACATACTTTTCTGATAGTTTCGATAGTATGAAAAGTGGCATTTCAACAGCCGCACAAACTTTGAAGCAAGACTTGTCAGAAATTACAAAGCTCACCTAAAGAGTTTGTGAGTTAGAGAAGGATAAGGATATCGCTTGGAGTGAGGTTAAAATGTTAAAGCAAGAGAATCTCGAGCTTCAACAGTACGTTCGGCGAAACAATCTAGAGCTTCATGGCGTACCGCACACTTCAAACGAATACACTGTTCATATTGTCGTGACTATCGCTGTCCAACTGGGTGTCACAATTGTTGAGTCCGAATTTGACGCCTGCCATCGGCTACCACAAAGCATAGAAGGTCTTCCACCTCCTTCACTAGTCAAATTCTGCAGCCGGCTAAAAAAGAGGCAATTTTAAAAGGCAAAAGGTCCAAACCTAACCTGAACTCAAGTGATGCTGGAATCAATGCAAGAGCTAGGCCTATGTACATAAACGAGCATTTGACGCCAGCTAATAAAGTACTCCACAAACAGGCAAGAGACCTCCGTAACTTAGGCTTTAAATACGTCTGGACCCGGGACTGCAAAATATTCGTCCGTAAATCAGATAGTGACAAGGCTGTCAGGATCAGCTCACCAGAAGACATTGAAAGGCTAGTAAGAGACTCTTCCATCAACAAGACTCAGCCATCCCATTCACAGAAATAATAATGAATGAAGACATGGACCTACTCGTTGATGTTGACTTACACACATCAATTGATGAGCGTAAATATGACTGTATCCACGACTACGTAGCAGACACTAAAAATGAGGTTAGCCGAATCAAGTGTCTTTACCTAAATAGCAGAAGCATAAAAAATAAACTAGAAGATATCGAGATACTAATACATATTTTTGAAAATCTAGATGTCATAGTTGTAACCGAGACTTGGGTAAAAAGTAATGAAGCTAAATACTTCAACCTAAACAACTATTCTGTTGCTTTTGTACACAGAGACAATCAGGCGTGGGAGTTTATGTCCACAAAAAATGGAATATCAAAGTTCTTAACCTAGTTGAGAGTAACCCTTGCTTGATCCAGTTAGGACTTATAAGAAGTGATACTGTTCGTTTCAATAACCTGCATACTATTAATATAATTGCAGTATATAATCCTAACATAAATAACGCAACAAATTTCATGCAATCTCTAGAGCACATTCTCTCGAAAAATAATGCCAATCTTTGCTATGGTTTCACACAAGGCAATACTCGCTACCCAACAAGAATAATTGAATCAACAAGTACACTCCTTGATCAGGTGGCCACTAATAACTGTAAATATGCGTATAGAATAAGCAATATAAATAGTGATATTAGTGATCATAATATTCTTGTAACTGAGATTTTCTGGTCAAACTACTATCCAGGCAAAAACCCAATCTCGAACATAACATTTAAATACGCCCCCAACAAGCAAAGATCTAGTTCAAAAAACGTGAATAAAAATTACCGGTACATGAACAAAAACAAATTCTCTAATGATCTCAATCAAATAGACTGCTTAGATGATCTAACGAAACTTACATCGCCATGAAACACAAAATCTTGACACAGACACCCAACAAAGAAAACACTGACTCACCTTTGAAGGAAATACACCAGAAACACCAAAACCCATGGGTAACAACAGAATTAATTCAACTAATAAAACAAAGGGACCTACTACATGCTAAACTTAAAACTAGCATTCACAGGAACAATAACCTCTTAAAGGAAGAGCACATAATAAGTAAGAATAAAGTGACAGCCTTAAAACTGAAACTGAAATCCTCACACTATGAACATAAATTAACATTGAATGCCAATAGCATAAAAGATACTTGGAAAGCAATCAATGAAATGATTTACAACTGCGCAACTGAAAACAAAGATGGTCCCAGTGAAATAATAATTGACGGTAAATCTTTTGCAGGAAAAGAAAATATTTGCAATGCTCTAAACACTCACTTTATAAACATAGCACACAAATTAGCCAAAAACATCCCCCCAGTAAAGAAAGTTAATGAAATTAATGTCAACACAGATTCTATATTATTTTATGACCCCGACTAATGAGATGGAAATTCGCAATATTATATTAAGCCTTAAAATAGAAAGTAGCCAAGACAAAGATGGTATGTCAGTAAAATTGTTAAAAAACTCCATTGACATGCTAAGTAGCCCACTAACTACTTTAATAAATTTATCGTTAGAGACTGGTCTGGTGCCTGATGATCTAAAAATAGCACGAGTCATACTAGTCTATAAAGGAGGTGACAAAAGCAATCCGGACAATTACAGATCCATTTCCATCCTCCCACCCATATCCAAGGTACTCGAAACAGTAGTAAAAAACAGAATTGTTAATTTCTTAAATAAAATGATTACTCCTACAAAGGGCAATATGGATTCCGAGAAAACTCAAGCACAGAAATAGCCACAATTGATATTATCTCTAACTTGCAGGATGTCTTAGACAATAAGATGACAGCGAGTGGCCTTTTCATAGACCTGAGAAAGGCGTTTGATACTGTTGACCATGAAATTCTTTTAGGGAAACTTGATAAAGCAGGTATCCGAGGAGTAGCTTGGACATGGTTTAAAAATTACCTATCTAATCGTAAGCAGTATATTGAAATTAATGGCTACAGAAGTGAGGAAGTTAATATTACCCACGGTGTGCCCCAAGGATCAATACTGGGTCCTTCCCTCTTCTTAGTATATATTAATGACATAGCAACACTCAGTTTTCATGGTAATATAACGTTGTTTGCAGATGACTTAAGCATCTTTTACAACGCGTACACCTCCAACACCCTGATTACGCAAATGCAGGAGGACATGAATACAATACTTGGTTGGACCCAGTCAAATAAATCAACAATAAATTAAGATAAAACAAATTATTTAATAATATCTAAGCATAGAACAAAGTTAGACATCACTCAGAATATAATGCTGAATGGAAAAGCAGTTTAATGGGTCTCATCTGTCAAATACCTAGGCCTAATAATAGATGAAAACCTCTCCTGGCAAAAGCACATTGATGCATTAGTTAAAAAAATATCACCTGCCGCTGGGATGATAAAAAAATTGAGCTACTATATACCAAAATATCTACTCTGGAAAGTGTATTTTTCCTTAATCCATAGCCACTTACAATATTTGAATACAATTTGGATAAAATGCTCAAATTACCTAAAAAAGGAAATTGAGGCAATTCAGAATAGAGCCATAAGAAATATTTATAACTACCCTTTTTTTAACACTGTACACGATACCTAGTTGAGGCTATCGGCTACGCCAGCAGACATTAAGCCGTAGTTGAGGTTTTTGGGAAGAGTTAAGAAAAGATAGCGCTCAGATCGAGTCAAGAGGAATGTCAGGATGACGTAGTAGGTCTAGGATTAAGAAGGCGCTGACCGCAGTTAAGCAGATTGAATTATGGATGGAAATATTAAGCTTTATGAAGATCTGTATGGAACATGGTATTTAAACATCTTAGAAGAGGAGATATAACATGCATTATATGTGGTAATAATTTAAAGGAAGTCAGATAACCCTTAAGTTATTTTATAACATAATAGCCGAGATGATGGGGGTTCGAGATTATATTTGTGACGCAAGACCACGGTGGTGGGGAGGACGTCACGTGTCTGCGCCAGGCAGGTAAGGGTTGAGGCAGTGCAGAGACAGTCAGTCTAGCTCTGTGAGCCAAGCAAGAGAGTCGAGCTGTGTAGCACACGCCAAGCTTGGTACAAGGTCGCGCAGCGAACAGAAACAGTCACGGAAAGTGAAAGCGACAGTTTCAACTTCTCCGAGCAGCGAACGGCAAGTAGGTCAGTGAGCCGGTCGGACATCCGCAGCAAACAAGCATAGGAGGCCGGGGTTTTCAAAACAGCATTGCGAGTAGTTGGAGAACTTTATTCCAAGCTGCATTTCAACGCAGAACGGCATAGTAGAGCGACATGGCGAGGCCAGCTTTAGGCGGAGATGATTATAGCATTGCAGTAAAACCGAGCGGGTTATTTCCCATTATATACGCAAGCATTATGACAGAAGCTGAACTTCATTACTACATTGAGTTAGAACATTTATTCAGCATTTGAATTATAAAAGCAGATAGTTACGAGATACTGCAACTTGGAACTTCGAATGAACGTAGTTTTTCTTAATGACATTACGACTATGCATTTCATAACGCATTCCAAGTAACATTAACAATTTTAAGCAAACGGAATGTTGTAAGCATATGCACTTCTGAACATTAGCACGTGCATTAATGCAATTAGCCGGCCCCGTGGTGTAGGGGTAGCGCGCCTGCCTCTCACCCGGAGGCCCCGGGTTCGATCCCCGGCTCCGTCAGGGATTTTAAAACTGACGTGAGGGTTGGAACGGGGTGCACTCAGCCTCGTGAGGACAATTGAGTAGCTGTCTGACAGTGAGACAGCGCCCCGATCATGAAAACCAAGATTAACGGCCGAGGGGACCCGACGCGCTGATCACGCGTCACCCCAATATCTGCAGGCCGAATGGCTGGGCAGCGGTCGCTTGGTCGGCCTTAGCCCGTCATGGGCTGGATAGTGCCAGGGGTTGGGTTGTTGACTTATTAATGCAATTATTTCCTATGCAGTGTTATGAATTACCGAGTATGAACACAGCTACAGGGTGTTTCATAAACTTAGACACTCTGATAAAACAATTTTATTTTCTACAAGTAAAACTAAACCGCTGTGGAAATTGAACTTTCAACACTTAAACTGAACATTGTATAGAACAGTGGCGTAATGTAGAAGAGGAATAGGGGGTCCTATGTTTCTATGAACTTTTTCGTGAGGATTTGGACAATATCCGCTATGGATAACCAGAAGTTCATCATGTCGGAGTAAACGCAGACAGAGACGCGATGGCACCACAGAGCGATGGATTCGATTCCTGACGAGAAGGAGGTCCACCAGCTGATTCACTTGGGAATTTGAAGGCAATCGTCATTGCATGGATGGAATGATATTCACGCCGATCTTTCGAGAATTCATTACATAGGGAAAATCGACGATCTTTGAAATTTAATAACAGCTGATTATGAGAAGGTACTGTAAGAGTTATAACTTTCTGATACGATTATTTTCATGAATACTGGGCACACATGTATATTTTTCTAATAGGAGTGATACGATTGTTTAAGACATGGCTTTGACTTTATATGCTTCGAATTTTGCTAGAATATGGCATGACCATATGATATGGCAGGCATCATTATACGAAATTCTCACCATTGGTTGGCTTTATTAAGCAGATGTTTGGTCTTTTAGACATTTTTCCAGCAAGGATATTTTTCATGAATAGTTTTTTTTGTGTGACGAGTATTTCGAACTCGTGATCTGCAACTGATTATCTATATTACTTCGTCAGTTCATTGCATACTAGCGAGTGTGTATTATTCATCAGTAGGGATTTTTTCCATTGGATTGTTTGGAGATATTAAGATGTTATTCACTTTAGTGAATGAATATCGCTTTTATATGACAACTAGAGACTTGTTGATTCCTATCTGGTACATTCACTCATATAGTCGTCGAGATGGGGTCTTTCGTATTTATACGATTGTATGGTGGTTACTCATCTTACCCATCGTTTAGGGCACTATCATGATTAGTCGACGGGGCGAGGTCTTTCGTATTTATACGATTGTACGGTGGTTACTCATCTTACTTGCCATTGAGGGACTCATTTTTATCATCCGAGTGTACATGAGATTGTAAGTGAATCAAACAAGGAACTACTAGTCACATATCAGTCGGACTTTTGTTAAATAAAGTACAGATAAATGTCAGCAGGGTTACATTTTGTAATTCTTGTTTGCCAATCCAATATTTTGTTGCTATACTCTTTTGAGAGTAATTTCAGTTTAACAGCTGGTACAGCTGATGCTTTTGATGATTTTTATAATTGAGTTTGATACCTTTGAGAAGGATTTAAAGTAATTGAATCTTGTAAGATGAATCATTAATGGTCAGATTTATTTTAAGGCAGATCAGTATTGCAGATTTTGATATGAGAGATTATAGCACATTGGTGTTTTTCTGTGATGTGAATTATGAGAATTGTAAGAGAATTTATGCTATTTGAAAGCAGATCTTGAATTACTGAGGTAATATTTTTTCCAATTGTTTAAGAAGTTGTCTAGATGTAATCAGATTAATTACAGTTATTGGAGATTGTGTGCGTTGATAATTTGAAGCCAGTTATATATTTTTTGTAGAACATGCAACATGGTTAAGTGAAGTTTGTGATAGGCATTTTGTGGAAGTTGCCAAGTGATAGTTGCAATGTTGCTAATGCATTTTGAAGCAGACATGAGGTTGTCGAACCCAGTCTAGCGTAATTGTTGAGATTCATGCTGTATGTGCTGTATATTTATGGAGTTTTGTGGAATAATTGTTGTATTCAAATGTGATATTTGAAGAATTGAGGATATATAATGTCGTTGTGGATAGTCAGATCCAACGTGATGTCGTGAAGGCAATAATATTTTTTGGCATGAAAATTAAATACGAGATATAACTTGGAAGTGATAAAACTGAAAGACAACGTTCTATAACCCATATTAAACAATTTGTTAGGAAATTAAACAAATAAATAAAGTTGATAATACAAGATTTTCTGCGAATAATAATTAATGAAATAATAATCTGAAATTTAAGCATATTAATGATCTGACCTAATGAAATAAAAATCAGAATGACTAGATGAAATAATGAAAATCTAAATAACCAGAAGAATGAAATTTAAATAAGTTGATAAATTAAATTTTGGAATAAATCAATGAATTAAATAAATGGATGAATTAAAGATTGGATGAATAAACTGATTTAAATAAATTAATAGATGATTGGATAGATGATGAATAACTGAATTAGAAGGTGATAATTAATTAAAGAAGGTGATGATTAATGAATTTATATGGAATTAAAATAAATTTAATTGAGATATAATTTGAGGAATTGCAACTTGAGTTGAGGAATTAAACAATTTGTATTGATGATTTAAGATGATTTAATATGACGTAGATGATAAAATAAGAGTGTGTGAATAATTAGAAAGCATAATGAAGTGATGATAATAATTTTCATTTAAATGATTTAATGGTGATGAGTTAATGATTCTGACAGGAATATGTTGAATTTTGAAATGAGAATTAATGTGAGAAATATTTAATGTTGATGATGATGATAATGATGACCAATGAGCCGTGATTTTTCTTAATTCACAAACAAGTAATTATGAGTGACAATGTAAATAGTGTAAATTAATTATTCGATGTTTAGGAGCATTTTTCTAACATGTTCAACATTTAAATTATGCCATGCAAGCCATAAATTGCGTGATATTTAAAATATGTGATTATAATGTGTATGTTTAGACAGATTAATAACTTTTTCAAATCCACATTTATGATGTTAAATTAAAGAGAAATTAGGTCTCAGGTATCACAAATGTCAGTGACGAAAGACATAGTGCTACAGTGATCCTGAGAACCCAAGAGAACTTTAGAGATTTTTCTTGTTCTATGTGGATGAAATATTTTTGATTAGAAAAGAGATGGTTCGATTTTTGGACAATGACAATTTAACGTTGGCATTCGACCATACTCTCAGGTAGGAGGAATATTTAACATGTCTGTCTGACTATCAGCGTGAAATAAATTTGTTTTTATCTTAATTGTGATCTGATGATGGTGTGATTTTCCTTTTTCTTTCCTTGTCTTGAGTAAGGCTTAACCAGGAAAGGAGGTGGTTTGCTAGGAATTCAGTTGATGGCGCCCATTTATATTTGCATTTTTTTAATTAAACGTATGCCCATAACGACCCTAGAGATACTTTGTCTCGTGTTACCCACTGCTTTTTTCGATAACTCAGCTGAATTTCCGACACATTCCTTATTTGACTAGAGGTTCATTTAACTCCGCTCTGTCCTGGAACTCCAGGAATGCGATGTAATAGCAGATGGGTCATCGCATCCCCAGGACGAACGGGTACAACACCAACCAAACACCTTTATATTACGAGTAAAATTCAACCAGTAGCCCTAAATGCAGAAATCAAATGTCCTGATGTACCAAATCCTACACAAAGGTATCCACACAAATTTCAACTCACTAAACAATCTGATTTACACGCTTACAAAACTGGACATGCAGATGACATATCACTTTTCCATATCAATTCCAAACAATATGGCAGTAATAGCATTAAGTATAGTGCCTTTGTAAAGTTCAATAGACTACCAGAAAATGTAAAAATTGCACCTAGCCTATCAATCCTGAAAAGGAGGCTAAAACAATTTATGTGGAATGATTATAAAATGTCAGTTTGAAGAAATGTCATAATCTGAGAAGACAAAAGAAGAACACATTGTGTACAAAAACTTATGAGAGCTACAAAATGTTGTTTATATTTTCATACTGATAACTTTGTAAACTAAATATTGTATTGTAATTTGTCGCCAACAAGATAAAACTGTACAATTCCTTTGTACATGAGTCCTTGACTCGTTAAGGGATTAATAAAATGCATTATTATTATTATCTAATGAAAGAATGTGTGCTGGTAACCATGGCAAACAAAATCTCAGAGGGCCAACTATTTCTGTAAGACGTAATGCAATTCCATTTATTACATTACTGTGAAGTTTGCAAACGGCTATATGGATATCACGGAACCAAATTAAGCTGTAAAATTCATCAATACGTAGGCTATAATGCGCTTAAGGGGGTCAAGGGGTACACTAGACTTTTGTCACGCGATTTTCACGTGCGGGTGTGGTACGGAAGGTCTTTTATATCCCTATCCCTATATTGTATTTATTAAATTATTATCATTATTATTATTATTATTATTATTATGACATACAACGACGAGACAAAGCTCATTATTAGCCCCTCGGTGGCAGAAACAAAACTCGAGGGTTCCAGAAAACAACATTTTAAGGCTCTAAAACCAACAGTTTCTGAGATATTCCCAGAAAACTAATTTAATTTAATAAACTAATGAAGGAATGCAAGCCGGCAACCATGACAACAGGTTCTCAAGAGAAGACATCCAACTTTCCATCTATTTCTGTAAAAATCAATGCCACTCCACTTATTACATTTCTGTGAAAATTTGCTAATGGCCATAAGGTTATCACGGAACCAACTTCGACTGTAAAATTCATCAATGCGCATAAGAGGGTCAAGGGGTACCCTATAATTTTTTCACGTTATTTACACGTGTCATATGTCGTACAGAATTATATCTCCAAACAGCAACATTATTTTCAAAATATACTGAAGTGAAATATTATTTTTGCGGCTATTAGGAATTTGGGCCATTGGAGGCTAAAAGAACCTGAATATTCACGCACCACAAGCCTTTATAATTTGTTAAAGGTGTCTTCCTGTGGATGGGGACTTAACACAACCGTGAGGGTCAATCTTTATGTCAGGTGTATTGCGTTTCGTCTACGAGGTTTTCAATTTTATTTTCACGTCAGGAAGTGCACGTTAGGTGAATTTAGATTGAGCACATTCTAACTTTTTGTTTCTTCGACAAATGGGTTCATCGTAAGGATGATTTTGTTTGAAACTGTGTGGTTGATATATCCATGTTCGGACTTCTGGGTGATATGTTGTAGGTTGGTTGGTTGGTTCCTCAGTTTAGAAGCTGCAACAACGCGTTCACGTAGCCTCGTGTCTGTCGAATCTGTCTGATAACCGGTGTTAATTGTGATGGCTGTATTAGTGTGTGTTATCTGTAATTCAGGTAAGGACTGCAGACGATCAATTTCCAGTAGTTCCTACTTTTGCTACCAAATGCTACCGTCAACGACACCTAGCTGTGCCTTGGCTACTAGATTCCACCGCAACTGGCAAACATTGGAACGAATAGAGCGTTAATCAAATCTAACCTACGAATTTAGCTTCATTCAATTGTAGTTAGTGGAAGTTCTATTACATGCCATACATCTATGACATGGGACCGCCGGCTTTACTTCCCCTCCGAAATAAGGCATACTTAGGGATTTGCGGCCTTTCTGTGTATCTTTATGTACGCCTATAACTCGTGTTCGAATGTTTGGAGCATCGTAAAATTAGGTATCCATGAGAGTCAATACACCAATCATTTATAAAACTCTTCACCGTACTTCTCATAGAAGGATTGGTATAGGAAAAAACTATTCAAAATATATGCTAAAATAGGAGAAATATAAAAATTATCCTAGAAGGACGACCAAAGCAGATATTGCGCTTCTCAATGTGAGAGACAAAATTCGGGAGTCTATAAAGAGTCTCCGAAAAGCACATTTTAATGAAAACTAACTTCGCTCTGATAAACATATGAAGTAATAACAAGCCCCTAACCATTGCAACAGTAGCTCAATTGATAACGTCTGGTTATTAATACCGAAGACCGTTCGAAGAGCGGGTACTTCTGCTAGTAAGAAATATAAATAGTGATATTAGTGATCATAATATTCTTGTAACTGAGATTTTCTGGTCAAATTACTATCCAGGCAAAAGCCCAATCTCGAACATGACATTTAAACACCCCACCGACAAGCAAAGGTCTAGATCAAAAAACGTAAATAAAAATTACCGATATGTGAACAAAAACATATTCTCCAATGATCTCAATCAAATTGAATGTTTAGATGATATAAATGAAACTTACATCGCCATGAAACACAAAATCTTGACACAGACACCCAACAAAGAAAAAACTGACTCACCTTTGAAGGAAATACACCAGAACCACAATAACCCGTGGATAACAACAGAATGAATTAAGCTAATAAAACAAAGGGACATACTACATGCTAAACTAAAAACTGACATTCACAGAAATAACAACCTCTTAAAGGAAGAGCACATAATAAGTAGGAACAAAGTGACAGCTTTAAAACGGAAACTGAAATCCTCATACTATGAACATAAATTAACATTGAATGCCAATAGCATAAAAAATACTTGGAAAGTAATCAATGAAATGATCTACAACTGCACAACTCAAAACAAAGATGGTCCCAGTGAGATACTAATTGACGATAAATCTTTCACAGGAAAAGAAAATATTTGCAATGCTCTAAACACTCACTTTATAAACATAGCACACAAGTTAGCCAAAAACATCCTCCCAGGGAAGAAAGTTAATGAAATTAATGTCAACACAGATTCCATATTTATGACCCCGACTAATGAGATGGAAATTCGCAATATTATATTAAGCCTTAAAATGAAAATTAGCCAAGACAAAGATGGTATGTCAGTAAAATTGTTAAAAAACTCCATTGACATACTAAGTAGCCCACTAACTACTTTAATAAATTTATCGTTACAGACTGGTCTGGTGCCTGATGATCTAAAAATAGCACGAGTCATACCAGTCTATAAAGGAGGTGACAAAAGCAATCCAGACAATTACAGACCCATTTCCATCCTTCCACCCATATCCAAGGTACTCGAAACAGTAGTAAAAACAGAATTGTTAATTTTTTAAATAAAAATGATTACTTCAACAAAGGGCAATATGGATTCCGAGAAAACTCAAGCACAGAAATAGCCACAATTGATATAATCTCTAACTTGCAGGATGTCATAGACAATAAGTTGACAGCGAGTGGCCTTTTCATAGACCTGAGAAAGGCGTTTGATACTGTTGACCATGAAATTCTTTTAGGGAAACTTGATAAAGCAGGTATCCGAGGAGTAGCTTGGACATGGTTTAAAAATTACCTATCTAATCGTAAGCAGTTTGTTGAAATAAATGGCAACAGAAGTGAGGAAGTTAATATTACCCACGGTGTGCCCCAAGGATCAATACTGGGTCCTTCCCTCTTCTTAGTATATATTAATGACATAGCAACACTCAGTTTTCATGGTAATATAACGTTGTTTGCAGATGTACAAGATATTGAAGGTGCTTCAGTCTTGAAAGCATCACAGTATTACGAGCATCATAATTGCTTGCAGGCGAACCCAGTTCGCTTCGTGAGCCTGCATTGGCAGGGATATATTGAAAGCATCACAGTATTTAAAGCATCACAGTATTGGAAGTATCACAGCCAATTACAGTTCGCTGCACTGGCAGGAGTTAGCGCGGTACAGTTTGTTTTTCGTGAAGCCGGCACCGGCAAGGGAGGTCGTATACCGTTCGATCTCGTGTCCTCGCGGAGGGATACCAGGCGTTCTAGCACAGTTCGGTTATGTGTTCTCACGCGGGGAGAAACATCGAGAAATTACAACGAGTCTTACAGCTGTATTTGCTTCAGTGATTATACAAAGTAGATTCAAATAACATTATCGTTCGGCGCAATGGAATATTTCCATTCTCATGCCATTGCATAAGCGAACAGTGGACTAGTGAATGAGACGTGAACACGCGTTGCAGCTTGACCGAACCAGGCATATTAGAATAAGCGTTCTCATCGCCATGTTACAGAAAGCTTGCTCATATGTTAGCACGGCAAGAGGTAATATTAACAGATTGGTACAGTTATATTCCAGTACAGTATACCGTCATTATCGTAATGTACATTCGGCATTTTAAGTGCAAAATTATATAAAATGCTTTGCTGGAACATTAATCAATGTATAATACAGTGACTTTAATACACGTGCCTGTAGGTGTTGAACACTTGTGGATTCTATTGCTGCTACGTTTTAACGAACAGCTGATGCATTATATCCAGTGAAATTGTGGTGACCACGGGTTCCTTATACTTGAATGAACCTTAAGCCAGCCAAGTGAATATTAGATAGATTTTAATTAATTCCATTTGATCAAATACATGTATACAATACATTTTTGATATAGGACACGTCAGAATTTACATCTACAAAATAAAAGTACTAATAGGTATATAATACTAATACCGTACTATAACTATTTATAACGTATTATAATAACAGATCTTAAGAGATCAAATCTTATTGGACAACTATTTACAACTTACTCTATTATCATAATATGAAAACTTAATTCTATACATACAACAACTTACAGCTAGGTATTAGAATTAAAATAGAAAAGTAAAATATAGTTATATATGTCATCGCTCTTATACACTCAGATATTCAACTGCAGAGTAAAAACAATGGCACTGCAGATAAGCTTTCAACATTCTATCAAAGGTTTTTATTTTTAGGGCAAGTTTTATATACTGGGGTAGTTTATTGTATAATTTAACTCCAGTGTGAAAAGTTCCTTTTTGATATACGCTTGTGTGTGTGTGTGTGGGTGTGTGTGTGAAATGTGAATGTTTTGATTTTGCCTTGTGTTATGCCTATGAACATCATTGTTTGTTTTAAGAAACACATCCTTATTCATTAAATACTTTTTAAAAAACATAATACTTTCAAAGATATATATACAGGGCAGTGGGAGAATGTTTAAATCTTTAACCAGAGGTCTACATGATTCTCTAGTGTTTACATTTGCCATAATTCTAATCGTCCTCTTTTGTATCCTAAACGTGCTTAGTACATCTGGCGACATACCCCAAAATATGACCCCATATCTTAAGTATGAATGGAAATAAGCAAAATAAGTATTTCTTAATGTGTGCATGCTAGTGCAGGTTTTCAAAATACGTAACGCAAAGTACATCGAGTTCAGTTTAGTATTCAGATATTGTATATGTTTATTCCATTTCAAGTCATGTTGTATCCATAGTCCTAAAAGCTTTGTTTCTGATTCATTTTCTATTTGATGACCATTTAATGTTATATTCGGCTTCGCAGGATTCCTATTCTGTATAGTGTGGAAATTTAGACATTGTGTTTTTTTATCGTTTATTATGTGGCGATTATCATTTGACCATTTGGTTAACTCTCCTGTAACGGAGTCAGCAGACTTCTGTATGACCTGTTTAGTTTCGCCTTTTATTACGAGTGTTGTATCGTCCGCAAACAAAATTTCCTTATGTGAATGAACGTTCTGTGTTATATCATTGGTATATAGAAGAAAGAGTAGTGGGCCCAAAACCGATCCCTGGGGTACTCCAAATTTAATAATTCCCTCATTGGACAATGTTTCATTAAGTAATTTGGTTCCATCATCCTTGTGTCTCAAGCTTACTATTTGTTTACGCCTTGTTAAGTAAGACTCTGTCCATTTATTAGCTAGACCTCTAATACCATATTGATTTAGTTTTGTAAGGAGGATTTTATGGTCAACAATATCAAATGCTTTCGATAAATCCAAGAATAGGCCAGTTACATGTTCCTTATTGTCAATTAATTTCAATATACTATTAATACATTCATAAATTGCTGTCTGTGTAGATTTTTCCGTTCTGAATCCATGTTGGGAGTTTGATAATATTTTATTTTTTTCTATAAAACTTATCAGTCTCTTATACATGATATTCTCCACAATTTTTGCAATACCAGTTGGTAAGGTAATAGGACGATAGTTATCTAATTCATCTTTTGAATCGTTTTTGTGCATTGGAATTACTTTTGATAACTTCAAAATATCCGGGTAACTTCCTGAGAGAGATGAACTGTTTATTAAGTGTGTAAGTGGATTTATTATATTTTCTGCACATTTCTTTAAAATTGCATCAGGAATGCCATCAATGCCAGCACAGAATTTATTTTTTAGCTCTTTTATAACTAATCTTACCTCTTCACTTGTGACATGATTTATAAATAATCACTACATATATTTATTTTATTATTAGAATTTAGTGTATTTACCTGTGATTTATTTTATAATTTTTGTAGGATTTCCAGAAAATAGTCATAGAAAGTGTTTGCTATTTCCTCTGGATTATTTATCACTTTATTATTCATGGTCAGTGTAATGTTCCTTTGTATTTTAGCAGATTTTCCAGTTTCTTTCTTTATCACGGACCACTTAGCACTGTTTTTATTAGATGATTGGGAAATAAAATTATCATTAAGCATTTTCTTTGCTAGTCTTATTACCTTATTTAATATGCTAGTGTATTTTTTGTAGTATAAATTGAATTCAGGTGTTAGTGGTATTGTTTATATATTTTGTGTAGAAATTTCTTTCTTTGACATGAATTTATAATCCCTATTGTTATCCAATTGCTAGTTTTGTTATTTTGAACAGTTCTTTGTCTAAAGGGGAATGCTGTTTCATAATAGTGTTTTAGGGTACTGTTAAATGCATTAAATTTATCATTTACATTTTCTATTTTATACATTTCTGACCAAGTTTCCTTATTTAATAAGTCATTGAAATATGTAACATTTGTTTCAGTGAATGACCTGCACTTTGATTTTAGTCCATTATCATTATTATTGATTGTTTCGGGTACTTCAAAACTCAGTATTTGTCCATGGTGGTCACTAAAACCCGGACAATAGACTTCTATTGAATGGGGATATTTATCTGTATTTTAAAAAAAAATTGATCAGGAGTGGTTTTACTAAATTTTGTTATTCTTGATGGGGTATTTACTGTAGGTTTCAGTCCATAGGAAATTAGTAACTGTGTTAATAATTCACAATTTCTATCAAATTTTAAGTAATCCACATTTACATCCCCACAAATTATTATATCGAAATTTACTTTGCTCATGTTATTGAGTAACAATTCTAATTTATCTATAAATAAAGGAAACTTTCCTGACGGAGAACGGTATACGCATACAATTATTAACTTAAACTGCTGTATTTTTACGGCAGGAATTCAAAATCCTGTTACATAATTAGATAATCATAAGTTGTTAACTGTTCATGATCTAAATTATTTCTTAACAAGATACAAGTACCACCATGGCTAATATTAGATCTAGAGTATTTACTAGCATGTATAAACCCTGGGAATTGAATTATTTCGAGTTGTTCCTCTTTCAGCCAATGTTCTGAAATACATAGTGCTGAGATGTCTTTAAGTTCATTTTTAAGCATTAGATTTATGTAATCGATTTTATTATAGAGAGACTGAACATTCTGGTGGTAAATTTTAAATTTGTTACCTTTGCAAGCTTCTGTTTGTGATTTATTTACATTATTACTATCATAATTGTTATTATTATTGTAGCTAGACAAATCCGAAATACCATTGTTGGACTCAGTTAAATTTGACATCAAAAGATCTGAATGCCAAACCTCACGTTTGGCTTCTTTTACCAGTTTCCCTGCTTCCACTCTAAAGATATTACTGTTGAACTATTCTTACCATTTGAATTTACAATTTTGCAGATTTCATCACTAAGATATTATTTTCCTAACCTATTTAAGTGAGGCCATGCCGAGCGTGGAATGTCCTCTCTAATTTACTTACATCTATAATTTGGACATTTGGAAAACTCTTACATATCTTATGAAATTTTCCATTTGTAGCCTCTATTTCTACATTTACACATGATTTGGGAATTAAGTCGTATCTATGCGGAATGTTTACAATGAAGACATTTGTGTTATGCATGGATGGCAATGTACCCTTTAAATCTTTGATTACAATTTTAGTCTCGTTTCTATAGACGTCGTTTGCTCCAGCGGTGATAACTGCGTAGTCCTTTGAAGTAAGGGATGCACACTCTTCTACCATCCCGTTCGTGACCGCTGCAATGGGTGCTCCTGGCTTTACTGTCGGAGTGACCTCCATTTCTCCGCTTCTCTCCAATACGCTTGCTGCTACATCTCGCCCGTGACTATCCGCAAATATTCGCATCTTCCTGGATTTTCTCTTTATCACTTTCTTCTTTTCTTCTTGAAGAAAGTCATAATTTTCTTCGACGAGCGCTCCAAATGAATTTGAGACGGGAATTTCAGTTACATGTACCGGTACTCCATTTATAAGTCTATTCATATTCAATCTTACCTTACCAGCAACCACTGTCGACCAAGTCTCCTTGCTTCCCTCTCTGTTTCCTTTTAATTTATTCAACTCTTCCATTAACTTAGTAATATCTTCCTTTAGCAGCTTTATAATTTCATGTTTTGAGGACAGTTCGTTTCTCAGGTTATGACATTCGCATGCCGGTCCCGGTAGGTCTACATTACGTTAATCGTTTTCATATTTCTCCTCACTCAATTTTACCTGAGATCTTGTGATGATTTTATTTGCATTTTTTACTTTTATTTTGCACGACGAGCATAAATTTGTAACGGTTACATTACCTGACGAGACACTAACACTGTTTACTGCCTACATACTAGAGATCTAAGTTAGCCTTGATGTTTACACCAAATTACACTAAATTTATTTTAATTATTACTACCTAAATGAATTAATCTAATTACCTACCAATAAAGAAGAATGTGAAATACGTATATCTTCCAATCGGGTGAAAACTCGCAAAAGCACCCCTGCTCTACTTGGTTCAAACAGTGATTGAAGAAGTCACCGAATCTTTGGATACACGTTCCCACAACTTAGTTTAAGTTTATTAAATTATCAATAAGAATTTCTAAATACTATCAATATTCCATATTTCACTTGACCTAAGGAAAGTAATTTTATAGATTTTAAACCTCTGTTATAATATTTTACCACTTTTATCAAATATTTAGACTAGCTGCTATTTCACTACACTTTCAATGTGAGTGAAAGTGCAGTGAAATAGCTATAAGTAGGCCATAAGTAACTTCATATTCGAACATTCGCGAATACACACAAGCCATAGCCGAGTGTGTTACACTTAGGTCAGCCCCGAACTACAGTTTGTGCTGAAACTACCATCATGCAATATCAAAGTTTAATAATAATTGTACGATATTATCATATTTTGTTCTGAACTAGTCAACCCAATTTTGGATGAACTTATTAAGCAGTGGCGTTATACATCGGACATTAAAATGGGGTTACCATTAATGCCACCTGACCCAGTGAGATTTTGTAACTTTGTCGGTCAATCTTATGGAATTTTCGCCGATCTTATGGAATTATTCGTGGATCTCTGGAAGCGAAGGTAAAGTGAGCATCTATCTGAGTTTTTCGTCATGAAATAAATTTCAATGAGCAATTGGGTACCGTATATTAAATTATCATTTAAAAATATGATGCGATTATTTTCTTATGGATTCACAGGAGTGTGAAAGATGTCTTTCAGATCTATATGAGCATATTATTTTCTAATCTTCTATAATGCGCTGATACACTTGAATTTAGATCCGATTTATATGTCGAGTTATGACATGCTATTGCTGTTGGTTTGATTAATCGGATGTTTTCGTGACTCGATGCCTGCAAACAGGTGATTGCATTTTCCCATATTTCCATATGTGTGGATTATTATGTTGATGATTAGACTTGCCATTTGGGTAGTCTGACTTTAATCTTTTCCTTTGAGTGGATCATTTTTCTTTGCAATTAAATCGCTTTAGCGAACTTATCATTGATATTTGACTGAACAATTATGGTTAGTTCCATTCCAATGCATATTTCACCTTAGTCTACGAATGAGGCCCACATGCCTTGTTGGGCCGGTAGCCTAGATGTTAGGCCCCTTAAAACAACAATTATCATCATCATCATCATCACATGCCTTGTGCAGTGGAGTGGTGTTAATCGCCTTGACCCATCCTAGGGATTCGTCATATTGAGCCGACGTAGGGCCTACTTGCCATCGAGAAGTAGTGAGGTTTTAATAGCCTTACCTACGGTTAGGGACCATTTCATCTTAGTCTACGAATGGGGCCCATTTGCTTTAAGCAGTGGCGTGGTGTTAATCATCTTTACCCATTCTAGTTTCCATATTTATCATCTTTGTGCTGAATGAATTGTAAGCGAACCAAACTATAAGTGACAGTCACGTATCGGTTGATCATTATTAAATTCAGTAACACTAAATGTCAACAGGATCATTTTTTTTAAATTCTTGTCCATGATCAATTAGTTTTTCAAGTCAGTGTTCCAGTTTGAGAACAGTAATTGAAATATTTTGTTGGATGATTAAGATATAACCAAGGATTTTTGGGAGAGTTAGTTCCTCTAGCAGAGGTGTTCTGACAAAGAAACAAACCTCACATAATCATAATTATTGCGATAACTACTGATCATACTGATGAATAAATATATTTTATGAATTTATCCAGAGTGATGCTATCATCACCAAATGTAATTCAAGCTTGGAGCTTGTTGATGATTAATTCAGTGATCTCTATATTCTTTAGAGGGTGCTGAGCACATTTATTTGACCAAAGCATTGGTGGATCATCATTGTTCTTGTTAGTAGTCAGTTTATAGGATTTTATGGTCCTTATTAAACGCATTCTGTTGAGGATTTGTTTGCCAAATTTATGATGTAATGATATTTCCATAGTTTTGAGGGGTTACCACATTGAAAATAAATATAATGACTGGAACGTTATGGTTTAAATCCAGTCTGGTTCTTGATTCAGGCAATGCGCTGAATAATTATAAAGAATTATTATGAAATGGTGATTAACGTTTGCGAGTGAATTAATGATGTGATTTGATAAAGAATGGTGTAGTGGTTTTGAATGAACAATGGTCCATGTGATTATTGTTGGATGGTGATATCCATAGGTATATAACTGTGGGCAAAAATGTTTATGGCTATCAGTGTGGTTGTTGAGTGCAATATAGAAGCATAATCATCAAGTTAGTTGACTGGAACGAATCTGGCACCTTTAATAAATGTGATAAAATTTGAATAACGCCTCTAATATGACCCAGGTTAGATGTTCAGAATATATTTGAATTACCCCGAGTTATTATTATGAGATTTAAATAGCTCAAGCTGGATAAGAATTTCTGTCGTTTATCTGATCTGATTATTTGTTGAAATTAAAGAAACCTCTGATTATGACTAAATTGAATGAATGATATGCCAATTGATTAATAAATTAAAAACAGGTTTGACCACACCAGATGATATCCAAATATTTTATTATGATGATGATGTTAGGAATGATAAATAATTTTCCCCCAATCGTCTTTCAGTTCAATTTTGTATATACATGTATGGTAAATAGAATGAATAGTTTGTGTTCACGTGAATTGTTGTCAAGTGTAAATTTATGTTAGGCCTCAGAAATCACAAGTGATTATTTTTGTTTGTGTAAAGTGCTTCGGTGATTCTGAATGGATAAATGAACTTTTTTTTGGTCATGAGAACGTTAATGCAGGAAGGAGATGGATGGACTTGCAATGAACATTCTCACCCTAATATTCTTATCCACCATTCTCCTAGGCAGGAATTGTTCGGTTGTGTTTTGATTTATATTGCCAAAATTTTAATAAATTCCCTTGTTATTTTTTTAAATTTCGTGATGGCAACTTTTCCCTTTTCCTTTCCTGAGTAAGTGTAACGCTTAACCAGAAAGGTGTGATTTTCTAGGAATCCAGAATGAAAGCACCCCCTTTTTATTGTTGATTAAGCCCGTAAAAGACCCTGAGACACTTCGTCTCGTGCTACCCAAAGCTGATTTTCATTCATTCATTTATTTGCAATTGGGGTTGTGTCCCCCGGTGGCAAATTAGATATTCATAACAAATAAATAATTGTACATAACATTTCACTAACAATTAAACTCGAGTATTTACACAAATAGTCAGTCTTTTCTTAAACACACCTATATGTTTGGGAAAAGGCTCTAAGACTGCGGCAGGTAGAGAGTTCCAATTATCAATGGCACGGTTTACGAAAGAATATTTACCTCAATTTGTTCGCTGTGGTCGGCCCTTAACTTTGAAAGGATGATCGCTCCTACCCATGTAAGTAGGCTTCTCCATACGATTGCTAAGTTCACCCCATGCTGGTTGATTTGTATACGTGTTGTACATAGCGCAGAGTCTAGATTTCATCCTCCTAGCCTCAAGTGATTCCCACCCAAGTTTCTTTAGCATACGGCTCACACTGCTCCTGGGATTAAAGTCACTGTGCACAAATCTAGCGGCCTTTCTTTGTACCATTTCCAATTCATTTATGAGCCCTACTTGATATGGATCCCAAACTGCCGAGGCGAATTCCAGAATAGGTCTTACAAGTGACAAATATCCTAATTCTTTAGCAGAGGTACTACTTCCTTTTAATACCCTCATTACAAAGTGCAGGGATTTGTAAGCTTTAGAAACTACACATCATATATGACTACTCCATTTCATATCATTTCTTACGCGAACGCCCAAATATTTGCAAGAATCTTCTTCAACAAGTATTTCCAAGCCAATGTTATATTGAAAATCTTGCATTCGCACTTTCCCTATTTTTATTAGACTATATTTTCTTGTGTTTATTTTCATTTTATTTTCAATCGCCCACTTATAGACCAGGTTCAGGTCATCTTGAAGTACTGCATTGTCTTGTGAGTCATGTATCTTTCGATATATTACACAATCATCCACAAACAATCGACAGTCACTGCGAATCCCATTTGGTAAGTCATTTATAAACGCCAAAAATAACAAAGTTCCGATTACGCTGCCCTGAGGGATACCCGACTTTACGGTAATTTCATCCGAGAATCAGCCTTCAACTTTCACTTGCTGGGAACGACCCGTCAAAAATTCTTGGATCCATAAAATTACTCCTCTATCAATCTTCATCGAAGCTAATTTATGGAGTAGCATGTCATGCGGCACGACATCAAATGCCTTCGCAAAATCTATAACTACGGCGTCGACTGAAACTCCATCGTCTAACGATTCGCTAATATCTTGAAAAAGTTATAGCATCTGACTCTCACATGAGTAACCTTTCGGAAATCCATGTTGCCTATCATTAAACCATAATAATGTTTCCCACTGTTCCCTCAAGTAGTCGCAAATGAGATGCCCCATCTGTTTACAAACGATGGACGTAAGACTAACCGGCCTGTAGTTGCCCAATTCAAGTCTGCTCACTCCCTTAAATATTAGGACTACCGTAGCTCTTTCCCAGTCATCCGGGATTTGCGCATTGTTTATGGACACATTAAACATCACCTCTAAGCATCGTGTCACGGCCCTACCTCCTAGTTTAAGTACTTCACTAACAATATTATCAGGACCCTTCGATATATTGTAACGTAATTTTTGTATTAGCTTTGCAATTGCTGACTGATTTTCTTTTGTTTCAACTAGATTCCGCAACATTCCTTTATTATATTCTTGTGAGTGTGTATTCAGTACCGCGTGAAGTGCTGGGTCGTCGCATGCCTTCGCAGAACGGGTACATACTACCAGTTGGCTTCTCCAACTCAGGGTTTTCGATGTCTATTTTGTGAAAAGATGCAGTATCGAAATTATGTGGAGATTGATTTCTGTTTCAGTTAAATGTTTTACGAAATGCAATGAATTTGGCAGGATGATTATACCTGTGTGCTCATATATATACTCAAGTTATATTCGGGATCTCACGATGCTCTGCTATCCATTGCTCGGTATTTTGATATATTGTGACCATTTGACGGATGTCCCACGTCCACATAAGCGCACATCTAAATAACATCAGAGCATAAGACCCGAAAACATCTCGGGGTTAATATGAGTAATCAACCAATGTTGTAATTTCAAACAAAAAGGCTTGGCTGTTATCCAGATACACACTACAGCAAGGATAAAAAGGAGTTAAGTTTCAAGAAGTTTCCTGTAAGATAAAATGCATCAGGTCAATTTATTCATTCAATCATCCTAAACTAATACAGCCTTTCTTTCCACAGGGAGATAGCTAAACACCCTCCTGAAATAAAATACATCCTATCGCTCCCCTTGGGACCCTGCTCTAATTATGCCATATTCAATTAACGGCAGGTATTAAACTTCAAAAAATCAAAAAGTTAAATAAAAAAGATGGTATATTGGCTTTTACGGCCGGTGAATTAAAACTCAGCAATTCTTCTAGGTTTGTGCCGTGTCCTGTGTGGGGTTTCGCCTAGGACACCAAACTGGCTCATTGGCGGGCTCTTGGTGTCCCCACCCGGAACCCCACTGGAGTGACGAACTGCGCGCCACGTCCCTTTATATTAGGTGCAATTGCACCACTTGACTGCGAGAACTAAAAGCCCAAGCAGCCTTAACCTCCCTATGAAGGCTTCCAAAAAGATGGTATATTGGCTTTCACGGCCGGTGAATTAAAACTCAGCAATTCTTCTAGGTTTGTGCCGTGTCCTGTGTGGGGCTTCGCCTAGGACACCAAGCTGGCTCATCGGCGGGCTCTTGGTGTCCCCGCCCGGACCCCCACTGGAGTGACGAACTGCGCGCCACGTCCCTTTATATTAAGTGCAACAGCACCTATTGACTGCGAAAACTAAAAGCTCAAGCAGCCTTAACCTCCCTATGAAAACTTCCAAAAAGATGGTATATTGGCTTTCACGACCGGTGAATTAAAACTCAGCTATTCTTCTAGGTTTGTGCCGTGTCTTGTGTGGGGTTTCGCCTAGGACACCAAGCTGGCTCATCGGCGGACTCTTTGTGTCCCCGCCCGGACCCCCACAGGAGTGACGAACTGCGCGCCACGTCCCTTTATATTAGGTGCAACTGCACCACTTGACTGCGAGAAATAAAAGCTCAAGCAGCCTTAACCTCCCTATGATGGCTTCCAAAATTGTAACGCTCTACCTGCCGCAGTCTTAGATCCTTTTCCCAAACATATAGGTGTGTTTAAGAAAAGACTGACTATTTGTGTAAATACTCCAGTTTAAATGTTAGTGAATTGTTATGTACAATTATTTATTTGTTATGTATATCTAATTTGCCACCGGGGGACACACCCCCAATTGCAAATAAACGTATGAATGAATGAATGAAAAGATGGTATATTGGCTTTCACGGCCGGTGAATTAAAACTCAGCAATTCTTCTAGGTTTGTGCCGTGTCCTGTGTGGGGTTTCGCCTAGGACACCAAGCTGGCTCATCGGCGGGGTCTTGGTGTCCCCGCCCGGACCCCCACTGGAGTGCCGAACTGCGCGCCACGTCCCTTTATATTAGGTGCAACTGCACCACTTGACTGCGAGAACTGAAAGCTCCAGCAGCATTAACCTCCCTATGAAGGCTTCCAAAAAGTTGGTGTATTGGCTTTCACGGCCGGTGAATTAAAACTCAGCCTTCATAGGGAGGTTAAGGCTGCTTGAGCTTTTAGTTCTTGCAGTCAAGTGGTGCAGTTGCACCTAATATAAAGGGACGTGGCGCGCAGTTCGTCACTCCAGTGGGGGTCCAGACGGGGACACCAAGAGCCCGCCGATGAGCCAGCTTGGTGTCCTAGGCGATACCCCACACAGGACACGGCACAAACCTAGAAGAATTGCTGAGTTTTAATTCACCGGCCGTGAAAACCAATATACCATCTTTTTGGAAGCCTTCATAGGGAGGTTAAGGCTGCTTGAGCTTTTAGTTCTCGCAGTCAAGTGGTGCAGTTGCACCCAATATAAAGGGACGTGGCGCGCAGTTCGTCACTCCAGTGGGGGTCCGGTTGGGGACACCAAGAGCCCGCCGATGAGCCAGCTTGGTGTCCTAGGCGAAACCCCACACAGGACACGGCACAAACCTAGAGGAATTGCTGAGTTTTAATTCCCCGGCCGTGAAAGCCAATATACCATCTTTTTGGAAGCCTTCATAGGGAGGTTAAGGCTGCTTGAGCTTTTAGTTCTCGCAGTCAAGTGGTGCAGTTGCATCTAATATAAAGGGACGTGGCGAGCAGTTCGTCACTCCTGTGGGGGTCCAGGCGGGGACACCAACAGCCCGCCGATGAGCCAGCTTGGTGTCCTAGGCGAAACCCCACACAGGACACGGCACAAACCTAGAAGAATTGCTGAGTTTTAAATAAACAAATTATTCAAGTATTCTTCCAATATTAGTGAATTTATAGTTTATCACTGTAGCATGTATTATCCTAAACACCATTAACACATTCATGATGTGCAGACAATTAATAGTCCAGTCTGACATCAATTAGAAAATTAATTACAAGTCACAACAGCATTATATTTCCAAACTTTCATCAAAATTATTTTTATGTTCATTATCAAATCTTGTAACATGTCAGGAATAAAAATTCCGAAATATCTATTCTTGTTATTTAACAAGCCATCAAAACTATTAAGCTTAAGAACTATCATATTCTTCCATTATCTGATTATAAATCAGCCATTTCAAAATCAAAAATTTCCACACATGGAATTTATTAATCAATCCAACAACCTTGTTGATGTAATATAATTTCTCATAAAGATATAAATTTATTATCTTGTTAAACTTGGGTGCAACTCACTATTATCATGTAATTATAGAATTTTATATTATTTATGGATCAGTTATAACGACCAACAAATTCATCTGAAATCGAGGTCCGAATTCTCTGAATGCCCCATATCACTAAGCATTAAATAGGCTTCACAACATTTATCTCATCATAATACGGAAAGCTTCAAAAATATTAATCGTTCTGCAAAATCAAAATTATTTAGTATAATATTTGCAAAGGTTAGAGCAAAAATAAAGTAGAATATGGCATTCTACTGATGAAATTATCTGGTCGAAGGCGTGGGGTTGCTACACTGGCTAAACCCTTCTTTCTGAGTATCGTAACTCAAGGATTCATCCTCCAAAATCATTAACATATTTCACATACAACACCTTATAATCATAATCTACTATTTCCATATTTCTAAATTCCATTGAGCCTCATTGCTAAAATTAATGGATTAGGATAAATACTGTGGGATAAGTACACGCATGCCTTCCCAATTCAACTCAACGACCATGCCAGTTATTATTAAGAAATGTTTTCCTCACATATTCATATTGCCTTCAAATTGTCATCTTACAAACGTTCCCCTATTTGACACAACTGCTCTAAACCGCTACTTTCCTCTCCGAAACTATTATTATCATCTCCTTAGAGAAATCCAAATTGCATTATTTATCGAAACCTCTGTACCTCTGTCTATAATCTGATCCAAAATTTGATTATGTGAACTCCTCAGAATGGTTCACTATCACCCATAAATTTATTATTATTATTAAATATTTCAACTCAAATTTAATTAACTTCCAAGCTTACGATCTAATCAGATATTCAAAAGCATTATAATCATCCATCATGAATTAATCATGTCTTAACAAAAGTATTACCAAACGTTTGGTGCTTTTCAGTCGCTCAACACGAATGTACCCCAAATAGAGCTAGTGCATGTAATAATCTCATGTAATTTATTTCAGGATTAGGGCATAACCCAGCTCTATTTGGGTACATTCGTGTTGACCGACTGAAAAGCACCAATCGTTTGTTTACTTAGGCAACACTGAAAAATGGCTTCAAACCTCGCAAAAGTATTACCATTTTCTATTATTATTATTATTATTATTAGAGAAATCCTAAATCGCATGAAAAATCGAACTCATTAGATGACGATGGAGTATCTAATCTCCTCTAATATTACTAATATCAAATCACATAGATCAATAATTAACGTAATTATCATCGCAAGTAACTATCCTACAACGATAGCCTTCAATCAAATATGCGACAAAAGAAAAATTATGTACAGGACTGTACACCAAGAAAATTAATGAAATGACTATCCAACTATAGAAGCATGGATGCCTTGAAAGTATGTCATCATGCAAACGATAAACCGTACCGTGGAAATGCTAGTCTTCCTGGCACAAAATAAAGCCTAGAAATCCATACGAAGGATCCAGACATTAAGCTCTTGCATAATTCAAAAACAAATGCTGGTATCAAACGATGACTCCTAAAATGGTTGAATGAAATAGTCTACAGTCTGCAAATCACGTGTACTAACTACTAACTATTAAGGATGATGTTCACTTCCCTTGACATTGGTCTGCAAAGATGAATCCCACGGCTGTGGCACGCCACGGCCTCGCCATGCCGTCCGCTCGAACATGTGCATGCGGTAAGCACACATGTCTCCTCGGCTCCTTGTCACGATCCAAAGTTCCAGACATCTTCTTCCATCGCACCACCAATACGATTTAAAACTCCATAATGACGTTTCGGTTCATGGCAGTATTATTCAAAAGTGCATCACGACGATTCAATGCCATGATTTCCTGTGTGTAATCCATTAACATTGGCTTGTGCCATGAAAAATCACGTAACCTAAACTGTTGTAGTTGACTATTTTCACACGGTAATTTACCGTTCCGAAATCAGTCAGTGTTACAAGTATGACTGTACACGACAACTTTGCTCGCATTCTACTGATATTATCGCAGTACACTGACGAACCTTGCTTGCCATATTTTCCATTTAGAGCTAAATTAAATCCTCTGGTTGAAGATAAGATCCGAGTAGTAATCAGGTCAAGTGCGTAGGCTAGCTAATTGTGAGATTGGATATTAGTCCAGCGCAGTCTTGAACACACAAAGACTGGCCCCACCTACAAAAATGCTATCAGTGGACAACACTAAAACAGTGTTTCCTCGTAGGCTCTTTCTTGGCATTAGGTCTGGTACTCGTAATTCAGTTCAGAATGAGCGTTCGAATTCATGCTAGACCACACATGAAGAAGAATTCGGTACTCTACTGGCTCTCTTCAATAGGTGTGCCCAGCGCGGTCTCCTCTCTCGCTATCCCATGCGCATCACAGCTCGCGCATCTGACGTAACGTCTCGCTCTACAGGGCTACACACAAACTTCTCCTGGTGCTCTCTTCAATACATCCTCAGAATATAACAGGGGAAAAAAACTCTCATATCCTCGCCATGAGCTCGCTAAAAATGGGCACTTCCACCCCACACATGCTCAAAATAAAAATCTCCATTTTTATTTTCTTTCTACGGTGTTTTTTCGACTTTCTTATTATCTGGTTCTTGGAAAATATTCCTTGAGATTCGCAGCACTATACGTTCCCTCGATGTTACTAGATGTGATGTTCTCAATTCGATAACTACCATTATCTAAACTCTGCGCTACTCTGAATGGTCCATTGTATAAGCTGGCAAACTTGGAATACTGTTCGTTGCTGACATCAGATGGTGTAGGCTTCCTAATCAACACTAAAGTTCCTTCTCTCAAAGGCTCTCTATATCTTCTTTGTGTAACTCTTCTGTTGCGTTTTTGTGCCTGTCTCCGCAATCTTCCTAAAGCTTCCACTTCACATCCTCTCTGAATTGGTTCTATCTCTGGTCCTGTCCCACGGTCGTATGGGTTTTTCTCCATAATGCAATACTGATGGAAATTATTATCATTAATTTTTCATTTTAATTTAGATTTAAGGCACATATGCCATTTTAGTTTTCAATTCAATTCTTAATTGATTTTCCTTTTAGGCTGAGGATGACCCCATTGTGGGTCGAAACATGTACTAATATATAAAAAAATTATTTGTTTATGTATTGATTTGGCGTATAATTTAAAAGTTGAATTCTAACATCAATACGGATATTTTAAAAACATTTGTTTTCAATGGCAAATGTGTTTGCATTATATACTGATGGAATTTGCCCCGTGCTTTCATGCACTGTAGAATTGATCGATTTCATCACAATGGGAATCACATCCATCCATCGCCAATGTTCATTCGCGCAATAGAGACGACAGAACTTAGCTATCTCAGACATCAGTCTCTCTGCCGGTTTATTCTCTGGGTGTCATATAGAACATAACACCTGCTTGATATCCAATTCCCTCATTGCATTTCTGAACTTCCCTGATGTAAATTGTGAACCATGGTCCGATAATAAAAAATCTGGCTTTCCAGCTTCCGGAATAACGCATTCCCTTATCCTCTTAATTATATATGTGGAATTTGCTTTCTGAATAGGATGGATCATTGTATATTTATTAAAGACGTAAACCGTCACCAAAACATATCGGTTGGCCCTTTTTGACTTAGGTAGCGGTCCGTAAATATCTGTGGCATATAATTCACAAGGCTTTGATGGGACAATAGGCCTTGGTACTTCTCTCAACAAATGCGAATTGTGTTTGCTGCGCTGACACAAATCACAAGTCCTGATGACATCTGTGATGGTATATCTCATATGTTCCCAACTAAACTTTTCTGCAATCCTGCACAACGTTTTAGCCACTCCTGCGTGTCCCAAACTTCTATGTGCTAACCAAATGATGGCTTCCTGTAACCTAGGAGGTATGATGATTCTTAGTTTACTATGATCAGGATCGATTAATTTATATACAATGCCGTTCAATAATGCATAATCACGCGTCATCCTTTCTATAACTGGATATTCAACATCTGTCGGATCCATGTCTCTATGAAGAAATATATAAATGTTTCTTAACAATCCATATCGCTTTTGGGCTTGTGGTATCCTCTCAAGTCTTCTCAAAGTATCCTCATCATCTTGCGTGAGCGTTACTGGTAAAATACGAAGAGTAGGCTCCACGATTCTGCTTAACAAATCAGCCCCAAATTAGCTTTTCCTGGTCTATGTTGAATGGTCACGTTGAACTGTTGCACAAATGTGCCCATCTCGTGATCCTGTCACTGGCAAAATTTGTTTTAATTATACATTCCACAGCGTGATGATCGGTTCTGACTATCACTGAATGTGCAATAAGTAACTTCTTTCAGGATTCTAATGGAAAAATGATCGCCAAAGCTTCAAGCTCCGTTGTATAATAATTGCGTTTTTATGGTTTCAACTCTACTGACGAAAGATAAATAGTGTCTTGTGAGATCCTCATCTTCTTGAAGTAAGATGGCTCCTATCCCTATATTCGATGCATCCGACTCAATAATAAACTTTTTCTCAAAGTCCGGATATTCCAATTTGACACTGTTGAGCATTAACTCCTTCGCCTTATTAAAAGATTCTTCACATGAGTCATCCCATTTCCATTTATTGTCCTTTCTTAACAAACTCTGCAAAGGCACTACTACAGCAGTATACTTATGGCAATGTCCTGCAAAGAACTGGCAAGTTCCTAAGAATTGTCGTACATGCTTTACTCGTGTGGGTCTAGGAAATTCTGCAATCGGTTGAAGTTTCTCCTCATCGGGTCTATAACCATTACCATCCATGATATGTCAAAGAAATCTGATTTCTTTCTTAAAGAATTGACATTTCTTTAAGTTAACTTTGAAATTTTACTTCCACAAATCCAAGAATAAATTTCGCAGATGTAACAGATGCTGATCTTCGGTCTCTGATGCTACCAAAATATCATCCACATAGCATATAATTGTATCTTTAACCTCTTGACTTAAGTTCTGATCTAAGGCACGTATAAAAACTGCTCCTGAAGTCTTCATTCCAAACGGAAGTTTTCTAAAAACATAGGTCTGCTGTTCAAATAAAAATCCTGTGAACTTTTGTAAATCTTCGCTGAGTCTCACATGATGATAAGAAGAGGTTAAATCCACTGTCGAAAACCGCATCTTATCCTTAAATTTTCTCAATAGATCCTAGATTAAAGGTGACCTATCATATTCTGGCAATAGTCTTGAATTCAATGACCTGGCATCAAGGCATATTCTTAAATTCCCATTTGCTTTTGGCACGACAGCTAAAGGATTAACGTAGGACGTTACACATTTCTTAATTATTTGATGCTTCTCAAGATTTTGGATAATCTCTTTCACCTTCGCCCTGTGCTTTTCTGGTATCGGGTAAAACTTAGAATGATATGGACTTTCAACACACACTTGGATCTTATATTGAAAGTCCTTAATCTCCCCTGGTCTTGTATGAAAAATATCATGGAATTCTTCTAACAAACTAGTCATCACTGGAACATGCTCACATCTCTCATTAGCCTTCTCAGATGTTTCTATGCTCTCAAAAACCGTGGTCCATCTCACTTCTCCCACGGTGTATTTCTCTTCATCCTCGAAATGAACATCCCCGCATGATGAAATTTAATCGTATCCGATTCCATATCTAGAAGAGCCTCGTATCACTTGATAAAATCTGTCCCCTAGATCAGATCATGCGCAATATCTCGCATAACGACGAAAATATGCTCGAAGAAGCATCCTCCAAACTTAATCTTCGAATACATTTGAATCTTACAACCTGTAACCTTATTAGGGATAATATCTTGGATCTTAATTCCAGCTACGGGTATTTCCCAAATATCCTCCGTTAAATCCCATAAATTGTACAATCGTTCGCTTACCAAACAAAGCATGGCACCTGTGTCTATTAAAGTGTGTACCTGTTTCCCAAACACCTCACAAATAATAATAGGTAACATGGTTCTCCGTCCAAACTCCTTTATCTCGTGTTCTTCCTGAATCAAGTCTTCATCTTCGACTTCCCATTGAATAATCATGGAAATATGCTGTGTTGGAATTACTTCTGCTGGTTCTCTCGTTCCAAAATCAACGTTTTTTAATTCTTCCCAGCCGAATTATTAATACCAGAAGTACTAGGTTGATTTCTTCTATCATCTAATTCCTTCAGATATTGTTTACTTTCTTCTCCTCTCTGCTCCAGATTTTGTCTTTGTTTATCCCTGAAACTGTCATTGTTCAATCAATCATTTTGTCGAATATAACCTGTTCTATTGTATGGCCTATTGTATCCTTGTCACCTCCAGGAATTCCAATTGTTTCCATACGTTCCTCTTCTAACGTAAGGTTGTCTATTATCTTGACCTCTTCTATCTTGATAATTCCTCGACGTTTGCTCTTCCCTATTCCTATCAGGCGTTGTTTAACTTTGTCTATCCCTTAAGACTGTATATGCGGCTTGATTCTCTTGCTTGCTATTCCTCTGCAGGTAAAATTCAGCATTGGAATGATCTAGACGTTGAAGAACTTCATCAAATTCCTCCATGTTCTCAACATTAGCAGAAATAAGACTTCGTTGAACCTCCAACGGAAATTGTATAATTAGTGCAGGAATTAATTCGTAGGTTGGCATAGGTGGCTCTATACATTTGCAAGCTGAATTGCAAAATAATTCGAATATTTGTTCGGCTGTGACGTAGAATACGTTTCACGTTGCCCTGATATTCTGCTTAGTCTGCGGTGACCAAAAGTTTCACAACAGTGCCTGTTCAAACTCTTCATAAGTTCTTATACTGCGACGAACGGCTCTAAACCAGACGAGTGCTGGACCGTCAAAAAATCTACTAATTACTCTCATCTCCCTTTCTTTAGTAACTTTAGCATCCTTCAGATAATCTCGCACCTCCTTTAGAAATTGAACAGGTGAAACATTTCCAGTCCCTGAAAATTAAATCGGTTTCTCTTCATAACTCCTTACTAATGTGATCGGAGTAGAAGTACGAATGGGGGGCGTGGTGGCTCAGCGGTCTAGCTGAATGCCTTTCACCAAGGCGGTCTGGGTTCGATTCCCGGTCAATGCATGTGAGATTTTCGATGTGAAATGCCATGTCCTGTGGTTCGGATTCCACGTTAAAAGGAGGTCCCGTGGCTCATGATCTCGAGATTAACGGTCACGTTAAACTACAAGCTTCCTTTAGAAGTACGAATGGTAGAGACTCCTTCTGACCTACCTATCTCTGACAATCTTACTCTATTAGCAAAAGTAGTTTCAGTTAAATTCTCCTGTTTCTCATCAGATCTTGATTTATACTCTTCCAATTTTCTCTTCAAATTGTTAACAGTCTGACTAAATTCTTTTATTTCATTCCTATTTTGTTTTCCCTCTTCTTCTACTTCCAGACTATCTTTCAACTATTCCATTCTCTTTATCTGACTTTCCTCTTCAACAGTTAACTGATTATTTATTTTTTCCACAGTATACGGAATAGATTGAATGTCTCCGGATACAACTTTAAACTCTGTCGAAAAAGCTCTCCTCACTTCTTTAACTTTGACATGAGTTTATTTCACAAGCAGTTCCTGAATATCTTTAATTACTTTTTCATTAACCTCATTCTTCAGTTCTGAGACTACTCCTTCCTTTAATAGATCTACGATTATTCCCTGAAATTCAGATGTAACCTTCTGGACTACTTGTGTGGAATTCAGCGTACATTCCTTCATCGTACTGATTCCTAAAGATGCAATGTCGTCTTTTATCTTCCGAACATGATCTTCTAACTTATTTTCTAACGACCTTACCATTTTCTGCGTATCTTTCTTGTGTTGAGCTAACTCTTCCTTCATCAAACGGCATCTATCCTGCAAGTTTTCTTTCATATGGCCGTTGTTAGTAAATAAATAATCTTTCAAATTCTTCCCGGTATCTATGTTCCTCGCTTCCAGACTTAAGAAATTCTCTTGAGTTCTCTTTGATTTAGTTTCAAATGTTACAACTTTATGCTCAATTTTAGCATCTATCGATTGAGATAGTTTATCCTCGAATGATTCCATATTTTTCGACATCCTACTTTCTATCGATTCAATCCTTTCTAACATTATGGATTTTAATGAGTTTGAGTTTTCAGTGATTTTATATTCCAAACTTCTTACCGAAGCCGAATTCTCTTTTATTTGACTTTCGATTTTGTTTTCTAAACATTTCATTTTATTATCTATTTTAAGTTCGAGAGAAGCAGAATTCTCTGTCATTTTTTTTCTAGCGAAACAGAATTCTCTGTTATTTTATTTTCTGGAGAAACAGAATTATCTCTTATTTGACTTTCAATCTTATTTTCTAGAGAAACAGAATTCTCATTCATCTGAGTTCCTATTTTATGTTCTAGAGAAGCCGAATTCTCTTTCATTTTCTGAACCAACTCCTGGATCATTATAGTAAGGGCTTCCAGTTCACTCATAATAACAATTAGAACACTGGGGTACGATGTCAGTTGATGCTGAAGAACCTTCAATCTAAAGTGTTAGTACAGTGATTATGCAGACACGACCTTGAACTGAGACTTCATTACGAATAGCTTATTAATTCTTACATTTACTATTAATTTACTTTGAAATAATCACAAACAAAAATCTAACAAACTCAAATCAAAACTTTGAAACTGTGCATTCATGATCGTGAATCCCATAAACACCCCCATCTCCTATACTAATCCAAAAATCAAACAGCACTCGACCTCGAATCGAAATTCGGAATCGAATCGCAGCAGACTCAGAAACAAACTCAACAAGTTGGCAGCCACAACTCGAACCCCACGTTGGGCGCAAAAACTCTTTTACCTTACTTTATTTTACCATTTGACGGATGTCCCACGTCCACAGAAGCGAACATCTAAATAACAGAAGAGCTTAAGACTCAAAAACATCTCGGGGTAAATATGAGCAAACAACCAACGTTGTAATTAAAAAAAAAGGCTTGGCGGTTATCCAGATGCACACCACAGCTTTTCAAGAAATCAATAATGACCCCAGTTTTCTGTAAGATAATATGCATCAGGTCAATTTATTCATTCAACCATTCTAAACAAATACAGTTTTTCTTTCCACAGGGAGATAGCTAAACACCCTCCTGAAATGAAATACATGCTATCGCTCCCCTTGGGACCCTGCTGTAATTATGCCCTATTCAATTAACGGCAGTTATTAAACTTCAAAAAATCAAAAAGTTAAATCCATAAATTATTCAAGTATTCTTCCAATATTAGTGAATTTATAGTTTATCACTGTAGCATGTGTTATCCTAAACACCATTAACACATTCATAATGTGCAGAAAATTCATAGTCCAGTCTGACATCAATTAGAAAATTATTTACAAGTCACAATAGCATTATATTTCCAACATTTCATCAAAATTATTTTTATGTTCATTATCGAATCTTGTAACATGTCAGGAATAAAAATTCCGAAATATCTATTCTTGTTATTTAACAAGCCATCAAAACTATTAAGCTTAAGAACAATCATATTTTTCCATTATCTGATTATAAATCAGCTATTTCAAAATCAAAAATGTCCACATATGGAATTTATTAATCAATCCAACAACCTTGTTGATGTAATATAATTTCTCATAAAGATATAAATTTATTATCTTGTTAAACTTGGATGCAACTCACTATTATCATGTAATTATCGAATTTTATATTAATTATGGATCAGTTATAACGACTAACAAATTCATCTGAAATCGAGGTCAGAATTCTCTGAATGCCCCATAACACTAAGCATTAAATGGGCTTCACATCATTTATCTCAACATAATACGGAAAGCTTCAAAAATATTAATCGTTCTGCAAGATCAAAATCATTTAGTAGAATATTTGCAAAGGTTAGAGCAAAAATAAAGTAGAATATGGCATTCTACTGATGACATTATCTGGTCGAAGGCGTGGGGTTGCTACACTGGCTAAACCCTTCTTTTTGAAAACGTAACACGAGGATTCATCCTCCAAAATCATTAACATATTTCACATACAACACCTTATAATCATAATCAACTATTTCCATATTTATAAATTTCATTGATCCTCATTGCTAAAATTAATGGATAAGGATAAGTGGGATAAGTACACGCATGCCTTCCCAATTCAACTCAACAACCATGCCAGTTGTTATTAAGAAATGTTTTCCTCACATATTCATATTGCCTTCAAATTGTCATCTTACAAACGTTCCCCTATTTGACATAACTGCTCTACACCGCAACTTTCCTTTCCGAAAATATTGTTATCATCTCCTTAGAGAAAACCAAATTGCATTATTAGCAAAACCTCATTAGCTCTGTCTATAATCTGATCCAAAATTCGATTATGTGAACTCTAAAGAATGGTTCACTATCACCCATAAATTTATTATTAAATATTTCAACAACTCAGATATAATTAACTTCCAAGTTGACGATCTAATCAGTTTTTCAAAATCATTATAATCATCCATCGTGATTTAATCAAGTCTTATCAAAAGGGTTACCATTATCAATTATTATTATTATTATTATTATTATTATTATTATTAGAGAAATCCTAAATCGCATGAAAAATCGAACTCATTAGATGACGATGGAGTATCTAATCTCCTCTAATATTACTAAGATCAAATCACATAGATCAATAATTAACGTAATTATCATCGCAAGTAACTATCCAACAACGATTGCCTACATAAAAATATGCGACAAAAGAAAAATAATGAAATGACTAGCCAACTATAGAAACATGGATGCCTTGAAGGTATGCCATGATCCAAACGATAAAACGTACCGTGGATATGCTAGTCTTCCTGGCACAAAATTAAGCCTAGTAATCCATACGAAGGATCCAGACATTAAGCTCTTGCATAATTCAAAAATAAATGCTGGTATCAAACGATGACTCCTAAAGTGGTTGAATGAAATAGTCTACAGCCTGCAAATCACGTGTACTAACTACTAAGTATTAAAGATGATGTTCACTTCCCTTGACATTGGTCTGCAAAGATGAATCCCACGGCTGTGGCACGCCACGGCCTCGCCATGCCATCCACTCGAACATGTGCATGGGGTAGGCACACATGTCTCATCGGCTCCTTGTCACGATCCAAAGTTCCAGACATCTTCTTCCATCGCACCACCAATACGTTTTAAAACTCCTTAAATACGTTTCGGTACATGGCAGTTTCATTCAAAAGTTCATCACGACGTTTCACTACCATGATTTCCTGTGCGTAATCCATTAATATTATGGATTGTGCCATGAAAAATCACGTAATCTAAACTGTTGTAGTTGACTATTGTCACACGGTAATTTACCGTTCCGAAATCAGTCAGTGTTACAAGTATGACTACACAACTTTGCTCGCATTCTACTGATATTATCGCAGTACACTGACGAACCTTTTCCATTTAGAGCTAAATTAAATCATCTGGTTGAAGATATGATCCGAGTAGTAATCAGATCAAGTGCGTAGCCTAGCTAATTGTGAGATTGGATATTAGTCCAGCGCAGTCTTGAACACACAAAGACTGGCCCCACCTACAAAAATGCTATCAGTGGACAACACTAAAACAGTGTTTCCTCGTAGGCTATTTCTTGGCATTAGGTCTGGTACTCGTAATTCAGTTCAGAATGAGCGTTCGAATTCATGCTCGACCACACATGAAGACGAATTTGGTACTCTACTGGCTCTCTTCAACAGGTGTGCCCAGCGCGGTCTCCTCTCTCGCTATCCCATGCGCATCACAACTCGCGCATCTGAAGTAACGTCTCGCTCTACTGGGCTACACACAAACGTCTCCTGACGCTCTCTTCAAAACATCCTCAGAATATAACAGGGAAAAACAACTCTCATAGCCTCGCCATGAGCTCCCTCAAAATGGGCACAATATATATATCTGATTATGCCCATGGAGGAGTTGAATAAAATGTTTCTTGGGTTGCAAGGCAGCATGTCAGCTGTCAAGTCGAACATTAAAAATGGAATCTGCGGTGAGAGAAAACATGAACGCTTTATAAGATAGGCTACAGACTAGGTGTGAGAAAATGTAAATAGATTAAAGTCTGAGAACAAAGTTAATTTAAAGGATTTACAGTCGAAGAATGAGGAGTGTTTAAAGGATAATTTAAAAGCAATGCAAACTGCAATCCAAACTAGTAATGAGGAGAGTTTAAAAGCTTTAGAGGACAGGATACAGTCTAAGAGTGAAGATCATTTCGAAGCTAAGAGTGATGAAAATTTAAGAACCTTACGGCTAGATATTAAATCTGCAGAATCTGAAGGAGAAGTAAATGTGGGCATTTTAAAAAGGAAATCATTGCTCTTGAAACTAAAAGCGAAGAAAACATTATGAATTTAAGAACAGATGTAATTAATATTCAAAAAGGTATCAAATCTGATATATCGAATTTAAGTTCAGATATAGATAGTTTAAAATCAGATATATCTAAAATTGAGACTAATGACAGTAGTTCTGAAAAAACATTTCGATTTACGGATTGATAATCTGGCGAAGAACCTAGACAAAAACATAGGCAACTTAGAATAGAAGATAGGTAAAATTTAGGTTCTATAGAAGACTCTATTAAAGAAATAGAGGAGGATATTAAAGGTTTAGAAAAGACTTTGTACACAGTTAAGAGTGATGTTTTAGGGAAAGTAAACTCTAACTTAAAATCCTTGGAGGACCGTTTTCAGGCGAATATTGACGCAATATATGATAATGTACCGTATATAAAAAGCTTGAGGAAAACTTAAGGTTATTTAAGAACAGCTTAGGATCCCTTGTAGGAGAGAAGTATAATATAGCTCATGAAGCCACGAAGGAGGAATATGAGAGTATGGAAGTCAAACTCGTTTCAGGTATGGCAAATCTCGAAACAGGATTTGGGGAAAATAAGGAAACCTTTACGGGAGAGTCTACGCAGATTATGGCAGACATAGGTAAAATAAAGCAACAGGTTGAATCAGTAAAGACAGCGTGCGATGAAAAATTGGAAAAATTAAAGACAGATATTGAAGCAAACAATAGAGTGAACACTGTAGTTTCAGCAGCGAATCTAGAGACGAAGCTCAGGATAAGTCAACAGCAACACCTAGATAGGATGTCTAAATTTGGGTCAGAAATTAATAATCTCAGTTTTCAAGAGGTAACTCCGGGGAAGAGTGCAAAGACTCAGACACCGATCACTACTAATCTCAGTTGTCAAGAGGTAATTCCGGGGAATACTGCCGAAATTCAAACACCAATCACATCGGAGAATATAAGCTCAGTTCCGAATGTAACAATTCTAATGACCGTTACCCAGGACCGGAAACAATATAAGAAACCTTGATAATAAGCCACGAAAATTTTCAGGAGTTTCTTGATTTACACCTGTAGAATATATACGTGATATTAGAGACTACATACCGGAACATATAATTTCTAAGGATAGAGAACTGAGAAACGTAGAACGCGCTCTAGATGGTCCAGCGTTGACGTGGTTCCGCGCATTTAGATGTAATTTAAGAAGCTAGAACAGTTTGCAGTCGCTTTCTTACAACGTCTTTGGAGTTCGGAGGATCAATTAAATATCAGAGCCGAGATGTATTCGAAACGATACTCAACATCAAAACCGACCCATTACGCTAACTACTTTACAACGAAGTTGGTCAAATTGCAATTCCTTACACCTCCCATAGTAGAAGATGAATTATTGCAGGCTATAGCAAGACAGTTGCCAATCTAGGTGCAACGCACGTTGATAGCATCTGGTGCAAGTTCGCTTGAGCATCATGATGATATGTTGTGAAGGTTGGACTACACTAACGCGCAGATGGTTCCCGGAAATACTAGGGCAGATCACAAGGACAGCCGCGAGATAAACGCCGTAGTAGTTGACAATGCTGTACAGACAGAGAGAAAAACGTCGTGGGAGCAGAGAAGAAATGAAGGCAGCAATGGTAACTTTCGGGGGAACTACAGACACCAAAGGCCATATGACAGACCGTTTAACCGGGATCAGCAGAGGAATAGGTATCAGAAAAACTATAGAGGATCAAGATACCATGAGAGGAACCGATAAAATGACCGTTATCGAGGAAGGAATAACGACAGCAGACGAAACCAACAGTCAAATCAGAATGAGCGACACATTGAATGAAATCAAGAAAATCTCGAGGCGAGGTATAGGGAGAGCCAGGACTATATCTAACATTTTAGGAAGGAACATCAACCTAGCGCTCCATCAGAAGATTTAGTTCAGGGATCTGACAGGACAGGATCAGGTGATCATTCAGAAAAAAAACGTCAAATTAATCAGGAGTAATTTGGATAATCATCTGTAGGCTATCGTAATTTTGGAGATGTATCAAGTTGAGGACTCGGACTTAATCGAAGAGGAAGATATTGTCCACCGTGGAAACAAGCATGAGTTGCCTGTTATTTGCGTAGAGGTTCTAGGAAAGGAAATTAAATTTTTTGGTGAATATGGGGGCATGGTTAGTGTCATTTCCATGGGATGCCTTAATGATTTGAAATTGATAGATAAGATTGCTATGTTGCCAGCTGCCAACAGCAAAATTCAAGGCGTCATTCCAGATCAGATCATAAAATGCAGAAGTCAAGTACACTTAGATATTAAAGTGGGACCCAAGCACTTTGAGCAAATGTTCCTGGTCATCAATAACTTACACTTTGATATGATATTAGGAGTGGATTTTATTGGCGAAAGTGGTCTGATTATTTATATGCAAAGTAGACGCATGTACTTTTCTGAAGAGAATACTGAGCATTAGGGATCGAATATGATATGCTACCGTGGAGATATTTTGGATGGGATAGTATCCAGTATTGAGGAATCAAAAGAAAATAAGGAAGACATCAAGAGCAAAATGAATCCAGAGATTCGGGAGCAGTTTGATCGAGCTATAGTAGAATATGGGGACAACTTTGACGACAAGCCACGACTCATTGCTAATTTCTCCTACAATATTATACTTATTGATGACAAGCCATACCGCAAGAATTTTTATCCCATTCCTGATAAATGGAAGGAAGAGGTGGAAACGATGATAAACGGATTGGAAAGAATGGCATTATTAAGAAGATGCCGACAGCCTACTTGAACCCCTGAGCAGTAGTCAGGAAGACCAATGGAAAATTGAGAATCTGTTTGGACGTAAGGGCGCTCAACGAGAAGATACTTCCATGGCACGACAGGCCGCCTATTATCAGAGAGCTTCTTCGAAGGTTTAAGGGAAAAGGTTTCTTTTCAACTATAGATCTGACAAGTTCGTATTATCACATCTAACTAGCAGAAGAATGCAAACTATTCACAGGCTTCCTTTTTACCACAAGACCTATGTGTTCAACAGGTTGCCATTCGGAATCAAAAAGAGTGGTCCAGTCATGATCAGAGCGCTGAATTGCAATCTTTCAGACTCAGTCAAAGAATATGTCGTCAGTTACATCGATGACCTTATTATTGCGACTGAAACAGTTGAGGACCATGTAAATTATGTTAAGATGCTATTTGAGAACCTCAGAAGGACCAACTTAAAAGTAAACTATCATAAATGTCAATTTTTCTACAGCAAAATTGAATCTTTTGGTCATCGTATTGATGGATAAGGTTATAGGCCTAATCCGAAGAAGATTATATCAATATCTGAGTTCCATACACCTAGAAAGATCAAGGAAGTGAGGCAATTTCTAGGGATGTCCCAATTCTTCTCCGTCCATTGTCCTGGATATACAGAAGTCATGGCACCATTGAAAGATTTGCTCCGAAAGGGAAATAGGTGGAAATGGGATAGTGAACGTGACAGAGCTTTCCAGGAGGCGAAGAACATGTTGGTCAAAAACATAAAGCTTGAGTATCCTGATTTTTCAAGGAGATTCTTTGTAGAGACGGATCCGTCCAATATTGGCATCAGTGGCATTTTATATCTAATCGATGACGATAATCAACACAGATATCTTGCTTTCACAAGTCGCAAGCTCCGTGAGAGTGAATGAACCTATTTCGCAACTGAACTAGAGGCCTTAGCTGTTGTACACGCACTCCACATGTGGAAAAAGATTTTGTTTGGGCATGATATAACTGTTATCATGGACCTTAAAGCTCCTCATTTTATCCCGAAGACAGATCTGTAACCATTGTCAAAAACCATTGGATTGGACAAAACGATGGTTAGAATGGTCAGGTGTAGGTGCGGCCTTGGCGGCGCGCAGCTACCGGGGCACGGTTGACACAAAACCATTGATCTGGATGCGTTAGGCTGTAACCATTATCAAAAACCATTGGATTGGACAAAACGATGGTTAGAATGGTCGGGAGTAGGTGCGGCCTTGGCCACTCGCAGCTAGCGGGGCACGGTTGACACAAAACCATTTTCCTGGACGCGTTAGGGTGCAACCATTGTCAAAAATAATTGGATTGGACAAAACGAAGGTAAGAATGGTCGGGTGTAGATGCAGCCTTGGCCACACGCAGCTAGAGGGGCACGGTTGACACAAAACCATTGATCTGGATGCGTTAGGCTGTAACAATTGTCTAAAACCATTGGATTGGTGCAGCATAGTACCGTAAGGGCGAGGTAGGCAGTACCGTTTTGATGATGGTTGATGTGGACAATGGCGGCCACAGCGGGAATTTTGCCTATATAAGTCGTGATCCTATTTGGAATGGCTGGGTGTGTCACAGTCAGTGGAGGAGGAAACATCTAGCAAAACATCATTCCCTGATTTATTTCTCATAGTTTGATAAGTTATTTAGGCTAATTCATGTACTAAAGAGAATGTTATCGCTCGTTCTTCTATCATTCAGTGGTACGGATATAATAGGGAATACAACAATTTTGTATTGAAAAGTGGAAAAGATCTTTTGAAAAGGGTATATTTATTTTATATATTTATTTAACCAGTGAAGAATAGATATGGTCATCTTTTAGTTAGTACTGTTTTTACACAACAGCACAGTTTATGTGACATAGACAATATGAGAACAACATATTTTTGCAGAGGACTCACTGTAATCTGTTCAAAACAAAGTGCTAAGATCACTGGGAATAAGCATGTTTTATGTATTGCCGGGTATGCCATGCCTGATGTTGTAAATATTGCAATATGAAAACTACTGTAGGGATACAAATATATCAAGTGTTTGTTTCTAAATTATTACCACATCATCATGCCCCTATATGAATCAACAACAACAAGTTTCCTCTTTAGTAAATGTTGTCATGTCTCTTTAAGACTGCTGCTCTGTTCCATTTCAGTAGGTAACCTTTTCTGTCATAGGCATTGCTCGCCTGCTTTCTCATCACGGATGAAAACTTTCTGTGGCTAATTGTTGTTGTTGTTGTTGTTGTTTTGTGAGTGGATTAGGACATCACTGCCATCAGCCATGTGTACTTGGATATGGGTAAAATTTGTATGTGTGTATTGTGAAGCTAGAATTGGGAAGGAGGTTAGTAATTGTTGTTTTAATGGGCGGAACTACGTGGTCATCTGCCCCTGTGAAGGAGGTGACCATTCTCTTCTGTTAGGAATAATCCCAGTATTTACCTGGAGGAGAAAGGAGAAATCTAACCCACTTCTTCTCAGTTCAGTTTTAACTCGTGAGGCTGAGTGAATTTTGTTTCAAACTCAAATCAGAAGTATATTTCTCGGAAGAGGTGGGAATAAAACCTGGACCTTTGGACAGATATGATTGACTATAGATACGAGTATTAATTTCTGTTTTAACTGTTACAGAATAATTGGTTATTTGTGTATGTGTCTTTACTTCTCGTTGTGTAGTCGACATTTCACGTTAAAATGGGGTGAATATTTTTCAAGTGTTCTATTGAATTCTTCTATATATCGCATTTATTGAGACAACCTGTTTTCGGTCAAGTTCACACTCGCAAATTTCGAAATGCATACTTATCGATTATGATCGAAAACGTCGATATATTAGCCAAGTGTATGCATCGATCGCATCAACTTCTGACCATGTTTCATTTATGGTTTCGTTATTTATTTATTCGTGTCTGTAGAACGTAATTTGATTAAACACTCAGTCTCGTTTCCTACCAGCTTGTTCATAGCAGCAGCGCTGGGTAGCGCGCTCGCTGATTGGCAGAAGGCTATGACGTCATAAGTCGTATTGCACGGCTTTCTCTCTAGGTGGTGTTGGTAGAGCTAATGGATCTAGTGTATGTATTAATCTCCGTGATAGTACGCTATAAGATTAGCACTCCAGAGCCATAATATCCTTGGATCCGAGTTGCCGAGTCCTTTCTCACACAAATACCTAATTGTATTACACGGATATCACCCTATCACAATGGGTATCGGTAAGATATTATACTTGTGTCCCTACCTGTGGTTAATTCTGATGTATAGGTATTCCAGTAGCCATGACATAATGAATGTTTCCTCAAATCTACAACACTTCAGTTATAATTTGTCATGCACAATTATGAACATTATCGTCCAGACTCAACATATTAATACAGCTCTTGTACATAATACTCCCAAACACATACCGTACTTCACTCAAACTGTCACCTATTTGAATTGTATATCAGTCAATGTCAATGGTACGGTATCGTATAAGCACTGATGCCTCAAAGATGTTGATGTTTAGCCTTGTTTAAAGCACCAATCATGAAAATGTTATTCACTGAAAGAAAACAAACTGTGCGAGTATTTATAATAAATAAATTAACATTGCAGCCAAGCAATGGCCAGATTAGTACTTTGCAAAACACCATTCTTGATAATTTTCTGTAGAATTCTGCTTCGTTGTTAGTGTAATATAAAGACGATTACTTAAATAGATTCTGATTGCACTGGTCCATCACTACCGGTACTGCTACTAATAAAGTATACAAAATATAGCACAGAACAAGTAATATCCTACTTAATAGACAAGAGCTGCCGATAAACAGGGGGAATTAGATTTAATACCGTATAGGACTTGACATGATACAAAATTGATAGCAAAATGAAGGCTATAAATAGATTTTTCCGAAGCAAAACCTTTAGCAAAGACAGTCATAGACTACGGTAATACCGGTAATATTTAAGAAATAACTTACCTGCAAGCGGTAAACTATTGTTACTGGTATTGGTCTTGTAAGATGTTTAAAATAGCAGTTTTTTAGCACGCCAATATGCCACGCATCAACGAGAAGCGACGCTTAGTTTGTTTAATTCCAGACAGGTTGAGATTAGTCATCGCCTTCCAAACTCATAAAATTATAGACAGCGATGGATTAATTCGTGTTTGCCTAGGCAAGCATTTCCTTATAGAATTAAAAATTAAGAAATATAATTAAGAATTACGTTTTCATATTGTGATAATAGAGTAAGGTGTAAATAGTTGTCCAATAAGATTGTAACTCTATTATTATAATATGTTAAAAACAGTTATTGCATTTGTAATATATACATGTAAGTTTTTTATTTTATAGATCTAATTTATGACGTGTTCTACTTCAAAAATGTATTGTATCATCGCCATCTACAATTCTCAAGCCGTGTCATAAGGTTTGGCAACACCGCCCATCCGTCACCAGGGAGGCCTAGCGCAAGCACATGGTAATTGCTAACACTTCGTAAATAGATAGATTTTGACGCAAAATGTTACCGAAAATACAACACAACACAACGTCCGCTGAATCTACACACAATTATCACTAATAATGGATACATACTGTATTATCATGCTATGTACTGTCGATTGCCGATAAGGTAATATTAAAAGGCTATGCTATATTGAGCTCGACATTGGCTTATGTCCTCAATATATCTTCGTGAGCATGCTTATTCTTTGAGCCCACATGTGTAGAACACACTCTGAAGCTTCCTAGTACTTTTGATACTAATTTGACTCCGCCGAGGACAGGTAATTCATTTCCTGGAGATATTTTATACTCAATTCTTCTGCAGCATATCTCAGGAATTTAAAACTAGTAATTCTCTATTATTTACAAATTTACTATGCCTTGTAATTGGTAAATGTCAATAAAAGGTAAAGGTAAGTACACCGCAGACACGCGGAGATCATAAAAGTAAACGATCACCATCTTAGAATTTCATTGGAACCCGGGGTGGAATTCCTGCATTCGACCACCGTACTGAGAGTTCACTCAGGTTGGACGTGATTTCCTTTTGTCCGTCAAAGTAACGATGAACACGCTTTCGTGCTAAGTAGCACTTGTGAACATTATTGTCAGCCATCAGGCTGCTACAGTGATTGTTATCAGTGAATTGTACATCATACAGCCGCATCAGGCTAGTGAAATTATATTTTTCCACGAAAAGTGAAGTATTTGTGAAAACTGTATTTTTCCACGAAACACCTCGTGGAGGACTTGTGTAAATTTCGACCACGCTGTGCAAAACAAGTATGTTGTGTACAATAACATATTTGAGCAACATTGAAATAGATCAAATCAGTGAATTGTGCTCATAATTTGATCACCGGCAAGATTATACATTTATTTTGATTATTTACGATGGCCGTGATCATCCACGATTTTTGATGCGTGCTTGTATCTGTAATAGAAGCAGTGAAATAGATATCACTCGTATATCTGAGATTCAGTGGCAGGGATAAGGCCAATTTTGAAATACCTTCACCATTGTAGTAGCAGTGTTGATCTTGTACAGTTTAATCGTAAATTCAGTAAACTTACTTTCATCAAGATGATGCGTTTTTCGGACCACGTGTTCGACACTATTCGACTTACATCCACGATGTTCGACATGGAGTAGACGAGCAATCATGGGGGAAACGCATCTGGAATAACTGCCATGTAGGAGGATAATCCAGGTGGATTGCCATGGACAACCCATACCATGAGAATCAGGAACGAGAGAACAGGCCAGAGTTCCCAATCTTGCTTTTGGAGCCTGTGGAATACTCCAACGAATTGGAGGTTATTTAACCCTCTCATAATGGAAACAAGGAGGTGAGCTACAGGCTGTTACAATCTTGAGTCCTGTAATTTCTCTATGTACAAGGTTTGTCCACGTAGACTTAAGCTATGAGCATATTTTAGCCGAAATTGTAGCGACCACATAGGTAGAACTATCTTTAGAATATGTATTTTTCATTCTGGTAACTGGGACAATCGTTAGACACCCTATACCGTGATCTACACGGGAGGTGCACATGCACATTTATGTCTTTCATTATAACTATTTACCAGCCATATCAGAGCTAAACATTGTGTCAGTTAAAGGACACCGTAAATAAGAAGATATGAACTTCTGAAATACTTAGGGAACACCCTATATAACAGGCCACTCTTTTTTATTTGAAGCAACTTATTAGCGTACCAGTTGACAGTCGAGAGCTTCTGTCCTATTTCTTGTACTGTTTATTTAACATTTGTGAGTACACTTTTACCCCCTAGTTCCAGGGAGGAACGAACTCATGTCTTGTAGGACTGATCTAGACATGACGCCAAGACTAGTATCGTATTATTTCAAATAACACCGTACAGGTTAGGTGTTTGTTTTCGTTTGAGAATGTGCCAAGTATAGTGCACAGAACCATCGAGTTCAAGAGTAGGATGGAGGAGTGGCATCTCTTCCAAATATCAAAGCAGTTAGATCTGCTAGTGTACAGTCTTCTTTTGGTAAGGTTTGGGACTTTATTAACGCTATATCTGTGAATAGGGTAAATCGTATTGAAAGACACTCTTAAGGAATTAGTGCAATTGGTTAGTTCATCTATGGAACACTACAGGACTGTGTTCAGAGTATTCCGTTAGATAGAAAACGCACAGTTTTAACACAAGTAATGTGATTTGAGCTGCGATGCTATGAATGAGAATTTTAGCAGTGCAGAGCGCGCGGCCAACTAACAGGTGTTCTTACCCAGCATTCCTCTGTGAGACCTACTTTTATTGCTTGTTTCCTTTTGACAATGACGTTCATTTGTCATTTGCGGAATGTGGAGACCTTGAGACTAGGAGCATTATGTCACATGCTATGAGTACAGCCATTGACGGCTGAACACATGTTTTGTACCGCTACATGCGAGGATGGCTTCCGTGATCGGAACGTCTTTATTTTTTCCTTGTGAAATAAAATCAAATAGCAAGTTGTAACCAAAGGTTTATCAACTAATGTAAATTGACCCAGTTCATGTGTAAAGGCTAGTAACCCATGTATTTGTAGTGTCTCAGAACACTGTTAAGGTAAGGGTAGATGGAATTGAATATCCCCTTTGTTATTATTGGTATTCCGGCGAACCATGAGCCTTAGAGCCAGGTCGACCGATGAGTGTTTAAGACGCGCAAGTGTCTGTAAGTCGCGCAACGTGTTATTGTTACATGAGCCATTCTTAGCTCAATGTATTAGGGTGACTAATTGTTAGTCGTATCTCTGAGGAGATTTCTTTAGCCTACGACTGGTGTTTAATAGATCCAACTAAACATTCACATAAACCTGAACCTAAATCATTCTATTCACTGTGTGAAATCTACGTGATAATTAATGCATAATTTCAGCCTGATAAACTTGGAATCTTTGCTTTGTAATATTTACTACGACACCTGCATCTTCATCATTTCCTAATGGAGATGAAACCTAAATGAGCTGACACATTTTTGCTATTTGACGACAAGAATCGCTGGAACCATTAGTTAGAGATTTCTGGTTCGCGTGATACTATGCAATATAAGCCGTAGTGATGATTACGCCTTTGCCAACCTAAATGACATGCTTGGGATGACGACTGGGGGCAAATAGCTTTCCCAATTCTCGAAGGCAGGCTTGTGTGTGTGTTTGTCTTATTCTGAGTGCATTAATCAACTTGTTACCCTGCTAGTTTATAAGAGTGTATTTTTCTGTAACATTTTTGTTGTTGTTTGATAGTCTGTGGTTTGCTATCATTATCTCTTGCTTAATGTTTTGGTTATGGCGCGTCTCGTCATAATATTTTCTTTCGTGTCAGGATTTACATAGAATTTAAATGTAATTGTAAAATGGACGTGGTACCCTCCTCATACAGGGATTGGTTTTCTCATCTGTTAGATGTAACTTTTACCGAGTCATTTGCTTGTAAATTGCTTTCGGTTGATTCTGTTTGTCCCAAGAACCTAGTATTGTTGTTGCTTGTTTTTCTGTATAACTAGGACCTTCTTGAGGGTTAGTAATTTCAGTTAAGGATTTAGTCGACTCATTTCATGTAACTAGTTAGCGGATTAGCCGATTTTGAGACCCTCCGAAGTAGGATAGAAGTCACATTGTTGAATAAAACATTCATGCAATTTTACTTAAGACTGGATCTCTTTATATATTAGCTTGTGTTTTTGGTGTATTTCCTTGGGGTGTCTATGGCATTTACGTAAAAATGGACCAGATCTCAGGGACTAAGACTCTCGTGCTACACATTCCCTTTGAGAAATGCATCCGATCCTCTCATATTTTGGGTTCGAAGGAAGGGGTCGATCGACGTACTATTTCTTTCGGCGGATGATATCCGAATAACCACCTCTAATGGGCTCAATACCTCAATATCCAAATGTCTGAAATTTTCTTGCTTGTAAGCCCATTTAAGTAAAAGGGGTGTTATAAAATAACACTGACCATGACGTCCATTCGCCATGTCAAAGTAAACTGTACACAAAATCACCCGCATAAGGGTAGAACAAAGTAGTATCAAAGACTACTGTCACGATTAGTAGGGAATAGAATTAACATCTATGCGATGTCCACCAGAATGCACCATGACTGAACAGGGTCCAATCACAGGGTGACTAACCATCACTGAAAGTGAATGACAAAAATTAGTTCTAACATTACAAACCCTACCTATTGGCCCGTCAAGAAGTTCGGTTGACTCTACAATCTACTCTATTCTATACTATACCATACCACAAAAGAACCTTACATGGAAAGAAATGAACAAACTCACAAGATTAGGACGTCTACATCTCGCTTATTCCAACGAATTGAGAGATACAAGTGGGCCGCAGGTCTCCGGACTAGGTTTGTCCAAACTGGGCCTCCATCATAGGCTCTATCCATCACCATGGCCTTAACTCGTCCCCGACGTTGACGTCGTGATGTCATCTGACTCCTTCCCATCATAGTGGTTGTCATATTCCTCGATTTGGCACGTTCATCTCCTACTCTCGTGCTATATTCCTGGATCTTCTGTCTCCCTGTAGTTCTTAAGAACGCTCCTTCACATCATGGGGGTTTATCTCATCATTCCCATGGATGATAAACGGTGAAATGCGTCGAAGACGTGGTCATTAACGTAAAGCATTTTTGAAGACAAATAACCACTCAAAAATATTGAAATTTGTAGCAATGCTTTCACTGAAGCTAGTTATAATTGTGGTAACAAGCTCACTGAAGTTACACGGCGCAGATGACAGTAAAAATTGGCCATGCACTTATCTGCTTTCACTTCACAGATTCTATGCTTATATACTGCTCAAAAAAATTAAAGCACCACTTTTTTCAAATGCCACCAAATTTTGAAAAGTTGACCTACAAGCTCGAAATCTCAGTATTACGTTTGTCCTGACGCCTACCAAGCATATGCTTCAGCACAACTCCCCAACTTGAGTAGTTTCGGGGTAGCACCCCGAAAACCAGCCCATTTTCGAAAACCGCAAATTGAAGTTTGCGAAAAACGCTGCAGGACTTGTGGCAGGTTGCCAAAGCAGTCGAAAATGAATGAGTCTTGCTCTTAAAGGTTCCACAAGCACGTAGAAATCGTTACATTTGACGTTTCGGCATTTTCAACCCCCTTCATCATCCCCTAAACATGGACTACCATTGGGGGCGTCTGAGAAGGTACCGGGTGTGTTTAACCATCTGAAAACCTGCACACCGTCCTCAGTTGCTGATTTCAGTAAGTTCTTAAGGCCTCCGGCAATGTCCACACCCCCTAACACCCTCAACTGGCATGGGACCAAATCACCCCCTCTCGATTCACCCCTAAGGAAGGTTTTAATCGAGATGTTTATCAGTGCTGTGAATGCAGGGGTCTTCCCCTACCGTTTCAAAAAAGGAGCTGTGCCTTTGTCACCACCCCTTCCCCTGCAACCCCCGTTTGTATGATTTTTCGAATCAGGCACTTTTTAAGGGCTGAAACGAGGTCTTAATCGCTGAAAGGGCTGTAAAGGTCCTTAGAAGTAGTGGTGACACGAAATCAACCCCTTCCGATCGATGATTGACATTCCGTCCCCCAAATTCGAAATTTTTGCACCCCCAACCCTCCCTGTCTGGACGCGTAACGCGTCATGGCAGAGTTTTCAGAGTTGGATGGAAATGAAGCTTATGGCCTGCAATGGAGCCCAAAACAGCAGGTTGGATAGAAATTCATCGGTAGGTTGGGAAACGGGACCAAAATTTTTCAAAAAAGTATACAGCCTACAGTAAGTACGCCCATGCATAGGCAACCCACATCACGTCCGTGCGTGTGGGTTGCCTATGATCGGCAATAGGTTACAAAGTTTGGCAATGAGAGAAAAATGACGTGATGTGGGTTGCCTATGCATTGGTGTACTTACTAGAGGCTGTTAACTTTTTTGAAAACATTTTGGTCCCGTTTCCCACCCTACCGATGAATTTCCATCCAACCTGCTGTTTTGGGCTCCATTGCAGGCCATAAGCTTCATTTCCATCCAACTCTGAAAACTCTGCCATGACGCGTTACGCGTCCAGACAGGGAGGGTTGGGGGTGCAAAAATTTCGAATTTCGGGGACGGAATGTCAATCATCGATCGGAAGGGGTTGATTTCGTGTCACCACTACTTCTAAGGACCTTTACAGCCCTTTCAGCGATTAAAACCTCGTTCCAGCCCTTAAAAAGGGCCTGATTCGAAAAATCATACAAACGGGGGTTGCAGGGGAAGGGGTGGTGACAAAGGCACAGCTCCTTTTTTGAAACGGTAGGGGAAGACCCCCGCATTCACAGCACTGATAAACATCTCGATTAAAACCTTCCTTAGGGGTGAATCGAGAGGGGGTGATTTGGTCCCATGCCAGTTGAGGGTGTTAGGGGGTGTGGACATTGCGGAGGCCTTAAGAATTTACTGAAATCAGCAACTGAGGACGGTGTGCAGGTTTTCAGATGGTTAAACACACCCGGTACCTTCTCAGACGCCCCCAATGGTAGTCCATGTTTAGGGGATGATGAAGGGGGTTGAAAATGCCCAAACGTCAAATGTAACGATTTCTACGTGTTTGTGGAACCTTTAAGAGCAAGACTCATTCATTTTCGACTGCTTTGGCAACCTGCGACAAGTCCTGCAGCGTTTTTCGCAAACTTCAATTTGCGGTTTTCGAAAATCGGCTGGTTTTCGGGGTGCTACCCCGAAACTACTCAAGTTGGGGAGTTGTGCTGAAGCATATGCTTGGTAGGCGTCAGGACAAACGTCATACTGAGATTTCGAGCTTGTAGGTCAACTTTTCAAAATTTGGTGGCCTTTGAAAAAAGTGGTGCTTTAATTTTTTTGAGCAGTATAGAATCTCGTGGCATCGATGTGATCCACAGAAAAATTCACTCGCTCTTGAGGTCATAGTAACATTTATGAGTATTAGTGTTGAAATAATGCACCTCATTAGACATTACTTGCGGTCATAGTAACATTTATGATTATTAGTGTTGAAATAATGCACCTCATTTGACATCAAATCAGTGTTACTGATATATTTCGTTTCACACGAAGACATAGATTTTTACACAAGCACGTGGCTAAAAATGTGGTGTTCCACGTTATGAAAATATTCTCACTTTTGATAATTTCAAAATAATTGTAGCACAAGCCTTCACTGGCTTTAATTTCCACTCAATAACTTCACTGTTTGGTGCTAATTAATGCACGATGCAAATTGATAACTTCCTTCGCCTATAGGCGGACTGTTTCCATCGTCTTTCAAGACGGACTAAAAACACATCCTATTAGGATGGATAACCATACACGAGTGCAAGGAGCTCTGTCCTCTGTCGCTGGATCTAGCATATACTCTAGTCGTGTAGCGACTGATTGGTTCCGGTTCGCGTGTCTGCGATGACAATACCTTACCGAAAAAATATGTAACATTCTCCAGAATGTTTCGATGATACAGAATGACGAAATGTGAAGATCTGAGCCTTGTAGAAAGATGAAACATGTTAATAAGGACTCAGATAAAAATATAATGGGATTCTCCAAAGTCAAAAATGCAACCATTAATAATTCCAAAGTATGACAGCATACAGTCATGCTGCTGGTCGGTGGGTGCGTTCTAAGATGATGCATCGAAAATGCGTTGCAATGAAAAATATCACATGAGCCTAAGATCAGCGGGCTCAGTATATCTAATCATCCATGTTTTTCTTTTTCTATTTCTTTGATAATGTTGTACCGAGTTTTCAGCTGAGAATTGTGATGAGTCGGGCCACGCAATCCGAGGTTGGAATATCGGGCACAGTACGGACTCTACAAAACCTTGCCAATTCTACCAACAGCACCGCTTGAGAATCGTAGACGGCGATGATTAAGGACGTATCCTACACTGACGCTTCCATCAACTCTGCCCACATCGCAGCAGGAAAGTTAGCTCCTTTATTAGAAAACTTCAAAGTTGTGGCCATTTCAACTATAGTGCGCATCTTACGCTCATTTCCACCATTTTGCTGAGGTATGTAGGGTGATGTCAATCTGTAAATGATACCTACTGATCGTAAAACTTCCTGAACTTCCTTATTATCGAATTCTCCACCGTTATCATTTAGCATCTCTTTGATACTGTGGCCCAATGTCTTTGAGTGTTGAAGATCTTGTCTTAATGCATCCTTGACTTCCGAATTTTCTTTTATAATGAAGCAGTAGCGAAATTTTGTGTAGATGCCCTTGAACACGACCATATATCTCTTCTTCTGAAAAGATTAATCAAATGACTCCACAAACATCAGCTTACATTAGTTCGCCAGGTATGGTTGTCTTTTCTCTTGAACCAAATGGCAGCCGGTGTGCTTTGCCATAAACACATGGCTCTCAAAATTCCTTCGTGAAAGGAACATTTGCACCTAATTCCTTATTCAGCATTACCTTGACTTGACACTTGTCCTGATGTCCCCATCTTTCATGGTACAGTTGCAATAATGAAGTGTCATTAACATCATTTAGCTCAGCATTTTCTTTGGGCATGCCTTATACAATGTCCCACAAGGCCCCCTGTTGAAATGTAATTATGTTTACAACTGACTAACCTCTACTGTAAATCTAGGTTGGCAACAATGTGATCAAAAATGTAATTTACTTTTGTAAGTTGGCAATTGTTTTAAACCAGAAGGAGAAGTACAGCTAACGGCGAAATGTATGTGAAAGATATTGTCTGCAAAATCTGAAGCATTCAGCCATCAAAATTGTATCTCTATCAAAAGTAGAGAAGTTTTTGATAAATCAAAAACACGCTTTATGCTGTAGAGTCAAAAGGCGCCTTTTGATGGTATTTGCTGTTTAATTTGATAAATAAAAGGTCGTCACACATATTGAAAACGACTTGATCAGTCATCCTCGCTCTGAGCCATAGAATTTCAACAGGTTATGGGCCCAGGTACCGCTCATACGTCAGTTACGCTGAGCATTACGGGAAACAATTTGGACATCGAGAAAAAGTCAGCCGAGTCAGTCGTCGTCGTCAAAGTCAGAAGTCAGTCCTCAGGTCAGTCCAGTCATTCGAGAAAGTCCTCGTCAGTCATCGCAGACAAAGTCAGCCCCGTCGAAGAGGACGTCAAGCACATCGTCATTCCGAGAAACGTCAGCTAAGGCAATCTAACCTCAAAACGCCAGTCAAGTAGTATTCAATTTGAGAATAGATAGTAAAATCTTGCGAGATCAAACTTTTGCAAATTTGTCTTATTTTTTAAGCTTAATTTTGCTTTTAAAGTCAAGTCATGGATACAGTAAAGGTTCATTTAGAAACTTTGACAGGATATTTGCAAGGAAATGTCAATTATGATTCTTGGCGTTCCAAAATTAATTTATCTATGAGAACAAAAGTTTGTTTTGATATTGCAACTGGTTTGACTGTCAAACCAGCAGGTGCAAACTCTGATCCTGTACGTAATTGGATAAAGAATGACGTAGAAGCTCAAGCGCTTATAGGTTTAAATGTCAGTAGTAATATAGCGAAAAAGCTAGTCATATGCCAAACTGCAAAAAAAATGTTAGATAAGCTAGAAAATGATTATGGTAGAAAATCAGATATTACTGTTGAGGGTTTGCAAAGAAAATCTTATGGTTTGGTTTTTGACAGCCAAAAGTCAGCTGTTGAGAATTACTTGGAGATTAAACAGCCAAATATCTGTCATCAGATGACGACAGGGTGAAGTTGGATCATGACACGAATGCTGAGTATGCTACCACCTAAGCTGCACCTTTTCAAAACAGCCTGGGACAATGTGTCAGGAGCCGACAAAACTATTGAAACACTTATCGAAAGATTGAGGCTGGCAGATGATCGACTCAATGAAGGTAAAAAGAAAGTGAAGCAACTGCAGTCAACGCACTCATCGCAAAGGAGAAGAAAACTGGAAATCAGTCTGCTCACAACAATAGCAACAGGCAAGGTTAAATCGCGCCAGTCAGCTGCTTTAAGTGTGGACAGAAAGGACATATGAAAATACACTGCAGAAACAAACCTTGCGCCAAGTGTCTTGCCTTTTGTAAAGAAAACTACCCTTGTCATGTGTGTGGACAGAAAGGTCACTTCGCAAGAGACTATACAAGGAAGGATGACAACAAAAAGGGAAATGGAAGGTCAGAACGGAGTGAACAGAAGAGCTCGAATCACCCACACTGCGCACTAGCATCAGTGGGACTGTCAAATGCAGAGCTGAACAGTCTCAATTCGAAATGTAACATACGAAATCACCGGTACCAGGACTCTGGAACTGCATAACATATGGCATCACACAGGAACTGGTTCGTCAAATTGATTGAGTCGGAAACTCCATCTCATATTGTCATCGGAGATGCGACTGTACTAGAGGGCGTGGGTATCGGCAACGTTCAACTTGAGGCATTCAACGGAACAGAATGGTACAAGGTCGTACAGGAGGAATTGCTTTACGTGCCCAAGCTGAACTACAATTTGATATCTGTCAGTCAGATTCTTGACAGAGGTTATGTCCAAACTGCAAACAAAGAGAAGTCAATATCCGAAAGGTCTGTTCATCGTGAAACTGTGGTCATGGCATTCAGAGAAGGTAACCTCTACTGAATGATGCTACGCCAGGAGAAGTCTGAAGCCTGTATGGTAGCCACCGCGATTGTAATCTGGCACGAGAGGCTCGCACACCAAAACCTGAAGTATGTATGCTTTGGACAGGAATGACATTCCATACGTTGATGATTGAAACGACAGAGTCTGCGAAGGATGCACCTACGGGAAGCAACATCAGGTATCTCACCCACTGAATGAGAAGGTTGCTACCCAACCATTGGATCTGGTCCACGTAGATATCACTAGGAGGAGCAAAATACTTCTTGCTTTTCAAGGATGATTTTTCACATTTCCGAACAGTGTACATTTTGAAGACGAAGGACGAAGTCGCAGCCAAACTGGATATTTTCATGAAGCTGGTGGAAAAACAATTCGGAAGAAAGGTGAAAATTCTACGATCCGATAATGGAACCGAGATCAAGAATGCCAACACGTAAGCTGCTGAAGGAGGGTAGAAGGAGTGAACTATTCTGTTTTCACGATCAACCGGACTGGCACAAGTTCAGTCAAAGGAAAGAGTCCAGCCAACCTATGGTTTGGAGGAGAAATCAACATGAACAAACTGAAAACCTTCGGATGCGACTGCTACGTTTTGACTCCCAACCACAAGAGAAGCAAACTTGTCAAGAAGTCTAGGAAAGGTATATTTGTTGGATACGACATAGACTCTCCATCCTCTAGAGTCTACCTGCCTGAAGAACGTGTTGTTGTCAGTTTAGAAAACGTCGTGTTTAACGAAGGAGAAAAAGATGAGCGAAACCTGACAGATGTTGAAATGAACGAGAACGAGTTGATTGAAGAAGAATATGAGTATGAAGCGAGCATATACCTGGAACAAGACAGAAACAAAGAAAGAGATGAAGCCAGAGAAGAGGATGAACATCCAAGACGACCAGGACTACGCAATCGTCAAAACATTCAGCTACCTGCCAAACTATCATACTACGTCATTCATTACCTCCTGGGAGGAAATTGTGCCAACTTAGCCAAGATAGGAGAAATCCTGGATATCTCTATTTCCAAAGCGTTGAAAGATACAAGTGGCTGAAAGCCATGACAGAAGAATTTTAATTCTTACATAAGATGGAAACTTGGAAAGTAGTGAAATGTCCAGAAGAAGTTCGACCCCTGTCCTGCCGCTGGGTATTACGAGAAAATCCTGATGGGAGAATGAATGCATGACTGGTAGCACGTGGCTTTGAGCAGGAAGAAGGAGTCGACTATTCAGAAACTTTTAGTCCAGTAGCAAACCATGCTTCAATTCGAGTCATGCTGCTACTGAGAAGATGAAACTTGTTCCCTTTGATGTGAAGACAGCCTTCTTACACGGAGACTTGGAAGAGAACTTGTTCATGTATCAACCTGAAGGATTTGAAGATGGTACTGGCAGAGTCTGCAAACTAATGAAAAGCATATATGGACTAATGCTAGCATCAAGAAATTGGAATGAGAAAATGTCAGATTTTCTTGAGAAGAAACTTGGACTAGTGAACACCGACGATGACCCCTGCATTTACTATAACGAGAAGAGAACTTTGATGATGTCGCCTAAGTCGCACACGCAGACACGGGGGCAGAGTGTTATGATATTCAACGTTTGCTTTGGATGCTTTGATGTGCGTAAGAGGGCACGGGCTTGACCGCTCGAGCTGGGCCGTCACCTGATGACGTCATATGTTTAACAGTTGTGGTTCACTTTCAAGGTACACACATCAAAAAAGGTTTTGCATCACCTCGGTTCCAAGAGTTCCGGAACCGTTAAATACAAAGGGAATAGAGATCAACACAAACAACATTTCAGCTCGTTTTATTGCTCATGAGACCCACACATTGCATGTTGTACCATCATACAGCTAGACTTTCAGCATTTGTGGTCCAGATTGCAGTACACACCACTACCTCTAATACCCAGTAGCACGTCCTCTTGCATTGATGCATGCCTGTATTCGCCGTGGCATACTATCCACAAGTTCATCAAGACACTGTTGGTCCAAATTGTCCCACTCCTCAACGACAATTCGGCGTAAATCTCTCAGAGTGGTTGGTGGGTCAAGACGTCCATAAACAGCCCTTTTCAACATATCCCAGGCATGTTCGATAGGGTTCATGTCTGGCGAACATGCTGGCCACTGTAGTCGAGCGATGTCGTTATCTTGAAGGAACGCATTCACAAGATGTGCACGATGAGGTCGAGAATTGTCGTCCATGAAGACAAATGCCTCTCCAATATTCTGCCGATATGGTTGCACTATGGGTCGGAGGATGTCATTCAGGTATCGTAAAGCCGTTTCGGAGCCTTCCATGACCACCAGTGGCGTACGTCGGCCCCACATAATGCCACCCCCAAAACATCAGGGAACCACCACCTTGCTGCACTCGCTGGACAGTGTGTCTAAGACGTTCAGCCTGACCAGGGTGCCTCCAAACACGTCTCCGACGATTGTCTGGTTGAAGGCATATGCGACACTCATCGGTGAAGAGAACGTGATGCCAATTCCGTGGGGTCCATTCAGCATGTTGTTGGGCCCATCTGTACCGCGCTGCATGGTGTCGGGGTTGCAAAGCTGGACCTCGCCATGGACGTCGGGAGTGAAGTTGCGCATCATGCAGCCTATTGCGCACAGTTTGAGTTGAAACACGACGTCCTGTGGCTGAACGAAACGCATTATTCAACATGGTGGCATTACTGTCAGGGTTCCTCCGAGCGGCAATCCGTAAGTAGCGGTCATCCACTACAGTAGTAGCCCTTGGGCGGCCTGAGCGAGGCCTGTCATCGACAGTTCCTGTATCTCTGTACCTCCTCCATGTCCGAACAACATCGCTTTGGTTCACTCTGAGACGCCTGGAAACTTCCCTTGTTGAGAGCCCTTCTTGACACAAAGTAACAATGCGGACGCGATCGAACTGCGGTATTGACCTTCTAGGCATGGTAGAACTACAGACAACATGAGCAGCGTACCTTCGTCCTGGTGGAATGACTGGAACTGATCGGCTGTCGTACCCCCTCCGTCTAATAGGCCCTGCTCATGCATGGTTGTTTACATCTTTGAGCAGTTTTAGTGACATCTATGAACAGTCAAAGGGACTGTATCTTGGATACAATATACACAGTCAACGTCTATATGCCGGAGATCTGGGAACCGAGGTGATGCAAAACTTTTTTTGATGTGTGTATTTCCGGACACTTGCGAACCTAAGTGTCCTATATCAAATTACTTGTCTTAATGCCACAGAGAGTTTTAAACATTAATAAGAATCACCCTGTATATATTGGAATGTGTATACTAGATATTTCGAAAACTGTCATGTATTCCCACCACTATGATGTCCTGCTACCCCATTATGAGACCGAACATTTTAAACTTGTGTTTATGGACACGAATTTCTTCATTTATTTGGTAAACACCAAAGATGTATATCAAGACAAGTTGAATTTCCTTGAACACATCTAATTATCCCACTAATCACATATGTTACTCTACATCAAACAAGAAAACTTTGGGAAAATTTAAAAGACGAGGCTTGTAGACGTATTATTAAAACATTTGTTGGACTTTGAGCTAAAATGTACCCCTTAGACATAAATGGATTAGAAATAAAAGAGATTAAAGATAAAAGATTAGAAGATGCGATGTTAAAAATTGTATAAGTTTTCAAGATTATAAAGATTGTATCATAAAGAACGAGGTAAAAAAATGCCAATGAACATTATCGCTTCCAAACAACATAAGATATCTATAAAACTAAACATAATTGCTTTGTGTCCTCGTGATGATAAAAGAGTAATTGATTCTGATGGTATAGCTACACATGCCTATGGTCATTACTCAACGATTGACCGTCTTTAAATGACTAAGTTATGCATTAAAAAGCAAGGAAGTAATACATATAAACTACTTATCATCGAGACCACCTTATGGTGTACTGAATTGCGTGGTTAGTTTTCACCCCCCGAGGTTCATGGTTCGATTCCCGGCTCTGTCAAGCATTAATAAGCAATGGTTTGCTCTGGTACGATGTTTCCTGCCTCGTTATATTCAATGAGAACCTGCAGAATGCTGTGGTGGGATGAGGAGTGGAAAGGAAGTTGCCACCCTACCACCCGTAAACTCAGATCTTGTACTTATAATTGAAAGACCTCTGGTGCGAGATTTGTTCCGCCGTAAGTATGTGTGTGAATGTGCGTCACAATTTAAGGATATAGGCTCCTTGTTTACACTAAAATAATGGTTAGAGAAAGGACCTAAAAATTTGACCAAAGATTTAAACAAAGGTAGAAACATTAGTTAAATGTTATTAAATCTACAACAAGAAAAATAAGGAGAGAGACATGTATTAAGTGTAAATATTGCAGATATACTTAAATAAATAAAAATATTGTACGAGTATCGCTTATATTTCTTATATGCTAACCGCCTCCCACTCCTAATCCTATCATTAACCTCCAGCAATCTCAGGAGATTGCCCTTAGGTAGCGGAAGGTAGTCAAAGGTATAGTATGACCCATTTATTACTTATATGCTCTGGGATAGGGTATCCAGCCTCGTTATATTTAATGGGAACCTGCAGGATGCTGTGACAGGATGAAGAGCGGAAAGGAATATGCCACCCTACCGCACATAAGCTCGGGACTTGTACTTATAAATAAAAGACTTCTGGCGTAAGAATAATTTCTCTGTAAGTATGTGTGTGAATAGAAAGGCCTCTCGCGTGAGATTAAATTTTCCGTAAGCCAGTGTGTGAATGAAGAACCTCAGGTGCGAGATAAATTCCTCTGTAAGTCTGTGTGTGAATGAAAATGCCTCTGGCGCGAGATTAATTTCTCCATAAGCTTGTGTGTGTTAACTCCTCCTCTAGGGTTATGCCCTAGTGCCGGTCTTAAGTCCACGTAAAGGAGGAGAGGCACAAAATCTTTTACTTCTTTAAACTTTACTAACTTTGTAATCCTGAGCTCGTTGTGCGTGGCGGTCATCATGCGCAGTAGCCCCCTGCGCTAGCTTTACCTCACCCGCATAAGACTAGCATGGGGTAGTTGCGTGCACCCCGGGTACTTTGGGTGTACGAATTAGCCCCTGGCTCAGCTTTGGAGGTTAGCTTAAGTTAGGTTACCTTAGCTTAAGTTAGGTTAGCTTTGGTTAGGTTAGGATAGCTTAAGTTAGGTTAGGTTAAGCTATGGCCAGCATCTTTATTTGAATAGTGTGCCATCGAAGTAGGTGGTTGGGCATGGCGGCCATCTTGCGCCTTAGCCCCTGACCCACCTATGACTCTCCCTCCATACGACCAGCATGGGGTTGGACTCGCGTGGCGGCCATCTTGCGCATTAGCCCCTGCACCAGGATTGGCATATTCTCCCTACTCACAGGCACTTCTTCGTTCTCTGCTATCACACCTGGACCCATAACCTGTTGTTTATTAATGTGTTTATTACATTGTGTTCGCATTTGATGTTTATTACTGATACATATAGATACGTACAGTTACACAGAAAATATGCCCTCCTGCATTGTCTACCTTGTTTAACTGCACTTCTTAGTATAGGCTACTCTTGAAAAACTTGACCACATTAACAACATGAAGTGCTGCCAACTTAAATTAAATAAAATCACTGAAAACTTAACACTGTAACATTCCCTAACTAAAATTCCCCCACCTCCGTTTTTCTTTTTACGTCTACACATGATATTATCTGCTATGGCATACCCATGAGGCACAAAGAAGTCAACTTGATTTTCAGTCAGCCAGTGCTCAGGCTGTTTGCCAAATAGCCAAAGTGTACTCACTTGCACACTCTCACTCGGAAGTGACGTCAGCAAGTGGTGTTCCAAATACAATCGAGTGCAAGTGTACGAGCAGAGTGCGACTGTACATAGCGACACTTTCGAAGGTGTAGACTCGTTTCGTTCACTCTGTGTAGGCTCTGTGATGTCGCCATTTTAACAGAACTTCGGTATTCTCACTTGACATGATCAATTGTGTATTTCAGACGATACAAGGAGAGATATTTTGTTTAATTGTAACCTTGCAACTTTTTATCTTTTACAATAGCGGTGATTTTAAACATGCTTGCAATGTTGAATGGAATTTGTTTGTTAGTAGCGTTCCATAACCTGCCAAGTTAACAAAATTTCCATGGCCTTTCAAACGTTTACTCATAATGTTTTCCTGTTTATTTTCTAGGGTCGATGACGGAGTATTACGTGAACAGAAAAACTGAAACTTCTTTTTCAAAACGTATTTTGTTTCTCACGGGTGTGATGTGATTTGGCAAATTTGAACAGTCACCACCCATATAAAATTGCAAGATAGGTAAGAATATCTGATTTCTGAATAATAATAATAATAATAATAATAATAATAATAATAATAATACTTGTGATGGCGAAACGCATTTATATCACCTCCATCTGTTTTCCTTACTGGGGGACGTGGTGTCTCAGCGGTCTAGCTGTATGCCTCTCACCAAGGCGGGTTCGATTCCCAGTCAATGCATGTGAGATTTTCGAAGTGAAATGCCATGTCCTGTGGTTCGGATTCCGCGTAAAAAGGAGGTCCCGTGGCTCACGATCTCAAGATTAACGGTCACGTTAAACTACAAGTTTCCTTCCTTCCTTCCTTCCTTCCTTCCTTTGTTTTCCTTACTGTAAGAACATTTTAGTAGCTTAATATTAACTAGTTAAAACCCGTCAAAACATGACGGCCGATGGGAAAATATTTACTGAGGAATGTTCTTATATTATTCTTTGTACGATTACTTTTAGGCACTGTTGACACTTTAAGGGCGTCAAAAGATTGCACTCTCGACGTTGCAACATACTGCTGGCCATGACTGAAAACGTGATGAGGTAAATATTGAGACCTATACGTTCCAGAGTTTCCTCTTGAGTATTGATTGTGATAAAGTATGCCAAGCGAATTGGAAAATGTTGCCTCTTAAAAGAAAATGGTAGTGTTTTTTCGGGTGGTGTTAAATCAAGTCGAAGGATTAGGCATATCAGCCTAATTTTAACTGCACTTATTATTTCCAAATCCAAGCAATAAGGTTGCATTTAGGAGCCCTTGGGAAACGTTCAGATTTCTTAAGGAGCATAACTTTGAGTCAAGCGTTTGGACTATGTGGAGGCATATAATTTAATTCCAAGCAATTCAGGAACTATGCAGGAAACTGAAATAAACGTCTCACATTTCCTCATCAAGTTATCAGTCATGGCCAGCAGTATGTTGCAATGTCGACAGTGCAATCTTTCATCTTCAGTATTTAATCTGTTAAAGCTCGTGTATTTTTTGAACTAAGTTACTGGATAGAAGGTCAATGACTTGTAAGTTGATTTAATTACATTGTTCATTTTTGGTGTAAGAATCCCCCAGTATGCCTTCCTTCGGAGGAGAAGTAAATCCGGCGGTCCTATGCCTTAGATATATGACATGAAAAAGAATCTTCCACTAACTACGGTACATTTGTGTGAAGTCAAAATTTGTAGGTTAGAATATTTGATAACGCTATATTAGTTCCAAAGTTCGTCGCCAGGTGTTGGCTGCGATGACATCTAGTAGCCAAGTCCGCAGCTAGGTGTCGTGGACGGTTGCATTTGGTAGCTAAAGTAGGAACTACTGTACTTGAAAATTAGATCGTCTTCAGTCCTTACCTAAATCACAGATAACACACACTAATACAGCCATCACATTATTAACACCGGTTATCAGACAGATTCTACGCATACACCCAAAGTACACGGGGCTACATGACCGCATTTTCGCAGCCCCTAAACTAAGGAACCAACCATTCGTGTAAGATTGCGAACTATCGAGAAATTAATTATATCCTTCGCAGAAGTAAATATTTCAGGCACGGTATCCTCATGCGTTGAAAGTTTGGCTGATAATTCAGTAACACTTGATTATCACCATGCATAGAAAAGTTGTCGCCGTTAACATGTAGCATATAATTAGAAAATTCCATTTCACCTGGTTTCAATCGCGTGTTTGTATGCAAGTGGCGTATTTTGGAGAAGGGCCAGAGAGAAGAGTATTTAATATAATTGTGAATTACTGTTTGGCGAGAAGCGTGCGACAGACCTGAAGTCGGCATGAAGAATAACTTTCCCACAAAAAGGAATAATGTCGTTACGTATCTCTTAGAATTAGATTCACACACATGAATGAATGAATGAATGAATGTTTGCCATTGGGGCTCCATCCCGAACTATGAGCCGAGCTCATCGAATATCGTCAGCTGGATTTTGAATGTTAAATGTAGGGGTTTTTCAAGAATTCACTTGATTTGCAGATCTGACTCGATTAGCTTCTGGAGAATCTAATATATACAACTGGTCGCAAGAACCATCGCTTATAATTTTGGAATATAACGAAGAAATGCGATGTCGTTATCAGACAGATTCTACGCATATACCCAAAGTACACGGGGCTACATGACCTCATTTTCGCAGCCCCTAAACTAAGGAACCAACCATTCGTGTAAGAATGCGAACTATCGAGAAATTAATTATATCCTTCGCAGGAGTAAATGTTTCAGGCACCGTATCCTCATGCGTTGAAAGTTTGGCTGATAATTCAGTAACACTTGATTATCACCAAGCATAGAAAGGTTGACGCCGTTAACATGTAGCATATAATCAGAAAATTCTATTTCACCTGGTTTCAATCGCGTGTTTGTATGCAAGTGGCGTATTTTGGAGAAGGGCCAGAGAGAAGAGTATTTAATATAATTGTGAATTACTGTTTGGCGAGAAGCGTGCGACAGACCTGAAGTCGGCATGAAGAATAACTTTCCCACAAAATGGAATAATGTCGTTACGTATCTCTTAGAATTAATTCACACACTTGAATGAATGAATGAATGAATGTTTGCCATTGGGGCTCCATCCCGAACTATGAGCCGAGCTCATCGAATATCGTCAGCTGGATTTTGAATGTTAAATGTAGGGGTTTTGCAAGAATTCACTTGATTTGCAGATCTGACTCGATTAGCTTCTGGAGAATCTAATATATACAACTCACCGCAAGAACCATCGCTTATAATTTTGGAATATAACGAAGAAATGCGATGATGAGCAAATCCATACATTTTAAAACAATATGGACCGTATGCATGTGGCACAGTAACATTTGTACCGGTACCAAATGAAACGAAGATCATGGCATTATTGTACTGCCGATGATTATCTCTGAAATTCCTTGAGATATCATCTCCACTGAAAAATTGTTGCAGTCTGTCGAATATTTTATATTTAGTCAGATCAATTTTACCATTACAACAGCAAAGGTCAAAGTAACCAAGCGTAGATTTCTCGCAAGAGAAATACTGTGCACACCAATGTTTACTTGATTTGCAGATCTGACTCGATTAGCTTCTGGAGAATCTAATAATTGTTCGATAAGAACCCTACACTATATATCATATACTCTGGAATTGCTTCTGAAATGGCATATTTATATTGGATTTTAAAAGTGGCTTCGTATTTTCCTCCGATTTCCCATTTCATTGCGGCTAATGCTCTTTTTCGTCAAATGAGTATATTTATAGTAGAATTTCTCCCCAAATTAACGTCATATTCAATAACACTATAGTGGCCTGCAACCACGCAGCCGCCAAATATTAAATGGCAAATAATACTTCTATTGAAGAAATCCACAGCATGGTTAGATTCATTGTTATGTACTCTAAACAAATAATCAATAAACAATAATATTCACTGATACTATGAAGTTCAGAGACTTTCATTCTCAAGTTGGTTGCTGATGAGAATGCGATGAGACTGATCGCCAAAAATAAAATCCTTATAATTATCCCTGCCTGCAACAATTTTTGCAATTTGCTTGCTAACGCAGCTCAGGATGAAGTTCTTCGTTTTGAAATAAATAGCACGATACTGCTCTAAATAAGCAATTTCCATCACCTGTTGTAGGTACATTCCTTTGCATTTCCATGACAGTAAATTATTGAGCTGAGCTCTTCGAATATCGTTAGCTGGATTTTGAATGTTAAACGTAGGGGTTTTGCAAGAATTCACTTGATTTGCAGATCTGACTCGATTAGCTTCTGGAGAATCTAATATATACAACTGGTCGCAAGAACCATCGCTTATAATTTTGGAATATAACGAAGAAATGCGATGATGTGCAAATCCATACATTTTAAAACAACATTGACCGTATCCATGTGGCACAGTAACATTGGTACCGGTACCAAATGAAACGAAGTTTATGGCATTGTTGTACTGCCGATTATTATCTCTGAAATTCCTTGAGATATCATCTCCAGTGAAATGTTGTTGCAGCTTGTGGAATATTTTATATTAGTCAGATCAATTTTACCATTACAACAGCAAAGGTCAAAGTAACCAAGCGTAGATTTCTCGCAAGAGAAATATAGTGCACAACAATGTTTACATTTGTTCGATAAGAACCCTACACTGTATAGCATATACTCTGGAATTGCTTCTGAAATGGCATATTTATATTGGATTTTAAAAGTGGCTTCGTATTTTCCTCCGATTTCCCATTTCATTGCGGCTAATGCTCTTTTTCGTCAAATGAGTATATTTATAGTAGAATTTCTCCCCAAATTAACGTCATATTCAATAACACTATAGTGGCCTGCATCAACGCAGCCGCCAAATATTAAATGGCAAATAATACTTCTATTGAAGAAATCCACAGCATGGTTAGATTCATTGTTATGTACTCTAAACAAATAATCAATAAACAATAATATTCACTGATACTATGAAGTTCAGAGACTTTCATTCTCAAGTTGTTTGCTGATGAGAATGCGATGAGACTGATCGCCAAAAATAAAATCCTTATAATTATCCCTGCCTGCAACAATTTTTGCAATTTGCTTGCAAACGCAGCTCAGGATGAAGTTCTTCGTTTTGAAATAAATAGCACGAAACTGCTCTAAATAAGCAATTTCCATCACCTGTTGTAGGTACATTCCTTTGCATTTCCATGACAGTAAATTATTGAGCCGAGCTCATCGAATATCGTTAGCTGGATTTTGAATGTTAAACGTAGGTGTTTTGCAAGAATTCACTTGATTTGCAGATCTGACTCGATTAGCTTCTGGAGAATCTAATATATACAACTGGTCGCAAGAACCATCGCTTATAATTTTGGAATATAACGAAGAAATGCGATGATGTGCAAATCCATACATTTTAAAACAATATTGACCGTATCCATGTGGCACAGTAACATTCGTACCGGTACCAAATGAAACGAAGTTTATGGCATTGTTTTACTGCCGATTATTATCTCTGAAATTCCTTGAGATATCATCTCCAGTGAAAAGTTGTTGCAGCTTGTGGAATATTTTATATTAGTCAGATCAATTTTACCATTACAATAGCAAAGGTCAAAGTAACCAAGCGTAGATTTCTCGCAAGAGAAATATAGTGCACAACAATGTTTACATTTGTTCGATAAGAACCGTACACTGTGTAGCATATACTCTGGAATTGCTTCTGAAATGGCATATTTATATTGGAATTTAAAAGTGGCTTCGTATTTTCCTCCGATTTCAAATTTCATTGCGGCTAATGCTCTTTTTCGTCAAATGAGTATATTTATAGTAAAATTTCTCCCCAAATTAACGTCATATTCAATAACACTATAGTGGCCTGCATCAACGCAGCCGCCAAATATTAAATGGCAAATAATACTTCTATTGAAGAAATCCACAGCATGGTTAGATTCATTGTTATGTACTCTAAACAAATAATCAATAAACAATAATATTCACTGATACTATGAAGTTCAGAGACTTTCATTCTCAAGTTGGTTGCTGATGAGAATGCGATGAGACTGATCGCCAAAAATAAAATCCTTATAATTATCCCTGCCTGCAACAATTTTTGCAATTTGCTTGCGAACGCAGCTCAGGATGAAGTTCTTCGTTTTGAAATAAATAGCACGAAACTGCTCTAAATAAGCAATTTCCATCACCTGTTGTAGGTACATTCCTTTGCATTTCCATGACAGTAAATTATGTGTGGGAGCATAGAATAACTTCGCCAACTACTGGAATGAGCATAGACTCATTTCGCCAGCCACCGTAATGGAGGGAGTTTTAGAATTATAAGTTCAGTGCATGTCAAAAATCATATTAACACAGGGAAGCCCACTCTTAAGACTACATTCCGAGCTATCACCCCGGATTACGGGTTCAATTCCTGCTCTGTCAATAAATTTAATTCTGGTCTGAGGGCTGTTACGGGGCGCACAAGTGTGGCCAAATTAAGAATAGCAAGGTTCGATTCCCATCACAGTATTCTTAGATGTGGTTTTCCGTGGTTTCCCATTTCCACTCCAGGCAAATACCGGGATAGTTCCTAGCTTAAAGTCTCGGTCGTCAACTCCCCATTCCCCACCTTAATTACAAATGCACACATCAATATAGCCATCATAATAACACAGGTTATCAGACAACATTTTACACACACACATACACACCAAAGTAGTCGTTGACGGTGGCGCTTGGTGGCAAAAGTAGGAACTATTTGAAAAATTCTAAGTTGCAGTACTTAAATTAAAAAACAGATAACACACACTAATACAGTCATCACAATTAACACCGGTTATCAGACAGATTCTACACACACCCAAAGTACACGGGGCTACATGACCGCGTTGTCGCAGCCCCTAAACTTAAGAACCAACCAACCAAGACGGGACTGAGTAACCACGATTTCCGAGTCCATCAAATGAATTATGTTCGCCAATTCTCTCATGGCGGAAGCGATTGCGGCCATTTCAATTTAATAATTTAAAAGTATATGGCAACGTAAATCGTGGGGAATTCCTTACTTAACGGGAATAATAAAAGTAAAATATGTTTAGGGTCGCCTCCGTAGCGTAGCGGTCAGCATGGGTAGCTGCCGCCCCGGAGGTCCTGGGTTCGATTCCCGGCTCTGCCACGAAATTTGAAAAGTGGTATGAGGACTGGAACGGGGTTTACTCAGCCTCGGCTGGTCCAAATGAGTAGAGGGGGTTCGATTCCCACCTCAGCCATCCTCGAAGTGGTTTTCCGTGGTTTCCCACTTCGTCTTCGGGCAAATGCCGGGATGGTACTGAGCCAGTATTTTGCTGTATACTTGAACCCTGATACGACAGCGAGACGTATTTTGAAATTATTGTTTGGCATTAATTTGGCTGCAGGCTTGAGGAGCAATACACTCGTCATTCACTTAGGAGATAGATAGGCAATCCCGCCATGCTCTTGATCACGTGGACAGGACATGCTCACTAACTTATTTCTGCAACTGTCTGATGCATATATAAGATGATAATCGACAGAGTTCGATTGTCAACCTCGATACAAGGAGAGATGTATCATGGGTAGACTGCCAGCTGTGGCGTGTCTGCGAGCAGTTCTGAAATCACAGACACTTGAGTTTTGTGACACACGGAGTGAACGTGCTATCGTCTCTGTAAGAAAAGTTTCGTTAAACACGCAGTCGTACGAGTGTACTCTAATCACGGCGTGGAGCGAACAGGCGGATTGCTTCATAGCAACATGCGGTTGTTCGTATTTCTGGCGTGTTTGGCATAACCCAGAAAATAGATATATGCGAGTGAGCTTAGTTATTGCATGGACTTGTCAGTACAAACTCCACGATGAGGAAATCTACTACATATATGGTTGAAATGCAGGAAAGCATTAGTATTATCAAGAACAATACGACTGGACTTTATTGTGAGAATCTAGCTGCTGTAGCAATGTTGGGCTAAGCAGATAGTACAGGAATGCAATGCAGAGGCAGGATTGATCATTTGGAATGACAACCTTATAAATACTACAATGAAGAAAAAGAAACGATTGTAGGCGTTCGTTCTGATCCAGTGGTTTTGAAGTACATGAGAATGAAGAAACAACTCCAAATGAACGAAACTACTTTACTGATAACGTCGAGGGAGCCTTGTACAAGTAATATGTAGGAACTCCGTTTCGTAGACAGTGGTTTTCGAGTTAGGAGGAAGTTGGTTCGACGACTTACAGCTCCAGCCATGGACTACTCAGGGATGAGGGTCCAGTTCCTGAAAGGAATGTATATTCCTTTACTTTCTTCAATCTCAACCAGAACATCGCCCAAGGTAGCTGGAAAACTTTTCTTTCTTGTAGACAGTAGACTTTGTCACTTTTAGTTCGTCCCTTTTCACCAATATTTTATTAAATAGTATGAAATTCATTCGAAGACTAGATTTGGTTCCTTGTATCATTTATGTCGGAGAGTGTAATTTATTTTGTAGTTAACAGTAAACGTAATGCTATTTAGAGCATTACTTGTGTTTTTTTTGGAAAATTTTGGAAATAAAACCAAGCATTGAATTTTGTTGGGAAGACATCTGCAGCATAATTAGGACCAAGACGACGATATTTTTGTATAAGAATAGCGATTAGGAAGAAGATGGCCACACACACGTGCACTTGAACTATTACAAAAATATTTCAGTGATACTCTTCGTTTGGACTTATGACATTCTAGTAGACATTTCTTTCTTTTAGAAATGATAGTTCATTTTCATCATTATTTTCCATGGGTATGGAATCGTAGAAATCGTCCAGCGAGAACAATTGTGAATTGATTGTCGAGGCATTTGTAGCCTACTTTCATATTTCATTTAGATTAGAGATTTTTTTTTTTACTGAAACTTTAGTTCGTTCAGTCTTCAGCTTGTGTTATTTTAATTCGTTTTTGGTAGGCTCTTGGCTAGATCATCGTTTGATTTAATGGTTTGCGTGTATCTATTGATACGATAATAGACTCCTTTCCATGGTGTAAATCTCACGTGTTTTCTTCTGAGTAGTTAAGACGTTTTTCGAGTTTGGATAGGCGAAACTGAACTGACTATTTTACTACTGTCTATCTACGATTTTTTATATATAAGTTATTATGGAAATAATTATACATATATATAGGAATAGTGAACTAAATTAACAGTTCAAACAAGTATATCAGAATTTGTCATAGACTTAAATGACGATAATTTATGGAAGTAGATAGTACAACTTATCTAATAAATTGTTGCAACTTGTTGAGTGAAGTTGGGAAAGAGGTACTCTGTGACACTTCTATATTCGTCTACGATAAGGCGTGATATCTTCAGAGTAATTATTTAAAGGTATTGAGTTTAATTTCGTTTGGGAAAAATTCTTGACAGCTTTGGAAAGCTGAATTAATGTATTGCAATTTAATGAATACGAATTTATTGTGCTAATGAAGCGAATATTTGACATCATTGGATGGTCAACATTAATATTGTATAATGTACTCGAAGTCTTATGTGAAGACATTAACGTAGTCATTTCGTTTTGTAAGAGTGAAATTAGCTTTTGAGCTATCGCTAATTTGAATAGGAAGTTGTTGTGAACGTGAATTGGAATCACGAATGTTTCTCTTAAATGCCAGTATTAATTCAAGTAACCCTACGTTTTTATTCTTGCCTATTAAGATTTGCCGGAGATGGATTGCTTATATCGTGACACACATATTTAAGTGACACAGCCACTTTTCGAATAGCTTTAATTAATTCATGCAATATAATACATTTGATATTTCAGTGATTTTAACAAAAATATACTGCATTCATTGAAGCATCTGGATAGTTAATAAACTATTTTCTAACTTGTAACACTATTCGATTATCTTAATTGATTGTTGATTGCAACAAATTAAGAGAATTATAACCTTGAGATATACTTGTCGAATTAAATGGAAATGGGCAGCGATAATAACAAAATCCTAACTAAGGATATAATCTGTATATAAAATGTAAGATATGTATTAATTTTTAATAAGGGTATAGCATCAGTGCATGATTTAATATTGTATTTTTCATGTAATGTGTTCAATGAATGAGGTATTTAAATACTGCGATTTAGAGCAGTAAGATGGGGCCTTATTATAGGCGTTTATTGAAACTATTTTCGTCATTTGATTTAGAGAAGCTTTCTTCATTTTTGTCTAATTGACAGACATACACCACTTGCCAGTTAATAAACTGAATTTAATTTTTAAAAAATTCTTTGAACGACTGGTGTTTCCTATTGGAAAAGGGAGTGCGTTAGGAGGACCAGTGGGTGGTTTTTTCTTGAGTTTGCTTAAAATTAACGCCCGAGATACTTTCAGTTTTCTTTTATAGTCTCTTGTTCGAGTTCTTTTAAGAGCTTCGTTTCATTGTAATATATACACCACTGGCATCTTCGTATCGCATTCTTTAATATCGACGTATCCTAATCCCTGGTTGATCCTAGTTGGTAGACTTTTAGGGGTTATTTCAGCCGGGAACTTCCAGAAACTACGATCCAGCTTTTCCATCGGATTTCAACAGGTAAGACCACGTGGATTACGGGTACATCTATATATGGCGTCCCAACCTATGGGGATTTCGAATTGGCATTCTCGAGTTCTCCAATGCTAAACCCATGTGTGAGAATCCATTTTTATGAGGTTATTGAGTTTAGCAGTTTTCGAACGATGTAGTCGTTAGCAAAATTTTCTTTGGCACTGCTACGATTATACACGTCGAATTCGTTGGGAATTCACGTTTCTTCAAAGCGTGAAGATGAGTTTACTCAATCTACCTGGCATACAGATAGAATTATCGCCATTGCTTAAATTTATTTGTTTTGTGTGTGCCTAGTAAAATGTAATTTGATTGATTACGACATGATCGTAAAAGACATTTCTAGGAATTTTTTATGGATCAGCGTGTTCAGATGGGACATGACATGGGGCCATTTTTCACTCCATGCTTGTCGGCCATTTCGTATTAGTCACCGGCCATGATTATTTGTAGATCATCTGTAATGATAGAATCAATTTCTTTAATAATAAAATAAATAATTCAGCATCTCAACTTTAATTTAAACCGTTTCTAATATAAATCACCGTCGTTGCATTCCTCCTCTTTTCTTATAGAATTAATTTATATAATAAGTTTAGAAGCAAAACGAAATACAATGCTTCTATTGGTGAAAAGGGTCATTCTAAATGTGTCAATTCTGCTATTTATGTATTGCATTCCTTTGTTTTCTATAATTGTATTTATCATGACAGATGTGTCAAATGAGGACATTGCCAATATGTTGACGGCAATACAGGAGAAGATGGGCAGTCACACCAATGAATTAGCTGAGATCAGAAGTAATTGCCAAACTAGTTTTGACAATATCAACGCCATTGTCAATAAGAATACTGAATTAGTTCAGGAATCTGTAGGGGAGAATTTGAAGGCAGAGATTAGTCAAATGCACTTGTCCCTCAAATATCTTCAAGATAGTAATCGCAAGATTTCAGCTAAAACTAAAGATATAAAAGAAAAGATAGATGATATAGAAACGGGCATCGACAGTGTGACGGCCGATGTCAGGCTTGTTCAACTTGATATTAGTAATATTAATGTAGAAGTTAGCCATGTTAGATTTAATGTTGCATCATTGGAAGTAAGAGCCATAAGCACTGAAAATAAATTAGATTCAACTGAAGGCAAATTAGATGCAGCTCAAGTTGATATAACTGCAATGCAGGATAAAATAAATTCAACTGACAATAAAATAGATTCGACTGAGAAAAAGATAGATGCCACTCAGGCTAAAATTAACCTAACAGAAGACATTGTAACTGGTATACGATCTAGTATTTCTACCATAAAGGAGGATGTTAAAAATATTAAATCGGAACTAGACAGTAACCAAAAAGAAAATAAAAGTAGCGTAGATGCATTGCAATTGCAGTTTTCAAACGAAGCAATTACAACGCAAGAAACTCTAGCCAAATTAGAGGGTGATATGGCCCAACTTAAGGAAAAGGTTGAAGAACACAACAAGGTCTTGAGAAAGGATATAGAGATCGATCTCAAGGCTATTGTTAACGATCAAGTGACCATCTTAAGGGGGGAAATCACAAAAATAAATGAAGACGTCATTAAAAGTATTAAGTCAGATTTTGAATTAAAGATTAACAGAACGGAAATAAGACTTAACCAAGATATTTCCCAGGCTAGAAAAGACACTGATAAACGAATCGATTCAGTACAGACTATGCAGGTCGAAAGCGTCACTGTTCTTAGGGAGGATTTAGAATCGCAGATATAAGGCGTAATTCTGAAAGTAATCCAAGTTAAGATAGATCTAAACTCAGAGCGTGAAAAGAAAACATCGGAATTAAACGAGATTAGACAAGAGTTGCAAACGTTCAGTTTAAGGGATCACATAGACATAAATAAATTAAGAGAGGAAATCAAGTCACAATTGGACGCGTTGGGGAAACCTATAAATTCCGATGGGGAAGGAACGGTACACTATTTAAGGGACAGGATGGATACCACCACTCCAGCTAGAAACTATTTTGCGAGGTTGAATAAGGCACGTGAAACAGAACAGAGTCAGGCTAGATCATAGATCCCGAATGAGGCTACATCAGAAATAAATCCCAGAGATTTTAGGACATCAACGCCTAATGACAGATCTAATGTCATGATAGTGAGGAATTACGAGGAGAAAATTAAGAAATGTTCAAATACGGAGGGCTTAACTCCCATAGAATTCATTAGAAATCTACAGGATCATTTTGCGGAACATCATGTTACAAGGGACAGAGAACTGCGGATTGTTGAGAAGCATCTGGCAGATGCACCGCTAAATTGGTTTCGCGCTTTCCGATACACTTTCGATAACTTCGAACAGTTTTCGGAAGCATTTATTAAAAGAATCTGGTCGATAGAGATACAACACGCAGTGAGGGCGGAAGTATATTCACGGAAGTATAGTAGTACTGGACCCACCACTTACTCTGAATTCTTCACATCTCAGTTAGCCCGCCTTAGATATCTTCAACCCCCACTGAGACAGGAGGAAATTCTCGAGAAAATTTCACGCCAGTTACCGGTGGAAGTTAGAAGGAATTTAATCTCATCAGGCGTAGAGGATTTAGCGGCAATGGACGACTTCCTGCGTAGGCTCGACCATACTTCTATGTCGCCTACCTTAGTCAAAAGCGGAAGGACGGAAACTAAGACCGCGAACGCGGTAGTCGTTGATCAAACTCAACAAACAGAAAGGTCAAATAGGACAGAATCTAGATGGGAAGGTCTGATGAGGAACAGTAGAACGTATAGTCGAAGGTTTGATGATAGAAACAACCAGCGACCATATGGAAACTACCAACAGAGATATGACCGAGACCGGGATAGTCCTAACCAAACAGATCGTAATCAAGAAAGATATAAACCTTACGAAGGTAGAAATAGGAATGACAGGTATATGAATGAAAATCAGGAAAGGGAACAATACCAACCTAGGAACAACAGGTATCGAGGTTATCAGAACAATAACCGATACTACGATAATAGGGATAGACAAGGCCAGTATCAGCAACAGAACAGAGGTCAACAAGGGTTTGCCAGATACAAAAACTACCGAGACAAGCACTATCATAACCAGGAAGATAAAGAACAGTCTAGAAAGGACAGGGATAGGCGTGAAGAAAGGAAGGATCGAAGGGACACAGAAAGTGAGCCAGAACCTAACACTAGCCATCACACTAGTGACAATGAAAGGGGTTCACAAGAAAAAAAACGCCAATTACGAAATCCCGGAAGGATTAAACAGCCAGCCGTCTCCTTTTGACATAATTATACAAGATGTTTATGAGGTCACGGACGAGGATTTGTTGTACGAAGAAAAGGAAGGAATTGTGAGCGAACGAGCTGAATTGCCTATTATTGAAATCTCTGTGGGTAAACAACATTGTAGGTCTCTCATAGACACGGGAGCGGTCAATTCAATCATGTCCGAAGATTGCTTTTTGAAATTAGAAAAGGAACAACAATTTACCACGTTGCCTTCATCGATCAAAGTTAGAGGACTATTTCAGGATAAGTCGATGAAATGTAAATTACAAGTCCAGATAAAGTTCAGTATAAATGAAAGATGTTTTGAACATATTTTTGTGATGCTCAAAAATATCAACTTCGAAATAATCCTAGGGATTGATTTTATTACCCGTGCCAGAATCACCATTGACATGGACAGGAGAATTATCAGGTTCCCAGAGAAAACTATTAGGAAGATAGTACCTGAAGATATTGATTCCAATGAGGATGTGGAAAATTTGATCAGGGAAGAAGTTTTAGAAAATATAATAAACCAGACCGAGCAAGAAAGAGAGCATTATGCACTTTACGTCGAGGGATTTACAGAAATAGAAAAAGAATTCAAAGACTTGATCGAGGAGTTTACTGATATCTTCGATGATAAGCCAGGCCTAATTAAAAACTTCAAGTATCAGATTAGATTAAACGATGACACTCCATACCAGGCCAAACTGTATCCCATTCCGGATAAATATTATGAAGAGGTCAGGGAGATCATTAAGAGAATGGAAGCAGAGGGAATCATTAAGAAACAAGCCTCTTCCTACTTAAACCCTATTACGGTGGTAAAGAAAAGCAATGGTGAGCTTCGTCTATGTTTAGACGCTAGGAAAATAAATTCCCGGATATTTTTAGAAATGGACCGGCCTCCCAAAATCAGAGATTTGTTACGGAAATTTAAAGACAAGGCATGTTTCAGCGTACTCGATTTAACAGCATCCTTCTATCAAGTAGAACTTGCCGAGGACAGCAGGCAGTACACAGGGTTTCTGTTTGACCAAACAACCTTCGTGTTCTGTCGTGTACCGTTCGGTATGATAAATAGCGGTCCAGCGCTCATTAGGGCTCTCGACAGTAAGCTTTCTGATGAAGTCAAACGCAGCGTCACGTGCTACATTGACGATCTCATCATCGCTTCAGTTAATGTTCAAGAACATCTGAAAGAACTTAGAAAGTTGTTCCTAGAGCTTCGAGAGGCCAATATTAAGGTCCACTACGATAAATGTCACTTCTTGAAGGAACGTATAAATTTCCTAGGCCACACTATAGATCAATACGGTTATCATCCCAATCTTAAGAAGATTGAGGAAATTGCAAAATTCCCTAGACCAAAAAGAATCAAGCTCCTACGCCAATTCCTTGGGATGTGCCAATTTTTGAGTAGTCACTGCCCAGGATACTCAGTGACCATGGCACCGTTATATGAACTGCTGAAGAAAAATAATCGGTGGAAGTGGACGGACTTAACTGAGCAGGCCTTCGAGAATGCGAAGACTATGCTGAAGGAATGCATTAAGTTAGAGTATCCGGAATTCAGCCGCACTTTTTATATTGAATCTGACGCTTCCAGAGTAGGTTTAAGTGCGGTCCTGTATCAAAAGGATGAACAGGGGAATCAGCAATACATTGATTTTCACAGCAGGAAATTAAAGCCTCATGAGGAGAATTATTTCACTACAGAGCTTGAGGCTCTGGCCTTTGTCTCAGCTTTGCAGAAGTGGAAAAAGAATACTTCTAGGTCATCAGATTGTAATAATTACAGATCACAGAGCTCTGCAGTTCATGCTTCAGTCCGATTTGTCTTCTGATCGTCTGACGAGATGGACGTTGTTTACACAGCAGTTTAACGCCACCATCAGACATCAGCCAGGCAAGGACAACCTTCTTGCTGATGCTCTTTCGAGAAACCCCTCTAATACATTAGCAGTAAACTTGGTACAATTGGAGGAGGGAGATGAGGCAACCCTGGAAAAGCTACGCAAATTAGCTGTGTCACAGAAGAGACACACTCCAATAAGGAACATGTACAGATATTTAAAGGGCCACATGGATGACTCGGATGAGTATTTTCAGGCAACTAGGAGATGTTCTGACAGATTCGCTCTTTGTGGAGAAGTTGTTTGTAAATTTGTGGACAAGCACAAGAACAAACTTAGAATAGTGGTGCCTCCCAAATTGACTGTACCTTTGATCTGGTTAACACACAATAGTATCGGCCATGGTGGCCTGCATAAGACCATGAAAACGCTTCAGGAGACGTTTTATTGGTCTAAGTTGCGTCAGTCCGTTGCGAGGGTTATTAGGTCATGTGACAGTTGCCAGAGGAACAAATATCCTTCGGCATTATATAAGAAGGAGCCGAGAGCAATTATCTCCTATAGACCACGTGAATTAATGGCTTGTAACCTGTTTGGCCCTTGTCCAAGAGGTGCCAGGGGTAACCAGTTTCTACTTGTTACCGTGGATATGTTTTCGAAATTCGTCACCCTAGACCCCTTGGAGAACGCAACTGCAGCGCAAGTTATAAGTCGCTTAGTTAAGAGTGTATTCACAAAAGCTGGAAGACCAGAAACGATTCTTTCAGATAATGGATCGCAATTTACTTCCCATGAATTCAAAGTCGCTATGGAGGGATTTGGAATACGTCACGTGTTCTCCAGCATCAGATATCCTGAGTCCAACAGTTCGGAACGTCTAATGTCAGAGGTTGCCAAGTTCGCACGTTTATACTGCCCTCAAGATCATCCTAGCTGGGTAAAGTATGTACCTCTGACGGAGACATGCCTAAATACGACATATCCTGAAAGTCTGAGAGATATTCCAGTGTTTGTTCATCATAACAGAAAGCCAGAAAGAGCTTGGGAAGAAATAACACAATTCTTAACTAAAGATGCTGAACCGTCAGAGCAGGAAAGGGTGGATAATGCCCGAGAAAGCCTGATGGATGCGGCGGAAAAAGACAGAAAAGAAATGAAGGAAAGCGCTACAACCCGCCTCTAGAAACTAATGACTTAGTTCTCGTACGTAAATCCACTAAAACAGAAGCAGCGAGGAAGATATACATGAAGTTCAGTAGGCTGTACATTGGCCCCCACAAGGTAGGCAGAGTGTACGGGAATAATAGTTACCAAGTCCTAGACATCCACACGAACGAGGAAATAGGAAAATTCAATGCGAAAAACATCAGAAAGTATTTTAAGAGAGTGGAATAAAACACAAAATACTGTTCATTAACGAATACCTAGAATGGTGTAATAAAAGTATTTTCACACTTTTATTAGCTAGGTTGGGAGGAGGATGAGCCAGTATTTTGCTGTATACTTGAACCCTGATACGACAGCGAGACGTATTTTGAAATTATTGTTTGGCATTAATTTGGCTGCTGGCTTGAGGAGCAATACACTCGTCATTCACTTAGGAGATAGATAGGCAATCCCGCCATGCTCTTGATCACGTGGACAGGATATGCTCACTAACTTATTTCTGCAACTGTCTGATGCATATATAAGATGATAATCGACAGAGTTCGATTGTCAACCTCGATACAAGGAGAGATGTATCATGGGTAGACTGCCAGCTGTGGCGTGTCTGCGAGCAGTTCTGAAATCACAGACACTTGAGTTTTGTGACACACGGAGTGAACGTGCTATCGTCTCTGTAAGAAAAGTTTCGTTAAACACGCAGTCGTACTAGTGTACTCTAATCACGGCGCGGAGCGAACAGGCGGATTGCTTCATAGCAACATGCGGTTGTTCGTATTTCTGGCGTGTTTGGCATAACCCAGAAAATAGATATATGCGAGTGAGCTTAGTTATTGCATGGACTTGTCAGTACAAACTCCACGATGAGGAAATCTACTACATATATGGTTGAAATGCAGGAAAGCATTAGTATTATCAAGAACAATACGACTGGACTTTATTGTGAGAATCTAGCTGCTGTAGCAATGTTGGGCTAAGCAGATAGTACAGGAATGCAATGCAGAGGCAGGATTGATCATTTGGAATGACAACCTTATAAATACTACAATGAAGAAAAAGAAACGATTGTAGGCGTTCGTTCTGATCCAGTGGTTTTGAAGTACATGAGAATGAAGAAACAACTTCAAATGAACGAAACTACTTTACTGATAACGTCGAGGGAGCCTTGTACAAGTAATATGTAGGAACTCCGTTTCGTAGACAGTGGTTTTCGAGTTAGGAGGAAGTTGGTTCGACGACTTACAGCTCCAGCCATGGACTACTCAGGGATGAGGGTCCAGTTCCTGAAAGGAATGTATATTCCTTTACTTTCTTCAATCTCAACCAGAACATCGCCCAGGGTAGCTGGAAAACTTTTCTTTCTTGTAGACAGTAGACTTTGTCACTTTTAGTTCGTCCCTTTTCACCAATATTTTATTAAATAGTATGAAATTCATTCGAAGACTAGATTTGGTTCCTTGTATCATTTATGTCGGAGAGTGTAATTTATTTTGTAGATAACAGTAAACGTAATGCTATTTAGAGCATTACTTGTGTTTTTTTTGGAAAATTTTGGAAATAAAACCAAGCATTGAATTTTGTTGGGAAGACATCTGCAGCATAATTAGGACCAAGACGACGATATTTTTGTATAAGAATAGCGATTAGGAAGAAGATGGCCACACACACGTGCACTTGAACTATTACAAAAATATTTCAGTGATACTCTTCGTTTGGACTTATGACATTCTAGTAGACATTTCTTTCTTTTAGAAATGATAGTTCATTTTCATCATTATTTTCCATGGGTATGGAATCGTAGAAATCATCCAGCGAGAACAATTGTGAATTGATTGTCGAGGCATTTGTAGCCTACTTTCATATTTCTTTTAGATTGGAGATTTTTTTAACTGAAACTTTAGTTCGTTCAGTCTTCAGCTTGTGTTATTTTAATTCGTTTTTGGTAGGCTCTTGGCTAGATCATCGTTTGATTTAATGGTTTGCGAGTATCTATTGATACGATAATAGACTCCTTTCCATGGTGTAAATCTCACGTGTTTTCTTCTGAGTAGTTAAGACGTTTTTCGAGTTTGGATAGGAGAAACTGAACCGACTATTTTACTAGTGTCTATCTACGATTTTTTAATATATAAGTAATTATGGAAATAATTATACACATATATATATAGGAATAGTGAACTAAATTAACAGTTCAAACAAGTATAACAGAATTTGTCATAGACTTAAATGACGATAATTTATGGAAGTAGATAATACAACTTATCTAATAAATTGTTGAAACTTGTTGAGTGAAGTTGGGAAAGAGGTACTCTGTGACACTTCTATATTCGTCTACGATAAGGCGTGATATCTTCAGAGTAATTATTTAAAGGTTTTGAGTTTAATTACGTTTGGGAAAAATTCTTGACAGCTTTGGAAAGCTGAATTAATGTATTGCAATTTAATGAGTACGAATTTATTGTGCTAATGAAGCGAATATTTGACATCATTGGATGGTCAACATTAATATTGTATAATGTACTCGAAGTCTTATGTGAAGACATTAACGTAGTCATTTCGTTTTGTAAGAGTGAAATTAGCTTTTGAGCTATCACTAATTTGAATAGGAAGTTGTTGTGAACGTGAATTGGAATCACGAATGTTTCTCTTAAATGCCAGTATTAATTCAAGTAACCCTACGTTTTTATTCTTGCCTATTAAGATTTGCCATAGATGGATTGCTTATATCGTGACACACATATTTAAGTGACACAGCCACTTTTCGAATAGCTTTAATTAATTCATGCAATATAATACATTTGATATTTCAGTGATTTTAACAAAAATATACTGCATTCATTGAAGCATCTGGATAGTTAATAAACTATTTTCTAACTTGTAACACTATTCGATTATCTTAATTGATTGTTGAATGCAACAAATTAAGAGAATTATAACCTTGAGATATACTTGTCGAATTAAATGGAAATGGGCAGCGATAATAACAAAATCCTAACTAAGGATATAATCTGTATATAAAATGTAAGATATGTATAAATTTTTAATAAGGGTATAGCATCAGTGCATGATTTAATATTGTATTTTTCATGTAATGTGTTCAATGAATGAGATATTTAAATACTGCGATTTAGAGCAGTATGATGGGGCCTTATTATAGGCGTTTATTGAAACTATTTTCGTCATTTGATTTAGAGAAGCTTTCTTCATTTTTGTCTAATTGACAGACATACACCACTTGCCAGTTAATAAACTGAATTTTTTTTTTTTTAAATTCTTTGAACGACTGGTGTTTTCTATTGGAAAAGGGAGTGCGTTAGGAGGACCAGTGGGTGGTTTTTTCTTGAGTTTGCTTAAAATTAACGCCCGAGATACTTTCGTTTTCTTTTAGAGTCTCTTGTTCGAGTTCTTTTAAGAGCTTCGTTTCATTGTAATATATACATAACTGGCATCTTCGTATCGCATTCTTTAATATCGACGTATCCTAATCCCTGGCTGATCCTAGTTGGTAGACTTTTAGGGGTTATTTCAGCCGGGAACTTCCAGAATCTACGATCCAGCTTTTCCATCGGATTTCAACAGGTAAGACCACGTGGATTACGGGTACAGTACCTACTGTAAGGCCACGGCCGCCTCCTTCCATCTTCCTAGCCTATCCATCCCAATCTTCCATCCCTTCCCATCCCTCATTAGGCCCCTGTTTGCTTTGCAGGTGAGGCCGCCTGGGCGAAGTGCTGATCACACCTCCCCAGTTGTATCCATCCCGTCCAGATGTTCCAAGCTCCAAGCCACTGCCCATAGAGGCGGTAGTGGTGAGTTCCCTCGCTGAGTCTATGGGAAACACCAACCTAGAGGGTAAATTGACTAAATAAAAAAAATAACTATTACATAAAAACGTGGTGGACGTCCGCCATGTCTGTCATTATCCAAGGTGATACTGCGCATGCGCTTGAGGCAATAATTTTGCAGTTTTGTTCATAAATATAAAAATATACTAGTTGAAACCCGTCAAAACATGACGGCCGATGGGAAAATATTTACTGAGGAATGTTCTTATATTATTCTTTGTACGATTTCTTTTAGGCACTGTTGAAACTTTAAGGTCGTCAAAAGATTGCACTCTCGACGTTGCAACATACTGCTGGCCATGACTGAAAACGTGATGAGGTAAATATTGAGACCTATACGTTCCAGAGTTTCGTCTTGAGTATTGATTGGGATAAAGTATGCCAAGCGAATTGGAAAATGTTGCCTCTTAAAAGAAAATGGTAGTGTTTTTTCGGGTGGTGTTAAATCAAGTCGAAGGATTAGGCATATCAGCCTAATTTTAACTGCACTTATTATTTCCAAATCCAAGCAATAAGGTTGCATTTAGGAGCCCTTGGGAAACGTTCAGATTTCTTAAGGAGCATAACTATGAGTCAAGCGTTTGGACTATGTGGAGGCATATAATTTAATTCCAAGCAATTCAGGAACTATGCAGGAAACTGAAATAAACGTCTCACATTTCCTCATCAAGTTTTCAGTCATGGCCAGCAGTATGTTGCAATGTCGACAGTGCAATCTTTCATCTTCAGTATTTAATCTGTTAAAGCTCGTGTATTTTTTGAACTAAGTTACTGGATAGAAGGTCAATGACTTGTAAGTTGATTTAATAACATTGTTCATTTTTGGTGCAAGAATCCCTCAGTATGCCTTCCTTCGGAGGGGAAGTAAATCCGGCGGTCCTATGCCTTAGATTTATGACATGAAAAAGAATCTTCCACTAACTACAGTACATTTGTGTGAAGTCAAAATTTGTAGGTTGGAATATTTGATAACGCTATATTAGTTCCAAAGTTCGTCGCCAGGTGTTGGCTGCGATGACATCTAGTAGCCAAGTCCGCAGCTAGGTGTCGTGGACGGTTGCATTTGGTAGCAAAAGTAGGAACTACTGTACTTGAAAATTAGATCGTCTTCATTCCTTACCTAAATCACAGATAACACACACTAATACAGCCATCACATTATTAACACCGGTTATCAGACAGATTCTACGCATACACCCAAAGTACACGGGGCTACATGACCGCATTTTCGCAGCCCCTAAACTAAGGAACCAACCATTCGTGTAAGAATGCGAACTATCGAGAAATTAATTATATCCTTCGCAGAAGTAAATGTTTCAGGCACGGTATCCTCATGCGTTGAAAGTTTGGCTGATAATTCAGTAACACTTGATTATCACCATGCATAGAAAAGTTGACGCCGTTAACATGTAGCATATAATCAGAAAATTCCATTTCACCTGGTTTCAATCGCGTGTTTGTATGCAAGTGGCGTATTTTGGAGAAGGGCCAGAGAGAAGAGTATTTAATATAATTGTGAATTACTGTTTGGCGAGAAGCGTGCGACAGACCTGAAGTCGGCATGAAGAATAACTTTCCCACAAAAAGGAATAATGTCGTTACGTATCTCTTAGAATTAGATTCACACACTTGAATGAATGAATGTTTGCCATTGGGGCTCCATCCCGAACTATGAGCGGAGCTCATCGAATATCGTCAGCTGGATTTTGAATGTTAAATGTAGGGGTTTTGCAAGAATTCACTTGATTTGCAGATCTGACTCGATTAGCTTCTGGAGAATCTAATATATACAACTCATCGCAAGAACCATCGCTTATAATTTTGGAATATAACGAATAAATGCGATGATGAGCAAATCCATACATTTTAAAACAATATGGACCGTATGCATGTGGCACAGTAACATTTGTACCGGTACCAAATGAAACGAAGATCATGGCATTATTGTACTGCCGACGATTATCTCTGAAATTCCTTGAGATATCATCTCCACTGAAAAATTGTTGCAGTCTGTCGAATATTTTATATTTAGTCAGATCACTTTTACCATTACAACAGCAAAGGTCAAAGTAACCAAGCGTAGATTTCTCGCAAGAGAAATACTGTGCACACCAATGTTTACATTTGTTCGATAAGAACCCTACACTATATATCATATACTCTGGAATTGCTTCTGAAATGGCATATTTATATTGGATTTTAAAAGTGGCTTCGTATTTTCCTCCGATTTCCCATTTCATTGCGGCTAATGCTCTTTTTCGTCAAATGAGTATATTTATAGTAGAATTTCTCCCCAAATTAACGTCATATTCAATAACACTATAGTGGCCTGCATCAACGCAGCCGCCAAATATTAAATGGCAAATAATACTTCTATTGAAGAAATCCACAGCATGGTTAGATTCATTGTTATGTACTCTAAACAAATAATCAATAAACAATAATATTCACTGATACTATGAAGTTCAGAGACTTTCATTCTCAAGTTGGTTGCTGATGAGAATGCGATGAGACTGATCGCCAAAAATAAAATCCTTATAATTATCCCTGCCAGCAACAATTTTTGCAATTTGCTTGCAAACGCAGCTCACGATGAAGTTCTTCGTTTGGAATAAATAGCACGAAACTGCTCTAAATAAGCAATTTCCATCACCTGTTGTAGGTACATTCCTTTGCATTTCCATGACAGTAAATTATTGAGCCGAGCTCATCGAATATCGTCAGATGGATTTTGAATGTTAAAAGTAGGGGTTTTGCAAGAATTCACTTGATTTGCAGATCAGACTCGATTAGCTTCTGGAGAATCTAATATATACAACTGGTCGCAAGAACCATCGCTTATAATTTTGGAATATAACGAAGAAATGCGATGATGTGCAAATCCATACATTTTAAAACAATATTGACCGTATGCATGTGGTACAGTAACATTGGTACCGGTACCAAATGAAACCAAGTTTATGGCATTGTTGTACTGCCGATTATTATCTCTGAAATTCCTTGAGATATCATCTCCAGTGAAAAGTTGTTGCAGCTTGTGGAATATTTTATAGTAGTCAGATCAATTTTACCATTACAACAGCAAAGGTCAAAGGAACCAAGCGTAGATTTCTCTCAAGAGAAATATAGTGCACAACAATGTTTACATTTGTTCGATAAGAACCGTACACTGTATAGCATATACTCTGGAATTGCTTCTGAAATGGCATATTTATATTGTATTTTAAAAGTGGCTTCGTATTTTCCTCCGATTTCCCATTTCATTGCGGCTAATGCTCTTTTTTCGCCAAATGAGTATATTTATAGTAGCATTTCTCCCCAAATTAACGTCATATTCAATAACACTATAGTGGCCTGCATCAACGCAGCCGCCAAATATTAAATGGCAAATAATACTGCTGTTGAAAAAATCCACAGCGTGGTTAGATTCATTGTTATGTACTCCAAACAAATAATCAATAAACAATTATATTCACTGATACTATGAAGTTCAGAGACTTTCATTCTCAACTTGGTTGCTGATGAGAATGCGATGAGACTGATCGCCAAAAATAAAATCCTTATAATTATCCCTGCCTGCAACAATTTTTGCAATTTGCTTGCGAACGCAGCTCAGGATGAAGTTCTTCGTTTTGAAATAAATAGCACGAAACTGCTCTAAATAAGCAATTTCCATCACCTGTTGTAGGTACATTCCTTTGCATTTCCATGACAGTAAATTATGTGTGGGAGCATAGAATAACTTCGCCAACTACTGGAATGAGCATAGACTCACTTCGCTAGCCACCGTAATGGAGGGAGTTTTAGAATTATATGTTCAGTGCATGTCAAAAATCATATTAACACAGGGAAGCCCACTCTTAAGACTACATTCTGAGCTATCACCCCGGATTACGGGTTCATTTCCTGCTCTGTCAAGAAATTTAATTCTGGTCTGAGGGCGGTAACGGGGCGCACTCTTGTGGCCAAATTAAGAATAGTAAGGTTCGATTCCCATCTCAGTATTCTTGGATGTGGTTTTCCGTGGTTTCCCATTTCCACTCCAGGCAAATACCGGGATAGTTCCTAGCTTAAAGTCTCGGTCGTCAACTCCCCATTCCCCACCTTAATTACAAATGCACACATCAATATAGCCATCACAATAACACAGGTTATCAGAGAACATTTTACACACACACATACACACCAAAGTAGTCGTTGACGGTGGCGCTTGGTGGCAAAAGTAGGAACTATTTGAAAAATTCTAAGTTGCAGTACTTAAATTAAAAAACAGATAACACACACTAATACAGTCATCACAATTAACACCGGTTATCAGACAGATTCTACACACACCCAAAGTACACGGGGCTACATGACCGCGTTGTCGCAGCCCCTAAACTTAAGAACCAACTAACCAAGTCGGGACTGAGTAACCACGATGTCCGAGTCCATCAAATGAATTATGTTCGCCAATTCTCTCATGGCGGAAGCGATTGCGGCCATTTCAATTTAATAATTTAAAAGTATATGGCAACGTAAATCGTGGGGAATTCCTTACTTAACGGGAATAATAAAAGTAAAATATGTTTAGACAATGCGATACCGACAGCAAGAAAGAATAAATGGGAAATAAAAATTCATGTCTGAGGTGGTATTCGAACTCTCTAAATAATGCATAACGAAATTCGCAGACTCGTAACGTTGGCCCTGAGCCACCTAGATCATATAAAAATCTTGCAATATTACGATATACAGACAAAAGTACACACTCAACTGACTGTTCAAGTTCTTCAATATTTCTTTTTTTTTTTTTTTAGTCGTTTACCCTCCAGGTTGGTGGATCCCACGGACTCAGCGAGGAAACTCACAACTACCACCTCTACGGGCAGTGTCCTAGAGCTGGGAACATCGAATCGGAAGGGATACAACTGGTGAGGTGGGATTGGCATCTCGCCCAGGCGGCCTCACCTGCAAAGCGAACAGGGACCTCATGAGGGAAGGTAAGGGTGGTTAGGATGGATAGGCAAGGAAGAGGGAAGGAGGCGGCCGTGGCCTTGAAGAAAGTACCATCCCGGCATTTGCCTGAAGACGAAGTGGGAAACCATGGAAAACCACTTCGAGGATGGCTGAGAGGGTATCGAACCCCCTCTACTCATTTTGGCCACCCAAGGCTGAGTAGACCCCGTTCCAGTCCTCGTACTGTACCATTATTCCTAAAGGTCTTAAGTACAGATATGGATACAGTATTTTGGAACGCCTTGTAACTTTCAAGCTAGCCACTGAAGTCTATCATAACAGCTGGTCTACAGCAAGCAAAAGTTCTGCTACCAAGAATGGATCGAGAGAGCTCGTATTTCCGACGAGAAGCCCGAAGGTCATCGATAATAATCATGTTGACATTGTCTAACATTATATCGATCGATTCACCTGAGAATGATTAATACGAATTAAAGTATATTTAGCGCTATATGTAAGCAGTTATTTATGTCTGTGTGCATATTTCCATGGCAGAAAGCTATTACAAAGCAAGTATGAAAAACAGAAGAAGATCTGTTAAATCACTAGTGATTATACTACGACTGCGATATATATATCGACTCGTGGCGTATAGAGGAGTGGGGGTAGTGGATGCCTCCCTCAAGCGACCTCGTGTGGAGAGGAGGAACTTGTGAAACTGACAGCGTGCAGTAATAATCCTGGCAATAGTGAAAGTGAAATCGCCAGTTAACGGGATTTTCAAAACATGTGAGCGTGCTGAAGTGTATACGCTGGTTCGTTCAGCATTCTACGTGGAGTAGAGACTTGCTTAATGGGGATCAGACATGGTTTTAAACATGTAATATGTTTATCTTTGCGACCGTGTGTCCACCGCCACTAACGGACTATGCGGAAGAATACATTCATAATCCCGGCCGCCAGCTCGGGTGTATTATGTCGTAACACTCTGCTTGTAAAACTTCATGGAAATGCAGCCTAGAGTTGATCCTAACTTTTCACAGTGGCAACACTTCTTTAAAAAAAGCACATTCTTAAGCAAGGTGTCAGAGGGAAGGAATACAATGAAGCCTATATCCATTACGATGGTAGGCTAGAGTACAATAGGAATACTGCATTAGCAGAGTGGTAGCGGGAACAGTTTGCAGCAACGTTCATTTACTATGAAGTGTACAAGCGAGTTTCGTAATGCAATAGACCGCGCGGACTCGTGTGAACTTGGTCTCATTCGCATCTTTATATTGGAACTATTTAGCGGCTGTTCGAATTCACTCTCGCTTCGTGACGAGTTGATAAACTGTTTGCGGTTCAGCCATCGGTATTCTAATGCGTGTGGAAAGATATCGCCAGGATATATTGGGAGCTTTCGACCGGTCTGGAGTTGTTCGACCCTAGGAGGACTATGGTTTGTTCTCTGGGGACCCAGTTGGAGTCCGGCATGTTTTGTGTTGGTCTGGAGCCTAGTATGGCCAACGATATATTTTTTTTCCACATCCAGATTCGCCAAAGGTACAGATCACTTCAACTTCTTGCTGTAGTGTAGCGTGGACATTTGAACAATCACAAATTGCCATATTTTGATTTTTGTAGATTAAATGGTTGAGTAGAAAGTGCAGGTTCGATGCCTATTTCGAAGCTGACCATCTATGATGCCAGGATTTTGACTCATAAAAATGGGTGCATCCTTTGTGTATTTTGATTGATAAATTTAAAATTTCAATAGTTTTTTACAGTATTTAAACTGATATGCTCATTCTTATTTGTCGAGAAGTCACTGTAGGAGGAAGATCTCCAGATTTTTGTGTAAGAATATTTTAGTAACGCAAATTTCTAAAGCGGCGTTGAGAACTCTGACTGAGTTTTACATATTCTAGTGCATTGTTCTTTAAGCTCTTTCGCTTGGATTATCTTATTAATTGAGGAGAATTTTTCTTTCCTTATTATTATAACGATATTAGGAAGTTTTCGGATCCTGTTATTCTGAATGTTACTTCAAGTCTTTAGACTATTTTTTTCTTCAGTTTATTAACAGATTTAACTTGTATTTTCTGAGCGTGATTTTCGGAGTGGATTGACTAATGGGTCATTAGTCGCTTAGCCTCTGTAGTTAACCTAGATCGATGCTGTAGGACTAATCCACAGACATTTTCGCGTTCGGGAAATTCAGGGAAGTTCTTATTTTGAGATTGGATTTGTTTTTTAATCGTTTTTACAACCTCAGTTTTGAGTGGTTGTGAGTGTTATACTTTTCTTCTCTTATGAAGTTAACACTGGATTAAATTGATATCATTGCCTCTGGTGCAATAGTTTTTCTCTATTAAGAGGGTATTTGAACGACATCCAAATTTGCGAGGATAATCCCAGGGATGACTTACTATAAGTCATACGTTTAAGAACTATGAATATTGTAATACATCAATGTAAGGCAAGTTTTCTAAAAATAGGTGGAGTATTTCTGGAATCCACTAGGCTTTATTAATAACCTGTTACAGAATCAAATTATTTTTCTGAGCATGAGTTCAGGCTTTTATTATGAACAGCTGATTTTCATAATTGTGGATTTAAAACAGTAAGGCTCCAATTATAGGTGCATGTTAGATTTTAAGAGGCATGTATTAGGAATAATGCTGTTGTGTTTAAGTATTTTGATACAGTGCTTTGCGAAGCAAATTTTCTTGTTGAAGATTGAGCAACGTGTGCCAATCAAGAATAGATTGAATGAGGTTTCAACCCAGAGAGGCGTTGTATTTAACCTAGTATGGTTAAGATTTTGTCATAGGTGACTTTATCGCTGTTATTATCGTGAAGTAATGCCTGTGTGAAGATCAGTATTTTTCTGAGCATTATTATTAAAACTCTTGAGTGGATATCCAGTTCAATATTTCCAGTAAAATTATAACGACTTTGCCATAGCATGTATGTTTAACAAGGATCACCGATAACTATTTAATGCTGAATCTATGATTAATTTTTGCTTAACTTAACTGTTCGGCAGAAATACCCTGAAATTAGAAATGAAACAATTAAACAATTTTAAGCAGAAGTGAATGTCGTGAAATTAAGTCAGTGGGAGGAGAATAATCGAAATTATTCTAGAATCTTGTAAAAATTTGTATATTCTGTAAATATGCCATATTAATTTCACCGTTAAATAACAAGAGCATATAATGCTATTGAAAATGTCGTGTAAGATTATTGGTTATAATCAGGGTATTTTTGTGTAAGATGTTCATTAAGTTAATGAACCGAAATGAATCCAATTTATTCAATTCATATAATTTCTTTTTGTGTGTGCTTATCCTATGGGATCGAAAATTATTATTATTATACCTTATTTTTGAAAGAACTAAAAGTTAGTTGAGATAATGGGTAATTTATTTTGGAAGCCTTTCCCATATTCCATAGCTGAAAGACAATCCAGTATAATTAATGATATTTTTGATTGGTCGTGGTATCGACAAAATTTATATTTCTTGTCATGTTTATTCTTGCAATAAACTAATTTATTATTTGGTTTTAATTATTGCGTGATGCTTTATAGAGGTGATGGAAGGGTGTATTAAGGGGGCCATCGCTAGGTATTTTAGGGTTTACCACACCTTTGAGATTCTTTCTTCCTTTTGAAGAATTCTTGTGTTTTGAGCTAGTCTTTTCGTTCTCTGAGCCTTGGTCAGTCTTAATACATCCTGTTAGGTATTCGAGTGGCCCTATTATCCCTGTGTCTGTTAGTAGAACTTGGGGGTTTTTCTAGCCGGGGATTTTCAGGTTCTACGATCCAGCTGTTATCCAGGGATTCAACAGGTATTGGTAGGTAATAAGGGTACATGAGGTGGCGCCCAGCTCAGGGGCTTCGAAAAACTGGAATACCAGAGCGAATACCAGTGAGTTGAATGCCATAATTCTGCAAAAATTGAAAGTACAAAGTGGAAATTAGTTTTATGATCATGTAACACAGATCACGAATTGGAACACCGTGTTTCCTGTGTGACCATGAATCAAGGCAATAAAATAATGGTGAACGAATATTTTGGCACGGACTATTGGAATTCCTATGGAACAAAGCAATTACGAGGATACTCGAGCTACTTGACTTACAAGTGGTATTGCAACCATTATTAAAATTTTGTATTTTATGTATTGGAGTGGTGCCACACCCTCTGTTAATAATTTGTTCTACTTGTTTCCGGCTGATGATCATTGCTGACATCATTAAAAATAGAAGTGTTAGTAACAAATTTAAATTTGAGTAATGGTAGAATCAGAGACCTTCACCGATATAAACCATCACGCACTTGTATATAGGCGATCCCAAATCAAATTGGACACTTCGTGTTTAGACATAAGCTTATTTTAAGGTAATGCCAGACAATAAGGATGAGCATGTATGGTAAATGGTGGTTGTTTGTGGATGTTCTCGCTGTGCTTTGTTGGTGTGGTATTCTTATTTCTTGTGAAGTGTAGTGAAGCATGTCTGAAGGTAATATGGTGACTGTTGGGGACGTTAAGAAGATGTTTGAAATTATTCAAAATAAAATGGATAATTTGAATCAGGACATAGAAAATATTAAGGTCCAAACTAAATCTGTATTAGACCATATGTCCGAATTTGTTATTCAAAATCAGGGATTGATAAAAGATGCAATTGCTGAAGGTATCAGGGGGGAAATTGATTCTATGTAATCCTCCTTGAAGGCTATCAAAGATAGTTCTAAAAGGGTAGAAAAGAAGGTTACCAGTGTAGAATCTAATATCGAAGATATCCAGGACGATAATAGAAAAACACAACTAGATATCAGTACACTCCGAGCTAATGTTGGCTTGGTACAGGTTGGCCAAGAAAGAATGCAACTTGACATTAACAATATCCAAACTAGTCAAACATCAATGCAAAATAGTCAAACATCAATGCAAACAGATCTTAACAATGTTCAGACTAGTCAAAAGGGAATTGAGGAAACAGTAAGGGATGTTAACTCTAATGTAAGGATTATGCAATCGCAAATCAATGATTTAAGAACAGTTGTGGGATTAATAGAATCCAGTCAAAAAGAAATTCAGTCCCAAGTCAAAAATATTCAGAATGATGTAAATCAAATTGAATCCGGCCAAAATAAAATGGAGTTAGAGGTCCGAAAAATCGAATCTAGTCAAAATCAGACGGAGTTTAAGTTAATGGAGCTAGAAAAATCAAGTAAAGAATTTCAATTTGAGATTAGACTAGACTTTGAAAGAAGTGTGAAGCTTAGTAAAAAAAATTAGAAGCACTTCAGCTACCGTTTTCCCATGACACTAATCAGACCCAGAATAGCCTGGAGCAGTTGAAAGGTGAAATGGGGACACTCCGAGCTCAAGTCACAGATCATACAAAACTTCTAAGTGATGATTTTGACGTAGATTTGAAAGGGATCATAAGAGATAATATTGTAACATTTCGTTAAGATATCATGAAAATTAATGAGGAATGTTTTAAAGTTGAGAAATCAAAGTTAGAATCCAAACTTGCCACTGGTCTTGCAACTAATAGCAAAGACATAATAAATGTTAGGGAAGATCTAAGCAAAATAATGGATTGAATTCAAAATACACAGGTTTATAACATATCCGATTTAGAGAAACGTATTAATACTGTTGAAACTAAAGTCGACCAAAGTAAGATAGAGTTAAATGAGGTCAGGGAGAAGAAAACTTCCGAGATTAATGAAATTAGAAAGGGTCTCGAGCAAATTAATCTAGAGGGGCATATCAATTTAGATACGCTAAGAGATCAATTGCGATCACTTCTACAGTCCGATTTTAGAGTTGTAGTTGAACAACCTGAAGTGATAGTACCTGATAGTAGGGAAAGGATGATGCAGGAATCTCCCAATAACGAACCCAACGTTCAACTCAGTCAAATGGAACATCCGAGTCCCATTCGAACAAGCAGGGAGACGTTTAGTTCTCCGAACCCCAACGTAGGCATGGATGATTATACTTCGAGATCAATGGAAAGGACACCGAATGTAACCATAATAAGAAACTTTGATGACAAACCTAGGAAGTTTAGCAATCTGGATGGAATGACACCGATCGAATTTGTAAGGGCATTAAGAGATTACTTTTTGGAGTCACATGTGCCACGTGAGCGTGAGCTACGTATGGTGGAAAGGTTTCTTACCGATGCTCCGATACAATGGTTCAGCGCCTTTCGTTACACATTTGACAATTTTGAACAGTTTTCGGAGGCCTTCATACAAAGATTTTGGTCGATCGAGGTCCAACAAAATGTGACATCGGAAGTCTATTCACGCAAGTACTCCAGTACAGGACCAACCAGCTATGCTGATTACTTTGCATGTCAGTTAGCAAAACTCCGTTTTCTCCAGCCTCCGTTAACCCAAGAAGAACTCCTTGAAGCAATCTCACGTCAATTGCTTGCGGAAGTAAGGAGGTCAATTATTTCTTCCGGAGTATCGTCTTTAACGTCGTTGGATGACTTGTTACGTCGATTAGATCACATGAGTATGATGACGCAACCTACCATAGTCAAAAATGCCAAGCAGGAATCGAAAGTTGTAAACGCTGTAATGATGAACCGTACACAGCAGACGGATCGTTTTGAGCAAAGAAGAGATGATAGAATGGGTCCTATTAGAAATACCCATCAGGAAGAGAGGAGATGGGAAAACCAACGTAGGGACTCCCAGGAGAGGCCATGGCAACGTCGCTACGAGGAGAGAAATTTCTATCGAAGAGATAATGATCGAAACCGGAATGATCACCGAGAAACGCCTTATAACAGGAATTACAGATATGATCAAATTAATCGAGATAACAGGTATAATAGGAATGATAGAGATACCCGTGACAACAGAGATAAGAGACAAAATCAAGGGTACTCAAGATACAACAATTATCGAACGGAGGCGTCCGATAAGAAAGTGCAACAGGAGAGGCTCAAGAGAGGGCGAGATAAGTCCACTGAGGTTGGACGAAGAAAATCGAAGGAAAGATTGGATGAAAATCTAGATAAGTCACAACCCAGCACTAGCAGAGAAGGTCGGAGTTCAGAAAGAGCTCCGGATCTAGAAAAAAACGCCAATTTCCAGGCGAAATTAATGACTGACGTTGCCACGCATTCCACTGTTATCACGATTTTTGAAATGTTTGAAGCTACTGACGAAGATCTTCTATTTGAACCAGAAACGGAACCGAGAGGAAGGGTAGTTGAACTTCCCATTATTAATATAAAAATTGGTCTACAACACTGTAAAGCTTTGATGGACACAGGTGCTATGATCTCAATAGTTGAGGAGGACTGTTTCGAGAGATTGAATCCAGAAAACCAATTTACCATTCTTCCAGCATCTCCAACAAAAATTCGTGGGATATTTAAGGATAAAACCATGAAATGCAGAGTGCAGATTCTAATGAAATTCTGGATCAATCAGAGAAGTTATGAACATATTTTCAATGTCGTTAAGAATATTAATTTTGATGTCATACTAGGAATCGATTTTATTACACAAGCTAGGGCAATCATCGACATGGACAAAGGAATAATAAGATTCAAGGAAGAAAGTACAGAGGATGTAGTGATGGAAGAAATGGATGGAAACGAAATTAATAGAGATATCCCTAGAATGGAAATCCTGGATCACGTAGTTGAAGAAACCGAGCAAGAGAGGGAACAATATACCTTGAAAGCCGAGGGAATTAAAAACGTGAAAGAAGAATTTGACGAATTGATTTGTCAATTTGCGGACATCTTCGATGATAAACCTGGCTTGATTAGAGACTTCAAGTACCAGATTAGGCTAATAGATGAGTCCCCTTACCAAGCCAAGCTTTATCCTATCCCAGAAAAATACCATGATGAGGTCAAAGAGATTATAGATAAAATGGAGAGAGATGGTATAATAAAAAACAAGCTTCCTCGTATTTGAATCCGATAACTGTGGTAAAGAAATCGAACGGACAACTGAGGCTTTGTTTAGAAGCCAGGAAGATCAACACGAGAATCATGTTAGAAACAGACCGTCCACCAAAAATTAGAGAACTTTTGAAAAAGTTCAAAGGTAAAGCGTGTTTCAGCGTCCTAGACCTAACCGCTTCCTTCTATCAAGTCGAGCTGGAGGAAGATAGCCGGTAATACAAAGGGTTCTTATTTGATCAGACCACGTATGTTTTCTGTCGCGTTCCTTTTGGAATGGTGAATAGCGGTCCGGCCTTGATCAGAGCTCTTGATAGCAAATTAACGGAAAGCGTGAAACGTAACGTTATTTGCTATATCGATGACTTGATAATTTCTTCAACTAATGTTCAAGAACATCTTGTGCACTTGAAACAGCTATTTGAGAATTTAAGAAAGGCCAATATTAAGGTCATTATGCATAAGTGTCAATTCATGCATGAGTCTATCAAGTTCCTAGGCCATACAGTTGATCAGTTTGGGTATCACCCAAACTTGAAGAAGATAGACGCCATTTCAAGATTTCCTCGTCCCGTAAAAGTGAAGCAGCTCCGTGAGTTTCTGGGTATGTGCCAGTTCTTGAGTAGCCACTGCTGTCCGGGATACTCAACTACTATGGCCCCATTGTATGAGGCATTAAAGAAAAATAATAAATGGAAATGGACAGAGGACACGAATAGGGCATTTGAAGAGGCCAAGCTCATGCTCCAAAATTGTATTAAGCTGGAATATCCCGAGTTTGATCGGTTATTTTACATCGAGTCTGATGCTTCAAAAATTGGTATTAGTGCTGTCCTCTATCAAAAGGACGAGGATGGGAGGAAGCACTATTTGGACTTCCACAGCAGAAAGCTGCAGGAACACGAAAATAATTATTTCACCTCTGAGCTCGAAGCTTTGGCATTCATACCTGCTCTTCAAAAGTGGAAGAAGCTTCTGATAGGACATCGAGTGGTCATTATCACGGATCACAGAGCGCTTCAGTTTATGATGCAAACCGACCTTTCCAGTGACAGATTGACGAGGTGGACATTGTTTCTCCAGCAGTTCAATGCCACCATCGTGCATCAGCCTGGAAAAGATAATCTGCTCGCGGTTGCACTCTCAAGAAATCCAGTTAGTAAGATCGAGATTAACACTGTACAGTTGGAGAGGGAACAAGAACTCACCCTGGAGAAGCTAAAGAAGATAGCGGTGTCACAGAAGAGACACCCCCCAACTAGACATATGTACAGGTTTTTGAGAGGTGCAATGGACCATACCGATCCTGACTACGAGCAGACTAAGAAGTGTTCTGAGAAATTCCTGGTGTGTGATGATGTCGCTTGTAAATACATTGACCGAGAGAGGACGAAAATTAGAATTGTAGTCCCTCCTAAACTGATTAATGTGTTGGTGTGGCTAGCTCACTGCACCATTGGCCATGGGGGTGTCGACAAAACGTTCAGAACGTTATTGGAGACATTCACCTGGACCAAGATGCGGGGCACTATAGCAGCCATTATCAGATCATGCCAAGAGTGCCAACGAGGGAAACACCCGTCGGCGTTATCAAAAAAGAGACCTCGAGCCATTATTCCAGAAAGGCCGTGAGAGCTAATGGCTTGCGATATCTTCGGTCCTTGCCCGAAGGGGGCCAGGGGAAACCAGTTTCTCCTAGTCACGGTCGATGTATTTTCTAAGTACGCGATCCTCGACCCTATGCAGAGGGCCACTACAGCCCAAGTCCTTAGCCGTCTTGAAAACAGTGTGTTTCCAAAGCGGAAAAACCTGTAACTCTCCTATCGGATCACGGAGCTCAATACACTTCGATGGATTTTGAGAATGCCATGATTAGGCTTGGTGTCAAGCACGTGTTTTCTAGCGTTAGATATCCGGAATCTAACGTCTCGGAACGTTTAATGGCAGAAATTAGCAAGTTCGCGAGAATTTACTGTCCTGAGGATCATGCGAGCTGGGTCAAGTTCATCCCACTCATGGAAAGCTGCATGAATTCCACATTCCATGAGAGCTTATCCGACATACCCATGGTTGTACACCATAATAGGAGGCCAGAAAGAGCCTGGACAGAGATCGTGAGATTTCTGCCTAAGGACAGGGAGCCTACAGTCCAAGTAAGAATTCATTCAGCTAGAGAAAGCTTGATAGATGCAGCCGAGAAGCGGCATAAACGGATCAGAAATAAAAGATATCGGCCACCGATGAGAGTAAACGAAATGATTCTCGTCAAGAAACCGACAAAAGGAGATGTTGCTAAGAAGCAATTCACCAAGTCCTCCTATGTCTTCCACGTACCCTATAAAATCGCTAGGTCGTTAGGAAATAATTGTTATGAGGTAGTAAGCCTAAATGGAAGAGAAACGATGGGTCGTTTCAACGCAAAAAAAACTGGAAAGATATGTGAAGAAGATAGTGTTGACTGAATAATGCTACATATGCCGAAATTACCTCGAATGGTGTAAATAAAAGCTGAGGAGACTTTTATTTAAGGTATCAGAGGGAAAATGCACCATTATTCCTAAAGGTCTTAAGTACAGATATGGATACAGTATTTTGGAACGCCCTGTAACTTTCAAGCTAGCCACTGAAGTCTATCATAACAGCTGTTCTACAGCAAGCAAAAGTTCTGCTATCAAGAATGGATCGGTAGAGCTCGTATTTCCGACGAGAAGCCCGAAGGTCATCGATAATAATCATGTTGACATTGTCTAACATTATATCGATCGATTCACCTGAGAATGATTAATAAGAATTAAAGTATATTTAGCGCTATATGTAAGCAGTTATTTATGTCTGTATGCATATTTCCATGGCAGAAAGCTATTACAAAGCAAGTATGAAAAACAGAAGAAGATCTGTTAAATCACTAGTGATTATACTACGACTGCGATATATATATATATCGACTCGTGGCGTATAGAGGAGTGGGGGTAGTGGATGCCTCCCTCAAGCGACCTCGTGTGGAGAGGAGGAACTTGTGAAACTGACAGCGTGCAGTAATAATCCTGGCAATAGTGAAAGTGAAATCGCCAGTTAACGGGATTTTCAAAACATGTGAGCGTGCTGAAGTGTATACGCTGGTTCGTTCAGCATTCTACGTGGAGTAGAGACTTGCTTAATGGGGATCAGACATGGTTTTAAACATGTAATATGTTTATCTTTGCGACCGTGTGTCCACCGCCAATAACGGACTATGCGGAAGAATACATTCATAATCCCGGCCGCCAGCTCGGGTGTATTATGTCGTAACACTCTGCTTGTAAAACTTCATGGAAATGCAGCCTAGAGTTGATCCAAACTTTTCACAGTGGCAACACCTCTTTAAAAAATGCACATTCTTAGGCAAGGTGTCAGAGGGAAGGAATACAATGAAGCCTATATCCATTACGATGGTAGGCTAGAGTACAATAGGAATACTGCATTAGCAGAGTGGTAGCGGGAACAGTTTGCAGCAACGTTCATTTACTATGAAGTGTACAAGCGAGTTTCGTAATGCAATGGACCGCGCGGACTCGTGTGAACTTGGTCTCATTCGCATCTTTATATTGGAACTATTTAGCGGCTGTTCGAATTCACTCTCGCTTCGTGACGAGTTGATAAACTGTTTGCGGTTCAGCCATCGGTATTCTAATGCGTGTGGAAAGATATCGCCAGGATATATTGGGAGCTTTCGACCGGTCTGGAGTTGTTCGAGCCTAGGATGACTATGGTTTGTTCTCTGGGGACCCAGTTGGAGTCCGGCATGTTTTGTGTTGGTCTGGAGCCTAGTATGGCCAACGATATCTTTTTTTTCCAAATCAAGGTTCGCCAAAGCTACAGATCACTTCAACTTCTTACTGTAGTGTAGCGTGGACATATGAACAATCACAAATTGCCATATTTTGATTTTTGTAGATTAAATGGTTGAGTAGAAAGTGCAGGTTCGATGCCTATTTCGAAGCTGACCATCTATGATGCCAGGATTTTGACTCATAAAAATGGGTGCATCCTTTGTGTATTTTGATTGATAAATTTAAAATTTCAATAGTTTTTTACAGTATTTAAACTGATTTGCTCATTCTTATTTGTCGAGAAGTCACTGTAGGAGGAAGATCTCCAGATTTTTGTGTAAGAATATTTTAGTAACGCAAATTTTTTAAAGCGGCGTTGAGAACTCTGACTGAGTTTTACATATTCTAGTGCATTGTTCTTTAAGCTCTTTCGCTTGGATTACCTTATTCTTTGAGGAGAATTTTTCTTTCCTTATTATTATAACGATATTAGGAAGTTTTCGGATCCTGTTATTCTCAATGTTACTTCGAGTCTTTAGACTATTCTTTTCTTCAGTTTATTAACAGATTTAACTTGTATTTTCTGAGCGTGATTTTCGGAGTGGATTGACTAATGGGTCATTAGTCGCTTAGCCTCTTTAGTTAACCTAGATCCATGCTGTAGGACTAATCCACCGACATTTTCGCGTTCAGGAAATTCAGGGAAGATCTTATTTTGAGATTGGATTTATTTTTTAATCGTTTTTACAACCTCAGTTTTGAGTGGTTGTGAATGTTATACTTTTCTTCTCTTATTAAGTTAACACTGGATTAAATTGATATCATTGCCTCTGGTGCAATAGTTTTTCTCTATTAAGAGGGTATTTGAACGACATCCAAATTTGCGAGGATAATCCCAGGGATGACTTACTATAAGCCATACGTTTAAGAACTATGAATATTGTAATACATCAATGTAAGGCAACTTTTCTAAAAATAGGTGGAGTATTTCTGGAATCCTCTAGGCTTTATTAATAACCTGTTACAGAATCAAATTATTTTTCTGAGCACGAGTTCAGGCTTTTATTATAAACAGATGATTTTCATAATTGTGGATTTAAAACAGTAAGGCTCCAATTATAGGTGTATGTTAGATTTTAAGAGGCATGTATTAGGAATAATGCTCTTGTGTTTAAGTATTTTGATACAGTGCTTTGTGAAGCAAATTTTCTTGTTGAAGATTGAGCAACGTGTGCAATTGTTAAAACAAATGTAAGTTAGATGTAAGCTGTGCCTGTGGAGCATGAAATATGTATGTGGGGCTTGCCCTTTTTCACTAGGCCTTCCATACTTCGTGTACGATTTATGGTAAATAAATAAATAATAATAATAATAATAATAATAATCAAGAATAGATTGAATGAGGTTTCAACCCAGAGAGGCGTTGTATTTAACCTGGTATGGTTAAGATTTTGTCATAGGTGACTTTATCGCTGTTATTATCGTGAAGTAATGCCTGTGTGTAGATTAGTATTTTTCTGAGCATTATTATTAAAACTCTTGAGTGGATATCCAGTTCAATATTTCCAGTAAAATTATAACGACTTTGCCATAGCATGTATGTTTAACAAGGATCACCGATAACTATTTAATGCTGAATCTATGATAAATTTTTGCTAAACTTAACTGTTCGGCAGAAATACCCTGAAATTAGAAATGAAACAATTAAACAATTTTAAGCAGAAGTGAATGTCGTGACATTAAGTCAGTGGAAGGAGAATAATCGAAATTATTCCAGAATCTTGTATAAATTTGTATATTCTGTAAATATGCCCTATTAATTTCATCGTTAAATAACAAGACCATATAATGCTATTGAAAATGTCGTGTAAGATTATTGGTTATAATCAGGGTATTTTTGTGTAAGATGTTCATTAAGTTAATGAACCGAAATGAATCCAATTTATTCAATTCATATAATTTCTTTTTATGTGTGCTTATCCTATGGGATCGAAAATTATTATTATTATACCTTATTTTTGAAAGAACTAAAAGTTAGTTGAGATAATGGGTAATTCATTTTGGAAGCCTTTCCCATATTCCATAGCTGAAAGGCAATCCAGTATAATTAATGATATTTTTGATTGGTCGTGGTATCGACAAAATTTATATTTCTTGACATGTTTATTCTTGCTATAAATTATTTATTATTTGGTTTTAATTATTGCGTGATGCTTTATAGAGGTGATGGAAGGGTGTATTAAGGGGGCCATCGCTAGGTATTTTAGGGTTTACCACACCTTTGAGATTCTTTCTTCCTTTTGAAGAATTCTTGTGTTTTGAGCTAGTCTTTTCTTTCTCTGAGCCTTGGTCAGTCTTAATACATCCTGTTAGGTATTCGAGTGGCCCTATTATCCCTGTGTCTGTTGGTAGAACTTGGGACTTTTTCTAGCCGGGAATTTTCAGGTTCTACGATCCAGCTGTTATCCAGGGATTCAACAGGTATTGGTAGGTAATAAGGGTACAGTACCACTTTTCAAATTTCGTGGCAGAGCCGGGAATCGAACCCAGGACCTCCGGGGCGGCAGCTAACTATGCTGACCGCTACGCTACGGAGGCGACTTCCTTTATTTTATTGTTCTATTTCAATATATAGTCGAAACATCATAAACAATATTCGGCACCCTTTTTAATTCTCAGAAACAAAGATTTCAATAAGAGGCGGTGAGATGTGCCATTTCGCTCGTGTAAAATAAAGCCATTGTGCGCAAGCGCGGGAGCTACAAATATTATATTTTGCTTTATTAAGGAGAATTCGTTACATTAGGGGAATTTTAAAAGTTAAGTATGATTTGGCTACGTAATACCAATTGTAAGAAATAAGATTACGGAAATTAAAAAAAATGTCGGAGGTGGCAATCGAACCCTCTCCATTTCATTTCTTCTTCTTCTTTTTCTTCTTAGTCCTTTACCCTCCAGGTAGGTAGAACCCACGGACTCAGCGAGGGAACTCACCACTACCGCCTCTACGGGCAGTGTCCTAGAGCTGGGAACATCTAATTCATTCATTCATTCATTTATTTGCAATGGGGGAGTGTCCCCCGGTTGCAAATTGGATATACATAACCAGGCTTCGGATAAATATGCATTTTGCATATTGCATATGCAATTGCATATTTGGGACAGTTTTAACTTAACAGTGCATATTTAGGGGATTCCTCCTGTTAGTGCATATTTCAATAACATTCTTAATCTTGAGTGTAGACATCAGCTTCTGCAGGACACTTTCGGAATATTTGACATGTATTTCAGGTAACAGGAATGTTGAGCAGTGCTGGGCTTGCATCGTGTTTAAATTTAGCAACACGAGCCCTCCATCCGGCCGTAGCTTTGCTTTGTCTACCTGCAATGCAATTAGGTGGGGACTGATTCTTGCTATTTCCCGTAAAGCAGGTATACCTTTTCCTCATTCCTTAAATAGTTACCTTGTCAGTGTTACTTTCGTTGAGTTTAAACAGGCTGTGGTTCATAGCACGTTAAATAGCTACTGTATTTAAGATGCCTAAGGAGAAGAGAACTGTTAATGAGGTAATGAAAGGGTATGTACGAGAGTTTCAAGACTTTTCAACTGACGGAAGTGTATTGTTTTGCAAATACTGTAGCACAGTCGTAAACGCATCTAAAAAGTATCAAATTCAATAACATCTTCAAACAACGAAACACAATAAATTGAAAGACGTTAACCTGAAACAAAAACACCAGGTTCTTGTAACCACTGCTTTAGTTAAACCTCTACCAACACATAGTAAATTCAATGAAGATCTGTCCAAAGCATTTCTCTCGGCAAATATACCGTTGGCTAAACTAAACAATAAGAACTTAGTTCAGTTTCTGCAGGAGTATACGAAACAACCAGTCCCAGACGAATCAACAATTAGGAAGAAATACGTTCCTAAGCTTTACAATGTAGCGTTAGCTAAACTAAGGGAAAAAGCTCATGGAAAATATATTTGGGTCTCACTAGACGAAACAACGGACGTAGATCAAAGATATGTAGCTAACTTCGTGTTTGGAATTTTAGGAGAAGAAGAAGAAGAGAGAGACAAATCATATCTACTAACTATGGCTGTGTTGCCTAAGGTGAATCACTCAACAGTTGCTGCATTTTTCAATGATGCACTTTCTTGTTTGTGGCCATCGGGCATTCTTTACGATCATGTTATCGTGGCCTGCACGGATGCCGCACCTTACATGTGTAAAGCCATGGGAGGTCTTGGGATATTATATCCCAAGATGATACACGTCACATGTGTAGCACATGGACTTCATCGAGTTGCTGAAGCAGTCCGGGCTTCCTTTCCTGAAGTAAACACGTTGATCTTCACAGTGAAAAGAGTGTTCCTGAAGGCTCCAAGTCGCAAAGAAAAATTTGTTGATGCAGTTCATGATGGGCCGCTCCCGCCTTCACCAGTTCATACAAGATGGGGAACGTGGCTCGAAGCTGCTGTTTATTATGCCAATTATTTCGAGGTAGTAAAAAAGGTAGTTGAAGACCTCGATTCTGAAGAAGCTGCTTCTATTAAAGAAGCTCAAGAAGTCTTTAGCAAAGATGGTGTTCGTGAGCAACTTATATTCATTCGTTCCAATTTGCGTTGCATACCTTCAGCCATCAAGAAATTGCAAGAAAAAGGACTGCCTCTTCACGTTAGCATTGGAATTGTTGAAGAAGTCGATCGATCCCTAAAGAACCTAACTAATCAAGTTTTCTCGAAAAAATTGCAGAGTGTAGTGCTGAAAAATTCTGGTCTCCTTAAACTTAAAAGCATTTGTGGTGTTATCCAAGGCAAAGACAAAATTGACAGTGCATCGATACTAGAGGTCTCTGATTTCGCCAAGTTGGAGTATGCTCCCATTGTGGCATGTGATGTGGAGAGAGTGTTTTCTGAATACAAAGTCATTTTAAGTGAAAATAGGCGCAAGTTTGTGTTTGAAAACCTATTACATCATGCAGTGATTAAGTGTAATCAGGACTTGTAAATTTTATTGACAAACTGGAGCAATCTATTGTAGTAATGTAAGTAATTTTCTTCATTTTAGCGATATTTAATATGTAACATTAATTTCTTGTAATATAAACCCCTAATTGATATCAGATATATGTTTATTTTTAATGCATAATTTAGTGCTTATTTAGACACTTTTTAGTGCATATTTGCATGCATATTTTGGCATTTTTAAGTGCATAATTATCCGAAGCCTGTACATAACAAATAAATAATTATACATAACAATTCAATAACAATTATACAACAATTAAACTGGAGTATTTACACAAATAGTCAGTCTTTTCTTAAACACACCTATATATTTTGGAAAAGGCTCTAAGACTGCGGCATGTAGAGAGTTCCAGTTTTCAATGGCACGGTTTACAAAAGAATATTTACCATAATTTGTTCGCTGTGGTCGGCCCTTAACTTTGAAAGGATGATCGCACCTACCCATGTAAGTGGGCTTTCCCAATCGTTTGCTAAGCTCACCCCATGCTGGTTGATTTGTATACGTGTTGTACATAGCGCAGAGTCTAGATTTCATCCTCCTTGCCTCCAGTGATTCCCACCCAAGTTTCTTTAACATACGGCTCACACTGCTTCTGGGATTAAAGTCACTGAGCACAAATCTAGCGGCCTTTCTTTGTACCATTTCCAACTCATTGATGAGCCCTACTTGATATGGATCCCAAACCGCCGAGGCATATTCCAGAATAGGTCTTACAAGTGACAAATATCGTAATTCTTTAGCAGAGGTACTACTTCCTTTTAATACTCTCATTACAAAGTGCAGGGATTTGTAAGCTTTTGAAACTACACAGCCTACATGACTACCCCATTTCATATCATTCCTTACGTGAACGCCCAAATATTTGCAAGAATCTTCTTGTACAAGTATTTCCGAGCCAATGTTATATTGAAAATCCTGCCTCCGCACTTTCCCTATTTTTAAGAGACTACATTTGCTTGTGTATATTTTCATTTTATTTTCAATCGCCCACTTATAGACCAGGTTCAGGTCCTCTTGAACCACTGCATTGTCTTGTGAGTCATGTATCTTTCGATATATTACACAATCATCCGCAAACAATCGACAGTCACTGCGAATCCCATTTGGTAAGTCATTTATAAACGCCAAAAATAACAAAGTTCCGATTACGCTGCCCTGAGGGATACCCGACGTTACGGTCATTTCATCCGAGAATATGCCTTCGACTTTCACTTTCTGTCAACGACCCGTTAAAAATTCTTGGATTCATAAAATTACTATTCTATCAATCTTCTCCGAAGCTAATTTATGGAGTAGCATGTCATGCGGCACGACATCAAATGCCTTCGCAAAATCTATAACCACGGCGTCGACTGAAACTCCATGGTCTAACGATTCGCTAATGTCTTGAAAAAGTGATAGCATCTGACTCTCGCATGAGTTACCTTTTCGAAATCCATGTTGCCTATCATTAAACGATGATAATGTTTCCCACTGATCCCTCAAGTAGTCGCAAATGAGATGCTCCATCTGTTTACAAACGATGGACGTAAGGCTAACCGGCCTGTAGTTGCCCAATTCAAGTCTGCCCCCTCCCTTAAATATTGGGACTGCCGTAGCTCTTTTCCAGTCATCTGGGATTTGCGCATTGTTTATGGACACATTAAACAACACCTCCAAGTATCGTGCCACGGCCCTACCCCCTAGTTTAAGTACTTCACTAACAATATTATCAGGACCCTTTGATACATTGAAACGTAGTTTTTGTATTAGCTTTACAATTGCTGACTGGTTTATTTGGAACAGGGGAGCCCCTGTTTCTTCGTTAAGGTCCAACACACAGCTATTGGATTTATTGAACACACTACCGTAAAAGACATTTAATTCATTAGCAATGGCCTGTTTCTCAGTAATTAATTTACCGGCACCGGACATTATTATCGACAAAGTATTTGGATTTCCCTTTCTTCTCCTAACATAACTGTAAATTTTTTTCCTCCCATCACCTCCCGAACCAAGTAAACCTTGCATATAACTGTCATGAGCAGCCCTCTTTTTTAAGACGAGCTCTCTTGATAAGGACTTAAATTTCAACATACTCTTGTCACTATCATGTCTTTTATTGTATAACTTCCTAATTTTCCGTTTTAGACTCCTAATTTCTCGTGTGTAATACTCAGGATCTGTGTTTTGTTTCAGCAATTTAAATGGGACAAATTTATCAACAGCGCTATTTAAAATTTTCAAAAAGTTATTCCACAGGATATTAATGTGATTTCCTTCCGATGCCCATCCTACAAATAGCTCATTCAAATACCCCTGAAACTTGCCCTGATCCGCCCTGCGATACTGGAATATGATCTTTTTTGCTACATCAGAGTCTAATTTTGTAATGTCACCATATCTAATATTTTATTCAACCCCAGAATGGTCACTAATTCCTGGTACTTTCAGACAGTTAATATACAGCTCTACAGGCCTTACGAGATAAACATCTAAGGTATTATTGTCTCTAGTTGGGAAGTCAACTACTTGGGAAAATCCCCCCTCCCTTAAGAATTTATTTGCAGCGCTCTGAGCTTGACTACAGCTAGTTGACTCACCAGACCAGTCTACTTTGGGGAGGTTTAAATCTCCAGCAATTATTATGCTCTTTTTCATAGCATTACCCGTATAAGTTTTATCATACAGTGTTTCGAGGACAGAAAAGTTATCTTTCGGAGCTCTATATGCCCCTATCACCTGAAGAGGGAATTTATTTCCTTTATCCGAAATTTGTACACATAACATTTCATGATCCATATCAGCCCACTTTAAGAAACTACCTATATTTTTGCGCACACAAATAAATAGCCCACCACCTCGCTTCCCCCGATCCCTTCTGTACATTTCGTAGGTCCCTTGAATTATTTCGCTACTATTTATGTCCTCATATAACCAGGATTCAGTTGCAATGACAATGTCCGGAGAATACGTCTCTACAAGATTCCAAAATTCAATTAATTTATTTCCTAAACTCTGACAATTAACCTGCAGTAATCTTAGAGTCTTACCTCCGCAGCAAATATCTCGAAATAGCTCCTTCTGTTCCCATCGGCTGGCAACCTCTGGACCTGCTCCACCTCACAAAAGCCGGCACGAACCGATGACCCTGTCATGTAGGCTCCCTAGGTTAAAAACACCCCGTCGATTTAGATGCAGCCCGTCTCGGGCGACGTCACGGCCACCAATCCAGCAGTCAGCTTCTACGTACACTAATCCCAGTTGTGCACATACCCAGTCCATGCGGTCATTTACAGTCTTAACTCGCCTTAACGGATCATCTCCCCGCCGAACAATGCCACTCATTATAATTTTTGCATTTCTAAACTTGCTTTTAGCTTTTCTGCCTAGTTCGTAGAGCTCCCCCATGATGTAATCAGCTGTAGCCCTCTTCTTCAAATCGTTCGTCCCAACATGTAGCAACAACACTTTAACTTTGTCACAGTCCTCTACATTTGATTGTTCCACTTGTTGGGCAAGCTGGTCAATTTTAATCCCCGGATAACACCGCACTTTCGCACCCGATTTCCTCGAGATATTCGCACTCCATCGTATCATAGAATCACCCATTATGATGACGTCATCCTCAGTTTGCTCCTGCACGCCCTCTTCCACACTGATCTCAGTAGAAAGCCGTTCAGTCACATCCTTCACCGTTTCTTCTGATTCACGAAGCTTTGCTCTAAGTTCCTGTATTATTTGATCCCTTGCTTTGATTTGCACCCTCAAACAGTCCGGCGTATCACATACTTTACAAAACCAATTTCCGACATCACAATCCTCCTTCTTGATCTTAATACAGCCGAAGTGAAACCATTTCTCACATAGTCCACACTCAACACCATTCTTCAATGTTTTACTGCACGTCGAACACTTTAAAGCTGCCACTGGATCATTTGCCTGATTCACATTTGGAGTAAAAGGCCCTGGATTCACTTCCACTCCACCAATAACTAGCAATGCAGCTATCACTAGGGCTATGAACCACAAGTTGCTAGGTCCCGTACGCACACACAAACACCGGGAATCCCGACTACCCTTCGCATACCACAGTCCGATCCTCGCCCGATACCACTCTAGAGAACAACCCATTTCAGCACACCTGAGAGCTCGGGAAAAACACGACCTTTCACTTTGACTGCCAACTGATAACTGATGAGTGGATACAACTGGTGTGGTGTGATTGGCACCTCGCCCAGGCGGCCTCACCTGCAAAGCGAACAGGGGCCTCATGAGGGAAGGTAATGGATGGTCAGGATGGATAGGCAAGAAAGAGGGAAGGAGGCGGCCGTGGCCTTGAAGAAGGTACCATCCTGGCATTTTGCCCGAAGACGAAGTGGGAAACCACGGAAAACCACTTCGAGGATGGCTGAGGTGGGAATCGATCCCCCTCTACTCATTTGGAACACCCGAGGCTGAGTAGACCCCGTTCCAGTCCTCATACCACTTTTCAAATTTCGTGGCAGAGCCGGGAATCGAACCCAGGACCTCCGGGGCGGCAGCTAACCATGCTGACCGCTACGCTACGGAGGCGACTTTCCATTTCATTTCACGATGCATAAATTTCAAGTTCGCAACTCTACCACAAGCCACAAAACCTCTGGAAGTACGACGCAATCTTAAGTTATGTTAACATTGTATACACTCAACAGTCAGTGTAAGTTCTTCTACATTTCCCGTCTATAATAATTCCATTCTACTATATATCGTGGAAACATGATAATCAATATTCCCCTCCTTTATAATTCTTATAATAATAACTATTACATTAAAACGTGGTGGACGTCCGCCATGTCTGTCATTATCCAAGGTGATACTGCGCATGCGCTTGAGCCAATAATTTTGCAGTTTTGTTTATAAATTTAAAAATATATGGTAACATATTTGTTTATTTTAAAGACACTCTGCAAATATACAGGCCAATGGCTTTCGGCAGAGTGCATTATGATGTCAATCGGTTCAGCAGTTCTGTCAATCTCGCCGTAACAAAATCAGCTTACTGTTTTAAATATATAGATGGTAACATATTTGTTTATTTTAAAGACACTCTGCAAATATTCAGGCCAAGGGCTTTCGGCAGAGTGCATTATGATGTCAATCGGTTCAGCAGTTCTGTCAATCTCGCCGTAACAAAAATCAGCTTACTGTTTTAATTATATAGACACTTATGTTCTTACTGCTCCAAGTAGCCTATACAACATGTATTAATGCTACTGTTTTAAAACTTGAGTGTTAACTTACATTGGTGTTGCTCTAAATCAGGGATGCCCACAGCCGCAAACCGTGACATTTCATCCGGTTTATGAACAGCATTCTCTTGAAGTAAAATCTACCCAATGTATATCATCCCTAGAATGCCGGTGTATTTTAAGTAACAAATTTGGTGACAATTCATATTAACGTCATCAGACACCATTATTCTCGGAGGTAACATGCTGTAGGCCTAATTGGTAAGCTTTTACTATTCGTGCTAATTATTGGCAAGACATCGTTTCATCCATTTGTTCCTCATGATATTCTCTACTTTCTGGCTACCAGAATTCAATATGAAAGTCATTGCGGACATGGCATTGATCATACCACGCGGACAGATTGTGACACATGGCAACTCGGGAGTGATCTGTCGATCTTGTTTCATTCTGTGATCTATGTCTGTACACCAGTGACTTGTATCCCTAAACAAATAAGTAGAGATGTTAAGTCGAAGGTATTCGCAAGTCATGCGATAGGTCCACCACGGCAAGACTAGCAATTGTTGAATCTCTCTTCTAAACACTCAACACTACCATACAAGAGCCCAGTGTGGTGGACCACCGTCGTACTGTGTTTAGTAATCCAGCTTGTAATAATGGAACTACGAACTCCTGCGACACTTCCAACAAATGGTGAATGCTGTCCCATTGTTGCTATTATGTTTATGCTGAAGTATGGAAACTTACATGCGTCCCACACATGTTGCAACAAATTGCTAAGAGCGCATCAAATTTGAAAGAAAAATAATACTCTGAAAACTGCTGAGATTTATATACTTTGGCCTAATGTTTACTTCCGACATGATTCACCCCCTTCCACCTTGTGGATGCGCCTCTAATGGACAGAGATTAGGTGACTGTTATTCAATATTAGGGAAATATATTTTTGCTAACATACATTCTGACTATTGATTTTATTATCGATTGAATCGCCCTGTACCTAGGTATAACTAGTCTCATCTCAATCCTGGTACATCGTTTGATGCCATGGCTATCATTAGAAGTGCTTGCACTATGGTGTAAGTTAACTACTTTATGCTTGGCTTGTGTGTTCTCCATTCTCTTCATCTTGGTATATACAATATTACTTCAGAGAAGGGAGGGACCAGGGGATACATTAACAAAACATTTCCACTGTATCTTGCACTCGGTAGAACCACTACCACACTGGAGCACACATAATCATCTGAAATCTGCACAGGTTTTTTACCTTACGGATTCACAATTTTACTTGTTACAATAGAGTATGTAAGTTGATAATCCTGTTTGTTATCCAACTTCACACCACAACAAAAGTTGTCAATATTTGTATAGATTTGATTATATTGACGGCATATAACAACTCAGTGATGTACATGCTGTTATGAAGCATAGTTTGGAGATATTCCGTACCAGTACTGTGCCCTTATTCCTGAGATGATCCACCAGAATCTACAGATGGAAAAGGATCGTAGCATCTTAAAGTTCCCTGCTAGCAAAACTACATAGAGCTACTGGCAAATACACTCCGGATAAAGGACAGAGGAAACATCTGAATGTGCTATAGAAACTAACTACAAAACAAAGGGTTCTAATTACTACTCGGGATTACGAGAATCAAAAATCTCGGGTGTTAGGATAATGATCAGGTCAATGGAAATACCTCCACCCTATAGCACATTCCACTATCGATAACTACAAAAGATAATGCCAATTTCTATAAAATATCAGGGATTCTTAGCACGCGTGCCTGTATCTTACGCAAGTATCTTCACATAAAAGTAAATGAAATAGTTTCCCTTGGAAACAATTTAAAAAAATAGAGTCGCTTATAAAAGCTCGAACAATTTAAATAATTAAATATTGGCGATAAACTGCTGTGACCTAAATAACGGGTGTTAACAACATAAAATTATGTCGTTAAGTTATCCGCAAATATAAATGAATCTACTCATGACGTAGGCTTCCGTCATTACAATATCTATTTATTACTCTATGCAGTAATAACTCCCGTCTCCTACATTATCTTTAAATCCTCCTTAAATACGATAAAATAATCCTACTTTAAACACTTGAAATACCGAAAAATGATTCATCATCTTAATAAACTGCCTTAAATTAACACAACGGAGAATTCCTACACTTAATAAACAGGTTCTATTTATAACAAAAATATTAACGAATTCTTCCTTTAATTTCATCTTTAGAATCTCATCAATCTCCACTTCGCTATGTCTTATCTGGTAAAATTGACAATCCTGGATTCTATAATCCGTACAATTAAGTAAAGACATAGTTAAATAACTCCTACTGTTCCGTCGTCATAATAAAAATACTAATAACAATAACTTTTCTTCACTCTTAATAACTACCATCATGTCTACATTCCTTCTTATCAGAACCATTTAAATAGAATACATTGTTGTAGTGATAGCCTGACCTACGATTTTGTTCATTATTACGTGAGTAACGCTGATTTGGTCTTCTAAATCGAGGCTCACTCCTCTGTCTTAGGAAATAACCGTTTCTAATGGGTCCTACCCGATTATTCTCCCTGCCAGCTTCACCTTCAGTTTGCTGCATTTCGTCAACCATTATAGTATTAACCTGTCAGTGATCAGAACTTATGCGTTGAGCGTTTGGATTCGAAACACTACTAGTATAGTCCAATTTGCGTAGCAATTCGTCCATAGCTTGTAAATCCGGTACTCCCGACGATATTATATACCTTCTCACGCCCACTGGTAACTGCCGTGATATGGTTTGGATCAATTCTTGGTCTGACAATGACGGTTGTTGATATTGAAGCTTTGCGAGTTGGGATGTAAAATGGCTAGCATAACGCGTAGGATGTGAACTAGCATACTTTCTCGAATACGCTTCTGCCCTTAAATTTTGTTGTTCGTCCAAAGACCAGTAACATCTGATGAGTGCATCAGCAAAATCTTCGAATGACAAAATGTCCAACGGAATACGCAGAAACATTGTAAGCTATTTTGGTCCAGATATCTCTCTACCAGCCTCAAATTTCTTTCCTCCGGTATGCGATTTTCAATAAAATATTCCGAGACGTCATTTACAAATTGAAGCCTGCCCTACAAGATCGTTGTATATAACATTTATGAACTTTTCAGTATTAAAAGAAAAGTTCATGTGCCTAATATAATACACAGATATGTTAAATACAGGTCTATACATTTAAGTTGCAGTCCCTCTTCCAACACTTAAGGGCTATATTTCTCTTAAATAGCAGCTTATAGGGCTCACACTGATTTTAGGGCAGTTTCCCTGCAATAAAATTGTATATCACAGCAGACCTAGAACATTGTATATCACAAGCAATTTTATATGGCTAGAAAATAAAGAAAAATAATTCTCAGACAAATATTGTATTGCTTACAAGTCATACAAAAAAAACAAGAAAATAAAATGGACATGTTGAGAACCGTCTAAATATTTTGGACGATCGCCCTGTGCGATTTTTATATGTAGGCCATAGAGTTATGTACTATTAGATGTCAATTATTGCGTAGGTTCATTATTCAAACGTTGACTTCGACCATGTTGAAGAGAATGAATATTTCTCGTACTTTCTAATCTCGCATGTAAATATCGTTTGTCTTTTATCAAATGTATATTATTTGACTTTATGTTCTTTTTCCTTTGTCTGTATCCTGTATTCTGTGTCTTGTTCAATATATCTTAGTCAACAAGTGTTCGTGTATTTTAATCCGTTCATATCTTGTCCAACTGATACAATAGAAACCCATGCATAGCACAATAGTTTCAACAGACTATGAGCCCAAACTTAACGGTGTTCTGTGATCATTTTCTTCAGTGAACTTAAAAGTGAGAAGGCGAAATGAGTGAACATGCTTCGTGTCCTTGTGCCTATGGGTTTCCGAAATTGAGTGGTCGGGAGGATTATTCGAACTGGTCTTTTGGGATGTCAAATTATCTCAAAAAGCATGGATTGTGGGCCAGTGTCCGAGGCACAGATGTGTCTGAGGGACATGATAGGCGTGACGAGAGAGCGCTGACGGATATATGTCTCATGGTGGCTGTTCACAATAATTATCCCCATGTTCGAGACTTCACAAAAGCTAAGTATGCTTGGCATGCCCTTGAAAAGGCTTTTGAAGATAAAGGAAAGTGGAGGTATATTACGCTGATGCGAAATCTGTGCTCGCTCAAGTTATCAGATTTCGATTCCATGGACAAGTATATTGGTGAGGTTATCTCAGTTACACAGAAGATAGCAGCTGTTGATGAGCCTGTCGCTGATAAGTATGTTGCTGCTGTGGTACTTCGAGGTCTTCCTGATGATTACGATAACTTAGTTATGACCGTAACCTCAACATCGGAGGAACTACAATTGGACCGCATCAAGTCTATCTTGTTGGATGAAAGCTTTCGCCGAAGTCATAGTGAGGAGTGAGCTGATGGGGCAGCCCTGTACAGTCAGGTATGTCAAGAAACCAAAGAGCTCTAGTGAGAAAGCAGTTGACAAGAGTAATTGGAAGTGTTGGATTTGTGGTGAAAAGGGTCACCCCAGAGATACTTGTCCACAGAAGAAAAAAAGTTCAAAGTGCACCGAAGTGTCCAAAATCCAATAAAAGTCTGTTTTGTGCTTTAACTGCTCGCGTACCAAAGAATTGTTTCGTCATTGAGTCTGGTTGTAGTGCTATCATGTCTCCTAATTTTAAACTTACGTCAAATTATAGATGCAATGATGATCCAGATATTAAGATTGTAATTGGTATTAAAGATAAGTTGTCTGTACAAGGAGTTGGAGACATTGCACTGAATGTAAGCGACAGTATTAATAATCTGTCAGACGTGATGCATGTTCCAGGACTGAGTGTTAACCTGCTGTCGGTAAATCAGAAGATTAAAAGGGGTGCTGTGTTGTGTTCAACAAATATGGATGTGAAATCTTGGATTCAGAGAATTCCTCAGTGAATGGTAGCGTGCTAGCTACTGGTTCAGTTTCGAATGATCTGTATTATCTGAATGTTAACCATGATATGTCTGCCCTTGTTGCTGATGTGTCTGATTACAATTTGTGGCATCAACGATTGGGCCACGTTGGACAAATAGAAGTTACAGGTCTCAAGTCAAATGTCTGATGTTGTTAAATTTAAGGAAATACTAAAGGAATTGTGTGAACCATGTGTTCTCGGGAAGCAGCAAAAGTAGTCATTTCCACAGGTAAGTCACTCGAAGAGTGAAAGTTTTTTGGACTTGGTGCACTCTGATCTGTGTGGGCCGCTCCCTGAGACCTGGAATGGTGTTAAATACGTGATGACAATAATTGACGATTTTTCCAGGAAGATTTTTGTTTATTTTTTGAAACAAAAATCTGAAACCAAGGAGAAAGTCAAGGATTTTGTAGCATATTGTGAAACTCAGAAAGGTAAGACACCAAAGATTCTTAGATCTGATAATGGTATGGAATTTTCCAATTCTGACCTGAACAAATATTTCAAGGTATACATGGTATACAGCTGAACAAAATGGCGTAGCTGAACGTCACAATCGTACTATTATGGAAAGGGTTAGATGCATGTTGTTTACAGCAGGATGTTCTGAAAAACTGTGGGCAGAAGAAGCCAATACGGCAGTGTATATTTTGAACAGGAGTCCTCATAGTAAAGCTGATAATGCCATACCAGAGGAATTGAGGACTGGAAAAGCTGTAAGAAATGAGAATATGAAAATATTCGGTTGCGATGCTTATGCCCATGTTCCAAAACAGGTGCGTACTGGCAAATTAAAACCCAGGAGCGAATGTTTTGTGTTTGTTGGGTATGATGGTGAAAAGAACGGTTACCGTCTGTTTGATCCCAGTAAACCTAAATATAGTGTATTTTTGTAGAGCACAGTGTTAAATTTCTAGAAGATAAATTCACCAGGTGTGCTGAGAAAAATGTTTAAATGAGCGATTTAATGTATTGTCCTTTGCATGACATTGTAAATAATGATGAAAACAGAATTGGATAGGATAATAACCTGCCAATCATTGAAGTTTCAGTTGCAGGTCAGGTTAGTGACAACATTGACGTTCCAGGTATTGCTCAGGTTAATGAAGACATCGTTGTAATTCATGATGATGAAAATGATGAGATTGACAAGTTTGGTGTTCCAGAAAATGCAGGTAGGAGGTACCCTTTAAGGGAGAGACGTCCAAAACAATCTCCTGATTATGAGGTGTATTTTGCTGAAAGTGGTGATTATGTGGAACCAACCACTGTGTCTGAAGCACTTAACGGTAAGGATGACATGCAATGGAAAAAGGCGATGGAGGAAGAACTCAAGTCATTTCATGATAATGATGTATGGACATTAGTTGAGAAACCTGATGGAACAAATATTGTAAGATGCAAATGGGTGTTTAAAGTGAAACGTAATACTGAAGGTAATGTGTCTAAATGTAAAGCACGCTTGGTAGCTAAAGGTTGTTCTCAACGGTACGCAATTGATTATCTGGAAACTTTTGCATCTGTAGTGCGGTATAGTACATTGTGATTATTCTTTGCTCTTGCTGTAAATATGGATCTGGAAGTTCATTACCTTGATGTTTCAACAGCTTTTTTGAATGGCGTTCTTAAAAATGACATTTAGATGTAACCCCAGACGGCTATGAGTGTGACAGTAGGGTACTTAAGTTTGTAAACTTCGAAACGCTGTGTATGGCTTGAAGCAAGCATCTCGCACTTGGTATGAGAAAGTTCATGAAATTCTTTTTGAAATCGGTTGTAAGAAGTCTCTGTATGAACCATGTGCATATTACTGTAAAGATCCATCATCTTTTGTTGTTATTGCCCTCTATGTTGGTGATTTTTGTAATTTTTTAATAATCATGTCCAAGTGGAGAAACTGAAGTCTGTGTCGCATTCTCATTTTAAGATCAAAGATTGGGAACAAGTCTCTGAATGTCTGGGGATGGGAGTTCAAAGAAGCAAAGATTGTATTAGATTGGATCAGAAGTGTTATCCGTTAGATGTGTTGGATAGGTTTAACATGTCCGGCCTGCCAATTCATGGTCATGTGAAATGTGTTACTGGCATTGGTTTGTCCTAAAGTGCAGCATAATGCAGCATTGCTCGATTAAGGTAGTGCTGAAGAGAATGAATATTTCTCGTAATTTCTAATCTCGCTGTTAATATCGTTTGTCTTTTGTCAAATGTATATTCTTTGACTTTATGTTATTTTTCTTTAATCTGCATCCTGTATCCTGTGTCTTGTTCAATACATCTTAGTCAACAAGTGTTCGTGTATTTTAATCCGTTCATCCCGTGTACAGCTTATACAATAGAAACCCATGCAAAGCACAAGTAGTTTCAACAGATCGCATGATTAGGACACAAGAAATAAAAAATTATTTTAATTTTTATTTTTTAAATTTCGCACAGCCACCATCTTGAGGTTATGTAAACAATTGAACAATGCATTAGAATGTGTATTAAAATTTGCTGTACCATGTTTCCCGGCGCACGGGTGGTTGAATCGCGTGAAAAGTCAATTAAAATGTTTCAATTTTGCTTGGCCGCCATGTTAGTTTTGTACATAACAGGTTTTTAAAAGTCATATATGTGAACTTCTAGTAGTGCTTTTTTTTCTCCGTACAAAATGGCAGGGTGATATCAGTGATAGTTTCGGAGATATAGATTGCCTGTGAAATATTTCGCACAGCCGCCATGGTGGATTGATGAGACGTAATAAATGTTAAAGGGCACGGTCGGGGTCGGACAAAACAGTGCTTTGATCTTACCGAGTTTCATTGAAATCGCTCCAGCCGTTTAGATTTTATTAGTGACACACACGCACGGACGAAAGGTGATCTCTAAAGCCTATTTGTTTTTATAAGTGAAAATAGGCAAAAATTAATACTGTAATAATCAAGGGATTACATACAAATTGTAGCAGCATTATAATGAAAACACGTTCCTCGAGACAATGTTGCCACCCAGCTGATTGATATACAACGTTCTTCTCTTGCATTACTTGGACGATGATTTTGTTCAACTGCTGTATAAGCTTTGTTACTTTTCCTCAGTTGCTTCCGCACATTGTTCTTCCACTGAAATTGATTTTATCTAACCTTTCCTGCTCTTATTCAGTGCTGAAGGAGAGCTTCAAATTGCCAACATCAGCCATCTTTGTCGATGTAGAACTTTCTTGCAGGGAAGCCAACTTTCGAACTCAAAGTTTTCCGTGCTTTCTTTTGAAATTGGCTAATTTTAGGTTTGCAAAGTGTTGTTGTAATGATATCCAACCTTCTTAACCGAAAATCTCAACATGCTCAATTTTTATATACAACGTTCTTGTAGGGCAGGCTTCAAATCTATTGGCGTGATAACGTTACTGCCAGAGAAAGTTCTCGGTTTCTGGTCTACATTCCTCATAATAGTGATATTCGGTGTACTCGTCATCGCGGATCCTATTCCTTGAGTTTCGTTAGGCGTGGAAAATATCACCTGACTATTCCTTCCTGGCGGTATTTCTTGCCTTTTAATGTCACGTAATTCTTCCTCCATTCGGACTATACGTTCTTGTTGTTTCTCTTTTTCTTCTCTATTCTTTTTCTCTGCATGTTCTATCATAGATCTAACATCTCACCTGAATTCGATAGTTAAGCCTATATCTGTATCCTCGATATTATTGGTTTCCCCTACACTTAATTCCTGTAATTTACTCTTAATTATTTTATTTTCTACATTTAAGTTAGAAATCTTGGTTCCTACCTCTCTATTAACTTCACCTAATTTAGAACCTAACAATTCCTTTAACTTCCTTAATCTTATTATTCAGATCTGGTTCCGAAATTACAGTTTGTTGCACCTGCATACATTCGATTTTCTTTACAAAGTCTCGTCTCACCTCATTAATATCGTTACGCCCCGGGCTCTTAGGGGGCATAGTCACCCTCTTTCATCCCCCTTTCATGCCACAATTTCCCAAAAAGGAAGCAACGACAACAACCACTCAATTAGACGGCCTGGCTAACCAACTCCGATACATGAGGTAAATATTGCCTCACAACACATAAACATCAGAATACCAGCTATGTAGAACACTACAAACATCGAAGTGCTGACCACAGCTTGCATCACATTAGAGGTTAGCTTAAATACACGCCCCAACAAGGAGAGGGGATCTTTCATCCACGGTCTTGCTGCCCGAACGCTGTTACGCCGTATCACTGGTCAGGTGAGTGTAACTCAAGGCTTTCCTCAATAATTCCTCTCAACTCCACACCTAACTTATTTGCAATCATCTCATTTAATATTGCTACACTTTACGTCACCAGAGGTTAACTAGCGACTCACCTCCAATCACACTTGTGGGATTAAATCATCCTCACCCTCTCAAACCGACTCATTGCATTTATTGAGCGCTCCTGCTCGAAACCGAGAATCCTAACTCGCTGCCAGCAAGCCTCCTTTCAGCTGCGCCACGCATGTCTTGACAACTTGCCTGGTGACTAGCGCATGTAAACACTGATTCAGCATGTCGTTACCCGCTCACGTAGACAAGGACACGAGCTAGCCTTCCCGGCTCATTCACCCGTCACTTCACATACGTACTCGCCCTTCATACAGGTTTTTGCCTCTTACAGGAAACATCGCCCTAATTTGAGCTACCGCCTCCAAGGGCGATACAATATCTTTGTTAAGACGAAATTCGAACATAACCAGTTTCTTTGAAATGTCGTCTTCTAAACGTTTAACATTTTCTCGAGAAGCATTTATCAATCCACTCTTAAGACTAAGAATGGTATTAGTTACAATTGCCTTATTATCAAATTCAATTTCACTTCTTACAAGATCAGCCTTCTGATTCACCTGTATTTGCAACTGTGCTATTGTTGCCTTCAGTTGATTCAGGTTGGCATTGATGTCTGAATTCTCTGATTGTAGTGTGCCTATCTGTAATGATACATCATTCTATAAGCTAGCGAGTTTCTCGCTAGTTTCAGTAGACTCTGTTTCCAATCCTACCAATGTTATCTGAGTGTTGGCTAATGTGTCATGTGTAGCATTGAATTTAATTTCTAGTGCAGCCAATGTTCCTTGGGTATCCACTGACGTGTCTTGTGTAGCATTGGACTTTGTTTCTAATGCAGCTAAAGTGTTTTGTGTTTCATTAGATTTCACTTCTAATGCTGTCAATGTTCTCTGTGATTCCAACAACGTGTTCTGAGTTGTGGCTGATTTCACCTGCACATCTGGCAATGTTTTCTGAGTGTCAGTTGCGTTAGTTTTACATTCCTTCGCGAATCTATCCATGTCAGTTTTGAAGTCTCTCCTATTCTCCTCAGCATTTATCTTCACCTCCTGTTCTAACTTCTTATGGTGTTGGTGTGTAGTGAGATGCAATGCCTCTAAATCTTTGTCCTTGTAAATCCTTGCGTCTCCTGCAACGCAGCAAACATCACCCAAATCGCTTCGAGTTCACTCATAATCTCTTCTTTTCTTGAGAAATGGGGAACACAACACTATGGGAACACTCAAGAATATCCGAAATGACCATTTTCTAAAATACTACTAGGAGATTTTATTGTTTACCCCTAATATTATCACGTTATTACGTGTACGTGATTTAAAGGTAATCAAAGATTTAAAGGGTACATTGCCATCCATGCTTAATACAAATGTCATTATTGTAAACATTCCGCAGAGATACGATTTAATTCCAAAATCATGTGTAAATGTAGAAATAGAGGCTACAAATTGTAAAATTCCTAAAATTTGTAAGAGTTTTCCAAATGTCCAAATTATAGATGTAAGTAAATTAGACAGGAAGTTCCACACTCGACATGGCCTACACTTAAATAGGTTAGGAAAAGAGTATCTTAGTGATGAAATCTGCAAAATTGTAAATTCAAATGGTAAGAATAGTTCAACAGTAATATCTTTAGAGTGGAAGCAGGGAAACTTGTAAAAGAAGCCAAACGTGAGGTTTGGCATTCAGATCTTTCGATGTCAAATTTAACTGAGTCGAACAATGGTATTTCAATTTGTCTGGCAACAATAATAACAATTATGATAATAATAATGATAATAATGTAAATAAATCACCAACACAAGCTTGCAAAAGTAACAAAATTAAACTTTACCACCAGAATGTTCAGTTTCTCTATAATAAAATTGATTACATAAATCTAATGCTTAAAAATGAACTTAAAGACATCTCAGCACTATGTATTTCAGAACATTGGCTGAAAGAGGAACAGCTCGAATTAATTCAATTCCCAGGGTTTATACAAGCTAGTAAATACTCTAGAACTAATATTAGCCATGGTGGTACTTGTATCTACCTAAGAAATAATTTAGATCATGAACAGTTAACTGCTTATGATTATCTAATTATGGAACAGGATTTTGAGTTCTCTGCCGTAAAAATACAGCAGTTTAAGTTAATAATTGTATGCGTATACCGTTCTCCGTCAGGAAAGTTTCCTTTATTTATAGATAAATTAGAATTGTTACTCAATAACATGAGCAAAGTAAATTTCGATATAATCATTTGTGGGGATGTAAATGTGGATTTCTTAAAATTTGATAGAAATTGTGAATTATTAACACAGTTACTAATTTCCTATGGACTGAAATCTACAGTAAATACCCCAACAAGAATAAAAAAAAATAGTAAAACCATTCCTGATCATTCTTTTTAAATACAGATAAATGTCACCATTCAATAGAATTCTATTGTCCGGGTTTTAGTGACCACCATGGACAAATACTGAGTTTCGAAGTACCCGAAACAATCAATAATAATGACAATGGAGTAAAATCAAAGTGCAGGGCATTCACTGAAACAAATGTTACATATTTCAATGACTTATTAAATAAGGAAACATGGTCAGAAATTTATAAACTAGAACATGTAAATGATAAATTTAATGCATTTAACAGTACCCTAAAACACTATTTTGAAACAGCATTCCCTTTTAGACAAAGAACTGTTCAAAATAACAAAACTAACAATTGGATAACAACAGGGATTATAAATTCATGTCAAAGAAAGAAATTTCTACACAAATTATATAAACAATACCACACAACACCTGAATTCAATTTATACTAAAAAAATACACTAGCATATTAAATAAGGTAACAAGACTAGCAAAGAAAATGCATAATGATAATTTTATTTCCGAATCATCTAACAAAAACAGGGCTATGTGGTCCGTGATAAAGAAACAAACTGTAAAATTTGCTAAAATACAAAGGAACATTACACTGACCAGAAATAATAAAATGATAAATAATCCAGAGGAAATAGCAAACACTTTCAATGACTAATTTCTGGAAATTCCACAAAAATTATTAAATAAATCACAGGTAAATACACTAAATTCTAATAATAAAATAAATATATGTAGTGATTCTTTATTTATAAATCATGTCAGAAGTGAAGAGGTAAGAATAGTTATAAAAGAGCTGAAAATTAATTTTGTGCTGGCATTGATGGCATCCCAGATGCAATTTTAAAGAAATGTGCAGAAAATATAATAAATCCACTTACACACTTAATAAACAGTTCAATTCTCTCAGGAACTTACCCGGATATTTTGAAGTTATCAAAAGTAATTCCAGTGCACAAAAAAGATTCAAAAGATGAATTAGATAACTATCGTCTTATTACCTTACCAACTGGTATCGCAAAAATTGTGGAAAAAATCATGTATAGGAGACTGATAAGTTTTATAGAAAAAATAAAATATTATCAAACTCACAACATGGATTCAGAACGGAAAAATCCACACAGACAGCAATTTATGAATGTATTAATAGTATACTGAAATTAATTGACAATAAGGAACATGTAACTGGCCTATTCTTGGATTTATCGAAAGCATTTGATGTTGTTGACCATAAAATCCTCCTTACAAAACTAAATCAATATGGTATTAGAGGTCTAGCTAATAAATGGATAGAGTCTTACTTAACAAGGCGTAAACAAATAGTAAGCTTGAGACACAAGGATGATGGAACCAAATTACTTAATGAAACATTGTCCAATGAGGTAATTACTAAATTTGGAGTATCCCAGGGATCGGTTTTGGGCCCACTACTCTTCCTTCTATATATCAATGATATAACACAGAACGTTCATTCACATCAGGAAATTTTGTTTGCGGGCGATACAACACTCGTAATAAAAGGTGAAACTAAACAGGTCTTACAGAAGTCTGCTGACTCCGTTACAGGAGTGTTAACCAAATGGTCACAAGATAATCGCCTCATAATCAACTATAAAAAAACAGTATGTCTAAATTTCCACACTATACAGAATAGAAATCCTGCGAAGCCCAATATATCATTAAATGGTCATCAAATAGAAAATAAATCAGAAACGAAGTTTTTAGGTCTATGGATACAGCATGACTTGAAATGGAATAAACTTATACAATATCTGAATACTAATCGGAACTCGATGTGCTTTGCGTTACGTATTTTGAGAACCTGCACTAGCATGCACACATTAAGAAATACTTATTTTGCTTATTTCCATTCATACTTAAGATATGGGGTCATATTTTGGGGTATGTCGCCAGATGTACTAAGCACGTTTAGGATACAAACGAGGGCGATTAGAATTATGGCAAATTTAAACACTAGAGAATCATGTAGACCTCTGTTTAAAGATTTAAACATTCTCCCTCTGCCCTGTATATATATCTTTGAAAGTATTATGTTTTGTAAAAAGTATTTAATGAATAAGGATATTTTTCTTAAAACAAACAATGATGTTCATAGGCATAACACAAGGCAAAATCAAAACATTCACATTTCACACACACACACACACAAGCATATATCAAAAAGGAACTTATCACACAGGAGTTAAATTATACAATAAACTACCCCAGTATATAAAACTTGCCCCAAAATAAAAACCTTTGATAGAATGTTGGAAGCTTGTCTGCAGTGCCATTGTTTTTACTCTGTAGTTGAATATCTTAGTGTATAGAAAAGATGAAATCTATAATTATATTTTACTTTTCTATTTTAATTGTAATACCTAGCTGTAAGTTGTTGTATTTATAGAATTAAGTTTTCATATTATGATAATAGCATAAGGTGTAAATAGTTGTCCAATAAGATTGTATCTTTTAAGATCTGTTATTATAATAAGTTATAAATAGTTATAGTATTACTGTATATACCTATTAGTACTTTTATTTTATAGATGTAAATTCTGACGTGTCCTATATCAAAAGTGTATTGTATACATGTATTTGATCAAATGAAATTAATAAAACTATCTATCTATCTATCTATCTATCTATCTATTTAAAAATCGGACTCGAAATCCGACTTCCCTACATGAATTATTACAATTTGTAGCCATTGGACAAACAAAATGAAAAACAACCAGCAATCCTAATTTTACTATTAATATTACATTACTAATGACGTCAAATAACCATTCAACAGTAAATAAAATGTAGATCTAGTCAATACCTTACTCAGGTTATCCTTGACCTAGACTTTTTAAACAAAACAATAAATATTTAACAGTTCAGGTCAGATTTCTTTCATAAATGCACTCTCACCTCGATAAAAGTTGGTTGACGGTCATCATACATATAGGTCGTCCATCAATTAGCTAACACTCTCGTGTAACTATTAAAATGGTTTCTAAGGCGACAACATATCGTCAAGGTTCCAAAATGCGCCTATCATAAACCTCAATTCCACCATGTGCAATAACTATGATCTCTAGTCAAACACATCGGAATCACTATTTGTTTACTGGTTCACCAACCGTACTGACCAAAATCTCTAGCCAAACACGTTGGGATCGCCATTCGTTTACTGTACCATTATTCCTGAGATGATCTACCAAAATCCACAGATGGAAAAGGATCGTAGCATCTTGAAGTCCCCGGCTAGAAAAACTGCATACGGCTACTGGCGAATATACTCCGGATAAAGGACAGAGGAAACAACTGAATGTGCTATAGAAACTAACTACAAAACAAAGGGTTCTAATTACTACTCGGGATTACGAGAATCAAAAATCGCTGGCATTAGGATAATGATCAGGTCAATGAAAATACCTCCACCCTATAGCACATTCCACTATCGATAACTACAAAAGATAATGCCAATTTCTATAAAATATCAGGGATTCTTAGCACGCGTGCCTGTATCTTACGCAAGTATCCTCACATAAAAGTAAATGAAATAGTTTCCCTTGGAAACAATAATAAAAACTAGAGCCACTTATAAAAGCTCAAACAATTTAAATAATTAAATATTGGCGACAAACTGCTGTGCCCTAAGAAAGGTAGTTGACAACAAATAATTGTGTCGTTAAGTTATCCTCAAATTTAAATGAATATACTCATGGCGTAGGCCTCCGTCATTACAATATCTATTTATTACTCTATACAGTACTCCTGTACTATATTTAAATCCTCCTTAAATACGATAAATTAATCCTACTTTAAACACTTGAAATACCGACAAATGATTCATCATCTAAATAAACTGCCTTAAATTAACACTACGGAAAATGCCTACATTTAATAAACAAGTTCTATTTACGACAAAAATATTAACGCATTCTTCCTTCAAATACTATCTCCAAACTGAGATTTCTTGAAATAGCAAACCGTTAAGTTCAAATCTCAAATATTTACAAATATCCTTTCAAATCGTACTTCTTCAATTTCATCTTTAGAATGTCATGAATCTCCACTTCGCTATGTCTTATCTGGTAAAATTGGCAATCCTGGTTTCTATAATCCGTACAATTAAGTAAAGACATAGTTAAATAACTCCTACCGATCCGTCATCTTAATAAAACTACTAATAACAATAACTTTTCTTCACACTTAATAATTACCATCATGTCTGCATTCCTTCTCATCAGAACCATTTAAATAGAATACAATTTACCTCAGCTTCGCAAAGATCAGCAGTTCCTACTATTTCAAGTTTCAATTGCATTGTCTATCGATAACTTCAATAATAATCTCAACAACACTTCTCTCATACCTGCTAATAATCCTTTTTCAATAACCATATATATTTCGCAGATCTGTCCACACAGATATCTATTCAACAGTAATGCAACAATTTCATCTAGCCCATTGCCATAACTTCAACGTAATCATCCTTAACCGGGAATTCTTTCAAATAATCGCAGTTTCTTTCTTCATAATACCACAACTGTATCTTTCAAACAATCAACATAGCAATGCGAAAACCCTAATTCGCAGGTAACACAAGTTTCATAAAAATACTACGATAAATCATTGGTTCCTTCGATGTTATATAATAACTGGTAATATAATAATCTCTTATACCTTTATTGCTCTTATCTACTTCCATCAATGTTAACATTGTGATACTAGCTTCTATCAACTGATATACACTTCATGAGTATTTATTCCAAATTTACATTATTTCAAACTTACGACGTTATCGCAGTTCACTCCGCATATTCAACAATATTACAATTCATCTATCTCACTTATTTCTCTTCAGTAAAGTACATTCTTCCTTAAACATGTGAGCAACTTTCACAACCAGATCTGAGAATGAAGTTATTAACAAGATAACTAAATTCAGGATCGCTAAAAGATCGCAATATCTAAATAATCTCGTCAATTAACTTAAATCTTTGAATACGAAGTTCCGAAAGGAAATAACAATCAAACGTAACACAATAAAATCTCCGATATCTCCTAGATAACTTCGAAATTGAAATAGAAAACGTTCTAAACTTCCAACAATGAATATTAATCCTCAAATCGCATCATGAAAGTATTAAACTTCGATGAAAATCGATATTAAAAATCCTACATGGCATTACGATTGAAAAATAAAGTAAAAAATGTAGAAAATCATAAAAATTGGCAAACATGACATTAATAGAAAAATGGTGGGATATTCTCCAATGTAACCAAATTACAATAATATGGGATACTTGATTCTACATTTAGGAGCGTAAAGATGTCTAGAAGTGGTTTTCCCTCGCTGAACTTCATAAACAGGGTGTTCCTGGAGTACCTCTGTTCATGACTGCTTTGCTGAATCATCCTGGATCGCCATATGAAGTCGCCATCTCCTGGATTTGGATTCGAACTCCGTATATAAATAATCGTGGTGGTATATCAGCATTTGGTCTGCATCGGCATCTTCAAGAATCGGGTCCGCCCTTACTCTGGAATCGATCTGGGTCCACCCTTGTTCGCGCGTGCATGGAATTCTTCTTTCTTCTGTTCTTCCGCGTAGAATTGAATTTGTAGCTGTATCCATATTTAGTATTTGGTCTTGATGACGTGCGTAGATTTAAGATATGCAGGAGAGAAAGGTGTTGGCCTACCCCGCGTTATCGTTCATCATATTGTCATTTCAAATATCCTCGATGTCGTCCATAGGTCATGTTCCCTTTAGCATCTTAACAATTCATCGTCATCTCTTCAGTAGCGATTATGAATGTCCCACCCAATTTCTGTAGGTTAACCATGGTGATGAGAAAATGTGATTCTGAATATCTTGTCCCACTCTCGAATACTTCTTAATACAAGTTCACGTAGCCAGTGTGGTTTCTTCAATCTTCATATTTATTTCGTTTCACTTTCAATAACATTTCAATTACAACGTCGTGAATTACGCAATTGAGCTTGCCGTAATTATATCAGGACTTCACTTAATATCTCTTGCTGCTGGATAATCTTCTGCGATGTTATAAATTTATACTATTAATTACACTGGTAACAATTGTGCTGTCAGAAGACACGTCCGTCTCCGCCGGAAGCTTTGGTAAAAAGAACCACAAGCTATGTCGCGTCTCTCCCACTCCGATAAAAATTCATTATTCTTTGTATTAAAAAAACTCGTCTGAAATTGCGCGTTAAGCCATTGTACTAATTATTTTGCAATTACTGGTTCAATTACATTCAAAAATGTCTTCATATTTTTAATACAAAATTTGACAACTTTTCTGATGGTCTAAGTTCCTTTAATAGCTCTTGCAATGAGTAATGCTAATTATGGTAATTGCTTTATCCTCGTATATCATTGGCGGTCGCTGGTCACGTGCCATGTACTTTAGTAAAACTTCTTGCCACGTGCGAGTTTTGTCGTGCGCTCCCCCCTCTCTTGAGCAAGTTTTTTTTTATATCGGATCGCCAACAATGAAGCAAGACCGGTTTATCGTGCTCTCTGCTAGTATTTACTGAGCTAATTTTTTCATTGGTTGATGCCTGTTTCTACCGTGACTGTATAATTTGGTTTGCGTCATAATTCCAGCCTCGAAATTTTATTATACTGGCTTCATTTCAATACACTCAAATAATGAAAACATTGACCTAGAAAATTCGAGTAGAGTACCCTATTGTCCTAGGCTCCAACAATATGGTACACCTCGTGGTGTAGCGTCTGGCATTCTTGGCTGTCACCGCAGAAGTCTGGAATCGATTCCCTGCCGTGCCAAGAAATTTAATTCTCGCATGAGGCTGGAACAGGGTACCTTCGGCCTTATAAGACAAAACTGAGAAGAGGTGGGTTGGATTCCCACCTCATACATCCTGAAAGTGGTTTTCCGTGGTTTCCCAATTCGACTCCATGCAAATGTTGAGATTTAATGCCACGGCCGCCTCCTTCCCAATCCTCGCCTGAATTATAAACACACACACCAATACAGCCTTCAGACCTTTTTTATACATTGGCCTACACACAAAAGTACACGGGGCTAAATGACCACAACGTCCAAGCACCTCCAATGAGACAACAATATGGCATGACTACTCTGTATGCCAGTGTTGCAACCTTTTGTTGAGGTGCATATATAACAATTTTTCCTTATATTATGACTGCATAATATTTTTGAAGTGTTTTAAGCACCTAATTTGGCTAATCTCTGTCTTTACATTGCAATATAGAATTTATCAAGGAAGTTTACAATAATGCCCATTATATTCTCAACATTTGGACAACATTTGCATTCCCTCCCCTCCATTCAGAAACCCTGTCGATGTAATCTGCCTCCAGGACAGGATCTACATCAAGATTGAAGAAAAGGGAGATCGCCCTTGTAGAATTGCAGCAATATACATAAAAGAAAACAAAAATGTGTAATATTGAACCCTTGCGAGAAACTTTTTATGAGACTCTTTTTCAGGGTAGTGTACGGTTCACAATGAGTTGCTAATTTTATGCTACTTAGGTGCAAGGTAACATAGCCTAAATATATGGCAGAAATGAACAGACGTGAAGCCAAAATAAACAAAAACAAATTTAATTCCAGAACAATAAACAAAACAAAGAACAATCTTGAGGGAACACCCTCTTAAATTTACACAAATATTTCAAAATAAACACAAATCAACTTTTCTCACCAGAGATTTCAAACAATAACAGGACCCAAGATATGGCCTGATTAACTACAACTCATGTGTGTGCGTGATGAGACAAAGCATGCAATATGGAAGAGTACTTGATACGCGATTTGTTGCGATCCTGCGAATGCCGTCAGGCTACAAATCCGTATCTGAGATATCCTAGCGATGGGAACTAAACAGCTACAAATATAAATACATTACCGACACTCGCTAAACTTAAATATTTACAAACAAAGATTTCCGCCGAAATCTGGACCAATGTGCCAACAGCATCACAAATTGTCTCAACACAGGACTTCACAAATAAACACAAGAATGAGTAATGTGACGACAACACAAAAACACACAACAAATGACCGCAAGTCATTTATAAGATTAATACACACCAAGGTGCCAACAAGAAACAAACTATCACAAGATATGAAACACAGATGCTCAACAGCATACAATATTAATACAAGAAAAACATTTCATTTGAACGCGACACATGAAAATACCGCCCAGGCGTGGAGAACTTAGCCCTTAATATAATATCATACTTTAAATGAACAAGCAAGCTATATTTAACAAACTGGGTCAATGGCAAGGCCATTCCCTCTTCTCTAATTAGTGTCTAGAAATACCTAAGATCAGCGTCAGTGTGGACTCTCGCTATCACGTGTCAAAATCACCCTCGTTTCAACAACATCCCAGGCCAGCATTTAATGCCCGGCTCCCAAGATACGACGGAGTACAGCTGTCACTTCAGCTAACATGTGTGTGTCACCAAATAATTATCTCATTAATTCCCTTTGGAATTACAAGATCCACATTGGATTGGTTGAGGTCTCCGCAGAGTATCACTCACCATCCGTAATAATTGCAGCCGACAGAGTCTTGGCAAATCTATGCCAATCTCTCGCGCATAAATTCAACTTATTCCACACAATAGACACACAGACACACAATATCACACGTTAGGGCTTTGACAATCACCTGAAATAAAATACACAAATATTTTGAACACACCAACTCGCGTCTGATCTCAGTATTCTGACCGAAGTATAAACCAATCTAACTATCAAAAATGCAAAGTAAATAAAAATAACAGAACGGACGGTTCTTTCCAAAATCATGTCACAACAAGGCAACTCAAATGAATACTTGTTCATTCAAAAATATCACTGCAATCACTTGTTTTCCCTCTTGCTATTTTTATCGTTAACTAACACAGCACCACTTATCACCTTAGCCGCTATTCATGAGTACGCCAAATCAAATATGCACATGTACACGAGTACACGGATTACAAATTACACAAAATACATAATAAAACTAGTGGTCACGTGTCCTCACCCATTTACAGTTGAGTGTCGGGACACAACTTTAGAATCTACAAAGAAACAAGAAGAATAAAAATCACAAGGAAATATATACAAGGTTTCCATGCCAAAATATCTACATAATGATAAATCAATATTTGTACTCAACACATATCAGCTCGTCGCGTCATCGGACATCACCTTCCATGGCCCTCTAGTTAATTACACAGCTATGGTAATCATTTCTGAAGATCGCTCGGTCATCATCCCAGCGGTTGTCCAAGTGTTCGTCATCTTGACGTCTTCTTAATGATGAAATAAAAAGTTTAAACTAATTATACTCTTCCTGCTATAATTGCAATAGAGCTGCTACCTTCACTCTAAGTCCTAGGCAATTAATAACCGTAGACACTGTCCCTATTTAAGCACATAGCTCTAATTTCACACGTACATTTCACACGGAAAAACATATTATAAAATAATCGACTGTTAATGTTACTGCTTCTAGACACAATATCTAATACTCAAAATTAATAAAGTTCGATGATAAAGTTACATTCGGCTCCTCAACGGAGTCCTCAAAATATTAGTCATCTCACGTGGAGATCCAAGTCAAAGTATTTTGGAACAGAGTAACGTGTAACCTCTCACGGCTACCCAAGAAATTGAAATTGAACGTGTAACCTCTCACGGCTATCAAGAATTTGTACAAGTTCGCCAGCACAGACGCCTAATTTATACAGATCTGGTCAACGGTACTATGGTGGGGACTATAAAGTTACAATAAATTGAAGGAGTTGTCTTACAAGCTTGCGGGTGTTATCAAAGATCTTCATTTTTCATGTAGGTTCCAGCGCGGCCTCGCGGAATCAAATCTCATCGTGAATTAATCAAATATAGTTCTCCCGCGCTTTCTCCTGGCACGCGTTCTTCCCGCCAAAAGTAGCTTGGTCCTGTATGATTCGCAGATTCATATTCAATATCGTTGTAGAGAACACGTAGCTCCGCCACTCCTGTCATCATAATTTGTATCTCTTTCTCTCTTCCCCGTTCAATGCGCTCTTCGTCTTTCATGGCGAACAAAGGTTTGTGACTCATAACGGACGCTCAGCTCTCCGTTCAGCGACCTCTCTTCCAAGAAATATTTAAATATATCTCGCTTCCTCAACTTGGCCAACTCTTGCAACATCAGGTGCTCACCTCCTTCAACTGACTGCAGACACAATGCAGTATATAAAATAAAATATGAACAATTATTCAATTATAGTATGAATAAGGGTTCATTTTCCTCCAGCAAAGTTTAAAAATTCGAAGAAAGCATGATTTGAATTTTCAAACATCAACATAGTCGAACTTCCTCATAATCTGGGCCTCACCAGCTCTTTAAATGTTCCAATTCCAGTCTGAGTATCTTGCATACCACCGCCCCCTAATTGCTTCTCCAGTGTGTCGACTAAATGTACCTTGGACCTACCGAGTCGTCAATCACCAGTCACATTCCGGTCTCTCCCTCTCTGTCATAACAACACGTAGACCTGCCTGTCTCACCAACATGTTTGTAAACAAATGCACTCTCATTCATTCATCCGTCCAGTCGACCCGTATATTTGAGTGTGTTTTCTTAATTTTCACCAGCACTTGCGGCTGTTTCATTTTCAACTTGTTCCCAAGGCTCTCTTTTATAGTACAATTTCAAATTTGCAATATTGAATACTGACTTCGTTCCAGTGCTCAGTTCTTCAATCCTGTAGGAATTAATTACTATATTCTTAATGATGGGAAACGGGCCTACATACTTGGCACTAAATTTTGCGAATACTTTGTTCTTAGGATCAGATATTGGTGGTCGTCGTACGAGTACAAGTTCGTCTTCACGAAGATCACAGTGAAATTTCTTCTCTCGGTATCTGCGTAGGCATCGATCTGCCTGATTTTTCATATGTTCCTTAGTTCTCTGAATTCTTAATTCATGTGCCACCAATGGATCTTTAGGACATGGAATGATATTGTCCCAAGTTCTCTCTGGTACTTTGTTTTGGTGCACTATCAATGGTACCTGTCCCGTAGACTCATGCTTGGTTGTGGCCATAAAATGCTCGATGTCACCAACTTTATCTATCCATTTGTTATGTTCGATCATATTTCACCACACAGCGAATCACTCTCTCACTCGGGTTGGCTTGGGCGTGGCGAAAACTTGATAAAATGTGTTTTATTCCTAAATTCTCAATTCCTTTTCCGAACACAGAACCGGTAAAATAGCTACCATGGTTTGACAAAATGTATTTCGGTTTTCCTAGTATAGGAATTACTTTGTTTTGAATCCTGCCGAGTACTTGTTTTGACGTGGTCTTTTGGATCGGGCATAATAACACAAATTTTGAAAATACATCTACACAAACTAAAAGATGTTTACAACTAGGCCTTCCTTTGGGGAGGGGTCCAAGGCAGTCGATCGCCAGTAGCTCACATGGCTTCTGTGGAAATAAAGGCTTCGGATTCTGTTTCATGAGGTAATTATTAAGCTTAGTGCGCAGACATGCATCACAAGTCTTAATTACCTTGACATTAGTAGACCTCATTCTAGGCCACGTAAATGATTCCCCAATCGTCGCCTCTGATTTATCTATGCCGATATATCCTAAAGTTTCATGAACGTGCCACGTTAATCCTCTCTGAAGAGAAGCTGGAACTACAGTCCTAAGTTTGGTGTGCTTTTTGTCCACAAACTTGTGTAGAAGGCCATTGAAATACTGGTACTTGGCTTCCTTCGCTCTTGGTTCACGATATTCTGGTGTCCCCTGCTGTATCTCTTTCTTGAAATATCTTATCCTCATCAGCATCCATGGATCTCGTTCTTGTTCCTGTTTCCTTATTCTTGAGTTTGTCCAAAAACTCTCGGTCCTTCGGTGTTACTGTAATTCCAAATGATGTACTTCTACTGCTGTGTCGTTATCCTGCTCGGGATTTTTGCTTAAAGCATCGGGAATGACATTCATTTTCCCTGAACAATGCTCTATGGTAATGTCTAATTGCTGGATGTAAATAGACCAACGAGTCACTCGTTCACTCACCATCGCGGTCTTGAAAAGGAATGTTAGTGCATGGTGATCGGTTCTCACAATAATGGATTATCCAAAGACCATTTCCTCACTGCTGTAATGCATAGAGTATACCCAATAACTCTAGTTCTGTAACTGTATAATTTCTCTCTTGCTTGCGAAACTTGCGACTTGTAAATGCCAAATATGATCGGTGATTTAAATTTGAAGTGTCATCTTGGTATAACATTGCACCAATCCCAATTAACGATGCATCAGCCTGAATTACAAATTTCTTTCCAAAGTCCGGGTATCCTAATATCGCACAGTTTTCGAGCAGTTCTTTCGTGGTATTGAAAGACCTGTCACACTCCTCACTCCATGACCATCTATTTCCTTTCTTCAACATTTCCTGCATTGGCGCTACTGTCTCCGTGTATCCTGGACAGTTCTCCTTGAAAAAGCCGTGACTCCCAAAAATGCTCTCCCATGCTTTACTCTGGTAGGTGTCGGAAATTTCTTAATAGCATCTATCTTGGCAGGATTATGTCTCACACCTTCATGATCAATGATGTGTCCTAAGTACATTATTTCACTCTGAAGGAACTGTGATTTCTTGAGGTTAATTTTGAAATTCAGAGTTCTAAGGTTTTCCAGAAGTTTGTTAAGATTTACCATGTGTTCTTCCATTGTTTCTGAAGCGAGAAGAATGTCGTCAACATATCTTGTAGTGAAATTCTTTACTTCATCTGTTAAGTTTCTATCCAGGGCTCTAATCAGTGCACCAACCGCTGTTTTTAGTCCAAACGGCATCCATTGCCAGACATAGTTTTGATTATCAAATAAAAACCCCGTTATCAACTGAGATTTTTCCTCTCACTCTAGGTGATGGAAACTGTTGGTCAGATCTACGCTACTATAGATCATATTTCCTCTAAATCCTTTTAGTACATCTTTAATAAGCGGCGCTTTGTCGTGCTCAGGCAGCAACTTGCTATTTAAAAAACGTGCTTCTAGGCAAAGCCTAATAGATCCATTTGGCTTAGCTACGGCCAAAATAGCATTTAAATATGGTGTCGGTGATTTCTTGATCATCCCAGCTTCGAGTAAATTGTCAACGATATCCTTCACCTGAGAATGATGTCTCTCCGGGATTGGGTAGAGTTTACTTTTAAAAGGCGTCCAGTCATCCACTTGCATTGCATACTTGATATTGAGAACTTTTCCTGGTATGGTGTGAAATATTTTGAGCCGTCTGGCCTTTCGCAGATGTTGTCGCAGTGGAAGAGTGTGCTCTTATTAGCCTGACGCTGGGCCCAAGAAACCGGACTAAAGTAAAGAAATCATCAGAGGCGATGAATTGAACGTACATTCACTGCGATGTGAATGCAAGTTCTATTCGAATGCGCTAATCATAAGAATCATGGGCCTAGCTTAGCTTAGCCTAATTGCTAAAGAAATAAAGATCTAAACAAATAGTAAATAAGGTACGCAAATGCCACACTTAAAATGAGGAACGATAATGTATGTATTCTCAAAGCAAAAGGTCTTGAGAAATGACGAGGAAGCGTATACATGTTAAGGTAAGGTAATATGCTCGTCTAACATGACACAAGAGATAACCTAACCGAACGGGGAACAGCAACATTAAGGTTATGTGGGAATATGCAGTAAAGGTACGGGAGGGAATGTAAATGGGGAAGATATACTCATGAAAATGAAAATCCACAGCCTGCTTCCAGTCTCCGACTGGGTCAGGAATGGAATGAATGAAGCCCCCATCTAGCGGCGAGGATATGAACTGTGACGGTTTCCAAGGCATGACGCACTCCTCTGGGGCAATGATTAAATGAATGACAGATGAAATGAAATGATAGTGGAGAGTGTTGCTGGAATGAAATTTTGACAGGGAAAACCGGAGTACCCGGAGAAAAACCTGTCTGCCTCCGTTTTCTTCAGCACAGATCTCACATGGAGTGACCGGGATTTGAACCACGGACCCAGCGGTGAGAGGCCGGCGTGCTGCCGCCTAAGCCACGGAGGCTTGGATGATATACTCATAATGAGTAAAATTACATTGTGAAGGGAGACAGATTATAAGAGCTAGACACGAAGTCAGGAAACGTGAGTCTGCCGTCAAGGAAGGATCGACAGCTCTTTTAGCCCCGGAGAAAGGAAGAGGTGAGGGAATTTAAGAAAGGTCGGAGAATAAATAAAAGTACGCGTAGACATGACGTGGACAAACAAACATAAAAATGAGGCGCAAGAAACCGAAATGAAATATATAAAGGAAAGTTAACGTTACACATTACAAAGGCATCCATCAAGATAAGTTCCGTAAAAAGGGAAGTCAATCTCATGAACTTGCGTATGAAAACACAATCCTAAGATAAGGTAGACCGATAAAGGTAAAAAATAAGGTGCTGGTCTTACTGTGATGTACATACCATCCAGTACACCGAACCATAACCAACATAAAAGGGACGACGATAAAGACACAAACGATAAAGGAACGATAGAGACATACAGTGGACATACTAGAAAAGACTGAAAGCCCTAGTATTCCATACAAAAGCCACATATCCACACTCACACACAAGGAATATTAAGCCGTGACTCACCTTGATGGATCCAGCTTATTCGACATCACGAAATAGAACAAAAATAAACTAAACACACGTATCTACGCGCACCTTTAAATAAATAAACATAAAAAGGGGAGAAAACCGAAATAAAGAAAGGCATCTCGAATACGAGACCGGGAACACAAACAAAAAATTCCTACCAGGATTAAAAAAACAGAAGACTGCCCGGGAGGGTAACAAGGGTTGTTAAAGGTGACGGAAAAGAAGATAAAAGGGAAGAAGCGTCACTAATCACGATTCGGCATAGCAAGAAGTCACTATAGCGAACCTTGATCAGTAATTATAGAAATGTCCATTGATCTCCTCGGTTATTCTGCCCATTAATAACCAAGAAGAAAAGAGATAAATTCCGATAATTGACACGCCGAAGAAAAGAGAAAAGGGAAACACTACAGGTGGAAAAGAAAAAAGGTTCAAATTCTTTGTGACGGTGTAAAATAATTTCTAACTTCAATTTATCAGAGTCCCCTAATTTCGCTTCTCTTAGCCGCTCCCGAATTAGATTTTCAAATTTTGATCCAGAGTGATCTTCTGCAAAATATGTCCAAAGTTCCTGTGAAACATCGTGACCTCCAAGTTCGACTAGTGCTGTACTAATTACATCTGCCACTTGTTTGCTTATCTCGTTCATGACGTCATCCGGAATTACCTCCATCGTCCAAGTGCCGATCTCTCGCTCCAGTGTAGTCTCTTCCATATTTAGTCCAACATGACTCAATTCTTCTACTTGCTAGAAACTGAGTATATTATTCATGAGATCTATTATTGCGTGGCACTCGCAGATGAAATTTGCTCCCAAAGTAACGTTGTAACTCATCTTCCCCATTACAATGAAATCTTGTGCAAATGTGTGGTTTAGAATGTCTAGCTCCAAATATGCCTGATGATTACATGTTACAGTCTCCTCTGGTATGACTCCCCGTACGTTTAGTTGTGGTACTGGAATTAATGGAACAGTCTGCTTCCTTCCTATTTCCTTGATTAGTCCTTCTCACACCAAGCTAACTTGACTACCAGTGTCCATTAGGCAACGTTCCTTCAATCCTCCTATTCTCGCATATATACCAGGTAACTGTATAATATCATTCTCATGCGGCCTTATTACTTCCTCCAGACAATCATCCGGGAAAGCAATCCACTCCTCGATATTAGCAATAATCACATCATCACGGTCATCAGCCACTCCCGTTTCCAGCCTATCTCCTAGTTCAAAATTTGAGCTTTTTTTATCACCACGAAACCCCTCTTGTGATTTTCGCCCGCCATTGTTTTGCCTTTCTTGTTGCATTAGCAAACTATCTGCTTCTTCGCCGTGATTATCGGAATTTCTTCTATTTTCCATAGCTCGCCCCACTTCTCTTTTTCCGTCTCCTCATTAGCGTGCAATTCTTGTAAGTACTTCTGTGATTCCCTCTAGCGTTCATCCCAGTTGTTCCTATATTCCGTTGGATCATCTTTCATGCTATCCCGTCGGTTCTTCCAATAACTTGTGTCACCATTCCTTTGATACGGCCTGTCCTGCAGCCTATTTCCTCTCCAATTAGAATATCCTCGCTTGTACGGTCTTCTATTATTATTATTATTGTTCTTGTACTGCTGGTTACAACTGTTATTGTTCTGCTCATAACGACCCCTATTGTCATAATAATCCTGCCTCCTTGGCGTGAACTGCGTGTTCGTTGCTTGCGATTTAGTAATCGAGTAATCCTAAGAGCAAAGTATTCGCAAAATTTAGTGCCAAGTATGTAGGCCCGTTTCGCATCATTAAGAATCTAGTAAATAATGCCTACAGGATTGAAGAACTGAGCACTGAGACGAAGTCAGTCTTCAATATTGCAAATTACAAGTTTGGTGTACGACTTCTGCTGTGTTGACCCTTTCAATATTTCTCTGTCGACCTTGGGATGATACCATACTTGTCTCATCCAAATGCCAAAGAATTTCTTCTGCCTCTACCGATGTTTTCACATTCGCTGCGACTAAAATTGTTGGATATTGATGGGTAATTGTTTGCCTATAGTCAACACCAAATTCTCCTCTGAAGGTGGTTCATCAAGATCTTTGAGTCTGATCATCTGTTGCGGGAAAAACTCCGAGAATTTCGTTGGATGTGTGCCGTGATACTTCCTGGCATATAAATCCATTCTTAAGCTTTGTTGCAATAACGGACTCCAATTTTTTTTAATGCTTCTCTAAACTGTGCCATATTTTCAAACGTATATTTGAAACTTTGGAACCAAATGAGACTTGAACCTTGTAGAAATTTCTCAACCATCCTGAGTTGTCTAATTGGACTTACCTGATTGTCATTATAATAATCATCAAGTTCGTCTATAAATTTTCCTGGTCTGAAATCATTCCCTCGTGTCACCTGCATTACTTGTTGTCCCGTTAAGTTAGGTTGCGGTGTTGATGTCTCACCCCTGTAGTTTCGAAATGCTTCCCTGCCTTCACGCTGTGTTCCTGACTCGTACTTCCCGTAGATTTAAATGCCTCAGGGCTCCCAATACTGACAAATTTCCCTGCTACCTGCTCTGACGTAAATAGTGTTTCATTCTCTACTGACCGAATCTCAATTTTGATGATTAAATTAGCATGCTCTTGCGCTTGCATTCTAGAATTATTATCTCCTAATCTCTTTAAAATCGATAACCTGTCTCCTTTATTTTCTTCTACCTGCTGCTTCCAATCTTTTCGGATCTTGTCTTTCATTGTTTTCAACCCCTCTTCTAAACGTTCTTCTATCTTCTCCTGATTTTTATCTGTACGTTCTTCTATCTGCTCCATTTGTTCTTGATTTTTATCCAAACGTTCCTCTATCTGCTCGAGGTTTTTATCCAGACGTTCCTCTATCTGTTCTTGATTTTTATCTTGGCCTATCTCAATTTTGTCTAGTCGCTCGTTCATCTGCATTCTATTTATCTCTATGTTCTTCTTGATCTGCTGTTGGTCAGCGTCTAAATTTGCCCATCTATCCGTAGATTTAATTTGCAGCCGATCGAGTTCTTTAATCAACCCCAATACGTTGCTGTCAACTGATTTTATCTGCTCTGTATGTTTGCTGTCTTGGCCTCGATTGTCTTGAATTCTCCCTGCAATCCATGCGTAGTTTTTATCCCCGTAGTGTTGTTCTTGCAAGCCTGTTCAATTTGTTCTAACTTCGCAGTTACCATTTCGTCCAACTCTATCATTTTCAAGTTAAATTTAGATTCTATGGATTTAATTTGCCCAAACTGCTTATTGTTATTATCGTACATCTCTGTTGCCAGTCTGTCTAATTGTACTTAAGTGTTTTCATTTATTTCAAGCGTGATTTTACTTAAACGTTCGGTCTGTGCTACCGCCTGTTCCGAAAGTGTATTATTAAACGTGACTAAGTGTTCACTATTATGCTCCTGCATTCTACTCTCCAATGTTAATAATTGTTCCTTACTACGTTCCTGCTTTCTGTTTTCTAGTGTTAATAATTGTTCACTACTACGTTCCTGCATTCTAGTTTCTAGTGTTAATAATTGTTCGCTACTACGTTCCAGTATCCTATTTTCTAATGTTAATAATTGTTCACCATTGTTTTCCTTCATTTCACTCAACTGCTTCTGCGTTTTAGCTGAAGCCCTCTCAATGAGCTGACTAATTTCAGCTATCATTGCCATCACAACACAAAATACACTTCTTGAGAAATAGGACCATGCAACCAGTGACCTCCACCGCACTCAGACACATGTTTGACCCTTATAAATTATTCATATTCAATCATTTAATTTTACGTTAAAAACACATCCCACAATCAAAGCATCAGTGCGTATTTTGAATGTAATTTTAATTTTACTTTCCCTTTTGTTCTTTTCATAAATTCCTAATCTGAATGAATTTACTTAAACATCTTTTAATTAACCAAATGTTAATTAAAATTACAAGGCAACACCATCCTGTCATTTAAATATTTCTGAGTTCATTTAATCAAAACAATCACTAATTTATCTTTTACTGGGCGCCAGGAACACATCATAAATCAATACTATATCAAATCTACTGTGTTTCGTATTTCTAACCTTAAATGAACTTACTGATTTTACTTATACAACTTGGTAGAAGGACTTTACCTATATTTATTGAATCTACTAATTAATTATGCAATGCCTGGTATTATTTTTCCACAAAATACTATGAGGCAAGCAAAAGAAACAACAAATCCCACTTGGGCAATCATTTTTGATCTATGACCGCTTGCGAGAAGCTTTTGATGAGACTTTTTTTCGGGGTAGTGTACGGTTCATAATGAAGTTGCTAATTTTATGCTTCCTAAAGGTGCAAGGTAACATAGCCTAAATATATGGCAGACATGAACAGAAGTGAAGCCAAAATAAACAAAAACAAATTTAATTCCAGAACAATAAACAAAACAAAGAACAAACTTGAGGGAACACCCTCTTAAATTTACACAAAAAATTCAAAATAAACACAAATCAACTTATCTCACCAGAGATTTCAAACAATAACAGGACCCGAGATATGGCCTGATTAACTACAACTCATGTGTGTGCGTGATGTGACAAAGCATGAAAAAAGGAAGAGTACTTGATACGCGATTTGTTGCCATCCTGCGAATGCCGTCAGGCTAAAAATCCGTATCTGAGATATCCTAGCGATGGGAACTAAACAACTACAAATATAAATACATTACCGACACTCGCTAAACTTAAATATTTACAAACAAAGATTTCCGCCGAAATCAGGACCAATGTGCCAACAGCATCACAAATTGCCTCAACACAGGACTTCACAAATAAACACAAGAATGAGTAATGTGACCACGACACAAAAACACACAACTAATGACCTCATGTCATTTATAAGATTAATACACACCAAGGTGCCATTAAGAATCAAACTATCACAAGATATGAAACACAGATGCTCAACAGCATACGATTAATACAAGAAAAACAATTCATTTGAACGCGACACATGAAAATACCGCCCAGGCGTGGAGAACTTAGCCCTTAATATAATATCATACTTTAAATGAACAAGCAAGCTATATTTAACAAACTGGGTCAATGGCAAGAAAGTTCCCTCTTCTCTAATTAGTGTCTAGAAATACCTAAGATCAGCGCTCAGTGTGGACTCTCGCTATCACGTGTCAAAATCACCCTCGTGTCAACAACATCCCTGGCCAGCATTTAATGCCCGGCTCCCAAGATACGACGAAGTACAGCTGCCACCTAAGCTAACATGTGCGTGTCACCAAATAATTATCTCATTAATTCCCTTTGGAATTACAAGATCCACATTGGATTGGTTGAGGTCTCCGCAGATCATCACCCACCATCCGTAATAATTGCAGCCGACAGAGTCTTGGCAAATCTATGCCAATCTCCCCTACATAAATTCAACTTATACCACACAATATACACACAATATCACACGTTAGGGCTTTGACAATCACCTGGAATAAAATACACAAATATTTTCCACACACCAACTCGCGTCTGATCTCAGTATTCCGACCGAAGAATAAACCAATCTAACTATAAAAAATGCAAAGTAAATACAAATAACAGAACGGACGGTTCTTTCCAACTAAAGGCAACTAAAATTAATACTTGTTCATTCAAAAATATCACTGCAATCACTTGTTTTCCCTCTTGCTATTTTTATCGTTAACTAATACAGAACCACTTATCACCTTAACCGCTATTCATGTGTACGCCAAATCAAATATGCACATGTACATGAGTACACGGATAACAAATTACTCAACATACAAAATAAAACTAGTGGTCACGTGTGCTCACGCATTTACAATTGAGTGTCGGGACACTACGTTAGAATCTACAAAGAAACCAGAAGAATAAAAATCACAAGAAAATATATACAAGGTTCCCGTGCCAAAATATCTACATAATGAAAAATCAATATTTGTACTCAACACATATCAATTCGTCACGTCAGCGGACATCACCTCCCATGGCCCACTAGATAATTACACAGCGATGGTAATCTTTTCTGAAGATCGCTCCGTCTACATCCCAGCGGTTGTCCAATTGTTCGTCATCTTGACGTCTTCTTAATGATGAAATAAAAAGTTTAAACTAATTATACTCTTCCTGCTATAATTGCAATAGAGCTGCTACCTTCACTCTAAGTCCTAGGCAATTAATAACCGTAGACACTGTCCCTATTTAAGCACATAGGTCTAATTTCACACGTACATTTCACACGCAAAAACATATTATAAAATAATCGACTGTTAATGTTACTGCTTCTAGACACAATATCTAATACTCAAAATTAATAAAGTTCGATGATAAAGTTACATTCGGCTCCTCAACGGAGTCCTCAAAATATTAGTCATCTCACGCGGAGATCGAAGTCATAGTATTTTGGAACAGAGTAACGTGTAACCTATCACGGCTACCCAAGAACTTGAAATTGAACTTGTAACCTCTCACGACTAACAAGAATTTGTACAAGTTCGCTAGCACAGACGCCTAATTTATACAGATCTGGTCAGCGGTACTATGGTGGGACTATAAAATTACAATAAATTGAAGGAGTTGTCGTACAAGCTTGAGGGTGGTATCAATGATCTTCATTTTTCATGTAAGTTCCAGCGCCTCGCGGAATAAAATCCCATCGTGAATTAATCAAATATAGCTCTCCCGCGCTTTCTCCTAGCACGCGTTCTTCCCGCCAAAAGTAGCTTGGTCCTGTATGATTCGCAGATTCATATTCAATATCGTTGTAGAGAACATGTAGCTCCGCCACTCCTGTTGTCATAATTTGTATCTCTTTCTCTCTTCCCCGTTCAATGCGCTCTTCGTCTTGCATGGCGAACAAAGGTTTTTGACTCATAAAGGACGCTCAGCTCCCCGTTCAGGTACCTCTCTTCCAAGAAATATTTAAACATATCTCGCTTCCTCAACTTGGCCAACTCTTGCAACATCAGGTGCTCACCTCCTTCAACTGACTGCCGACACAATGCAGCATATAAAATAAAATATGAACAATTATTCTATGATAGTATGAATAAGGGTTAAATATGAAGAGTCAAAGGGAGTAGCCTACCTTAGAGAGAATTAATATTTAATTTCAAAATCATATCTGTTCAGTTTACATTAAATACTTTCATTCCTGAAAGTATTTTTAAACTGTAAAAATTGCAACATTATAGACGTAACCCATGTGGTACATCATAATTTTGCATAATAGGCCAGCCTGTTTTTGTACAACAGGATGTGCAAAATATTGTTCCAGTGCTGCTGCCTGATTTAAGCGCATGGCGCAGCGGTAAAGATTTCTCCTGCTGTACCCAAGGTTCCAGGATTGAATCCTGGCTCAGTCACTTGGTATTTGAGGGTGCATAAATGAGAGGGAATCGTATCACAGATTGAATGGCATGTTAAAGATACCCTTTTGGGTAGAAATTCTGGCACCCTGGCACCAATTAAAACTGCAGTAGTTTAAAGGGACGTACAACCATTAACATTATTATTTGATTTAGGTTGTTCCAAGAATGAAGCATAACTATCCCACTATACTACAGTATTGTAGAGCTATTTTTTAACAAAACACTAGAATAGTTTTCAGTGCTGAGGAGTGGAAGTATCTATTGTTAGAAGCTACCTAATGATGGATGTAAGTTACTTTATGTCTTTTGAAAAAATACTTTTCCTAATCCTGTTTGGATTATATTATTCTTCTAGGACAACGGCGATAACAGAAAAGCACTCATGTTTTTTTATGAGGCAGTGTCTCAATGCATCTCTCATCCCAAGTGCTGCATTTCATAGGCACTGATTAGTCAACCTTGGTGCTAGGAACTAGTCAGAATGCAGTTAATCTGAAATTAGGAAAATGAAGCAACATACCATGCTAGAATGTGAATGCATGCTGTTCGATTTGAAATTGACTCTAAACACTGATTTTTCTAGGGAGAATTGAAAGCTAGCATGGCTCTTGGACAACGCATCAGAGTGTGACTTAGCTGCTTTTGTGAGTGTATGTTTGTCATGTCTAATAATTAAGTTATTCACTAGATGTGAAAATTCTCTATATATAAAGCAGGCTTAACGCGGGCACAGTGTTCACTTGTTCAGTGAAACTCTTTGAAAAATAGCAGCGAGAAGGCAAAAAAACACATTCAAATTACTAATTTTAAAATGTTATTTATGACTAGCTAGTACTTTTATTTCTTGCCATTACTTGTGTGCACAACGGAATGCATGGCTTCTGTCGTATAGTTCCACACTTCACGTAGTCAATACGTTGCATGCGTTATACCACATGCCCTAGTTACTTTATTTCGACGAACTGGGAAACAACTTTTATCGCAGGCAAGAATACAGTCTCTTGAAACTAAGAAGGAAGCTTGTAGTTTAACGTGACTGTCAATCTCGCGATCATGAGCCACGGGACCTCTGTTTTACATGGAATCCGAACCACAGGACATGGCATTTCACTTCCAAAATCTCACATGCATTGACCGGGAAACTCTCTTGAAACTATGAAGGGTGTGGAAGTGTCCGCAAGTTGTTATTGCGGGTTTCTTAAATTGATTATTAAACTAAGAGGAACACATAGGATATGCTCGTGGTTTTGGAAGCTGCACCAGAATATGGCGGTAAGTAATTATTCTCAAGATAGCAGTTTTAACATGGACTTAAATGTCATGATTGGTGAGGTATGTGGTGCAGTCTATAAGGCCCCATGTCTACTGCATGCAAGTTGCGAGATAGGATTCTTACATGCAGGAGGCCTTTGTCTGTATATTTACTGACATTTTGACGAACCACTCCAGGGGATAATTCTGGCAACCTGGGATCTCAAATCGTTGCAATTATAGAATACGTTAAACGAATACTATCAATTTCACATTTTTCAGCCAGAGGATCTCCTTTTTATGTCGACCATGCATTAATCAGGAATTGAACCTGGTTTTCCTTGGTGAGAAAAAAGTAGCTAGAACACTAAGCAATCATACAGCTCCCCTCCCACTAAAATTTAGACATATTATCAATTGTACTAAATTATGTATTAGATTATAGGCAGGTGGCTAAAAGTTTTTATGACAGCTATTTGTCAGTGAGCATTATTGCGCTTTAAGGAATTTGATTTTTAAAACCAGAGGTAATTTTATTACTCTAGGGGCCGGTTTCATCAACCTTCGTTAAAATTTTAACGACACGTTAAGGTAATTTAACGGAAATATTAGCAAAATGGTGTTCCATCAACCAACATTACTGCTAACAAATCGTTAAACTATCCGTTATTTTAACATCCCATTCTTGCTCAGTTAAGTAGTTTAACATAGTGTTTAAAATGCTTACAAGCAAATACAGCATGCCTTTCGTGCTCAGTTATTGTATCATTTATTTTTAATTACCTTATTTGAATAATGCTACAGAACAAGAATTCTTGCCAAGGTCTAATGACATGTTGCAATTGTCTGAAAATAAGCTTCTGGAGAGATATAGGTTGTCCAAATGTGTTGTGCATAAATACAGTAAGGACTTTACCTTACAACCGGCCACTTAATTGACATGCCTAGGCCTAACCTACAAATTATCCTACATGTAATGGAATTTGGTAAATATAGCCTATTCTGACAGCAACATCAATGCGTAATGGTCAATAATGTAGTATTATAGTGCACAAAAGGTTATTGTACTGAATGTGTTATCAAATGATGAATAAAACTAGTGGAAACGACAGACATTCGATTTGCTTCCAAAGCTTTCAGTTGATCAGCACGAGTGTTGATTTGTAGTTTTCATTTTCACATAGTTTAGATAAACAGTGTCACAATGCAATTTAAATATAAACGCACACACAATGTTTGATCTATAAATAGCCTACATGTTGACCATAAAGATTTAAAAAAAAATTTAATAGGCACCTGATTATTGGAAAAAGTGAGCTTCACAGATTTGAAGCAGCAATGGGGCAAGTTTTAAAAAAAGACAACCATATGTAGGCCTACGATAAAGCGACCCCTAAAAATCAATTTTTGTCACATGGGAAGAACAGCTGTCAAATCGACCCTGCTAAAAGTCGCCTAGCTTGTAATGCAGGGTAGAATGTAGGGTACTGGTTATTTTAAGAAATTCATTACCGGTAGTATTTATTAATAAATAATTCTCCTTTGTAAAATGGCAGCCGCATACGATCATGTACAATACTTTGAAATCGGCTTTGCGACGCGAAGTAGGCCTAATTTACTCCATTCCGTCTGAAAAGCTTTTTTTTTTTTTTTTTTTTTTTTTGTGGAAGTAAAGCATTGATATGGCAATTGCTGAATTTGAAGAGCACAGTGGAACTGAGCAATTAAATTACTCATCTCTTTGCCTCAATTATTATAAAAATAACTGAAAATACGAGAAAAGAGCACACCCATCTACTCAAATCACATGTTATAGCATTTGCTTCTTTATGTTTCCATCGCCCTTACGCTAGTTCCAGATAACGGCAGCAACGTCGCTTGAGTACGCGAATAGCAAACAAATGAATACAAGTTGACTAGACACAGTTCAGAAGTCTGAAAAACCATCCATGCCGTTCACTGCTTCCTTGATCCTTACAGCAAGTGACATTTAACGCATCGTTTGTTAACCGACTTGTTAAAAAGTTTTGTGGAACACGTAATCTTTAACAGAATGTTAAAATTATAATGATTTGTTAATTAACGTTTTGTTAGCCAAATTCAACGCAAGGTTGATGGAACCGGCCCTAGTTTTTTTTATATGCTCGTGCTTTGGTGTCGTTTCTGAAGATTTAAAATTTCTCTAACAGTATCGTTCCTTATTTTCAAAAGTAAAAGCAGGAATTCCCTCGAATGCTTAGGTGCATCATTTCATCGTAAAGAGCAAATGAGGTCAGGTTGCAGAATGTTGATATTAAAATCAAGGTCATCTGTGACTTGTTATTTATGTACTGGTCAGTTTCGTGGTGGGGTGTGCCATAGCAATTGATGAGTCCAATGGAGCACTAGGATGAAACACTGGCAGATTAATGAGAAGTCACAGTATTTCTTGGGGGTTATTTTAAATATTATTGATCACACCCAGTTCCAGGGAAGGTTACACTAGACCGTCTGTTGTACAGGCGTAAGCTATTAAAAGGTGCCCTACATCAAACAGGAAGTATGTTTCCAAGCTATTGAGCAGCGAGAGCTAAAAACGTTAAGACGCATGGAAAATACGAGCTCCATACGTTTTGTGCGCAAATTCTTTGTTGAATTACAGGAGTACACCCCAGTATTACTTTGTATACCCTATTTTAAGAACAACAGTTAAGGATTATATAAGAAGAAATAAATGGACCCATACAAGGCTCTGCGACCAAAATCGAGCATACTACAGTCCAATAATGACATGGATACATGGAAAACACACCTCAGTGCGACAGTTGCTTTGAGAGACACTAAACCACCAATCAGATACCATTCAGATTATAGTGACCATACGGAAGTCATAACGGAAGGTGAAATTGTACAGGCAGTCACAGAAGGAAAAAATCATAGAGGACCAGGACCAGATGGAGTCGGAAATGAGCACCTGAAAGATTCCATGAAAGAAATGTTAACGGTGTGGTGTGTCAGGCTAATTAAATATCTTGATACTGGCCGAGTCCCATTAGATTCGAGGAAGGCAACAATCAGAATGTTGTATAAGGGAAACGGAATCGCAGATGACCCAAATGCATATAGAGGGATCGCAATGAAACAAACAGGACTAAAATTACTTACAAGGATTCTAACAAAGAGGGTGGTGAATGAATTGGACCCTCTGTTACCTGAGGAGCAATTTGGATTCAGACGGAAGAGGTCAACAATGATGGCGCTGGAAAACCTACTCAGTCACATTCGTATCACTCTTGAAGGGTCAGGAGGCAATTTATTCGTGGTTTTCATCGACTATTCCAAGGAGTTTGAATGGGTGAATAGAAGGCTTCCCATAGATAAGCTGGAGAGGTTAATTGGAACATCTAAAGTCACAACACTCATATCAAATCTACCGGTAGTAGTGGGATGATGGGGAAGCTGTCTACTAACTTATTGAACCCTCCTAGTATTTGCCCCGAACCAGATATCTCGCTAACCAATCATGGGATTTGAACATACAGGGTGTCCTAGCACTCGTAGTGATGGCCCCTACTTTCCTATAGGCTCTTTATTTAACTAAAAGACCAAAATTAAAAGGTCATCCGCTTTTAATATCTCGCGAACCAATCATGGGATTTATACATATGGGGTGTCCTAGCACTTGCAGTAACGCCCCCTCTTTTCCTACAGCCTGTGTTATTTAATTGAAGGACCAAAACTAATAGGTCATTCGCTTTTAATATATCCTAAACCCATGGTTGGATTTGAGCATATGAGGTGTCCTAGGAATCGTAGTGAACCCCCCTTTCCTATGGACGTTTTATTTCCACTCTAAAATAGTGCTAGGTTGTAGGTTCTGCTCTACTTAGGAAGTTGTGAGCCCCTGTGACCTTGGACTGGAAGGAGTCATGCTAGGAGGGCGTGCTTGGATTCGTTTTTTTCGCCTCGTTGCGCTCTTTACGGGAATGTAGGTGTCGAAAAGCTGAACATAGCGGTTTGGGTCTAAAAATGCGTTTTTCACAATTTTGCTCATTTTTGGAAAGCCGAAAACGTGATGATGACGTGTGTGATGGTATTTTTTCGTCTCGTCGTCCTCTTTACGGGGATGTAGGTATGGAAAAGGTAAAGATCTGGAAACATGGTTTTCTGATGGAAAATGGGTTTTTGAGATTTCCCCTAATATTGAAAAAACGGAAAACGTGATGATGACGTGTGTGATATTATTTTTTCGTCTCGTCGTCCTCTTTACGGGAATGTAGGTATGGAAAAGGTAAAAAGCTGGAAACATGGTTTTTTGATGGAAAATGGGTTTTTGTGATTTTCCCTAATATTGCGAAAACGGAAAACGTGATGATGAGGTACGTGATAGTATTGTTTCGTCTCGTTGTCCTCTTTACGGAGATGTAGGTATGGAAAAGGTAAAAGGCTGGAAACATGTTTTTTTGATGGAAAATGGGTTTTTGTGATTTTCCCTAATATTGCGAAAACGGAAAACGTGATGATGACGTGCGTGATAGTATTTTTTCGTCTCGTTGTCCTCTTTACGGAGATGTTGGTATGGAAAAGGTAAAAAGCTGGAAACATGGTTTTTGATGGAAAATGGGTTTTTGTTATTTTCCCTAATATTGGGAAAACTGAAAACGTGATGATGACGTGTGTGATAGTATTTTTTCGTCTCATTGTCCTCTTTACGGGGATGTAGGTATGGAAAAGGTAAAAAGCTGGATACACGGTTTTTTATGGAAAATGGGCTTTTGTGATTTTCCCTAATATTGGAAAAACCGAAAACGTGATGATGACATGTGTGATAATATTTTTTTCGTCTCTTAATTCTCTTTACGGGGATATAGGTATGGAAAAGTTAAAAAGCTGGAAACATGCTTTTTTCGGAAAAGTTTTTTTTTGTTAATTTTCAAGTTATTTGGAAAACGAATTAGGCGATTTTTATGACGGGCATGTTGATGAATTTGCCTCGTTGTCCTCTTTACGGGAATGTAGGTATGGAAAAGCTGAAATCATGGTTTCCGTCATTTTTTTCAACATCGTTGAGGAAAACGGGGAAAAAGTAAGAAACCAGATTTGAAGTCACGTTATGTTAAGCCCTATGATGTTGGTAAAACACATATGCATTATTATTATTATTTGACTTGGCTTGACTGGGCTCACACGCAGAGGGAGGACCTGCTTGATGAAATGAGAATTGAAAGCTTTGAGACTGACCCACGGCGAGCAAGACAAGACAAGGGGTCTTATCATCGTACGTGCTTTGCAGCCAGAGAGATAACAGCCTGTTGTTCGCATGCAGGTGGCTGTTACCTGACCCAGACGTGTAACTCGATATTGCAATGAAGGACATACAGCCCTGTCGAAAAGCTGATCATTGCATTCCCACGCACACACACGCAGAGTTTGCAAAGCTTGTGAGAATCAGTCTGACTTGTGCGTTCCACGACATCCTAAGCGTAGGAGCAAAAAAAAGTAATGTGTTAACTTTGCATCTTGTTGAGGAGACATATATGTCAGAGAGTAAGAGAGAGTCATCATTCTTGTGATCACCTTCGAAGACGACAGTTGCAAGTGCCTTAAGCTTTTAGTAAAAAATTACGTGAACCGCGGCCATTCTTGTAATAAGGTAGGTTCATTATTGTTAATTGGTTTTATTGTTATTTTGTGTGTGCGTGAAAAGTAAGTTAGTGACTGATAGTATATTTTGGGATTTCGTTTGTTGCAGATTTTCAAAAAGCAAGAAAATTTAAAAAAAACAACATTAAGTCTTGGAAAGCAGAGAGAGAGAGAGTGACAGTGATAGTGGCGGAAAAGAGCACATTTGCTGAAAGCATTATAATTCATTATATGGTGAGGAAATGTTGTTCCATTACTTTTATTGTTGTTGTTGTTGTTAAATGTATGCCATTTATTTCATGGAAATTTATAAACTTATGGCGTGTATTTATTATTGTTGCAGAATGAAGACTTGTATCGAGTGAACAGGTTTTAACTACCGTGACGCTTGCGATATTAAAAAAGGTGAGCTAAGAATATAGATTAATTCTTTTCTTTGTAAATTACCTTGTTATTTTTGAATGAGTGTCTTATCTATGTGTGCACACTTGAAACCTTTTTTTGTTTTTAGCAACTCTTATGAATGAATGAATGAATGAACGAATGAATGAATGAATGCACATGTTTAATGTATATAACCATGCCTAATAACGGATTGTATTGGTTTGTTTTTCAGATAAATCTTTGGAAACAAAAACAACAGAAACCTTGTTGGTGATACAAAAACAACAGAAACCTTGTAGGTGATCATCTCCTGCTGAGACCAATTGCGTAGGATCTTCATTAAATTGCTACGACCATTGTGTGCCTGTGAGCGTGATTGTGTGCCAGTCAGTGAAACCGATAAATGTGGCCGTGTGGAATTGCAGGTTTTGGATTAACCTATTCTAAGGTAAAGTTTGCACGTTTATTAGTCCATTTTATAACCATGTCTATATCAGAGAGTGAAGTGTTAGTGTGGCAGCCTTTGGCCAAATGTTTCAAAACGCGAGTTTGCTCCGGCCGAATTCACAATGCGAATCACTGTCTGTCGCCTAAAGATTTTGTGGAATTATGTTTTCCCATTTTATTGAGTGAATGTGAACAAGGCTAAAGATTGCATCAGGACTTAAAAATAAATTTCGATCTACTATGTGAATTTACGTTGATAAAAATAATATTGAAGAGAAACACACCTTCATCCATTCTACAAGAATGGAGAAAGTACTGCTAGCCGATAATTTGGAAACGTGGTATCAGGAGAAAGCTATTCAAGCGCTTATCACAAAATTTGATCAGTTGTAACAGAGTCCCAGTGGCTTGGCCCTCAATAGCATTGCCTATTTGCAAACCAATATTTGTAAATACAATCCATTGAATGCAGGAAGTAGCTATATCGCCACACCGAGATTTATCGCTTCGAGAAAGGCAGTGATCAACATACGCAACAAAGACGATTACTGCTTTTTATGGAGTATAGTTAGCTGCCTGCAACCCTGTCAAGGCAGTAATTGTGATTTACCAGGGAAGTACACAGATGTGTTTAACCACATGAAACAAACTCTCAATCTCGAGAGTGTTTCATTTCCCATGCCTCTAGATAAAATTCATTTATTTGAGAAAGATAATCCAAATTTCTCCTTTATGGTGTATTGCATCGAAGGATCCAATATTGTGGGCCCCTTGTATGCCACCAAACAGGTAAAGCAACATCACATTCAGCTGCTTTTCCTGTCTGATGGGGATAAAAGTCATTATTGTTGGATAAAGAATTTAGGAAAACTAGTAAGCAGCCAAGTGTCTAACCATAAGTGTGCCAAACACATTTGTGAGCGCTGCCTTCAGTATTTTACAACTGCTGAACATTTACAACGACATACGGAAGACTGTGAAGGGCAGACGGTAGTAAAGCTAGTGCTACCCGAAGGGAATGACGCAGTCTTAAAATTTAAGGCCACTAATAAGCAAGACATGGTACCATTTACTGTTTACGCTGATTTTGAGGCCCTTATTGTTCCCATTCAGGAATGTGACCCAAGCCCCCATACAAGCTCAATATATCCAGTGCAGAAACATGAGCCTTTTGCTGTAGCCTATTATGTTATCTGTCACTATGATAATTCACAATGTGAGTATGTAAGTCATGAAGGTCAGGATTGTGCGCGGTGGTTTTTTGATCAAATGGCGGCTTCAGCAGGCAAAGTAGAAACTATTTTGAACAACCCTGTACCAATTCAGATGAATGATGTACAGCAAAGAGAATATGATCAAGCCACCACCTGCCACATATGTGAAAAGCCAATCTTATGCGGAGAAAAAAAAGTAAGAGACCACTGCCACAGGACAGGGCATTTTAGAGGTGCTGCCCATAACGAATGCAATTTGAAGTACTCTACACCTCGCTTTCTCCCTGTCTTCATACACAATTTCTCCCGGTATGACCTTCACTTCATTGTAAAACAATTTGATCATGTAGATAAGAGCAAATTCAGCATTTTGGCTAAGAACCATGAGAGGTTTACCTCACATTCATGGAGAAAAGGAAGCATGAGCATTCGCTTTCTCGACTCATTCAAGTTTATATCTAGTTCGCTGGATAGACTTGTGAAAGGCTTAAGCGAAGATGAGTTGAAACATACCCATTCCCACTTTACGGATACAAATCAATTTAAATTGTGTGTTCGTAAAGGCCATTTTCCTTATGATTATGTGGGAAGTTACGAAGAGCTTAAAGAGACGACTTTGCCGCCAAGAGAAAAATTCTTTTCTCAGTTAACACAAAGCACCATCAGTGAAGAAGACTATGCCCATGCACACCGTGTTTGGCGAGTGTTTGGTATAGAAACCATGGGCCTGTATGCTATGCACTACTTAAAATTAGACGTGTTGTTGTTGACAGACGTGTTTGAAACGTTTCGTCAGCTATGTCACACGATCTATGGCCTTGACCCCGCCCACTACTATACCAGACCAGGGTTAAGTTGGGACGCCGCCCTCAAATCTACCCACATTGAGCTTGCTTTACTGACGGATCCCGATATGGTACTCATGATGGAAAAAAGGATTCGTGGGGGATTCGTATCGCTCAATCAGCGACATGCCAAGGCAAATAATCATTACATGCCTGATTATTGTCCCGAAGAACCTGAATCCTACCTAATGTATTTCAATGTAAACAATTTATACGCTCACGCTATGAGTCGACCACTGCCGTACAGAAACTTTGTCTGGCTGTCTGAGGATGAAATTAAAGATTTTAATGTGCATAGCGCCAGCAAGCAACAGGACTTAGGGTATGTTCTTGACGTTGACTTAGCTTATCCCCCCGATCTCAGACAGCGACATGGTGATTTCCCCTTTTGCATAGAGAAAATGGTGCCGCCCGAGAGTAAGGGCAATCATAAAAAATTGATGGGTACCTTGTATGATAAAAATCACTATGTGTTACATATTGACATGCTGGTAGAATGTTTAGCCCAGGGCTTAACCCTAAAAAATCCATAGAGGTATTTCATTTTGTCAAAAACCGTGGTTGAAACCGTACATGGATTTAAATACCAGTCACAGACAAAGTGCCACTCAGCCATTTCAAATAAAAAAAATTAAACTGATGAATAATTGTATATATGGCAAGAGTTTGGAAAATGTACGGCAGTATAGGGACATTATATTGGTCAGCACATGGCATGGACAATGGGGAGCTCAAAAATATATTGCAAAACCAAATTTCAAATCTTTAAACATTATTGATCATGATCTACTGACTATTGAACTTGCCAAAATTAAAGTCGTCATGAATAAGCCTATCTATTTAGGCCAAGTCATTTTAGACTTTTCAAAATTGCACATGTATAAATTCCATTATGGTTTTGCAATACAGCGATTTGGTAGCATTTCCTTGTTATATACAGACACGGATAGTTTTATTTACCATATCCGTGACTGTAATCCGTATGTCGTTATCAAACAAAATCCAAAATGGTTTGACACGTCCTCGTTTAGTGAGAAGAACGTGTTTGATATCCCCCGTCTGAACAAAAAAGAAATTGGTTTAATGAAAGATGAGTGTTCAGACACCATGATGACTGAGTTTATAGGTCTCGCTCCGAAAATGTAAAGTTCTCGACAGGTGGATCGATGCGAATCTATGCGAGCCAAAGGGATTAGCCAGCATGTGGTTAAACGACTCTGTATGGATGATTATTTACATGTCCTTCAGACCCACACTGCCATGGCACATAGTCAGTTTAGGATTCTCTCGAAAAATCATGATTTATTTTTAATGAAACAGCGAAAACAAACACTCGCTTTGTTGGACGACAAGAGACAGTGGTGTCAGGATATGATGACAAGCGTCCCATTTGGTTACAACCAGTAATGGTTGTTGCTATTGTTGTTGTACAACACGGCAAGTGTTTGGTTTGGTTGCTATCAAATGCGTGATGCCATCTTGAGCCTCGGAATAAAAATATAAATTATAGTGTATCACATAATTTTTGTTTTTAACCTGTGTGCATGGATGTATGCAAGGATGTGTGAATGCCTGTAAATAGTTGTACATAAACTGTATGTATTGTGCTATTTGCCTGTCAACGCATAAAGAGAGCCATGCATCAACGTTTGCTTGGTTCACTGTGCACAGGCTAGATTAAAAACATGTTTGCTTTTTTAGGTTAGGTTAGAAAAAAAAACAAGTAGCCACACTCACTATTGATGTCGCTTAGTAGGCCTCATGTTTCAGCAAAGTGACCATTCACCCTCAGTAGGCATGCGGCTTAATAGGCCACACTAGGTTGTGGCTTAGTAGGTCTCATGCAAGAACAAAAAGTATAATAATCTGCTGCTTTTACTGTGCACAATCTCTCACTTTATGCCTAGTGTTACGAGTGCTAATATATTTGAAAACAACTCCCATCCAATATCTGAACAGAAATTGTTTTTTTTTAATCTGTTGCATGTTATGTTTGCCGCCTACAGCTAAAGAAGTCAACAGACAGATGGTTATTTATTTGTGTTTTGCTTATTTTTTATTTTATTTTTGCTATTGACTTAGGGGACAGACAGTGTATATAGTACATAGTATTTTTATTTATTCACTTAGTAAACGGCAACGGCTACTTTTCAGATTCAATAATGAGCCATGATGAAGATTGTTTATCGTCACAAAACACACCACGTTCAATGAATATGCCACGATGGTGTCTCATAATCGTCAACGTGTGGCCTATCCTTCAGAATATAGAAACACGAAAGTACGCATTGATACCATTTTTATGACAACATTATGGATGATGACATAGTTTATGATCCAGGTCATCACTATTGTAAATCCTGTATGTTAAATTTTGGTTTTGAAAATGATGTATCCACGCAAGTGATTCATAAAGCATGGTACGGTTTAACCATGAATCTTTTTGGTGTACAATATGTGCAAAACCCCTGTTTAATGTTTATTTTCCAATAACCTCTCAAATGTTTTGTTTTCATTTTTATAAATTTTCTGCTGAGGAACGAATCACTTCGTATCGACAACAAGCATTTCGCCAACTTTGTCTTAGCTTACCTATCAATCAATATTCGCCTCATAGAATGAGATTTGTTAGAAACTAACAACATCATGTCATGATTATGGCTTTTTGTTTACATTCGGCTTTCAGGTGCATACTTGACGTTTAGAATACATTTGGCTTTTTTTTTTGTTTGTTTTAGTTTATCGTGTATTCACGTTGATGAACACATACACACTGGTTCAAATTTGTAGTTTTTTATTTTGTTTCTTTCTTGATTTGTTGGATGTAGACATGGTTATTAAATGCATAGCGTGCTAACTTTGCCTTTTATACGTTACCAACAGCATTCAGATGTTTGCTCCTAGTATCTGTTGATACTATTTATTTAACAGAATGCAGTGTGAATTTGCACAACAAGAGGGCAAACGAATACAAGTCATTCAACAAGGGGATGATAGGCTAATTCCCATTGACAACAGAGACATGCATTTACCTCCAAGAAAGATCTTGAAAATGATTCACACTTAATTTTGATAAAACATTTCCAAATGTATGTTTTGACTTAAAATGATACAAACATTATTACATTTTTGTTAATTTATCCAATACTATCTACAACTTTAGGCCATAAACGCTCAGGCTTTAAAAAACGCACTTTCATGTACAGACAAAGTTATTGTTGTTGTTGTAATATAAGGACGAGAGTGTTAGAAAGTAACACTCTTTCCTTTGGTTATAGACAACCATGGACGCCTTGAACGCCATTGGTCAAGATTGTGGCTTTGCACGCAAGAAAATGAGTGAATTGCCTACGCAAACACCCTTTCGCATACATAAAATTCAAAAACTAATAACCAAATTTGGTGAACGAGCTCTTTGCATTTGTCAAGACTTTGAGACATTTCTTCCCACACGATTTAATAACCTACCTGAAAATGTCATGGAGGATGTCAATTCCAGTATTCAACCTGTCCATTTAATCTACGAGGGTGAAAAAAATAATCGTTGCATGGTTCGTTATGTAAAAATAGAAAACGAATAATCATTGTACGCTAGCCGTGACTTTTTGTTTATTCATGCCCTACTCTTCAATAACTATAATAAAATAAAATTATTTTTTGGTGCTCAACAGTTTGACGTTTATTGATCGTTGCTCAACGTTTACGATGATAAATAATATTAATAATAAATTTTCTAAACTTGTGCTTAATGGTAGAATTTTTTGTTTGTTTTTGAACCTTAAGTCATGTCAATACAATGATGTCTATGATGAGCATAGGTGAATGCTAATTTTTGTAAGTTCTCTTAATTGGAGTTTTTTTTAGCCTTAAGCTACGTGAATAGAATCATGCCTATGATGCATGTTTATAATTAGTTTACCTTTTTACTTTTCATGTACATAAATATTTTTTTAATAAGTTGAAACGTTATGCACTTAAGGCTCGCTTGTTCATTCAGCACTTCCTTATGCACCACAGCCACAAGTAAGAAATAAAAAGTTAGAGAGAGATATATTTTTAACAAGAAATCTATTATACACTATTTACTAAATAAATAAATAAATAATTTAAAGTTAACGTCACATTGCCTTTATTGCAGACATGGTTTTGCACTAAACCTTTCTTTTTCAAATTCTAATAACATGTTATTTTATTCAATAATAAGCGTTTAACAAAAAACATGGTTCTGGAGTAGATCAAGATTTCATACGCCAGTATCACGTACTTTTAAAACATGATTTTGGTTTACCTTTGGTTGCAGTGCGTGAGGGGTTGTTAGATCAACAACAAGCGAGCCTTAAGCACATGACGTTTCAACTTACTTACTTTATGAATAATAATAATAATAATGGACTCTTGTCCTTTTTTATTGTTTGTGATTTAAAATAGCATTTATAGCAATTTTTTATAAAAATTTTGATTATTATGATTATTATTATTATTATTATTATTATTATTATTATTATTATTATTATTATAATGTTACTATTGATGAATAATGATGGCCTTTTGTCCTTCTTTGATTGTTTGTGATTTAAAAATAGGTTTAGTACAATTACCATGTATATAATTTTTATACCATGTTTTATAATAATGATGAGACTATTAGTTAAAATGATGAACTTTTGTCTTTTCTATTGTTTGTGATTTAAAAATAGATTTACTACAATTAGTAATTTTTATTTAATTTTTTATAATGATGCACTGCTTTCCCTTTTTATTGTTTGTCATTTATGTCATTTTATACATTTAATTTATAATTATAATGATGAAACTATTAGTGCGGCTTCGGTGGCGTAGTTGGTAGCATGCTGAGCTTCTATGCCCAAGATAGCGGGTTCAAACCCGGCCGAAGCCGTCGGATTTTTTAAGAGCGTTAAAAAGCCCTCAGTATGCCTTCCTTCGGAGGGGAAGTAAAGCCGGCGGTCCCATGTCATAGATTTATGGCATGTTAAAGATCTTTCCACTAATTACACCTGTGTGAAACTAAATTGGATAGGTTAAGAATGTAAACAACGCTCTTAGGTTGCTACGTTCGTTGCCAAGAGCCGACTGCGGTGGCGTCTAGTAGCTAGTTCTGAACTAGGCCTAGTAGTCGTTGACGGTGGCGCTTGGCGGCAAAAGTAGGAACTATTTGAAAATTCAAAGTTGCAGTCCCTACTTGAATTTAAAAAAACAGATACACACACTAATACAGTCATCACAATTAACACCGGTTATCAGACAGATTCTACACACACCCAAAGTACACGGGGCTACATGACCGCGTTGTCGCAGCCCCTAAACTAAGGAACCAACCAACCAACCAAACTATTAGTGAATATTAATGGGGGGAAAAACATGGACTCTTGTCTTTTTATTTATTTTTTGTCATGATAACAGTGATACTATACATTCTTTTAAAAATAAATTCCTCATGTTAAAGTCCATATCTAGATAAAAGTAACTTGCTCTTCATAGCACCAATCACTATAAATGCTGCAATTCGTTCTGATAGACTGGCACCTGAAGCTGTTAATCGTTGCTTGGCAATGCTTAACAAGACTTTGTCGGCAATGCGTCTTTGTGTGGGATCACTGTTTTCATAGGCTATATCGTGATTAAGGCATGCATGATCCAAAGCATTGATTCCCATATCCCCTCTCCTCAAACGATCTTGAAGACGAGTTCCAGGGCCGCAGAAGCTGTAAGCAGGTAAGTGAGCTTCGAATGGTAAGTTTTTAATGATGTTATCAATAATTCCACGGCCAGTACACCTGGGACATAGAGGTTTCAATCGGTGAAAAACGCTTTTTATGTTATATAAATAATTCATGCTTTTGGGCTAATGCCGTGTGTATTTTTAATTTAAACCATACGTTTCGGAGAAACCTTGCCTCCTTTTTCAATGTTGTTCTTCTTTTCTTTTTCTTCTTGTTCTTGCTGTTGTTGTTGTTGTTGTTTGTCGGCGGTTGCTGACGAGCATGGTAGGTGGTGGTAGTTTCCCGCATGACAGCCATGGAATGATGAAAAAATGTCTTTACACTGAGTTTTATGACCATGATATAATTTCATTAATTGGCATGTGGCACACTGTCGAATGGAAGGTATTTTAGCCATGGTTAATTGCTTGTGATGGGAAAAATGACTGAATGGTTGTAGTTCACTCAATACAGGGTCGTTAGTCCACTCGGCAGGCGCCTTTTCCCAAATTTCTTTGACAGCGTTGGCAGCAACATAAAAAAGAAATGATTTAGGTAGTGCTAATAATTCATGTTGTGTAAAGCTAATCAGTATTTTCTTGCACACAAAGAACTTTCCAACAGCCTTGTCGATTGTAGTGGCGTCCATGTCTATAACGTTGATGTTATCACCTCACGTGTACACGTCTCACTGCTATCATTGGACGATACATTTTCAGTTTTAATTTTATTGAACAACTCCCAACATGCACTAGTGGTGAGCCAATGAAACAATTGCCATGCATGCGCTAAGGCTTTATTCTGAATATTGTCGCAAGGACAAGTGTCCATGAGCGTTTGCAGGGATGGACAACCCAGATCTAAAAGATCAATTCATTGACAGTGAGAGGGTAAAAATGGTTGAAGCCACTGGCGTTTTTCACTCCCTTTAACAAATAAGACATTGGCCGCGGACAAATGGGCTTTCATGACGATGTCAAGATACTTGTAAGAAATATCACCCTTTTTCCATGCTAATTGCAAATGATTTTCAATGCACTGGCTCTGCTTTTTATCTTTTTCACTAAGCAACTCGAAAGCATAGGGAGGTTTAAACACCAAATGAATAGGGTTAGACACCCAAAACGTACTACAATCGATAAAAGCTACTTCCTTAAATATAAATTTGTTGTCTGCAATTTTAAACCCCTGAAAATCCACGATGAGTGTACGCATCATGCTTTTATTTTTACTTGTTACTTCGTTGATGTCTAATCAACAACTAACCCATGCCATGGTTTAACATGGAAAAGTCAAAGGACTTTAGGAAAAAAAAAGAAACAAATGAATTGAACAACAGCTAAATATTTTTTGAGGTTTTATTCATAACATAAAAAACACTTACACTTTTATTACAAAGTTTGTTGGCTTAATTTGGAACAGAATTCAAATGAATAGTTTGCACATACGGTCCACAGGTATCTCCTAGTTTTGCAGGGTCTGGTACAATAACAGGGTAATTCAAACTCCATGGAATATTGCCCACATCATAGCGATTGAGGTAAGGGCAGGATGGACTCCATCGCTGATGATCGCTAAAGGGTCGATCCCCTATTTCCCAGTTTCCAATTTCAATGTTGCAAAAAATACACTTGACCACATCCCCACGTTTTAAGTAATAAAATCCGCTCGCAGCCAATTCTCCACAATCCATAAAGGGAACTGTCCATGTTTCAAAAGTTTTCAGACGATTAAATTCACATTTTAAATTCCATGGTTTGTCTGTCACGTTGTTGTTGTTGTTGTTGTTGCTGTTGCTTATTGAGGGACACATGATGTTTGTTGTTGTATGTGCGCACAGTGTCAGAGCGCAACAGATACTGTGCATGCAGACGCTTATCATCAATCCTATGAAAGATATCCTTTTCTTACACCGACCACAGGTGGCTTACATGCTGGTGACATAATTGGACAAAGGATGATATTTCACTTGTCTAGCATGTCTGGGACATTTTCTTGTGTTTCAAAATCTACCCTTAAATCAATGGTGGTGATTTTCATAGATTCTTCTAGATATGAACAGTCGAAAACAATCAGTGGGGCTTTTGCTTTAAACCCTTGTGGCGACAACATAGGGTAATCCTGTTTTTCATAATAAGACGATTGAAATTTAGCAAACATGTCATAAAGGGGGCCAAACTTATTTTTTGAAAAATTGAGTTCCAACCCCTCATAGGAAAGCCAACATTATTTAAAAATAGTCGTATATTTCTCAAGTGAATGTGATCAAACAGGTTGACATCTTTGCTTTGTTGGTATTTTCTATTGGTTTGGAAACCAATAATAACATACAGGGGTCTCTCGGTAGAGCGAGCTGATTTGACACTCCAACTATGAGTGTATGTGGTAGGTAGCAAGGGGTATTCATGTAGACTCCAACTTCGAAAGGCGATAGGCAAGGCTTTATCTTTTTCACCAAATTTAACATGCTTAGCTTTTTACGTTCCGATAGTGTCACATGGGGCACTTTCCATAGTAATCGAAGCAGTTGAATTTTTGAGTCTACCACTTGGCCAGAGGCTCCTTTCAGTGCATTATAATCACTGCGGTCCCTCACCAGATACAAACTTTGTCTTGCGTTTAAAATAATACGCTTGTGATCTTCGGCAAAGCCAAGGAGTAATTTTAAGGGTAGGAAGCCTGTAAAAGTGCCATCGGTATCAACTAGCTAGTCATTGCTACTGTTGGGACACCATCCTGCCATAGAAAGCGTTTTACTTTCCTCCTCGCTATAGGATGGATATAATTTCATAAGACTAGTCATGCCCACATTTCGAGTCATATCTATGACAATATCATTTATCACATAACGTACTTCAGAAAACAGAAAAGCCAAACCATGATTCGCCAACGCAGACGTTGTGGATGTGCTGCCATCTGCTTTCATCAATTTACCCTCAATTTGAAGGACACTTTCACGAGGTAGAGTAAAAATATCTTGATTGTTAATGATGAATTGAATCTCGTCATTGTTATTCAGTCCAGTTGCTTGAGGTTGATAGGAATGCATATCAATGCGTACGACGCCATCTTCCACTTGTATGGGATTTAACAGTTGCAACAGCTCCTTGTTCATGATTGGGGTGTAGCGTATAACCAATGCGTTGTAAGCGTTGTCGGTTTACTCGTGTCAACCGTTTCATACACGGCGGGCAACTAACCGACCTCGTAGACGTTGTTGTTGCTTTATAGATAAATTTCATAGAGTCTTTAAAACCAACTTGTAGGTCACAGGGGTGTTGGCGTCCAAAGCAATCAGTTGTTGGTTTCTATTCACTAAGCGTAAGGTAAATATTACTAATATCGCTGACACACACAGGATGATTTAGAACCACTGAAGGGTTTTCACGAATAATATAGCCACAAGGAGAGGTGACAATAAAATCATACAGGGAATGGCTTTGTTCTTGATTCGTAAATACGTCTCTAATAATATTGCAAGTCACAGAAATGTGATGGTCCTCGATGAATTTCCCTGGATAATCTGAATCATGGGGTTGGTGAGCTGCCAACACTCGTGGTTTAAATCCTAGTAAAGGACCAATAGAATGAACTCTGTTTCAAAGTCAATGTTAAACGTAGAGAAAATACGTGAGTAATCGTATCGGCTGTAAGTTCAAATTTGTGTGTCCCATCCGCAAATGGTTTGACACCAAATTATTTTATCATCGACACGCTAATGGCTTCATGCACATCGTCTATAGTATAACCTCCAGGGGGTAGTCTCAACATATAATCATCATAATAAAATTTGTCATTAATATCCAGTTGAATATTGTAAATTCTATTGTAACTTTCCAAAGAAATTAATCCTAGCACATAGGATTGTTCGGAATGCAATTCAATGGGGGGGGGGAAATCCAGGGACACTTCAGGCCCGCGACTGTGCACGGTAAAGGTCTTGGCGTTGACATTCATAATAATGAAACTGTTGGCTTAACGCGACCTCTTATATAAAAAATGTAAGCTCAAACGGCCACACTCTTGACTGTCAAAGGTTTGTTGACGATTCACATTATAGAATATCTTTACCCGGTTTCCCAAATAACGTAGCAACTCGATCGGGGGTGGTAAATTTCCATAACTGTCAAAGTACCATACTGTGGAACCTTGTTTCACATAGGCTACAAAATGGGTTCCTGGGCCTGCATCATCATCTAAATTCATCATGGCCCGTTCTTCTTTCCACGGTGCTTTGGGCAATTCATTTCGCATAAATACACCTCGAAAATGAGAAATCTTTAGGTGTTTGGCACAGCTTTCCACTTCTTCATGGGTCATGGCATGACCAGGCAGTTGCCTTAAGCGCTTATCGATGATGGACATTTTTTTTCTTAGACGGTAGGCCACTACCTTGTGGATAAAAGACTGGCTTTAAAGGATTGCCAATTCTAGCTCCCATCGCAATGGCTTCTAACGTTTTATTGTGTCGCTCGCTTTCTTTGAGTTGGTGCTTGCCTTGCTCTACGGCTTTTATGGTTTTCGCTACAGCGCTGGCACCACCCAAAAGAGACCCCAAAGCTGCCAACCCTGCAAATAAAGCCGGCAAAAAAACCACGCTTAGCAACACGAATGACTCCCCACGTTTTTTCTTTCTTTCTTTCTTTCTTTCTTTCTTTCTTTCTTTTCTTTTTATCGATACATGATGCTGCGATTTCGGAGCTGTAGACAATCACACCGCTTGTAAAGCTTTTTCGATAGCCACTCTTTTTAGATTTATTTAGATTTTTTTAAATTTTAACACTGGGTGTGAAGCAGATCGACTTGGTTTCCGACCAGGCTTTTTTCTCTTTTTGAGATTTGTTTTTTTCGTGTTCATGGCATATCTTTTTTTCTCCATGCTGCTACTTGGTGAACCTTTCACAGCAAACATTCGATAACTACTAACGTAGAGAACCTTATTTCATAGCAGTATATTCCAATTCTATATAAAGCGGAAAATCATTCACCGTTTTCCCAACTTCCTTTTCCTCAAACGTAAGCATAAGATGAAAGGATAATTCATCTCCAACATTTACTCTTTGATAGTTGTGGGCAAACACTCTATCACAGTTTAGTTGTATTTTTAAATGTTTATCATTAGGCATGGCATATTTATTATGAATTACACCATCATAATGCAATCGATAATAACTTAAACCGGAAGCAAGCATATAGGTAAGATCATCATTCACCAGTGGTGGTGGGGAATGGTTTCTGTCATTGTCCAGTTTTTGATTTGACAGATATACAAAAATACAGATTGGACAAATTTATAAAGCCTTTTCATTTGATAGGTCACATAACGTTTAGTGCAGTCATCATTTTCGTCTCGAGGCTCTTGCACATCAATAATACGATGATGATTGGCTGAATAGCCCTCAGCGGTTAGTCTCGGGGCCATGTGATAGACACTTTGCACTTTGCGATCGACATAGCTTTTTGTAGCCACCTCTCGAGACTGTTTTGACAAAGAGGCGGCCGTGGCCATGGTTACACGAGCTCGCCCAAACACGTCCATGGTGATAGACGTTAACTAACCTATCCTACTCACCGCTTGCCTATATATATAAACCTTATACACACATGAAAAAACTCAGTCGTCGACATAATGGAATTAATGAAACAACCCCATGCTTTGCCCGTCTCTGATTTGGTTTCAGAGCTATCACTGTCCGTGTGCGAAACTAAACGTCATGGCACCCTATTCCCATCTACCGTTCGATGTATTATGGTAGGGCCTTCGGGTTGTGGAAAGACCAATGTTTTGCTGAACATTATTATCGCGCCTCATGGCCTACGATTTCAAAATATTTATATTTTTGCCAAATCCTTGTACCAGCCTCTGTACGTGTATCTGGAACAAATTATGTCTTCGTTAAATAAAGAAGCCATGGGCTATTTTACATTCACCTCACCTCAAGATGTCATTCAACCAGACCGCATTCAACCAGATTCCATTATAATTTTTGATGATATTGCCACTCAACGACAGGCCATTATTCAAGAGTATTTTAGTATGGGACGCCATAAACAAGTGGATTGTTTTTATCTGGCTCAGACCTATTCCAAAATCCCCAAACAGTTGATTCGTGACAATGCCAACCTCATCGTTCTCTTCCGCCAAGACTCTAGAAATCTCTGTCATATTTTTCAAGATCATGTGAATCCAGATATGTCCTTTACAGCTTTCACGCAATTGTGTGCTTCGTGTTGGAACCATCATCCCCATGCCTGTTTGGTCATAAATAAACAGAATGAACGATGTGAGGGACGTTATCGCTTGGGTTTTGATCATTTTATTTCTGTTTAAAACGACCCAGGGTTTGACATTTTCTGTTAGTGTGTCTTTACCTTCACCATGGCGAACGCCATAAGGTACATGAAACATGTTCAAATCATGCAGCATATTATTGAGGCACGAAATACGATTCGACATGAATTTCGTGAATTGCAACGTTTAAAAAACGTCAATCCTTTACCCATGATAAAACATGCTCCATTATCGGTTGATCCCATGAGGTCCAAACCAAATGCTTCTGCTGCTACTGCTGCTGCTGCTACCTCTCAAACCAAACCCTTGACAAGTTCAAAATTTACTCAAACAGATTCCACACGACAGGTAAAATCCTCCCCCTCCTCCTCCTCTAATGTTAGTGAACAAAACAGAAAGGAGAAGAAGAACAACATGAACATAGTTAAAGTGAAAGCGAAAGCGTATTTAGTCATGAAAGAAAAAAATAATCCTCACACCTTCAACAGTTTCTAAAAACAAAACAAAATCTTCCGTCATAGCGGCAACACCGTCTTCCTCCACATCGTCTCCGTTTTCACAAGTCTTGGCAACCCCTCAAAATAAAGCTCAACTCAAAAACATTTTAATCAAACATTATGGGACAACCCTGGAACCGTATCTGACCCTTCTATTTATTGGAAAGACAGATACCACGTATGGTGTTCGCTATGAGAATGATAGTTTTAAAATTGGGGATTCATCCAATAAATTTGCTCGTAAGAAAGCTGGCATTAAAAATATCAACTATAAATTAACACCAGGTCTGTTAAAGCTGCTATTTTCTCGCACCCCCTCGCCACAAGATTTTATGTCCGAGGACCTTGCTAAATATAAATCCATTTTATTAGACCCCAACGCTCACAAAAGAAACTATAAATCCTCTCAGCAGGTCAATGCCAATATATCCCAAAAATATAAAACCATCATTGCAAACATCTTTGGTAAGCAAAAACATCACTCTGCTTCTGGTGTAAGGTTTAAGAAATTAAAACCCTACCTAGATATAACCTTTTGGAATAATCCCAATCAGTTAGTAGAGCGCTTATACTTGCTTCATGCATCAAAACAAGCTGGTCACACTGGACATGAGGCAGAAATCGCCCACATTGAACAACAACTCCGAGATGCTAAAATTATCTTATAAGCCATCCCCCATCAAAGTGGGCATTGCTCATGAATTGCATAAACCAGCCCGACGCATTTATGAACGCCGTCGTGTCATTTCCAAAGGAATCGATGAACTTTGGCAGGCAGACCTGGTTGAAATGATACCTTATTCAAACGTTAACGACGGTGTACGCTATATGTTGACCGTCATTGATGTCTATTCCAAAATGGCTTTTGTTCAACCAGTAAAAATAAAACTGGTGTCTTAGTCACAAAGGCCTTTCAACATATTATTGAACAATCAAAACGTCAACCTCACTTGTTACAAACCGACCAGGGGAAAGAATTTTTCAACAAGGATTTCTCCAGTTTTCTCAAATCTAAGGATATTCACCATTACACCACCTATAGCAATCTCAAAGCTAGCGTAGTTGAACGCTTCAATCGTACATTAAAAAGTTATATGTGGAAAGTGTTTACAATACATGGTCCCTATCGATGGATAGACTGGTTACCTCTACTTGTGTCACGCTACAACAACACCATTCATTCCACCATCGGCATGAAACCTCGCCTCGTCACCAAGAACCTACCCAGACTCAATAGGCTGTTTAACCCTATAAAAAGGGTAGACCCAAGGCGACATCGCCTTAAAATTGGAGATTTTGTTCGCATCAGTAAACATAGAAGTGTGTTTTCAAAATCGCATACTCCACAATGGTCGACAGAAATGTTTAAAATTCGCCAAGTCAAGCTAGGTCAACCAGTGACGTATCTCTTAGAAGATCAGAGCGGTCAACCCATTCAAGGACGATTCTATTATGAAGAAGTGCAAAAAACATTATATCCCAACGATTATCTCATTGAACGAGTAATTAAAGTCATAGGTGCAAAATATTTTTTGTAAAGTGGTTAGGGTTTCCTTCCACGTTTAATTCATGGGTCAATAAACATAATCTTTTGTAATAAAACCCTATTTATTTATTTATTTATTTAGCTATTTAGAAAAAAATCCCTTTCCAAAAAGATGTATCACATTACCTTTCATTAATCCCACCCTTTTGTTCTTTACATGTCCAATAATCTCTTTGTTCAACCCCATGTCAATCTTTTATCATGATGTTACACACCCACCCATCGTTTCAAACTTTGCGCTGTATGATAAGCCCATGATGAACCAAGGCTATGACATACTCAGTATAAAGCCACACACTGTATAATGACACCTGCCTCTTATCTCTCTGGCTGCAAAGCACGTACGATGATAAGACCCCTTGTCTTGTCTAGCTCGCCGTGGGTCAGTCTCAAAGCTTTCAATTCTCATTTCATCAAGCAGGTCCTCCCACTGCGTGTGAGCCCAGTCATGCCATGTCAAATAATAATAATAATGCATATGTGTTTTACCAACATCATAGCGCTTAACATAACGTGACTTCAAATCTGGTTTCTTACTTTTTCCCCGTTTTCCTCAACGATCTCGAAAAAATGAAGGAAACCATGATTTCATCTTTTCCATACCTTCATTCCCGTAAAGAGGACAACGAGACAAATACATCAACATGCCCGTCATAAAAATCGCCTAATTCGTTTTCCAAATAACTTGAAAATTAACAAAAACACCTTTTCCATAAAGAAAAACATGTTTCCAGCTTTTTACCTTTTCCATACCTATATCCCCGTAAAGAGAATGAAGAGACGAAAAAATATTATCTCACATGTCATCATCACGTTTTCAGTTTTTCCAATATTAGGGAAAATCACAAAACCCCATTTTCCATAAAAAACGTGTATCCAGCTTTTTACCTTTTCCATACCTACATCCCCGTAAAGAGGACAATGAGACGAATAAATACTATCACACACGTCATCATCACGTTTTCAGTTTTCCCAATATTAGGGAAAATCACAAAAACCCATTTTCCATCAAAAACCATGTTTCCAGCTTTTTAACTTTTCCATACCTACATCTCCGTAAAGAGGACAACGAGACGAAAAAATACTATCACGCACGTCATCATCACGTTTTCCGTTTTCGCAATATTAGGGAAAATCACAAAAACCCATTTTTCCATCAAAAAACCATGTTTCCAGCTTTTTACCTTTTCCATACCTACATCCCCGTAAAGAGACGACGAGACGAAAAAATACTATCACACACGTCATCATCACGTTTTCCGTTTTCGCAATATTAGGGGAAATCACAAAAACACATTTTCCATCAAAAAACCATGTTTCCAGCTTTTTTCTTTTCCATACCTACATCCCCGTAAAGAGGACGACGAGACGAATAAATACTATCACACACGTCATCATCACGTTTTCGGCTTTCCAAAAATGAGCAAAATTGTGAAAAACGCATTTTTAGACCCAAACCGCTATGTTCAGCTTTTCGACACCTACATTCCCGTAAAGAGCGCAACGAGACTAAAAACGAATTAAAGCACGCCCTCCTAGCATGACTCATTCCATTCCAAGGTCGCAGGGGCTCACAACTTCCTAAGTAGAGCAGAACCTACAACCTAGCACTATTTTAGAGTGGAAATAAAACGTCCATAGGAAAGGGGGGTTCACCGCGATTCCTAGGACACCCCATATTCTCAAATCCAACCATGGGTTTAGGATATATTAAAAGCGAGTGACCTATTAGTTTTGGTACTTCAATTAAATAACACACGCTATAGGAACGGGGGGGGGCATTACTGCAAGTGCAAGGACACCCCATATGTATAAATCCCATGATTGGTTCGCGAGATATTAAAAGAGTATGACCTTTTAGTTTTGGTCTTTTAGTTAAATAAAGAGCCTATAGGAAAGTAGGGGGCATCACTACGAGTGCTAGGACACCCTGTATGTTCAAATCCCATGATTGGTTAGCGAGATATCAGGTTCGGGGCAAATACGAGGAGGGTTCAATAAGTTAGTAGCCAGCTTCCCCATCATCCCACTACTACCGGTACTGGCCAAAAACTATGTACAGGTGGATGATGGTGTGAGATCATAAGGTTGGATGCCGCAAACGATAGGTATGCTTCAAGGCGACCCACTTAGCCCTATATTATTTAACGCTTTCGCCGCAGATAAAGTGTCTGAAATCAAGGAAAAGACAGACACACAAATGTAACTGTATGCGGATGACATGCCAATTGGAGCCGAAGATATCAATGAGCTACAGCATGCGATGGACTTGCCAGCAGATTGGGTGAAAAGGAATGACAAGAAAATGAATGAAGAGACGACAGAATTAGTTGTATTTAGAAATGGAGGAAGATACAAGGAAACAGATCGCATATCGTGTAATAACGTCCATCTTCGCAGAGTTAGCAGTTTCCGTTACCTAGGTGTAACCTTTCTGACATCAGGCAGCTGTTTCAGGATTCATGTTGCATAAGATAAAGGAAAAAATGAGGGAAAGACTTTTACACAACAGAGGCCATGACGGATTGAAGGTTGATGGATACGGGCTATCAACTGAGACATTTAGTCACAATATTGGGTGTTCACGGGTCCATTTCAAAATGTGTAGGAACAAAGCATGTCATGAACCTAACATAAACTGTGTATGTAGGCTATGTGACAATGTCTGTGAAATGCGTCAAATTCAGAAGTGTACCTCGAGAATCTGTTCAGTCAGGGATTTTAATAAGGATTAACACTTAATGTGAAAGTTGTTAATAGTATATTACGCACATTGTGTGCAATAAATCTATTTTATTTTAGGTTTAGGAAGTCTAGGTGATAGGGAACTTTAAGTGTGTAGAAACTGGTCATTGGTCTCTAAGCAATACAAGCTGATACAGTAACAGTTGTCGAAAATTGGAATGTTTTAGTCCTGGGCATTAATATATGGAATGCATTATACAATCGGATGCTCCTACAGCACTGTTAGATAATGGAATATATTCAAAAAACTTAAATAACTCAAAGGTTGGGAATATTTCCAGGCTTTGAATGCATCTAATACAGCAGAAACATTAATTAAAGCTGGACCCGTGATGACATTTGCAAATCATCTTCTATGATCGTGCATTGGTTACGTAGAACTGGTGGGCAAGTATTAATAACCATTACGCTGCCTGCGTAGTGGAGGAACACACTTCTGTTCACCAATCTGGCAAACCCCCAATCAATTGAATTTAAGGTATTTTTAGGTGGGTGGGGGGTCACAGGAGTTGCAAGGGAGACCATTCTCCGAGACAGAAAAAAATAAAACAGTCTTAATCTAATTTTAAATTTTACGCCATTAACAATTGATTGAGCACTATCTCATTGGACTAAATGACAGTAGAATGCCAAAGAAATAAATGTAGGATTTATTCTTAAAGAATACTCTTCAGTAGTAGGTATGATGGTAGAAATTCTACAATTATATTAACTTTCATCAGACTTGGAAGACTTTACATCCCACGGCTACACATCAGCTTACTTTTCTCACATACTGTACTTAAGTTGGCAGAGCCAAATTCACGATGTCTATCATCATCTGGGCCTATGACCAAGTAGTTAGGTCTGTTTATCATCATCTGGGCCAATGACCAAGTAGTCAGGTCTGCTTATTATCTTCTGTACAACAATTACCATCATCATCTATTAGACTGTGGTGTGTGAGTGTGTCTGGTGGCAGTTGCATGTTTATTAGATACAGTTCATTGTTTCATTAGACTGTGATGTGTGAGGGTGCATGTAAGTGTGCCTGGTGACGGACTGTTTTAGTGGTAGTACTTGTTGTTGGTGGAACTTTAGTAAATTTTCGTTAGTAGAATTTTGGTATTTAATTGTCAGTAGAAGGTTAGTATTTTTGTTAGTAGAATTGCTCTTTACTTATTCTGAAAGGGAGTAGCAGCCTTTCGGAATAAATCAGTTCTTTACTTGCCTTATAGACGGTTAAGATATTGATAATATAAGCCAACTAACGGCTACACTGCGTTCTGCTGCACGACTGAAAGCAACGGGAAACTACAGCCGTAATGCTATTCCCGAGGATATGCACCTCTCTATGCATAATTACATGTGATGATGGCCTCCTCCCTTGTAAAATTTCAATCCGGAGGTAAACTAGTCCCCCGTTCGGATCTCCGGGTGGGGACTAATCGAGAGGGGGTTAACATCACAGAAGTGACAAAGAGGAAATCTGACATTCTACGGATCGGAGCGTGGAATGTTAGAAGTCTGCTAGGAGATGGAAGGTTAGAAAACTTAGAAAGGGAAATGGATATGTTGAGGTTGGATTTGGTTGGGATTAGTGAAATGCGCTGGCAGGAAGAACAGGACTTATGGTCAGGTGACTAAAGGGTCATTAGCACTAAATCAAACAATGGCCAAGCAGGGGTTGGTCTCATATTGAGTAGGAAACTTGGACAGCGGGTGGAATATTATGATCAATATAGTGAACGGATTATTGTAACAAAAATCAATACTAAACCTACGTGCACCACAGTGGTACAAGTCTATATCCCTACCAGTCAAGCTGATGATGAAGATGTTGAAAATGTCTACGGAGAAATAGATGAAATTCTGAGGTATATCAAGGGTGATGAAAATGTTATAGTAATGGGAGATTGGAATGCTGTGGTAGGAAAAGGCAGAGAAGGGAAGACAGTAGGAGATTTAGGATTAGGTGAAAGGAATGATCGAGGAAGCAGGCTGACAGAATTCTGCACCGAGCATGAGTTGGTCGTAGCTAACACCTTATTCAATAATCACAATGGAAGAATATACACATGGATGAGACCAGGAGATACAGGGCGTTACCAAATCGACTTCATTATGGTCAAGCAGAGGTTTCGAAACCAGATTTTGGATTGCAAAACATATCCTGGTGCTGACATAAACTCTGACCACAATCTGGTTGTTATGAAATGCAGATTAAAGTTGAAGAAACTGAAGAAAAGTCAAAAGCCAAAAAGGTGGGCAATAGACAGACTGAAAGTGAAGGATGTAAACGAAAGATTCAAGAAGAGTATAAAGGAAGGACTAATGAAAACCCCTAAACCAACTTCAATTGCAGACGAATGGGCACTTTTGAAGAATGAAATAACAAAATCCGCAGAAGAAAACATTGGTAGGAAAGAAAGAATAGGTAAAAAACCGTGGATCACTCAGGATATACTAGAATTGATGGAAGAAAGGCGGAAATACAAGATTGTAAGAGATGAAAAGGGGAAAGCAGAATACAGACGTCTGAGAAATGAGGTTAACAAGAAGTGCAAGGAAGCGAAAGAAGAATGGTTGAAAGAGAAATGTGCAGGTATAGAAAATTGTCTGAAATTAGGAAAAGTAGACACAGCTCATCGAAGGATTAAGAATACTTTCGGGAAAAAGAAGACTAAGTGCTGTAATATTAAGGACACAAATGGAAAGCCTCTAACAGACAGGGAAGAAAAGGTTGGGAGATGGAGAGCTCACATAGAGTGTTTGTATAAGGGAAAGGAGATTGAGAATCATGTAATGGAAAGGGAGGAGGAAATTGATGAGGATGCAAAAGGAGATTTAATATTGAGATCAGAATTTGACAAAGCATTGGAGGACTTAAGCAGGAACAAAGCACCAGGCATAGATGATATACCGATTGAGTTTGTAGAAACTTCTAGAACTATCCATGGGTTTCTATACACGGGATAAACGGATTGATACACACGAACACATGTTGACATGGATGTATTTGACAAGACACTGTGACACATGATACAGAGTACATTCTATATACTGTACAGCCCGGGGGGCAGTACCCCCTGAGAACCACCCCGCCATCTTTTACCAAAACCACCCCAACTGGAAACACTATAATTCCAGAACATATCTCTACACAGCAAGCGGCGACCACCTAAGCCTAGGAGGTTAGCCAACAGCTTGCAAAACACACATAAACATTTACACTAACAACTATCTGGGACAGCTACACTGATGCAATGCTGACCAAGCAGCGCCGAAACGTATAAGAATGGAACCCGGACAGGAGGGATTATCTGTTCCGTTCTGTTCTTCGCCAGCGGCCCTGCCCGACGTCCGTTCCAGCTCTTCACCAGGTGAGATCTAGTTTGTGCTCAGACTCCTTTATTCTTGTAAACACATAACCTAACACTTTACAAATTGTACCACATATATATTTGTTTAAACTCTCCAAGAGGGACACCACATTACATCAACTGGCCAATAAATACATGGCCAGTAAACTACACGTTTGTTACTAATTACACTCCACTTCACTTCCTCATACCCCACCTGACCTTAGCCATAATTGCCCCTGACCGTAGAGGCCAGTAATTACATCATCAGGTTTCATTGTACTCGAGCACACGACTCGACAGCAGAGCGTCGAGTCACTGACTCGGCACATTCATTGAATTGTTCACTCCACTCAGCTGGCAGGCTAGGTTAGCAGCCTGCACTTAGACATTCATCCCCTGACAGATAATTGCATCCTGCAGGGACGCCCCCAATAGATTAAGCATTCACACCAACACACAACACTGGTAGTCTCTCCCAATCACGGGAAGCTACTCTCATCCGGAAGCACCTTCAAAATTAGCACATTAACACTACCGTGTTTTTCCCAAACCCCAACCAAGGGATAAAAAAATACAAAAAAGGAAAAGAACATAAAGGTCAAAGAACATACATGTGACAAAAGACAAACGACATGTAGAGCGAGATTAGAAATTACGAAAAGTATTTATTCTCTTCAACACTCTCCCTTAATCGAGCAATGCTACATTATGCTGCAATTAGGATAATCCAATGCCAGTAACACAGGATAATCCAATGCCAGTAACACATTTCACATGTCCATGAACTGGCAGACCTTTTGTCAATACATCAGCAATCATTTCAGCAGAAGGCACATGGGATAACTTTACTTTGCATTTCTTTAAGATGTCCCTAATGAAATGATAGCGCACATCTATGTGTTTTGTTCTCTGATGAAAACCTTCATTTTCAGCCAAATTCTGAGCACTCTGACTGATATTACACAACTGAATTGGACCTCCTCTCTTACACAATTCAAAGATGAAACCTCTAAGGAATAGAGCTTCTTTACATGCTAAGGTCAGACCTATGTATTCTGCTTCAGTGCTAGACAATGCCACAACTGGCTGCCTCTTACTTTCCCAACTTATTGGGCCTTCTGCATATTTGAATACAAAACCACTCACAGATTTCCTGTCAGTTAAATCGTTTCCTAAAGAAGCATCAACAAAACCCTCGGTGTCACATTCTGATTTTTTATACATGATACCAAGATTCACCGTACCTTTAAAGTATCTGAACACTCTCTGGACGCATGTCCAATGTTCCTTACCATAACAATTATTGAATTGACTCAAATAATTAGTTACATATGCAATATCTACCCTGGTACAAATGGAAAGGTATAACAAAGCACCAATGGCCTGTTGATAGGGATAGGATTTATCACAGGATGTGGATTTCTCAAACAACAAACCTGTTTCCATTGGAGTTTTCACAGGAGTACAATCTGACATGTTAAACCTATCCAACACATCTAACAGATAACACTTCTGATCCAATTTAATACAATATTTGCTTCTCTGAACTCTCATCCCCAGACATTCAGAGACTTGTCCCAAATCATTGATCTTAAAATGAGAATGCAACACAGACTTCAGTTTCTCCACTTGGACATGATCATTAAAAAATACAAAAAAATCATCAACATAGAGGGCAATAACAACAAAAGATGATGAATCTTTACAGTAATATACACATGGTTCATACAGAGACTTCTTATAACCAATTTCAGTTAGAATTTCATGTACCCTCTCATAGCAAGTGCGAGATACTTGCTTCAAGCCATAAACAGCTTTTCGAAGCTTACAAACTTTAGAACTGTTGCACTCATAGCCTTCTGGGGGGAACATATAAATATCATTTCTAAGAACGCCATTCAAAAAAGCTGTTGAAACATCTAGGTGATGAACTTCCAGATCCATATTTACAGCAAGAGCAAAAAATAGTCTCAATGTACTATACCGCACTACAGGTGCAAAAGTTTCCAGATAATCAACTGCATACCGTTGAGAACAACATTTAGCCACTAAGCGTGCTTTAAATTTAGACACATTGCCTTCGGTATTATGTTTCACTTTAAACACCCATTTGCATCTTACAATATTTGTTCCCTCAGGTTTCTCAACTAATGTCCATACATCATTATCATGAAATGACTTGAGTTCTTCCTCCATCGCCTTTTTCCATTGCATGCCATCCTTACCGCTAAGTGCTTCAGACACAGTGGTCGGTTCCACATAACCACCACTTTCAGCAAAATAGACTTCATAATCAGGAAATTGTTTTGGAAGTCTCTCCCTTAAAGGGTACCTCCTATCTGCATCTTCTGGAACACCAACCTGGTTAATCTCACCATTTTCATTATCATCATTATCATGAATTACAACAATGTCTTCATTAACCTGAGCAATACCTGGACCATCAATGGTGTCCCTAACCTGACCAGCAACCGAAACTTCAACGACTGGCAGGTTATCATCCTGTCCAATTCTGTTTTCATCATCATTTACTATGTCATGCAACGGACAATACATTACATCACTCATTTCAACATTTTTCTCAGCACACCTGGTGAATTTATGTTCTACAAATTTAACACTGTGCTCTATAAAAATTTCTTTAGGCTTACTGGGATCAAACAGACGGTAACCTTTCTTTTCCCCATCATACCCAACAAACACAAAACATTTGCTCCTGGGTTCCAATTTGCCACTACGCACCTGTTTTGGAACATGGGCATAAGCATCGCAACCGAATATTTTCATATTCTCATGACTTACAGCTTTACCAGTCCACAATTCCTCTGGTATGGCATTATCAACTTTACTATGAGGACACCTGTTCAAAATATACACTGCCGTATTGGCTGCTTCCGCCCACAGTTTTTTAGAACATCCTGCTGTAAACAACATGCATCTAACCCTTTCCATAATAATACGATTGTGACGTTCAGCTACGCCATTTTGTTCAGCTGTATACCTTACAGTTCTCTGTTGCACAATCCCTTTTTCCTTGAAATATTTGTTCAGGTCAGAATTGACAAATTCCTTACCATTGTCTGATCGAAAAATCTTTGGTGTCTTACCTTTCTGAGTTTCACAATATGCAACAAAATCCTTGACTTTTTCCTTGGCTTCAGATTTTTGATTCAAAAAATAAAAAAATCTTCCTGGAAAAATCGTCAATTATTGTCATCATATATTTAACACCATTCCAGGTCTCGGGGAGCGGCCCACACAAATCAGAGTGCACCAAGTCCAAAGACTTTCACTCCTCGAGTGACTTACTTGTGGAAATGACTGCCTTTGCTGCTTCCCGAGAACACATGGTTCACACAATCCCTTTGGGATTTCCTTAAATTTGACAACATCAGACATTTCACTTAAGACCTGTAACTTCTGTCGCCCAACGTGACCCAACCGCTCATGCCACAAATTGTAATCAGAAACATCACTAACAAGGACAGACATATCTTGGTTAACATTCAGATAATACAGACCATTCAGAACTGAACCAGTAGCTAGCACGCTACCATTCACTGACCAATTCTCTGAATCCAAGATTTCACATCCAATTTTGTTAAATACAACAACAGCACCCCTTGTAACCATCTGACTAACCGACAGCAAGTTAACATTCAGTCCTGGAACATGCAACACATCTGACAGATTATTAATACTGTCACATACGTTCAGTGCAATGTCACCAACTCCTTGTACAGACAACTTGTCATTATTACCAATTACAATCTTAATATCTGGATCATCATTGCATTTATAATTTGACATAAGTTTAACATTAGGATACATGTGAGCACTACTACCTGAATCAATGACGAAACAATTCTTTAGTACGTGAGCAGTTAAAGCACAAAACAGACTTTTATTGGATTTTTGACACTTCGGCGCACTTTGAACTTTTGACTTCTGTTGACAAGTGTCTCTTCCGTGACCCTTTTCACCACAAATCCAACACTTCCAACGACTTTTGTCAACCGCTTTTTCACTACCGGTAGAGCTCTTTGGTTTCTTGACATACCTGAATTCCTTCTTGGTGTTGCTGTACAGGGCTGCCCCATCAGCTGACTTCTCACCTTGACTTCGGCGAAAGCTTTCATCCAACAAGGTAGACTTGATGCGGTCCAACTGTAGTTCCTCCAATGTTGAAGTTACGGCCATAACCAAGTTATCGTATTCATCAGGAAGACCTCGAAGTATCATAGCAGCAACAAACTTATCAACGACAGGCTCATCAACAGCTGCTATCTTCTGTGTAACAGACATAACCTCACCAATATACTTGTCCATGGAATCGAAATCTGATAACTTGAGCGAGCACAGATTTCGCATCAGCGTGATATACCTCCACTTTCCTTTATCTTCAAAAGCCTTTTCAAGGGCATGCCAGGCATCCTTAGCTTTTGCACAGCCTCGAACATGGGGATAATTGTGAACAGCCACAATGAGACATATATCCGCCAGCGCTCTCTCGTCACGCCGTTCATGTCCCTCCGACACATCGGTGCTTCGGACACTGGCCCACAATCCATGCTTTTTGAGATAATTTGACATCCCAAAAGACCAGTTCGAATAATCCTCGCGACCACTCAATTTCGGAAACCCATAGGCAGAAGGACTCGAAGCATGTTCACTCATTTTGCCTTCTCACTTTGAAGTTCACTGAAGAAAAAAATGATCGCAGAATACCGTTATGACTGGGCCCATAACCTGTAGAAACTTCTAGAACTATCCATGGGTTTCTATACACGGGATAAACGGATTGATACACACGAACACATGTTGACAGGGATGTATTTGACAAGACACTGTGACACATGATACAGAGTACAGTCTATATACAAAAAAGGCAAAGAACATAAAGGTCAAAGAACATACATGTGACAAAAGACAAACGACATGTAGAGCGAGATTAGAAATTACGAAAATTATTTATTCTCTTCAACAGAGTTGCTACGCTGCATAGGAGATGAAGGTCTGATCAGGTTATTTCACTTGGTGTGTAGGATTTATGAGACAGGTGAGGTACCCCCTGATTTCAAGAAGAATGTTATTATCCCTATGCCTAAGAAAGTAGGAGCTGACAGATGTGAAGATTACCGTACAATCAGCTTGATTACTCATGCTTCAAAAATCCTGTCTAGAATAATTTACAAGAGGATGGAAAGCCGGATAGAAACGGAGTTGGGCGAAGACCAGTTTGGTTTCAGGAGAAATGTAGGAACAAGGGAAGCTGTACTAAGTCTTAGGCTGATTTTGGAAGGTAGAATAAGGAAAAATAAGAGAACGTTGATGGCATTTGTAGACTTAGAAAAGGCTTTTGATAACGTTGATTGGACTAAATTGTTTACATTTTGAAATCTATTGGAATAAAGTACAGGGATAGGAGGGCGATACACAATCTATACAGAAACCAGACAGCAGTCATTCGAGCTAAAGGGCATGAGAGAGAAGCTGGTATTCAGAAAGGTGTAAGGTAAGGCTGAACTTATCACCCATAATTTTCAATCTTTACATTGAACAAGCAATGAAGGAAATTGGAGAAAAATTTAAAGTGGGAGTGAAGATTCAAGGAGAAATAATTTCAACTCTGAGATTTGCTGATGACATCGTCATCTTTGCCGACAAGCCTTAGGATTTGAATGAGTTTTTGAATGGTATGGACTCCGTCTTACGGAATGAATACATGATGAAAATTAATAAATGTAAAACAAAAATACTAGAATGCAGCCGAAATAAATCAGAAACCTCTATGGACATCAAATTAGCAGGTGAAAAGCTGAAGGAAGTAGGAGACTTCTGTTACCTAGGAAGCAAAATAACGAGTAATGGACGAAGCAAAGAGGATATAAAAAGTAGGTTGGCTCAGGCAAGGAAAGTCTTTCTACAAAAAAGGAATCTGTTGACATCGAATATAGATTTAGGTATCAGGAAGTCATGTTTTAAAGCCTTCGTCAGGAGCGTGGCGCTCTATGGAAGTGAAACCTGGACTATTGGTGCAGCGGAAAAGAGGAGAATTGAAGCATTTGAAATGTGGTGTTACAGGAGAATGATGAAGATCAGATGGGTAGATAGGGTGACAAACGAAGAGGTATTTTGACGAGTGAGAGAGGAGAGATGTTTCTGGCGACTGCTAATGAAGAGAAGAGATAGGTTAGTAGGACACTTACTAAGACACCCAGGAATAGCAAGCTTAGTTATGGAAGGAAGGGTTGAGGACAAGAACTGTAGGGGTAGACCAAGGTTAGAATATGTTAAACAGATTGTTTCGGATGTCGGGTGTGGTAGCTATGTAGAGATGAAACGATTAGCTCAAGACAGGGAGGCATGGAAAGCTGCATCAAACCAGTCAAAAGACTGAAGACTCAAACAACAACAACCCCTTCTCATGCGCGACAATCACGTCGCAAGGAATGTAAACATGAGACGGTCAGCTGTTCGCGCCGCCAGCAATGATACTTCGCGCGCCGCGCGCAGGGAGAGCGAGTGCAGATACGTTCCAAATTACCAAGTGTTTACACTTCGTGATCAAGTGTAAGTGTACATGTGGAGTGCTAGTGCAGAGTGTTCATCATTTGGCAAACAGCCTGATGCATACCACATCAATTTCTCAAATGGTAGTAGCATGAGAAATAGTAAAAGCAGCTCGTATAGGCACTGTCCATTAACTGAGTTCAATCATTCTTAACATAAATAGGAGTAAGATTCTGAAATGAAATTAATTTACATTTAGCCTACAATAACTTGTACAGTCTCATTATCGTCTAACTATCGTGTTTCCCGACTGGAAAACATTAAATTTCGACTAACTACTGTGTTTCGTAATATTTCGGAGCGAATCTGATCATATGTGATTTCAAATTACAGGGATATAATATATAGTAGCTAGTAGCGCTTGTAGTGCCTGAATTCTGAATTTATGTGTAACTTAGTTTATTCTAAGGCCACACCTTACATGTCAAATTCAGACCAGTAAACGTGTTGAATCACTGTTAGACGTGATCGTGTGCTTCGTCTTTGAGTTTCGTTTATGGAACGGGTCCGCCCTGTATTAGGGTACAAAATTCCAATAAAACTTGCATCATATCAGGTAAGTTCAATTATTATTTAACTGATAATTTCGGAGACTGATTCCATTTCCTATTTTCGTGATATTTTGTAGAAATGTATAGGTAGCGTGGGTGTGAGTGATTGAAAAGTTCGGTGCCGGGAAGAAAAGCGTATCCTAACCAGGTGACTGAACTTCCTTACTCCTGTTGTTTTTGATATTTCATGTGTTTGAGAACTGATCCAGCTTCATAGTTCTTAAGTTATTATAATGGAATGTATAGAAAAAAGTTCCGGTCATTGACTCATGAGGAACTTGACGATTTTCAATTGCACTAATACCGGGTGTGTAAATTTGTGTGACCGGTGTTCGGTTAATTGGATGAATCATTAAGTATCATGATCACCCAATGTCTCGTTCTATAAATGGATTCTGACTGCTATGTAGAGCGAAGAATTTCTCAGCAAATATCTTGTTGATTCCGTGTGTAAAGTTAAAGGTTATGTCATCTTTGCACGTTGGACACTGTTCGGGAGCTCCTGTCGTGTGTGACAGTCTTATCTTTTTCCTAGGATAAAGTCAAATGTGACGTAAAGTAGTGGAAACATTTAATTTCATCTCCTTCCACTCTTATTCTTTATAATACGGTAAAACCGCGTTGTAGTGCGGTTTGTTTGACCGCAGATTCTGATATAACGCGGGGGAAGGCGTTTCCCCTAGTAATTAGATGCTGTACTCCTAAAATCCAGATTTATTAACAACCAATTATTGGTGTCCTATATGTAGGTCAATAGGATAATACAAGAACTCTCATTTATTTACAGAATATTATTGTGGAACTTTTTACTTGAGACTACAGGGCTTATTGGAAACATGAAAATCCCCTTACTCTGGACCAGATAGGAACTATTCTGGAGGCGGAAGATACAAATGGCCCATCACAAGGATTGATATCTACATTTATTCTCCTGACAATGATACTGCAGACCATAGTGTCGAAGATTCTGGTGAAGAAGATACCAACGTGAACATTAATAATCTTCCAGGCAGTATTATTAGAGCACCTGCTTTTATTAGTGGGGTTACTTCATTTGATGATTCTGGAGTATCTACACAGTCAACCACCACATTCTGAAACCTTAGTCATCACAACCAGGTTCTTATAATGACATATGCAGCAGAAACTTGGACAATGACTAAGAGGGATGAGAACATAGTACAGGCAGCTGAGATGAGATTCCTGAGAAGTATGGTCCAGAAAACGAGGAGAGACAGAGTGAGTAATGAAGATATCCATAAAGATCTGGGAGTACAGAAACTAAATTGACAAACTGGAGCAAAACAGATTGAGATGGTTTGGACATGTCAAACGGATGAATGAAGTAATGCTACCAAGACAAGCACTGGAACGACTGACGGGGAAGAGAGAACGAGGAAGACCAAGAATGCGTTGGATGGACTCTGTGAAGTATAGCATTAGAAAACGTAACCTGGATTGGAACACTGTTGGAAGAGAAATGGTGGAACGACAGAACAAAGTGGAGAGGAACCATATTTGCCTCCACCCAGTGTCAACTGGAAAAGGGGAAAGGATGATGATGAATATGCTTTGTACATAACTTATTCAGCCTTATTTGGTATATCCTTGTTCCATACTAGTCCCCGTACCTGTTGGTAGAAAGCACTCCAGAGTTGTATTTTTCTGCTAATTTCCAAAACTAGTCCCATTTTCAGTCAGTTCACTTCCCAAATATTTGAAGTGTTTCACCGCTTCCAATTCCTTATCTCCGACTTCGATTACTCCTCTTCCTTCTTTCTTACCTCGACTCATCACCACTGTTTTACTCTTCTCCACATTTATCTTCAATGCACAGTGCTCAATCTTCTCATTTATTACGTCTAACTGTTCTTGTACCTCCATCTCATCCTAGCTTCAGATCACATCGTCTGCAAAGAACATTATCTTCATCTTTGCCCTACTATAGTCTTCCTTTGCTGCCTTCATGATGTCATCCATCACCATTAAGAACAATAAGGGTGACAACACACTTCCTTGCTTTAGTCCAGTGTCAATTTTAAACCATTCCGATGTCCCGACTTAAAGTCTTCACACTACTATAGCAATCCACCACTTATGTAGGCAAAATTCCAGCTGTGTCCGCCATTGTCCAAGTGAATTATTGTCAAGACTGTATTGCCAACCTCGCCCTTACGATACTAGTCTGTAAAACAAAGAAGCGCCAATCCAGCGGTTGTTGATAATGATTACAGCGTAATTGGTCCAGATGAATGTTTTTTGTCAACCTTGCCCCACTAGCTGCGCGCGGCCAAGGCCACACCTCATCCTGACCTTTATAATTTTTGTTTTGACCAATCTAATGGTTTTTGACAATGGTTGCAGCCAAACTCGTCCAAATCAATGTTTTCGTGAACCATGCCAGCTGCGTACGGCCAAGGCCGCACTTCAACCCTACCATTCTAACCTTCGTTTTGTCCAATCGAATGTTCTTTTACACTGGTTACAACCTAACGCGTCCAGATGAATGGTTTTTGACAATGGTTACAGCCAAACTCTTCCAGATCAATGTTATTATTGTCAACCATGCCCCGTTAGCTGCGCATGGCCAAGGCCGCAATTTAACCCGACTATTCTATCCTTTGTTTTGCCCAATTTAATGGTTTTTGACGATGGTTATAGCCGAGCGCATACAGATGAATGGTTTTTGACAATGGTTACAGCCTAACGCGTCCTGATCGGTTATTTTTATCATTAGTGATTATGTATCCCACGTGTTGGCAACAATGTGTGCTGTCTAGTGCGCCTGACAGTTCAATGAGATTGAAGAGCTGTTGGAACATGGCTGCCGTTGTTAAAAGAGCAATATATAAAGACATATTTATGTAATTTAGCACACATTTCAGGTGCAATAGTGACGAGGGTTACTAAAGTGATTTAATCGGTTTAACAAATGACTGTAGTTAAGCTGTGTGCCAAAGCTCAAGTTGATAACTAGCAACTACTCACTAAGTACTATGCACTACAGAGCTTGGAGCATGGCCTCATAGCCTTGTGTTCTAGGTTTACATGCCGGTGCCAAACTGAAGCACAACAGGGCAGTGATCTGCACCATCTTTTTCTTTTTCCAGTTAAAGTTTATGCCAATTGGTATTGAATTACTTTATTCCAACTTCATCAATAATTGTAATTAATGCGGCTTCGGTGGCGTAGTTGGTAGCATGCTGAACTACTGTGCCCAAGATAGCAGGTTCAAACCCGTCCGAAGTCGTCCAATTTTATAAGATCATTAAAATCCTTCAGTGCTTTCCTTCGGAGGGGAAGTCATAGATTTATGCCATGTAAAAGATCCTTTCTCTAACTAAACTTGTGTGAAGCTAAATTTCTAAGTTAGATTTTGTTGAAACACTCTATCATAGTTCCAACATTCACCACTAGATGTCAGTGATGTCTGGTAGCAAAAGTTGGAACTACTTGAAATTGAACAGAACTTGTAGCTCACCCCATGGCTGTCCGCTTGAAGCAGCTATAGCTCTGGCGAGCCGAACATGTCCTCGGACACTATCGGCACTAAAAGCCATACGATAGATGAATAAATAAAATTGTAATGAATATAAAATGGATTAATTAATCAAAACCAGTTTTGGCTACATTGTGTCCTTCCTTAGCTCGTGTGGATGGATTTTAACAAATTAAACCAAATGCGAGCATATAATATTACAATTCAATCGAATTGTTCTCAAACAAATTTGAAATTGATCTTAACCCTGGACCGCGCGCAACACTGCATATCATGTTACCTTGCGGGCGGCGGTGTTTGGACCGCACAACATTCTTTGCCAAATTCTTGATTGCTAATTGCAATTAATCATTGTGTACGTTGAGACAATTAATTAAAATAGTTGAACGAGGTATTGTTTATTATAAAAAGACAACAATATATACAGTGTACGCATGGAACATATTTTAGAGAACACACAAACAGGAGTAAATAAATTCATACATGTGACTGGACTAATCGTTCTGGAATTAAATAGCAAATTATTGTTCAAACTGTAATCTAGCAAATTTAGCTTTAGTCTTCAGCTTCGTGATTGCACTGCTCACAAGTGACTATGCTGCGATTGCGGCATACATTTCGGTGGCATGTCACATGTAACTCCGGTCTTCGTATTTTTTCCAAAGACAAAGCAGAATTTCTTTTGTGATGTAAATTTCTGGTTTCCTTGGGTTCACGGTACTTCTACAAAAATACCAGTAAATCACTTGGGAGAGACACTAGCTGAGCTGTTTTCTCGGAGATTTGCTTCCATCAAATACATTCCCAGATAAGTGAAGTATTTCCTTCTCTCACAATTCCTTGGAATGGTTGTTGGCCAGAAATATCTTGTACGAATTTATGCCCGCAATATCAAGTTCTTGGAAGAACACAAGTGGCCATCACCTTGTTTTCCTTGATGTTGTATATGTAGAACACATCTAATCAACATTATCTGTGCCACTCTTAGTCCCATTATAGTCCATAATGACTGGTTTATTAGTTGTGGGGTCTATTTCACCAGTGTCGTGCATAGTTGATAAAAGAAGCACAAATGTCTTCTTTTTTGTCACAGGACACGAGTGTCATGTCGGGTTGGAATCGAACATGCTAGAACCAACTTGACGAGATTTATCCATTAGAAATTCGGGAGGTACTTCCCTTTTGTTCTTTTTTAGGGTACCGACGAATGTCAACCCTTTCTCTAATAGGTATTCGGACAGTGGAATGCTGCTGTAATAATTATCAGTGGTAACACTCCTGTGTGATTTCTTTATTGAGTCAGTTAGCCTTTTTACGATGTCCATCGGTTTGTTGGAACAACTGTAAGGACCTTGGGCTGTTTACCACAGTAGAGTTCCAAATTGAACTTGTAAAATGTCCTACTGTCGCACATAGCATAGAATTTGAGACCATACTTAGCTGATTTTTGTGACATACACTGTATGAATCCACACCGGCCACGAAAAGCTACCAGCATCTCATCAACTGTTACAAACTCCCCTGGGGAATAGGAAGCCTGACAATTAGCAACAAACCTCAAATGGAATTCTCTGATGGCTGCTAATCTGTCTGTCACAATTCGTTCATTTCTAGTGCTTACGTCATTGGAACGCAAACATCTCATGAAAAATAGAAAGCGCCTGGAGCTAAAATTTGCCCTGAGGATCATCATTCCAGTACCATCTCGTGACCAAGTTCGAATGTATCAGCACGGTTGCCCTTTTTAGTTGCAATACGAAATAATGCTCCCAAAAGTCCCTTAATTTCGGTACGTCTAGTACCCTTGAAGTCTCTACTTCACGATTCCACATTCTTTGCCCGACACCTGGCATCGTAAATGTTAGTGTATCTTACTATATCATAGATCATTTGAAGAGAAATTATTTGCAAGAAAACATCAATCGGTGTTGGAGTGTTTCGTGCATTTGCTTTTGGCCCGGGAAACGTCTTTACAATATTTTTCAAACGGGTGTTAGAATAATTCAGAGCCACAGGGATACTTTTCCACATTGTTTCACCTTCTTTACCAAAATAAAATCTGAAATCGTTGGACTCGGTGTCCTCATCCATCGGAATGTCACTCGAAATAGACTGTGCCGAATCACTAGAATGATTGTCATCAAAATCCACGCCAATACTGTAGTCAAAGTCACCGTCTTCTCTGTCTTGGTCTGCAAGTTCCATGAGGCACTGTTCGATGTCATTGGGATCGATATATCTTCTTCGATCCCTGTAGCGTAAAATAAAATAAAACATATTTTCTACTTTTCATAAACGTATATTATTTTCTACCTGCGACAAATACATACATAATGAAGTACCCACGTCCATTACATATTCAAACCTTCTCGAAGAAACGTTGTTACAGCGGAAATAATGTATAATACTACTAAGAACTGTAAGCGTAAGCTCAAAAGTTTACTTACATTTCTGTGCACGTTGCGGGGTTAAGACCGCTCTCAGCAAACTGAGTGGTAGGTGCTCTCTTAAAGACTGATCACACGCTGAACAGATGCAACACAAAACAAACCACTGACACTATCTAATGCTTAACAAAGTAAGCAAGGATTAACTAATGAGTTTGCGTGTGTACTAACAAACAACCGAATTATTGAAAAGTGCGGTCCAAACACCGTCCACACGCACGGTCCAGGGTTAACAGTAATGGAGTAATACTGTCTATATGTTGTGATATTGTCTAATGAGAAGGTGATTGCTAATTAAAATAATATCCAACTTAAATGGCTTAAAGATTAAATTCTGTTGTCGTTTAATTTAAAATTATGTTAAAATTCTGGAAAAAATCTTTTTCTTTAGAGCATTAACTTTTCTTGATGAGGTGGCCATTTTTGCTTCGAGTAACATCAAAGATCTGTAAATTCTTTGTACAAGTCGACGATCAAGCAAGCACTTTCTAGATACTACAGACCTGATTGCTATGTGCTAAGTAGCTTTGGATTATGAGTTATGATTAGTCGACTATCTAGTTCACTACGGCAGAAAATGCAGTTTTGGAACACAGCCTTAGGTTTATTTCAAGTGCAACGTTAGTGTTGTAAATGGTGTATTTATTTTATGATAAATTTTAATATTTACTGAAATGCTGCTTGCTTGATTTAGCCTTAAAGACACTGTTCCTTGATTTTTGTAGTAACATAAGTATGGTTGATGTTCATGTGTTTGCATTGACATACCCATATCGTTAAGTTGAAAGAATGACACTCTTGAGTCGTTCGGTCACAGAGCGAGGTTGTGTTTTCGCCTAAGTGAAGTTTTAAAATTGCGTGTTGGAAGTTTTAGTGTGGTGGATGAGTATTTTGTTTCTCATGTTCCCTAATATATTTTTGTAATAACCCAGGTATGTAGATACAAAATGTTTTCTTGGTGCAAAATGTCAAACACAAGTGATGGTGATCTGATAGGCCATCCACCAGTGGCGAAGCTACATTCTTGCAACTGGGTATTCTAAAGTTCATACTTGATAGGCGTTTTGTAGATTAACTCCAGTTGTCGTGCCTATTCTGTGTTGTCCCAGAGAATGATATCGTTCTCAATTAAGAAAATGTTTCTTGGAGATTTAATGATTTGGTGCTATACGATGAAAATTTGTAATACATGCAATCCTAGTTTCACTCCATTCTTTACTATCGCCACCAAACAGCATACAAATATAACAATGGATCGTGCCCGGCGTTACACTTGCTGTTAACCATTCATACTGCTCATGCCACTGAGACTGGAATTTACGTAACTGATGTTTATCTCTCTGTTCAATATTTAGATGAGGTTTAGGTCCTCGCTCTTTCACTGCACAGCGAAGAAAATGGTCTTGATTTTAAATACACCATTAAATCACTACACTGATCCAAGTTTTAAAACTCACAAACGTGCACTTGCTGAAATACAGCCCGCATCACGAAATTACTGCTTGGAGCCTGGAATCTCTGTTGACGCATTCAGCGTTGGTCGGATATCGACCTTTCGTTTGGCGCATGCGCAATTCCCTTCTCTAACCGCGGAGACTTGAGCCTGTTTCGAAGGAGACTCACTGCCAGCTCAGTCCCGCACTGAGAAGCTGGTGTCAATCCCGCCGTTACTATAGAGAATAATACCGAAAACTAGAGATTTAATTTGCCTATGCCAATGAAGATTAGGAAAATATAAATGTGCATATTTCTTGAGAATGAAATGGGTATTCTAAGGCTCAAAGATTCCCCTCCATCTTGGCCACTGTAAACCAACTGACCAACCTGATATCCTATCCATTGACAGTATGATTCTCGTCACATCTCAATCTGAGGGACAAAATAAGATTCCACCCTATACCTTAACACAACAAACAAAGGTGATACCCAGTTCTCATCAGTATTATGATCATATCAACCCTTATATTGTTTTTGTCCAATCAGAGCAAACACCACATATTAGGAAGCACACCCCATGGCATTGGGACGACTCTTCGAAAAGCGGAATATTACAGGAATTCAAGCTATACAACAAAATGGCAGAAATAGGATCCAAGTGCAATTTCATAATGCAAAGGTCTCTTAATTCCTCCCTTAATCATCAGTTACTAAAAGATCGAAATCTTACTGTCTTCATCCCTTCATACAATCGGTCTCATTCGTGGAGTGGATACTTAACTTATTAATGATGAAATTATGCAATACATTGAATCCCCATACCGGTGGTATGTGTAGGGTATAAAGGTTTACTCACAAAAAGATGATCAAAGATTAGTCAAACTGTGAAAATATCTTTCAAAACACAATTACTAGAGTATGTCTCCATTTTCAATACCAAATTAGAGGTCAATTTTTTCATATTTTCTCCCATCCGTTGCCAAAAATGTCAACGTTATGGTCACAATGAGCTGCATTGCAGGGCTACGACACCATGATGTGGCAAATGTGCCCAGGGTCGTACAAATGTGCCAATTGTAACAAAAATCAGCCAGCAGGTGCCGTACGATGTGAACTCCACATTCAACAGGTGGCTATTAAACGGCAAATGTGTGTAGGAAACTATTCATTTAATGAGATTGTCAAAATAACTGTTAGCTCTCCTTTCAAGCGATTCCGCAACAATTTCCCCCCTGTAATTCTATAGATGGACCTTGCCTGCAGAACCATCCCACAAATGTAAACGTACAGATATAAATCAGTGCCCTTCTAAAATTCGTAGCCTCTGGGTTCTAATGGGAGAGAATTATCATCTCTAGTCCGTCCACCTCTAAGACCGTTTTCCTTTCACTCCCGGTATCTTCAACGGGGCCAATACTGCCTGCAGTTTAAATAACTTTGAATTTCGACGTAATCAAATTGAAAATTGGGTGCAGTATTGTGATAATATTTTAAAGATTAAAGTAAATCTGATTCTTTCTCGAGATGAAGGAATATCAGCATTGAGTCTTAAAATAATTTTCATAAATATTTTAACATGGGGGCTTCATTCATTCCATTCCTGACCCGGTCGGAGACTAGAAGCAGGCTGTGGATTTTCATTTTATTTAACATGTTCGAAACATTTAATGAAAGTGAAAAGGGAAGTTCTGATCGTTTGGACATATACACACAAGTCTTGTTTTAAGATGTACAAACATGAATGGGACAGAATAATTTTAATAACTGTATTAATATCAGTGTACGAGTTTTATGAAACGGGGCACTGATTTTGAATATTGATAAATCATTTGGACAAATGCTCATATATAGATTTTTGTTTCAGAGAACATGGCAGTGAATGTATATTCCACGAATGTAACAACTGAAAACCTCAGCAGACATGATATGCTGGCTTGGGTAAATGACTGTTTGTGCTCCAGCTTTACAAAAATAGAGGAATTATGCACTGGTGCTGCCTACTGCCAATTTATGGACATGCTTTTTCCTGGTTAGTATATTTTTTCTTAATATTGTTTAGAGCCATCATATTTGTATCTGCAACAAGAAATTAATCAAATGTGTTGTTGATTGAATTTTAGCCTATTTTCATCATATGAGAGATTTCAATGAAACTGTGTAAGGACAAACTACCACCAGATTTGACTCTTAACTGCACCTTTAGAATTTCAGTAAGGGCCGCCAATCCAACATGATGGTTATGAGAAACATGTCACCAGTACTCAATATCTCCGAAGCTATTGCAGCAATCAAACTGATATATTTTATGGTGTGTACTACTAAGTATACATGTGACTTTTTAAAACCTGATAAGCACAAAAACATGTTGTCCCCTCAAACTTCAAATATAAGGCATGATCAAAGAGGTTGTTTGAGCATGTTGCTGCAGCCTATATGCAACATAGCGCGGCTCCGATGTGGGTGTATAAGCATAGACATGTAGGCAAGGGATTAGTGTGGCTGCCAAAGGACAAACACCGGTGGACATCCATTGTGTGGGCAGCATGTCTGGTGCCAAGTTCCGCACTGGTAGAGTTGCTACACAAGACGCTGGTCGATCTGGTAGGCGACCCTCATCCATTGCAGGCAACAAGCGAGCGGTTGATGATGTAATTAGGGCGGACCGGCGCATAACCATTTGTGTGCTAACGATGGATCTCAACATCAGCTTCTGTAGCGTGCAACACATCATCGGCAGGTGTTAGGCTGCCGGAAGGTCTCCAGCCAGTGGATACCCCGGGTGTTGAATGCTCAACAAAAAGCACGCTGGATGGCTGTTTGCCAGCAGCACCTGATGCGTTTCAATGTTGAAGGCAATACTTGCCTGGAGCGCATTGTTGCAGGCGACAACTGGTACCACCTCTGGGAACCGGACTCGAGAGCGTCGGCGATGCAGTGGTGTCGTCCAAATTTCCCGAGAAGTTCAAGAGCCAACCATCCGCTGGAAAGGTGATGCTCACCCAGTTCTTAGATTACTGGAGCCCATTCTATTAACCTGGTGTCTCCATCACGGAGGAACGGTACTGCACAACACTGGAGAAATTGTGGCGTGCAATTAAGCCGAAACGTCCGGGAAAACTGCGACTAGAGCTGCTGCTTCATTATAAAACACGTTCCCAGACTGCAAAGGTCGTAACGCAGAAGACGCTCAATCAAAATAATTAGTAGTTTGAGTGATCTATGCTGTTGAACATATTAATGCTCTATCATTAGCAATTCTTGGGGAATACACTCCGTGAGAGGTTGATATGACTTGAATGATACACCCATCCATTATTCTATTGATGTGTTGGCGAAAACATTTAAAATAATCGACACTTATTGTATGGTACAAGCCGGACGTTTTTTAGACGATTGCCCTTGACCTTGAAGTTTGTGGGTGAGCCTGTACAGCCCTATCGCTTCGCATTTGTCACCACCGGTCTGGTGTAAAGGAATTCCAGACTTGAACACGTGACGACACCGCTGTGCAGACAGCACAGTCGACGTCTTGAAGTATTGTGTGACGCTGGCTCGGAGCTGTCCTTGAAGTAACCGATTTCGAACAGTTCGTTGTGTCATTGTGGTGCCAACTGCCGCTCAAATTGCTGCTGAAGACTCCATCCGATACGCCGAACACGGTGTTCCTCTCGGTAGTGCCACGGGGACATCCAGAGCCCAGTCGTCTTGCGACCGTACCTACTCATGACCGCTGCTGCCGGCACGCATGCACAGTGGAGACATTCCTACCAAGTCGTTCTCCAATAGTGCAGAAGGTAAATCCACCTTCACGTAGCCCTATTACACGGCCTTGTTGAAACACGGCGAGCTGTTGATACTGGCCTCTTGGTCGTTGTAAAGGCATTCTTGACCCACTCATAGTCACTCCGCCGTATTTAAAGCAAACCTAATGTGCAACGTCATGCGCCACTACTAGTGCCATGCTAATGCGATTTGCGTGAAATTCGGATAAAAATCATCTTTCAGGTATATAAACACGCCTAGTGCTCAGCAACTCCAACTGAAACCCTGGAAAAATGTGAACTAAAAGCTCGCTGTCCTCTCTGTCACCCAGGTTGACGGAGCTAGTGTTCACACAGGGTCGCACTTCAAGTTGCTGAGCTCTACCAACATTCATTAATCTAGCACAACCCCACCCCTTCTTGGCGTTAGGATATTCTTTCTGCCTGTGTATAAACAGTCGAACTTGGATAACTCGGAAGCTTTTCTCCGGTCCCTTGAATTTCCTATGCCGTACTGACAATGGCAAAAGAATCATGGATAACTCGAAGTTTTGGTTCCGGAAGTCATAAATATTTGTTTGGCTGAAACAGGTTTTGTCAGTTTCTAGCCAAGTCCCAGTTTGATTTTCAGTTCCGCTCAAGGTCAGTAAGCGCTTCTCTCTTTCTCTCTCGCTTTATCGCTTTCCCCCCTCTTGCTTCGGCAATGCCTCGGAAGGGAAGCTGACGTCGTAGGTCAATTTCGGTGATCGTGAACGATCGGCAAAGTTCGGATAGCGTTTCTACCCCCCTCCCCTGCGTCGACAGTGTGCGGCGTGTCTTCGAGCCGGTAGCATCGTGTCTTAACAGGCAAGTGAGCGTTTGGTTACAATCACAGCAAGTGAGCCGGATTTGAGTGCAAATTTCTTTGTTTATAGGTTACCATGTCTCTTTCAAAACCAAGTTGCTCAACATTGGGCTCAAAGCTGAAGACACAGACGCTAGCTGAGAAGATTAAAAAGTTTCAAATAAAAGAATTTGATGTTTTAAAGTGTCGTTATCCATTATTATACACCCAACCCCCTCCCTAACAACCGTTGTGGATAACTCGGAAGTTTTTTTCAGTCCCTTGAGCTTCGAGTTATTCAATTGGACTGTATATATAAAATAATGCTAAATGTAAATGGAAACTTCTGGCCATGTGGCAGATTTTGAGATTACGCCAATTCTTTTTGATGCGAGCTTTTTTCTGCCACTGTCTTGAACTTAGCTTGGGCATTGGCTGGTCTTAAATCAACAGTTCTTAAGGGGAGATATCAACGTAAAGTCCAAAATATGACTTTTTAATTTTTTTTTCATTTAAATTGTCATTGCTCGAAGAATATAATTCCAACATATGGTGGCAATATCTTACTTTGAAGTGCCTCGAATTAATTAAATTCGCGAGGCGAGTGGATTGAACCCCACCTACAGTATTTCGGTGTTCGGTTACATGAAGTCTCCTTGTATCATACCCACTTGTTTCTTTTCTAATTTTGCATGCTAAGTTTAAAAATGGCATTATCCCTTCCTTATTGCATGGGTAGAAGATAACACGAACACAGACACCACTTTCAGAATCTTAACAAAAAACACATCACTTCTTAATTTCCTGGTTCCAGTGATCGGGATGGGGGTGTGCATCAAGGACCTCCATACTTTTCTGTCTCTCCACCACTCTTGTCCTTCTTCCAGTATATCTTCCACGTTCACTCCTCTTCTCTCAATGCTCTCCCTCACTATCCATCCACCTCATCTTCGGCTTCCCCTTTGACATCTTCCGTAACTTTCTCGGTAAATAATCGCTTTAGGACTCTGTCTTCTCCCATTCGCATCATTTGTCCAAATCATTTTAGTTTACTGATCTTGTCTTGTAACTTCGGGAATCCTGTCCCTAATTTCCTTGTTTCTGATTTTGTCTCTGCGACTCTTTCCAATTTTACCTCTGAGGAACTTCATCTCTGCTGCCTGGATTCTACTTTCCTCCCATTTAGTTGTCCATGTGCCTGCTGCATATGTCAATACCGGTATAGGTGTGTAATATGTAGAATACAAGATTTTTTTACATTTCTCGGGATTCCCGGTTCCACACCAGACCCCTCGCATTCCGGTAAAACCCATTTGCTTGTTGGATCCTCTTACCAATTTGAGTTTTGCATAATTGTAATGAGTACTTGTTGTTTTAAAAGAAACAACAGTACTGTATTTACGTAGTTTCCTCTTTGTCGGCGTAGACGGATGTAGAGAGGTCGGGTTTCGGTGCTGAAACCGAACGGAGTCTCTGACTCGTGTAGGACATGCTCTCGATTCTTCCACGAAAGAAATTCTCATATTCAAACAGATTTATTCTCTTTTGTTTCCGCCCTGAAACCTGCTTGTATCTTAATCTTTGGTGGCATTGTGAAGATCGAAAACTACACAGCTAGAGGAGGAGCAAGATAGAGAGCGAAGGAGACTCCCTCGGTTGGCCTTTGTTATGCCGCCAACAAGCAAGGGTCGACAATGTTACTCTGCGAAACTCTGTGTTTCGTTTGAATATGAGAATTTCTTTTGTGGGAACAATGGAGAAGAAAATTGTCCACGGTGCCGGTATCTGGTGTTTACTGTTGAACAGTAGTTTTGTCATTCAGTTGCTTTCGATTAGCCATGGAGAACATAAAAATGTATACACTACATGAGAAAATAAAATTCATACGTGAAGTGGTCGCTAATCCACACAAAACAAAATCTGAAATTGCTTCAGACGTAGGGATTGCTTATACCACGCTATGTATAGTAATAAGTAAAATACACTTATTTTGGATGAGGTTTTAAAACTGGGTTCAAAATCAGCAAAGCTCAGCAAGAAGGGAGCCACATAGATTTAGAGAAAGCACTTTTCACATGGTTCCAGCAAAAGTGGGCTGCAGCTCTACCAATTAGTGGCAACATGCTGAAGGCAAAGGCAATAGATTTAGCTAAAATGATGAGTATCACTGCTGATTTCAAGGCTTCATCAGAATGGTTGCAAGGATTGAAAGATCGTCATGGAATCGCAGGGAGAAATTTGCGGTGACTCAAAAGCTGTGGACGACGTCACGGTGCAACACTGGAAAGCAGAGGTTCTAACGGGTATCAGAAGCAATTACCAGCCTACTAACATCTACAATTGTGATGAGACCGGTTATTCTACATTTTCCTTCCTAATAAAACAGCTGAAAGAGATGACTCGTGCCATGGAAGGAAGAAAAGTAAATTTCGAGTAACAGTTCTCGCCTCCAATGCAGATGGATCTGACAAAATTCCTCCACGTGTGATGAGAAAATTGAAGAATCCGAGGTGTTTTAAGAGTGCGAAAACAAAACCTACGGAATATGAATCCAACAGATGTTCTTGGATGACTGCTTCTAATGGAACAGTGGTTGGAAAAACTGGACATTAAAATGCAAAAGAAACAGAAGAAAATCCTTCTTATGGATCGATGTGCGGCACACCGACCTCAAATCGTCCTGGAGAATGTCCAAATGAAACTTCTTCCTCCTAACTGTACCAGTGTTCAACCACTTGATTTGGGCATCATTGCAAATTTCAAACTGCATTATAGAAAAATGCTGGTTCAACATTTAATAACACTGAGTGATGCAGGAAATGAACCTCTCTTCGTTAATTTACTACAAGCCATGGACTTTTCGGCTGCCTGGAAGCAGGTGTCATCTTCCAGTCGGCAACCTTTTTTGCAATGCTGTTGTTTACTGGAGGAAGCTGCCTCTAATGATGATTATGGGGATAAAATTTTGTCTGGCAGTGAGCTAACTCTACCGAAGGGTGCAGATTTCGATATTTTTGTGCAATTTGATGTTAATCTGGCTGTATGTGAGGAACATCGGGATGAAGGGATTATTGCTGATGTATGCCAACAACGCGGTGATGGACCAGCTTAGTGATGTGGGCCGGGCAAATGCCCAGTGGGCAGGACATCTATAAATGGACATTTGCCCAAAGCAGTTTTAAGCGCCCAAAATCTGGGCATTTAAGAAAACTTCTTGTTTTTACTTTTTACTACTTGTGATTGTTACTAGAGCATCTAAAACATAATAAAAACCATTAATCAAAGGTACATTTCATGGATAAACTAGTAAAGCCCGAATATTGCTAATAATAATTTAAGTATCCTGTGTCAATGTTGTCAATAACATCTAAATGGGAATTATGTATATCTGCTTTGAATAAAACATTGTATTACTGAGAAGAAAGAAGCAAACAAGATTGTCGCAGAGGAGAGGAAGAAGTGGATGGTAAAGTGGACAGAGATGATGGAGGAAGACAGCAGAGGAAGGGTAATGATGGTCAAAAACTGAAATGATGTACACAACAAAGAGATACTCAAGACAGTGTGGAAAGAGTACTTTGAGGATTTGCTGAATCCAAATGGTCATAGGGAGGAAGACAATGCATTGGAAGATGGAGAAGACAACACAGGAATGGAATAGGACCTGACTTGGAGAGAACTGGAGATGGCTATAGACAAGATGAAAGGAGAAAGGGCACCGGGTGTGGATGATGTGAGTGTTGAAATGGTGAAGGCAGCAGGGGAGGTTGGGAAACAGTGGCTGTACCGTGTGATGAGGGTGATATGGAAGAAGAAAAAGACCCCAGAAGATTGGAAGAAAGGATTAATTGTCCCAATATTTAAGAAAGGAAGCAGAAAGGAGTTCAGAAATTACAGGGGAGTCACACTCATACCTCACTGAGCCAAGATATTAGAAAGTAGAATACGAGCCAAAGTGGAGAGAGAATTGAGAGAGCAGTATGGATTCAGACCTGAGAGATCAACAGTGGATCTCATATTTTCAGTGAGACAGCTCCAGGAACACACCTACGAATTTGGAGAGGATCTGTTGATGGCCTTCCTGGACATCAAAAAGGCCTATGATAGTGTGTGTAGGGAGAAGGTTTGGAAAGCAATGGAAAACATGGGAGTGGAAAAAGGGACTGTAGGCAGAGTGAAGGAGATGTATTGCGGAAGTGTGAGTTGTGTGAAAGTTGGAGGGGAAAGTACAGACTGGTTCACACAAATGAGTGGCCTGAAACAGGGTAGTGCGCTGTCACCCCTTCTCTTTATTGTGGTTATGGACGAGGTAATGACACTGATAGCAGGAAAGATAGGAGAAGATAAGATGAAAGCAATGGTGTTTGCAGATGATCTCATGGTCTGGGGAAACGAGGAGGAAATTCAGGAGCAACTGAAGGCTTGGGAAGAAACCGTGGGAGAGTACGGATGGTAGTTCAACATCAGTAAATGTGAGATCCTGTTAACGACCAGGAAAAAGGACAGACCAATGAGTGGGATAACACTTGGAGGTGGACAGCTGAAGAAGGTGGAAAGTCTCAAGTACTATAGTGGAGGAATATGGGAGAAATGACAAAGAGATTACGGAACGTGGCAGACAGGCAGAAGCATTTCTGAGAAGCATTAGGAGCTTAGTGTGGAATAAAGATGTCCCACAAAAAAGCAAGGAAGTGTTATACAGAAGCTACTATATCCCGATACTGACCTATGCTTCAGAAACGTGGACAATGAAGAAAAGAGACATAAGCAGAATACAGGCAGGTGAAATGAAGTTCCTGCGAAGTAGGATCGGAGTAACAAGAAGGGACAGGTTGAGGAATGAAAAGGCCAGGGAAATGGTGAAAGAGGAGCCCTTGCAAGGTAGGATTGAGACATCAAGACTGAGGTGGTATGGACACTTAAAGAGAATGGATGAGAAGAGGATTCCCAAGAGGATACACGAGATGCAGATGCAGAAGAAACGACCAAGGAGAAGACCAAGAGATAGATGGCTGAAAGCAGTGGAGGAATGTGTCAAAGAAGAGAGGCGAGGACTGGACCAGAGTGACAGTGGAGAGGTGGTGGGAAGAAAGGATTAAGTGGCGAGGCTTATGTTCCAGACCGACCCAGCCTGGGGCTGGAAACTGTACAAGATGATGATGATTACTGAGTTAGGCCTGCAGGCCTACTCATTTATATTTAGGAAAATTAGGTAGGAGTTTGATTATGGTGTAAATAGTGGATTTGGGAGGAGGGTGTGTGGGCTAGGCCCTGGGAAGCCATTGTGCTATGATCTTGGAATGGAGGTAGGGTGGTTGTGGCCTTGAGATTGGCGAGGCATTCTACCACCAGCAGCCCAGCCCAGTTAGTTGTGAAGTAGAGCTGTCTGTTGAGTGGTAGAGTCTGATATTTCTTAGGCTATTTATATTTTGAAGTGTTAGATTAAATCATTACAAATTGCTCAGGAAAAAAGGACCTATTTGGATTTTTTTAAATTTGAAAGGGAAAGGAGTACAGTATCTTGTAAATATTGTAATAAGGACTATTTAACAGTCACATTGTAACGAAATGGAAAAGCACATAAAGAAGTGTTTTAAGTGCCCTCAGGATCTTAAAAAAAGTGCTTCAGTTAGGTACAATTACAGTGGTTGAAAAACCTTTTCGAAAGAAAACCCCCTTATGAACCTTTACTAATTGAAGTGGATGATTTCAACAACAAATCTGCAGTACCAAGCACAAGCTCAGCCTCAGAACCAAAATCAAGTTCTTTCAGTGAATTCCTACAACAACTTCCGCAGCCTATTTTGGCCTCAACTCTTGTTTTTATGGATAAATATATAGAATACATATATGTAGATAGCCTACATGTATGGCTAAAACAATATTTATATAAGCGTTGCATTATGAATATGTTTTTAAAAGAAGTAAATGCCCAAAATGCCTGGGCATTTATGGGTTTTGGGCATTTGCCCGGACATTTGCCCCGACTTATAAATGCCTAGACATTTTACATCACTAGTCACCAGCTACAAGCGATAGTGACGTTGATGGAGATGGAGAAATTACTTGAATCTTGAATCACCTGAACTAAGTGAAGTGTTAAGTGCAATCGATGTGTGTAGGTGTTACATCAGTGCGAAAAGTTGTAGTGAAAGTGCTTTGAATTTGTTGCTAAGTTGGCAAAAGGAGGTTTATACACTTAATACAAGAAAAGTGAATCAAGCCAAACTATCGGATTTCATTAAGGCTGTACCAAGTTCAAATTAATACAGTACTGTATTATATGTAAGCTCAGGATATCCATCAGACCTAAACCACCTAGGAACATCAAAAATTTGTCAAGAAAGAAGTTTAATACATCCAAACTTCAGGTTGAATCCATGTACAAAAATTTTGGAAACAGGATCGTCACCCAGTTATCAGAAAACCCAGTAACAAATGATATTCAGCAAGAATGGGCCACATTACAGATGATTATCACACAGTCAGCTGAGGAAACCATTGGTTTTATAGTGCGGAAAAGACAAGACTGGTTTGATGACAACAATGAGGAAATTCTGTCTCTCATCAATGCCAAAAGGAATGCCTATCTTGCCCATCTTCAAGGCCCAACTTCCAACACAGAGATAAACTACTGGACCTCAAGGGTAAATGCCAGACGCAGATAAGGCAGATTAGAAATACTTGGTGGCAACAGATGGCTCAGGAACTGCAGAGACCATCGGATGCTCGAACTTCTATGCCGTACTCAAGGAAATATATGGGCCATCTCGCTCATCATCAGGTACACTGAAAAGCGCTGATAATTCTACTACCTTTACTGATAGTCAAGAAATCTTGGAACTCTGAAAGGAGCACTTCTCCAATCTCCTAAATCGTCCATCAGAAGCTGCTGAAGACTTCCTCTGTGATGTGCCGCAACAACCAGAACAACTGTGGTTGGCAGTACCTCCTACTTATCATGAATTCAGTGTAGCTCTCACCCAATTGAAACCCAGAAAAGCATCTGGCCCAGATAACATCCCTCTGGAACTAATTCAAGCCGGAGGTCATTCCCTCTAAACAAGAATTTTCATCCTTATCCTCAGAATATGGGAATCAAGAAAGGTACCTGGAGACCTAAAGAATGCCACTATCGTCACTATCTTAAAAAAGGGTGATCGCAGTGTTTGTGGCAACTACCGTGGTATATCACTGTTATCAATTGTGAGAAAGATTCTTGCAAGAATTCTACTTAACCGCCTCAAGGTTATATCTGAGAAGATCCTCCCAGAGTCACAATGCGGATTTAGAACTTCCAGAAGCACAATTGACTTGATTTTCTGTGTGAGACAGCTACAAGAAAAATGTAGAGAACAGAATCCACTCTTCTTAGTCTTTTGAAATGAAATGAAAAAGGCATTTGATTCGGTTCCAAGACCAGCCATGTGGGCAGTGCTGAAGCGGTTTGGTTGCCCTCAGCGTTTTGTAGATCTAATAAGGCTCTCCATGATGGCATGACAGGTCAGGTTTGCCATCAGAATATGATGTCCAATGAATTTCCCATTACCCATGGACTGAAACGAGGATGTGTACTGGCTCCAACGCTTTTTGCGCTGTACTTGGCTGCAATGCTTTATGATTCACCCACAAACATCCCAGGTGTGGAGGTCAAGTATCGTTTTGATGCAGGGCTTTTCAACCTAACTCGTCTCCGCTCTTTGAGGAAAACTCAGGTTACTAAGGTTACTAACATGTTGTATGCAGATGATGCTGCGTCGCCAACTCTCACACCAGAAGAGCTGCAAGAGTCAGTTAATTGTTACAAAAGTGCATGTGATCGCTTTGGTCTTACCATAAATGTCAATAAGACTAAAGTCGTCGCACAACCTTCTACAGGCACACCTCTTCCTCAGTTCAATATCTCCATCTCAAATTTTCCATTAGAACAGGTAGACCACTTCTCGTACCTGGGCAGTACCATTTCTGTGAGCAGGATGAGGGTAAGAGAATTGGTGCAGTCCATGCAGCATATGGAAGATTAGCGCACTGGGTCTTCATGAATAAAGATCTGTCCATGAGTACAAAGCTTATGGTGTACAAAGCAGTAGTCATTTCTACATTGTTGTATGGCTGTGAAACTTGGACCCTTTACCGACGTGATCTCAGGACGCTTGAGCGTTTCCACTTACAAAAACTTCGATCAATCCTGAGGATTAAATGGGAAGACCGCATTACCAATATTGCTGTTCTGGAAAAAACCTCAAATCAACAGCATAGAATCATCCATAAGAAGTCACCAATTTAGATGGATTGGTCATGTCCATCGGATGGATGATGTGAGATTACCTCGTCAAATGCTATATGGTGAGTTATGCTATGGCACCAGACCTCATGGTGGTCCTAAGAGGCGCTACAAGGACCAATTTAAGCAGACCCTGAAATTGACAGATCTTGATTCACAAACCTGGGACATGCTGGCTGAAGACCGCTCAACTTGGCGCCGTACCATCTCGGATACTGTAAAGACGTTTGAAAGGGATCGACGCACACATGAAGAGGCCAAGCGTCAAGCTAGGAAACTTCGAGCAGCCCAACCACGTCCTCCTCCAGCAATACTATGTGACTTGTGTGGACGCTTGTTCTATGCCAGGATTGGACTCTTTAGTCACCGTAAACACATCCACAAACTGGACTGAAGGAAGAAGATTTATACTCGGATAAAGCCGATGATGATGATTTGTTTGCAAGGATTTACACTTGTAGGTCTATTCCATTGTTTTTTCAGTAAATATGTGATGTATTGTCTGTTTTCTAAGTAATTCTGAGTTACAAGTAGTGTTTTCTTTTCCCCTTGGTATAAAGTAGGGCTCGGATTCGAGCATGTTTGCATATTTTTTTCCTGAATAGTACACATTGAAAGTAGCCTTTCGGTGGTATTTTCACCTCTCTGGGACCAACAGAATTGAAATTTATCGAACGTATAAACGCATAAAACCGCGGTTTTCAGAATAGAAGCATACAAATGCATATTTTTGTAGTTTTCGTCTAAATAGTTTGTTTTTCTTCGAATTCCCCCCGAATTCGGGTCCTGACCATCCTTAAGGTTCGAAAACAGAAATAATTATTGAAAAGCCTGTCTGGTGCGAATAATAGAACCGCAGGTTTTTAACCTTTAGTGAGGTCGTTCTCGTCATTGAAACTTTTATTGACGGATTTAAAAAAATCATTCAAAACTGAAAACATAGAAAAAATTCTTTTTGTACAGACCAATGCAGATCTACTTCATTGACTCGCCTAATTCTGAATATTTTGTAAATGAACTTTTAAATTGTAACTTTTATACGAAAACTTCTCTTATATATTATGGAACTGTCAAAAGAACTGATAAGTTCAAATATCTTGGGGAATGGATACAACCCAATGGACTGGATAAAGAGGCAAACAAGGCAAGAGCAAGAAAATTGGACTTGGCTAACTCAGAACAGGTATAACAAACGAGCGATATCATACAAAGCAAAACTCAAGACATTACAGTACAGTGGTAAAGCCAAAGGGTCTGTATGCCTCAAGAGTGTCTAACCCTGAACAAAAAAGGGGACCTGAAGGAACTTGAGATAAAGGAAAGGAGGATCCTGAGGAAAATTCTCGGAACATGGAAAAAAAGAGGAAAAATGAAGATCTGTACCGTATTTACTCGAATACGACCCGCACCCTGATTTTGAAGAACAAAATAAAAAAATAAAAAATTATTTACTATCTTAACTAAATAAACAGAATAGCATTTATCCAAAATAGTTTCCCAACAGTTTTGAAATCGTCCTAAAATAACACACATCAAACGATTAAAAATATAAATAAAAGTACACAAACACTTCATTCGTCATCAAAAGTACCAACTTCGGAACTTTTATCACCATCACTTTCCCACTAAATGTCATCACTGCCATCCATAGCATTCGAAATACTACATTGCTTGAAGCTCTTCCGTATGAGATCTCCAGAGATACGATTCCATGCCGTCAAAATCCACGAACACAGCAGCTGAACTTTCGGGCGCTGAATACGACCAGTTGGAGTCGGTGTGTGCTTATCGGCCGCCATCTGCTCCGTATACAGCTGTTTCAAGGCTGCTTTGAACGGGCGGTTCACGCAGACATCCAGTGGTTGTAGCATAGACGTCATCCCGCTCAATCACGAATACATGACTCGTCAATGTCATATTTCCTACCGGGCACGATTTCCAATAACTTCAGCTTCCCTCACAACTTTCAATTTCTCACTCACAGTAAATGACCGCAAACGTTTCGTATCATTCATGTTTACACTCGGAGAACGTGCGTGTGACTATGACGCCGCGTGCTTACGGTAAAACAAAGTTATAACCATCTAGCGGATACTCGCAACACCCGATATCGCGCGTGGCGGGCAATTTAGATCTTCCAAATTTGGATGACTCAAATAAGACCCGCACCCCAATTTTTCACGTCCGAATTTGTTTAAAAATGTGCGGGTGGTATTCGAGTATATACGGTATATGCAGACCGAAACCATTGTGATCACAATGCGTAAAAGAAGGTTAAAATTTTACTGGCATTGATGAGAATGGACGGGAACCGGCTGACACATTTTTTAAATACATCACAGTGTTGAAAGCTACTACAAAATGGGTAGAAGAGGTCAAAAGACACAATTGAAGTTGGACTAACTGAACTTGTCATTCACGATAGGAAAACTTTTCGAAGCAGAATTGACAATATCAAGACGGTCAAAGAGAAACCACCACAACACAGGCCAAATTTGGTAATAACAAAGGAGCAGAGAAAGATTAGAAGTGAAAGAATGAAGAGGTTCTGGGAAGAAAAGAAGAAAAAATTGACCAGAAAGCCTTAGGTTGCATGCAGTCCACAGTTGGCCAAAGTCGGGGGATTTAAAAAAAAAACTTGAATGAGAGTATATTGCAGTGACAATTAGAAAATAAAGCTCGCACATAAAAGTATGTTGTTGGTTTTTCGTTTTACTTTCCTTTTTATATTATTTAACGTTTTTGTTTTTTTCGTGCATATTCTGCATATTTAACCGCATATAATGGGTTTTTCGAGCATAAAACACAGGGTTTTCGAGCATATCTGGAGATTTTATCGAGCATATCGATCCGAGCCCTGCTTACAAGCCAGGTTCAACTGTACTGTTATATTCCCCGTACCATCTCACATTTCTTGTCGTCACTTCTCCACGCTGATTTTCATTCCATGCTCTTCTATCTCCTGGTTACAAACATTAACTTGTTCATGGACTTCCAATTCATCGTCTCCCCATATCACTACGTCGTCAGCAAATAGTATGGCCTTGGTCCCTTTACTTCCCATTCTCCATTTCATTCGTTTATGGATTCAGTGGCGTAGTTGCTAGCGTGCTGTGCTTCTAGGCCAAAGATCGCTGGTTCAAACCCGGCGAAGTCGTTGGATTTTTTAAAAGCGTTAAAAATCCCTCAATATGCCTTCCTTCGGAGGGGAAGTAAAGCCGGCGGGCCCATATCGTAGATTTATGGCATGTAAAAGTACCTTCCACTAACTACAATTGTGTAAAGCTAAATTTGTAGGTTAGATTTGATTATCACCATATTAAGTTCCAACATTCACCACCAGGTGCCGGTTGCGGTGGCATCTAGTAGCCAAGTTAACAGCTAGGTGTCGTTGATGGTAGCATTTGGTAGCAAAAGTAGGAACTACATCAAATTGCCTTTAAACTTTGCAGAATCTACATTATGAATAAATATTTTGTCTGGATAATTTTGGTGGACAACTCATATAAAACCAAATTTTTCTGTCTTTTCAGGAAGCATCTCCCTTAAGAGGGTGAAATTCAGAACTAACCTTGAACATGAGTATATTCAAAATTTCAAACAGCTGCAGGCGGCATTCAAGAAGATGAGTGTAGATAAGGTAAGAATTTGTTTCTTCATATTATGTATTTTTTAAAAGAGGTGTTGTTCAATAATCCTTTTTGATTTTGTGTGGGGTACAAAGTTTCTAGTCTGAAAGCAAACGTTTGTTCACCATTTTCTCAATGCATTGTACAGTATATTTGTGGTCCAAAAGAAGTCCCTTCACTTTAGTGTAACTGTATGTTTGTCTGGCTGCGTGGCTCAGGGGTAACGTTCTCGCTTGCTGAGCCCAAGGTTGCAGGTTCGAAACCTGGCGCAGTCAGCTGGCATTTGAGGGTGCGCAAATGCGAGGGAGCCGTGTCAGTAGATTTACTGGCACGTTAAAGATCCCCTTCGGGGCAAAATTCCGGCACCCCGGCGTCTCTAAAAGCCAGTGTAGTTAAAAAGGACGTAAAACCAATAACATTATTATTAACTGTATGTTCATGGAGAAAATGTTAGATCACACTATAACTGTAATAGAGCTGATCTTATATGTTAATGCTAGGTTTGTCTCTTTTGGCCAGTGGCATTCTTGTGCTAGTTAAGTAGTGCACCACGGCCACATGGGCAGCTGCTGCAAGTCCGGAGATGCAGGTTAGAGTCCTGGTGCTGACAGCGGCTATCCTGAGCGTGGTATTTTCCTAGGCACCTGCCGCATCCCTATTCCTAATACAGTTACACACATTACTACAGGCATCACCGGAATACAAGTTACCAGACAGGTTTAACACACACTGGGTGTACTTTTGTAGTAATTTGGTGTCTTATGTCAACATTATTTTGATGAAAAAATTCTGTGGTATGTTACAATGCATTATTGAATGAAATAGAAGAAATTTATTTCAAACTTAAATAACTACAATAATATACAATGTCATTGTCAACACATTCACAGGAACTCGGTTGAATACTTTTCAAACATGCATAGTTTCATCGTAGGTACTTCCCCTCAACAAAGCTTTCGATCTATGAGCATTGCAGTCTACTGAGAAACCAGCCATTTTATACTTTGTGTTGCAATTCAGAACCCAAGTTGCAAACTAAGATTGATGTAGCTCTAGACTTATATTTAGGGATGTCCTATTCCGAGGGATTTAGGGATGTCCTTCAAGATTCCCGTGCAAATCCCATGTAAATATTGGTAACGTATGTGTTTGGAGTCGCCGCTTTAGAGAATAACCACATTAAATGAATGCTAATTAGATATCACACTTATTTTGTATCCCTCTTTGGTGATTAATGCCCAGGAGCATTCTAGATCAGGATATGATATATAAGTGCACATAGACTCAATCAATAAAGTTCTTTAATCTGTCATTAGCTGTCAGAATTAACTGCCTGATCGCTCATGTTTTATGTCTACTATTATCTTTTATCTGTACTTTGAAGGCGGCTCACGTATCGTTAAACTGGAGAATGTGGGGGACATAGGAATCTCCACTGGCTAGACGGCAATGCCTACTACATAACATTGTGAAACAATACCTATATATAATAGAGGTGTGCTGTGATATTTCTCAGCAACTGTGTCGTGTATATTGCTTCGAAAACTTGAGTGTTTATGATTTTTTTACATATATACTGTACATGGTCTTGTCCATATTTTATTACAAACATAAAACATCGAAATGTATTATGTTGCCTAAGCAATCTGTCTGTAAAAGCATTACAGTCGGTCAACACAAGTGTGCCTAGTTAGCTTAGACTGGTTACAATGAATTTCCTAGTGTTGGAAATAAATTAATAAATTATTTACATTTCTCGCATAAATCGGGGGCAAAGTTGGATAACTAGTTTCGTTCATCCAGCGGACATCACCAGAGCCTGCTCACTTGGGCTTAATTTAGGTTCAGTGGATGCGTAAGTTAGTTGGATAATGGAGTCGTCCACTTCTTCCGTTCACAGTACAGTAGCATAATATAAATTACTCATTCGAAGTGCGAACCCAAGGTGCTGGGGTGGGTATTCAGGAGATAGGTCAGGTTTTGCTGTGTACACTTCCTGAAGAAATAACAGCCCTTTGGTGTCCACGTGTCTTCCATAACGTATGTAGGGCATTGTGGAAATTTGAAGCCACTCTTTTTTCAGTGTTGCCTATACAAATTGTCTTATGTTGCTTTTCAGTCAGTCAACACAGTTGTGCCCAATGAATTCCCCTACTTCCCATTGCCATGCTTAAATTCACCGTCACCTCCCAAAACTACTTTCTCGGTACAGGTACGTCCCTGGTTCCTCCAAAACTTCTAAATCACGATAAGTTACGTTTTATTGCTTTATAACTTAAACTGGCATGAATGTAAATAAACACATTTTTCTACGGCCTCTTAACTATCCCATGCAACAGTAGGCGTAATATTTTGTCCTGACATATGGGGATCACATGCTCAGTGCAGGCAGTTGGATACGAGAACTGTGCGGAAATGGGCCACACATCGCTCGAACAGCTAAGTCATCATCATCATTTCCCCTTATCCAGCTCCTGCCGGGTCGGGGTATTTATGGCACTTCTCCACTTTCCTCTTTCCTTCCACCATTCTTCTTCCACGATCTTGTCCCAGTCCAGATTTCTTTTTCTTATGCTGTTCTTCACTGAATCAATCCACCTTGTTCTAGGTCTTCCTCTTGCTCTCTTACCCTTGCACTTTGCCTCCAGCATCTGTCTTGGTATTCTATTTTCCTCCATCCTCTTTACATGACCAAACCACCTTAGTTTATTCTTCTCAATTCTCTCATTTAGTTTTCCCATCCCAACTTCTTTCCTAACATCTTCATTCCTCACTCTGTCTTTCCTTGTCTTTCCTATCATACTTCTTAGGAATTTCATTTCACTGGCTTGGATTCTACTCTCTTGCCTGCTTGTCAGGGTCCAAGTCTCGGCTCCATAAGTTAATGTGGGAACATAGTACACTTTAAACATTACCTCCTTGCTTTTCCTTGGTACTTCCTTATCCCAAACAAGTTTTCTTACACTTTGATAGAATGCATTGCTCTGCTGTACTCTCCTGCCAATCTCCATGTCCAACCTACCAGTTTGCATCAATTCACTTCCTAGGTATTTGAACGTGTCCACAATTTCCAAACTCTGACTTCCAATTTTCACAGTGCCCTTTCCTTGTCTTTCCCCTCTTGTCATCACCATGGTCTTGCTTTTCTCTATACTGATTTTCAGGCCGTACTTCTGAATATTTTCGTTCAGTGCATCTAGTTGTTTTTGCACTTCTTCGGTGTTCCTTCCCCAGACCACAATATCATCTGCAAATAACAGTAACTTCATTTCTTTATGTCCATATGCTTCCTTTGTTTCCTTTACAATTTCATCCATCACCATTATGAACAAGAGAGGTGACAGCACACTCCCCTGTCTTAGTCCAGTCTTGTTCCTAAACCAATCTGTCTTTCCAACTGGGGTCAGTACCCTGCTAACACAGTTGGTGTACATTGCTTGCACCATTTCCAACATTTCTCTTCCCAGTCTCTTCTTAACCATGGTTTCCCATACCTTCTCTCTGGGGACACTATCATATGCCTTTTCTAGATCTATGAAAGTCATGATCAAATCCTCTCCATATTCCCAGTTCTTTTCCATCACCTGCCTCAAGCTAAAGATTGGGTCCACTGTGGATCTTCCACTCCTGAAGCCATACTGTTCCTCTTGCAACTCTCCTTCCACCTTTCTTCTCATTCTTCTTTCTAATATCCTTTCCAGTATTTTTACTATCTGTGATATGAGGGTGATCCCTCTATAGTTATCACACACCTTCTTGTCCCCCTTCTTAAACACTGGTATTATTAGCCCTTTCTCCCAGTCTTCTGGTACACATTTCCGTTTCCACACACACTTTAGCAGTTGATACAACCATTGCATACCAACAGGTCCAGCAGCCTTTATCATTTCTACACAGATTTCATCCACCCCTGTTGCTTTTCCTATCTTCATTTTCTGTACTGCTAATTCCACCTCCAGCATTGTTATATCATCTTCTGTTATAGAGTCGTCAGGTTGTCACTTCCATCTCACCAGTACAATTGCTCACATTCAATAGCTTATCGAAATACTCCTTCCATCGTCCCTTATCTCTTCTGGGTGTGTTAACAACTCTCCATCTTCCTTTTTCACTAGCTTTGTAGTAACTCTTTCTTTCCTCTTCCTTCTTAGAAGCCCATACAGCATCCTTTTACTGCCACTTACATCTGTTTCCATTCTTCGTGTAAATTCTCCCCAACTTTTCTTCTTTTCTTCTCCTACCACTTTCTTACACCTCCGTTTGCTTTCGTGATACTTCCTTTTGCTTTCTTCTGTTTGATCTCAGTTCCATTCTTTCCATGCAGACTTCTTTTCTTTCACTGCTTTCCTCACTTCCTCATTCCACCACGGTGTCTCCTTCTCTTTCACTCTTATTGACGTCCTACCACAAGCACTCTCTGCTGCACCAACAAATGCCTTTTTAAAGTGGGACCATTCCTCTTCTATGTTTTCCACTTCGAACAGCTAAGTGCACAATCCAATAACAGTCACATAATCACACTTACCAAACAAACTTGAAGGTCAATCACCACTATCAGTACCTTGACTACTTGTGCTAGTTTAATCACTACTGCAACTAAATAAGTACTGTATATATACTAGGGCATTTGATAAGTGAACCCGTGCAACGCCACCTCGGTCTGTTTTGAGATTATGATGGAATAAGGTACCTGGTCGCGTGTAGCATGAAATGACGTGTCAAACGTGCACACAAGTGCCACCTGTGAGTAGATATTTGCAATTGAAATGCCTCGTGCGTGGAAGAAGGACCCTGGTATTCCAAGATGGAGGACGTCAGGAAGTTGGAAATCTGTCAGCAAGCAAACGTGACAATATCGGCCGTAGTCGTAAACTGAATATACAAAAGTGGAGGGAATGCAATTGAAAGATGCTGGGGAAGCAAATGAAAATCGTCATGGTCGTAAAATTCCAGAAAAAATACAACCAAAAGAGGTGAGTGGAAAAAGGACCTCCGTGTTTTCACCTGGGTGTCCGCATGCCAGAATTTGTTATTAATCGGTCTCAATTTGGGAATGAGACATTTGAATATATCCCTGTTAATAATGTAGAGATTAAGTTGTTTTATTTAGGGAGTTGGGGGCATCGTTCTCATCAGCCCCGTGTACTTGAGTGTGTGAGCTGTCTTATAACGTGCGTTATTGTGGTGATTGCTAGGGTGTGTATGTGTTTCCGGGGCTAGAATTTGTAGGAATGTGAATTTGGAATGTTAGGTAGGCTATCATCCCGATATTTGTTTGGAGTAGAAATGGGAAACTACGGGCGACTATTTTTAGGATAGACAAGGGAGGTACCTGGAAACTACTCCTCGGTTATCCTCACAATTTTAAGTGTACTTTGTTCCAACACTCATACTAGGATTTAAATTCTCCATGGCAAAACCGGGGATCTAACCCAAGCCTTTTAAAAAGGGGCAGTCACTACACTTACCCCTAAACCACTCACAGCTACTGTAGAGAATTAGTGGCTCGTAATGTCTTAGCATGATAAATTCTACGATAATCGATGCCCCCTTTGCCATAAGGATGAACCCGGAAATACTAAACTTTTCAGGGGGAAGACACCATAGTACACCTTTGTCCTCTGACGTCCTAATTTATATAAATTTAGTGTAATATCCTCAGTTCTGCGAGACCTGCACCGAAGGTTCCAGGTTCGATCCCCAGCTCTACAATGGAGGATCTTTAATGCTGGTATGAGAGTTGGAGCGCATGGACGCAGGTGGCCAAGGGTGCTAAAAGGTGCTAGTGCACACGCATCCATCACCTCCTCACCTTTCAGCGCACTCTCAATGTTGTGGGGAATAATCAAGAGAATGTTTTAAAATATTCGAAACACATGTTCTTTTAGAGATCCAAGTCTGTGTTTGCAGCCCAGTAACGTTCTGTGTGTAGACGTGTGAATGAGACCCTCTGCAAGATGTATCTTTTCTCACCATTCGGTGTTGTCATCAGTTTCATTATCGCCACGCTTATAAGGAAGACGTCATTTGAATGTGATAACCCGTTGAAATCCCCCTAGCTCGTTATCTGATGTACAAATGACTCACTGTTTCCAAATTATCTTTGTCAACTTCACTCTTCCTAAATCATGTCAATAATATGATTGTGGTTCTTCCCACCCAAAAGAGAATAACCACTATAGGATTGTTACAATAGGTCTGGAAAAGGAAGAGAACTACATTTTATTTATCCTAGAGTAACTGAGCGTCCCCTCCGCACCCCTTGGTAGCATGCTGAGCTTCTATGCCCAGGATTGCGGGTTCGAACCCGGTCGAAGTGGTCGGATTTTTTAAGAGCGATAAAAATCCCTCAGTATGCCCTCCTTCGGAGGGGAAGTTAAGCCGGCGGTCTCATGTCATAGATTTATGGCATGTAGAAGAACCTTCCACTATCTATAATTGTGAAGTCAAATTTGTATGTCAGTTTTGATTAACGCCCTGTAGTTCCAACGTTCGTAGCCAGGTGCCGGTTGCAGTGGCATCTAATTGCCAAGATCGGGGCTAGGTGTCGTTGGCGGTAGCATTTGGTAGCAAAAGTAGGAACTACATGAAATTGATCGTCTGCAGTCCTAATACAGCCATCACAACGCCGGTTATCGAACAGATTCTACACACACCCAAAGTACACGGGGCAACATGACCAAGTTGTCACAGCCCCTAAACTGAGGAACCATCCAAGCAGTGTTTTGTGCACCTCGTTCCATAGTGGCTAGCATTCTTGGCTGTCACCGTGGAGGTCCGAGTTAGATTCCCGGCTCTTGTCAAGACATGTAATTCTGGTCTGAGGGCTGAAACGGAGTACACTCAATATCTTGAGGCAGAATTGGGAAGAGACGGGTTCAATTCCCATCTCGGTTATCCTGGATGTGATTTTCCGTGAGTTCCCTCTCCTACTCCAGGAAAATGCTAGAATGGTACCTAACTTAAGGCCACGGTCGCTTCCTTCCCACATCGTACCTCAGTTACAGATACACGCACTAGTACAGACACCACAGTGACACATACTATCACACAAATTTTACACATACCCAATACATGGGGCTACATAACCACAATGTCGCAAAGCCTCTAAAACAATCCACAGCTACAACAACAAACAACAAAGATCAGTGTGTGTATTAATATAGCTATTACCATCCGTTCAGTGGAATAAGGACTCCAGTCACAAGAAATGTATGCTGTTAACGAGTGGGCTCTGAGACAACAAAAACGGGGACCCTTCTTCCCATTTTATCGACAACAATGTGCCTATATCTATGTTCAGTGATCACTGAAGCACCCCACAAGTAAACTACAATGTTTATATGATAGTAGGCACCACTCATAAAATTTGGGTGAAAATCACGCAATAGCGCGCTTTCAAACAACAAAAACGTACTTTACACAAACCTACAAAAATGGTGCGGAGTCCCTTATTTGTTGTGCGGGTTCAAGTAATGACAACACTGTTGTCAATCTGCGATCCTAGTGGTCACCATTGTAATCTTGTAGTATATTGTTAATCAGTCGTTGTCGTCATCATCATCTACAGTTTCCAGCCCCTGGCTGGGTCTGCTTGGAACATAAGCCTCTCCAACGTTTTCTATCCTCCCACCACCTTCCACTCCTCACTCTGCCCCACTCCTCTCCTCTGCACTCCTTCCTTCACACCCACAATCCACCTTCCTCTTGGTCTCTTGCCCTCCATTTCCATCCCATGCATCCTCCTGACATGTCCGTACCAACTCATTCTCGATCTCTTGTAAAGGATTCTCTCTCTCTCATTTCTTACTCGATCCCTTCTTGTTATTCCTAATCTGCTTCTTTGAAATCCTGCTCACCTGTCTCTTCTTCATAACCCACGTTTCTGATGTGTAGGTGAGTATTGGGACATATACCCATTTGCTCTTCTGGGGTTCGTCCCTGATCCATACCAGACCTCTCACGCTCTGTAGGAATCCAACGGCTTGCCTTCCTCTCTCACTGATCTCCTTGTCATTTCTACCACTTACTTCTATTTGCTCTTTGTTGTATGAATCTGTAATATTGAAAGTCTCTAAATAGCTGATATTTGTGAATACCCACGTTCAGTAAGTAATTCTGCCCTAAGAAATGTTCTGTAGATATGGACAAAGATGCTTCATAAAAATGCAAGAGGAAAATGTGCAACTCAGTGCTTTAGAGCATTGCAAGAAGCTTGCGGGAGAGAAGTCCTACCTTATGAAACTATTACAAGTTGGGCGGAAGCCTTCCTTCAAGGAAGAGAGGAGTACGTGCTGGTAGACCTGCTGCTGCTGCAACTAACTATCTCCATGTTCAGGCTGTAAGGGCATTACTGGAAAAAGACAGGCGCTGGTTATGTGTGGAGATTTCCAAGAAACTTGGTTTTGCAGCATCGTCTGTCCATCAAATTCCAAGTAAAAAGCTGAAGATGCGAAACGTTTGTGCCCACTGGGTTCTGCAAACTCAAACTGAAATTGGAAAGTGGCAGCGAATGCATTTAGAGCGATATGAACATGAAGGCGAGGGCTTTCTTCTTCTTCGTGTTATCACAATAGATGTGACATCATGACACCCGATCTGAAACGACAATCAAGAGAATGGCAACATACAGAATCTCCACACCCAAAATGATGTTGAGCATTGCAGGATGATAATTGTGTGCTATGATTATGAAGCCATACTCTTGGTACATAATGTACCTCATGGTATGAGAGTAAATGCAGACTACTACTTGCGTTACTTGGAACAACATTTGCGCCCAGCATGGCGTCGTAAACCACCTCAGGCCATTGGGAGACCTCTTGTGTTACATGACTGCTTGTTGCCATGTAGTCGCAATAGTGAGGAAATTGTTTACAAAATGGTACTGGGAAGTACTTGAACGTTCACCAAATTCACCTGACATGAGCCCTTGTGATACAACTTATTCTGAAAGATCAAAGAACCTCTACGAGGCATTCGATTTCAATCGAGTTGACATCCAGAGAGCTCTAGATCAATCAGTGAGAGAGATATCCAGAAATGGTGCTGCAGATGGAGTGCGTCGTCTTCCAAGGATTTGGCAACATATTGTTGACATGGCAGGAGATTATAAATGAAGTTCGTAATGTCAAAATTAACCAAGTAATATTCTTTGTGATGCCGAAAAGTGGCACTTTGTCCTGAAAATAAAATAACTGGCCATTGGCTGCATTAATAAATTTCAGTTACAGCAGTTATTATAAACTTGGGCATCTCCTCAAGATTTGTTAGTTTTTATTGAGATATTGTTAGTGGCTATTGACCTTAAAGTCTGCTTGTTTAGTGTGATCAGGTTGATGTGTGAATGGGAATGGATTAAGAACTGGTTGTTTAAGCAATGTGGGATGCATTCTCGTGCAGCTGGTACCACTAACTTTGTCTACACACTCTACCTGAATATTATAGGCATCAGGCAAATTCTGTATCCATCAATGAAGAGAATCTGGTTATATCTTGCCCAACTGTTCATGGTGCTGGTGTCTGAAGGCCAAATTGTCACCTGTAGAGGTGGCTTCTTAAGCTCCGGTTTCCTCCAGTAGAGGTACCGCTTATGGCAACTTGCCTTCACGACACACACGAATAATTAGCTCTAACTTTACACCATTGTTCACCGTCAAGACGGTCCCCAGTTTCTATACGTCATTCGAAGTCACTTTATGGCCGCTAGAAAGTGGTACCGCTACTGGAGGAAATCGCAGTTTTACAGCCAGGTTCAACATAGCGTCCAGGAATGCATCAGGTAGTTCCCTGGGCGAAGATCCTATACACTAGGTACAGCACGATAACTTTGGCTTGTTTACTATGGTGTTGCTGTGTGCTGTATGAACAAGCATGGAGAGAGGGAGAGGGTGCTCACTTAATGCCATTTAGAATTGCAGACACAGGTGCTGTTATGTTATACAGAGACCACAATGTGTCAATCTGAATGTGTCCCAATCACAAAATCATACCTACAAATGTCGTGCATGCAAGATATGGGGGAGGGGTTGCGGGTTGCAAAACTTTTTTTGAGCAATGTACTGTATTTCAAGCAATTGTAAAAGAATTCCCAATTTTAGTAGTTTGCTTGGAAAATTTTAAATGCTATCACAATTCCAGGTACCAATCCTACCTAGCAAAGCTATCTGAACACTGATATAACAGATCTTGTCGCCTAGCTGAGTGAAATAGAAGTGTTTCACCCTACTTTTGATATTCAGCGCATTGCTGGAAATATCCTATCTAAGTTTCCACTGAATTGACTATTTAATACTTGATGAATCGATCAAGATGATCGCGTATTGAATCCCCCGAATACAGCTCTTTCCCATCTTATGTGTGACAATTATACCTCCCACCAACTACAATGTCTGGTATTGTTCTTGATATGATGCTTCTTCCTTATTGGCTGAAATATTTCCTTTATTCAGAACCAGATGGTGAAGATCTCTCCTAGTGACACACTTCTTTTGGTGTTTTGCTGAAATCTAGACCTAAAAGAGCCTTTTAATTTTTAAAATTCAACTTTTTACATTATAATATAATATGGTCCTTTATAATCCTCTGATTATGAAAATGTTTTCTTGTAAGCCTTGTTAGCTTAACAATGTCCATTTGTGAATACACAATAAGGTTTTATTAATTCTCTAGTCTTAAGGAAATGCTGATGTTAACTGAACACAAGCTTGCATATTTATGTATTCGTTAAATCTAATCTAAGTTTCGAAATGCAAAAATTATAATGAGTGGCATTGTTCGGCGGGGAGATGTTCCGTTAAGGCGAGTTAAGACTGTAAATGATCGCATGGACTGGGTATGTGCACAACTGGGATTAGTGTACGTAGAAGCTGACTGCTGGATTGGTGGCCGTGACTTCGCCCGAGACGGGCTGCATCTAAATCGACGGGGTGCTTTTAACCTAGGGAGCCTACATGACAGGGTCATCGGTTCGTGCCGGCTTTTGTGAGGAGGAGCAGGTCCAGAGGTTGCCAGCCGATGGGAACAGAAGGAGCTATTTCGAGATATTTGCAGCGGAGGTAAGACTCTAAGATTGCTGCAGGTTAATTGTCAGAGTTTAGGAAATAAATTAATTGAATTTTGGAATCTTGTAGAGACGTATTCCCTGGACATTGTCATTGCAACTGAATCTTGGTTATATGAGGACATAAATAGTAGCGAAATAATTCAAGGGACCTACGAAATGTACAGAAGGGATCGGGGGAAGCGAGGTGGTGGGCTATTTATTTGTGTGCGCAAAAATATAGGTAGTTTCTTAAAGTGGGCTGATATGGATCATGAAATGTTACGTGTACAAATTTCGGATAAAGGAAATAAATTCCCTCTTCAGGTGATTGGGGCGTATAGAGCACCGAAAGATAACTTTTCTCTCCTCTAAACACTGTATGATAAAACTTGTACGGGTAATGCTATGAAAAAGAGCATAATAATTGCTGGAGGTTTAAACCTCCCCAAAGTAGACTGGTCTGGTGAGTCAACCAGCTGTAGTCAAGCTCAGAGCGCTGCAAATAAATTCTTAAGGGAGGGGGGATTTTCCCAAGTAGTTGACTTCCCAACTAGAGACAATAATACCTTAGATGTTTATCTCCTAAGGCCTGTAGAGCTGTATATTAACTGTCTGAAAGTACCAGGAATTAGTGACCATTCTGGGGTTGAATTAAATATTAGATATGGTGACATTACAAAATTAGACTCTGTTGTAGCAAAAAAGATCATATTCCAGTATCGCAGGGCGGATCAGGGCAAGTTTCAGGGGTATTTGAATGAGCTATTTGTAGGATGGGCATCGGAAGGAAATCACATTAATATCCTGTGGACTAACTTCTAGAAAATTTTAAATAGCGCTGTTGATAAATTTGTCCCATTTAAATTGCTGAAACAAAACCCAGATCCTGAGTATTACACACGAGAAATTAGGAGTCTAAAACTGAAAATTAGGAAATTATACAATAAAAGACATGATAGTGACAAGAGTATGTTGAAATTTAAGTCCTTATCAAGAGAGCTCGTCTTAAAAAAGAGGGCTGCTCATGACAGTTATATGGAAGGTTTACTTGGTTCGGGAGGTGATGGGTGGAAAAAAATTGACAGTTATGTTAGGAGAAGAAAGGGAAATCCAAATAATTTGTCGATGATAATGTCCGGTGACTGTAAATTAATTACTGAGAAACAGGCCATTGCTAATGAATTAAATGTCTTTTACGGTAGTGTGTTCAATAAATCCAATAGCTGTGTGTTGGACCTTAACGACGAATCAGGGGCTCCCCTGTTCCAAATAAACCAGTCAGCAATTGTAAAGCTAATACAAAAACTACGTTTCAATGTATCAAAGGTTCCTGATAATATTGTTAGTGAAGCACTTAAACTAGGGGGTAGGGCCATGGCACGATACTTGGAGGTGATGTTTAATGTGTCCATAAACAACGCGCAAATCCCAGATGACTGGAAAAGAGCTACGATAGTCCCAATATTTAAGGGAGGGAGCAGACTTGAATTGGGCAACTACAGGCCGGTTAGCCTTACGTCCATCGTTTGTAAACAGATGGAGCATCTCATTTGCGACTACTTGAGGGAACAGTGGGAAACATTATCATGGTTAAATGATAGGCAACATGGATTTCGGAAAGGTTACTCATGTGAGAGTCAGATGCTATCCCTTTTTCAAGACATTAGCGAATCGTTAGACCATGGAGTTTCAGTCGACGCCGTGGTTATAGATTTTGCGAAGGCATTTGATGTCGTGCCGCATGACATGCTACTCCATAAATTAGCTTCGACGAAGATTGATAGAAGAGTAATTTTATGGATCCAAGAATTTTTGACGAGTCGTTCACAGAAAGTGAAAGTCGAAGGCATATTCTCGTATGAAATTACCGTAACGTCGGGTATCCCTCAGGGCAGCGTAATCGGAACTTTGTTATTTTTGGCGTTTATAAATGACTTACCAAATGGGATTCGCAGTGACTGTCGATTGTTTGCGGATGATTGTGTAATATATCGAAAGATACATGACTCACAAGACAATGCAGTGCTTCAAGAGGACCTGAACCTGGTCTATAAGTGGGCGATTGAAAATAAAATGAAAATAAACACAAGAAAATGTAGTCTCTTAAAAATAGGGAAAGTGCGGAGGCAGGATTTTCAATATAACATTGGCTCGGAAATTCTTGTAGAAGAAGATTCTTGCAAATATTTGGGCGTTCACGTAAGGAATGATATGAAATGGAGTAGTCATGTAGGATGTGTAGTTTCAAAAGCTTACAAATCCCTGCACTTTGTAATGAGGGTATTAAAAGGAAGTAGTACCGCTGCTAAAGAATTGGGCTATTTGTCACTTGTAAGACCTATTCTGGAATACGCCTCGGCGGTTTGGGATCCATATCAAGTAGGGCTCATCAATGAGTTGGAAATGGTACAAAGAAAGGCCGCTAGATTTGTGCTCAGTGACTTTAATCCCAGGAGCAGTGCGAGCCGTATGTTAAAGAAACTTGGGTTGGAATCACTGGAGGCTAGGAGGATGAAATCTAGACTCTGCGCTATGTACAACACGTATACAAATCAACCAGCATGGGGTGAGCTTAGCAAACGATTGGGAAAGCCCACTTACATGGGTAGGAGCGATCATCCTTTCAAAGTTAAGGGCCGACCACAGCGAACAAATTATGGTAAATATTCTTTTGTAAACCGTGCCATTGATAACTGGAACTCTCTACCTGCCGCAGTCTTAGAGCCTTTTCCCAAACATATAGGTGTGTTTAAGAAAAGACTGACTATTTGTGTAAATACTCCAGTTTAAATGTTGTATAATTGTTATTGAATTGTTATGTATAATTATTTAGTTATGTGTATCCAATTTGCCACCGGGGGAAACTCCTCCCATTGCAAATAAATAAATGAATGAACATTGGCATAAAGCCTTTTAGCAATGACACTGATAGTCAGCAGGTTCACACACATTCCACGCTCTAAAGTGTTACAAGTCTCTTAACCCTTTAGGGTCCGACATAGTTGGATGCCAGTTTGTATCCTTCAGGGCTATATAGTTCATATATTTGCACAAAAATGGCAGTCAGTTTTACGTAGTATACAACCTAGGCACATCTCTGGTCAATGCTGCTATCTACTATTCATTTGTCATCCCCGAGATTCTTTATCTTTAGAAATAGTTGCTCGCTGACACATGTGTGTTTATTTTCGAAAGCAACCTGGCGTCGAGCAGTCGCGGCATGGATCCTGACGATATTTACGAGCAGTTGTGTGACCGTAGTGATACTGACATAGATTTGTTTATCGATTATAGAAGTGATATTAGTGTTTCTGAATCTGAAAATTATATCATGAGTGGGGATGAAGAAACTGAGGGAGAAGACTAATGAAAGTGGGGATGACATAGGTGCTGATTGGAAAGTTTATCAAGAAATCGATCCAGACTTTCATAAGGCTCGTTAAAACAGTGAAATGCAAAACACATTTCCCACTATAGGAAAGATAATTCTTTTTTAAGGGGCCTAACATCTAGGTTATCGGCCCCAAATAAAATGTTATGCAATGAAGATAAAAACAGCCTACTGCCAGAGATGAAAATGGGTTAGATTCCCGGTCAATGCATGTGAGATTTTCGAAGTGAAATGCCATGTCCTGTGGTTCGGATTCCACGTACAAAGGAGGTCCTATGGCTCATCACAAGATTCACTGTCACATTAAACTACAATCTTCCTTTTGGTTTGTATAAAACAGACTGTGAACCCCAACAGAAAAGAAGCCGGTGTCTCCTCGAGACTTCTTCTTGCTGCTATTTCCAGTTTCACTTTTCTCGGATATATGCAAAGTAACTTACAGGTATGCCAGATAAATTATTAGGAAATGGTTGCCATTGCCACAGCACTCTATATGGTGGGATATGGTTGATGTTACTGTCAGTTAACTGATGGCATTTCACGGTGTTCTCCTCAACATTGCAAGAAAGGAGAAGGAAACACTGAAGGAAGTGTTTTTAGACATGTGACTCAATTCTTCTCCTTTCTCAAAAGACATATTTTCTCGGAAATGATTTCTTCAAATATTCTGGGCTTTTCATGTGTCCCCTTCTCTACAGTCAAGTACATCCTCAATGCCAATAAGAACAAGCAAAGTTAGAAGTGTGTTAGTGTGTAAGAAGGTAATTTTTGGAGTTTTACAGGCCAAGCCAGTATCTGTCAGTTGATGAATCAACTGTGGGTTTCAAGGGGTGTGTTCTTTTCAAAATGTACAACCCACAGAAACCTACCAAATGAGGAATAAGATTGTTTTTGCAGATGCTGTGAATGGTTATGTGCTCTCAATGATTCCTTACTATGGAACTTTTATTACTCAAAGCTTACCATTTCCTGAGTTGACATTCAACAGTAGAATAGTTCTACAATTGGTGACACAAGTGCTTCCAAGTTACTCAAGCCATAGGCTATCATGTGTTCATTGATCGCTTTTATATGGAGCTGGCCAGGGTACTTTTGAAATGGAACGTTCACCTCGCAAGAACTGTACTGTTGAATCGGTTGAAGGACAAGAACTTAAAATTGAAGAAGGATGAAATTCGTGGCACTTACGGTACATGGAAAGATAAACGCACCGTGTCTGTTCTTAGTACCTGGCACAACCCAGCAATGACAGAGGTAGCCAGAAACAAGAATGGGCAAGGACAAGGAAGTATTTTGAAGCCTATGGCCATTACAGACTACTCAAGCAAAATGGGAGGTGTTGATCGAGCAGACCACTACTGCTCTTCTTACGGTTTTGTGGTAAAAAGTCTGAAGTGGTGGAGGAAACTGTACTTTTGGGTATTAGAGGTGGCATAAGTAAACAATCTTTATCTCTACAATGTACAACAATAACAACAACAAAACAGAAAACAGGCCCGAAGTGAGTCACAAGAGCTTCAGACAGCAAGTAATCGGTGGATTGGTGGGGGATATTCGTAACAAAAATACCCGTATGCGCAGCCGGCAAAATAACGGTGCAGGGTGAAGATAGACTAAATGGGAAGCTTCACATCATAGATGCCCGTGAGGACAATAAACTAAGGATTGTGCAGTTTGTTCGGACAGGAAAGTGAAGGGAGGAAGAAAGTAGACTTCATGTTACTCTGAGGCCTGTCCAGGGAACACAGGACTCCATCCTAACAAATGCTTTAAGAACTAACATACTTTACAGATATATCATCTACTTGATGTGTATTAATAAACTGTAGTTATTCTTTCTTAATATGAAAATTTGTATTCATAAATACCAGTGTACTCCTTTGCCATATTTCCATATTGGACATGTACAGTGATGCGAGTGGGAAAACAGAGGGTTAATGATACAACTTCAACTTTTTGCAATGCCTAATCACTCAATGTATAAGGACTGAGAGTGACTCTTCATATTTTGCCACTAGTGATAACATTTTTAGCCACTTAAAGCATCCTTGAGTATTGATGTTGGTATAAAGTTTTAAATGTTTGGTCACCCGTAAGTATGAACCTCCAAAGCTACACACCTCCTCTCGTGTATTTTTTCCTTTTCTTTCAGGCTGTGAATCTGAAGAGGAGGGAATTGTGTTTGAAAGGTGAATTCGTTGCATAAAAGCAGCCTGTGATGACAAACTTTCTCTTTCAGGTTATTCCCGTTGATAAATTGATTAAAGGCCGGTTTCAGGACAATTTTGAATTTCTTCAGTGGTTCAAGAAATTTTTTGATGCCAACTATGATGGCCGAGAGTATGATGGTTATGAGGCACGTGGATGCCAGCCTTTGGGTAGTGGCAGTCAAAATGGAAGCCTACATCAACTTCCATTAGTTTCTGCCCCTGTTCGACCAGCTGCTAAACCTAACTCCCAGACACGTCCAGCTGTCATGAGGCAGCCTGGTAAACTTGTAGAATGGGGTTATTTTTTTCCTTCTTTGGGAGTGTTTAATTATTACATATTTTCGTAACTCCACAGTTGGAAGATGAGCGTTAAATATTATCTTCCAGTTACCACTTGACAAGAATGCTTGCTGCTGAAAGTGTCCAATTTCTATGATTTCAATCTCCCTGTTTTATGAAACAAGATTATTATTTATAATTTACTTGTAATCTTGTGGAAAGAAAGGGTGCTTGTGCTTTGAAAAAGAAAAAGTCCAATCTGTGATAATAGATATAGAATCTCTAGAAAGAGGGAAAAGTTTTCATGCAAAACCACAAATTTCAGACTTCTGGTTTAGGAAGATATAACAGAATAGACAAATAGCGATTTCTATTATACAGAAACAAATCAACTCTCTCTTCCTTTCCCCAAAAGTACTCTTAATCCTTCGATGAGCTGTATCTTCTTCTCCTAATTTCAGACAATTTTCTATACCTGCACATTTCTCTTTCAAGCATCCTTCTTTTGCTCCTTGCATTTATTATTTACCTCATTTCTCAAATACGTGTTGACTTTCGATAAGGGTATTATTTGACTGTTATTAGGCAAGACTGACAAATGGCTTTAAAGCTTTATATTCTTGGACCTCATTTTATAAACCATTCCAGAAATATTCAGGTCTTGTGGACTGGATATAGGTCCTATTATAACTGTATACAACTGGTTAAATCAAGCATAGACTGGACCATAGTGTTCAATAAAATGTGCACATATTACCTGACTGTTAGACTTCGCTCAATTTTCTGCAACATTTCTATCCAGCAAGAGCTTGTTCATCCCCAACATGCAACAGGTGCAAGAACAGAACGCCGACTCTCTGCCATGTATACTGGATTGTGTCATGTGCCCAAGTGTTGAGACACTTGTGCTGTTCCATTGTTTGCCAAGAAAAATATTGTAGGAAAAGGAGACATTCAACCAAACATGCATGTTGTCCTCGGCATATGTAAGGTGCCACACCCTGTGCACTTGCATGAGATTAGTTTTTCTTAGCCTATTGCTAGGATTGTAACCCTGCCTTGTTTAGGCATTTCAAGACAGTCCTTGAAATGCAGAGAAAACAAACTGCCTGGCATTCATAAATGGGCATGAACAACCAAACGATCGTCCTGATAGCGTAGATAGCAGTCATGAACCCGAGTCACCACATCAAGTCTCCCATTAACTTCTTACCCATAGCATTCTGTTGCAGATAGATCTCCCTGTTTTGAGAGACCAACAGCTGTCTATAATGTGCCATAGCTGACTGTACAACACCAGCTTACTTAGGTGAGCATGATAGGAGCACAATGCAATCTGATTAGTTTTTCCCACTAGTTTTTCCCCAATGGATTAACTAGCCACTCATCAGCTGCGAACCTGAGTCTGTACCAATTCATGGTCAGGTGTGCCCTGCCACACCTATTATTCTGCCCTCTGTCCTCCACTTCACTTGAATTATGGCCTTTTAGAGTAAATGGTCTTACCTTTTATGTATTCTAGTTATGACAACATGAATATGAGTATTGTTTTCATTACCCATGAATATCAAACTAGGAATATCAAATAATGGCTGCATATGAAAATTGCCATGGCTGTACATTGGCTTACTTATACAGGAAGCTCATTTTTTTGTAGTAGAGAGTGTACGAGCTCATTAGTCACCAATTGTGCATTCATTTGTACTCGCCAATCAAGGTGTTGCAGTAAAATTTTGACTAGTACTAATTATCATCAATTTCAGTTTTCCAGCCTAAGCTGGGTCAGAGCAAATATGACACCCCTCCACTTCACTCTGTCCTCCATCCTTCCTCAACCACTCCCTCATACTGTCGTTCACCAAATCCATCCACCGTACTCTAGGTCTTCCTCGTCCTCGCTTTCCATTCATACTAGGTACAGCACTCATTCCAGGTTCCGTATTGACCGTGTTTACAATAAGTAAAACCTGAATTTTCGCCGAATCAATACCTTACTTAATAGAAAACTCTATGGGTACATGTTTCGGAAACCTTCTGTCTCCTTCCTCAGCCCTCCTTTGGTATTAAAACATCATAGAACACACTCGAAATCCTCAATAAAACAACATGAAACACACATCATCAATTACAAAACTACAACATATTAAAAACTAAGAGTTTCAGAAATACACTAATTAGAAGTTCAACAACACTCATAAATAAAGCATGTAATGCTCCTCGCATATTCAGTCATTCAGTCCTGCGTTTAATTTGTGTCATTAGACACATTAAAATATTGTTCAGCACAAACACTTAACTGTTCAGATAGTTTAGATTTTGAAGACACTTTGGTGTGTTTTATGATGTTTTAATACCAAAGGAGGGCTGAGGAAGGAGACAGAAGGTTTCCAAAACATGTACCCATAGAGTTTTCTATTAAGTAAAGTATTGATTCGGCGGGAAATTCAGGTTTTACTTATTCCATTCATACGTCTCTCCATCACTTGTTTCGGTATTCTTTCATCATTCAGCTTTTATTGAACTATTGTCAGCAAATATGAATTACTGTGGTTTGCTTTCAAGATTCCTGATTCAGCTTGCTTGCAACTGTATCTGGACCCATACCAATATAACGTACGGTACCTAGTCTATATGAACAATCATGTCTGTTCATAGATCAACAACCCTCTCAGAAATAGCTTGTCTGTGATGTGCCCTTTGGGAGCTATAGCATTGAAGAGCTATCGAGTGAATCTATGGCGTGGATGTATGTGTCAGTCAGCCATTGTTCATCCTTCTTTTCCTATCTTGTGATGTTATATCTGCTTGTGGTATGTTTCAATATGAATCCATCATGGGTCATTGTTGTCTTTTGTGGATACCAAAAATAAATAGCCAACACGAACAGTCAGTGTGGTAGTGAATTTTTTTGTCTTAATTGTAGGATAGCTTAAGCATACTATTATTTGATGTCTTTTTTTCAATTTGTTTTTCTTTTCCCATCTGTTGATAATGCTCCCTATGAACTTCAGCTTGTCAATGGCTCATGGTTGTTCCTAATTTCATTAGTTTTAAGTCATAGGACAAATTCTACATCAGCTGTACTGCGGCATAAGTTTGTGGACAAGTGTCAAAGAGATTGGCAGTGGCTGTATTTTTCAAACCCTACTTTTATCCATAGATTTCTTGTCGAAACTAAACAGGATTCTTGGCAATGCCACTGTGGGTTGTTGACTTGGTGAAAGTGTTGATATTTCAGAGGAAAGAAATAAGCTGATAATATGTGTGGTTAGTCTTCCAAGCAGATATTTTCTCGGTTTATGTTTGCCACTATTTGGAGGTTGGTCTGCGATTAAGTGGGATTTTTTTTTTTTTTCTGTAAATGGATACTTGTTAAATTCTTTACCACATTGAAGATAATTGTTCGGCTTTCTCTTCACTTGTTAGCCGTCTTGTTTTTTCCTGCTTGATGTGTGTGGTGACTAGGTTGAAGGACTCCATTCCGTTAGGGACTAAAGGTTCCATGTGTAGCTTAGAAATGCGTTTGAGTATTTATCTTGCAACTCTGTACAGATAGGCCCTTGGAGCAGTGGAAGGTAGGGGTGCTAGGTTGGATGTACAGTAGTTATCAGCTCCATGCCTGGCAGCCTTTGCTTCCAGGAATTACCCTGGTACTCATTTCTGTCGTAGGCTGAATGAACACCAGGGCCATTTGCACTTCTCAAAGTGGTAGTTTTGTTTTTAAAATCCACTACCTGGGTGGGAATCAAACCCACTCCCTTCCAGTTAGTAGCTCAGTGCCTCCCAAAGACTGGGCTATGCAGCCCTCTTACTATGTATCTTTGCTTTGTGAAAATCTCTGATGCTAAGAAAACTGCACTATTCAGGACTCCATTCTTTGACTAGCACAGCCTGCACAAACCAACACTAGCCTGTTTTGTTGAATTGCCCACAGTTAACCACTTTGAAGAAGTGTAATGCTATATTTTGCAGTTGGAAGCATATTTTTAAATGTTTGTTTGAATTTGTATGTTGTTGTTTGAGTCTTGTCTTTTGACTGGTTTGATGCAGCGCTCCATGCTTCCCTATCCTGAGCTAATCGTTTCATCTCTACAGAGCTACCACACCCTACATCCGAGGCAATCTATTTAACATATTCTAACCTTGGTCTACCCCTACAGTTCTTGTCCTCGACACTTCCTTCCATAACTAAGCTTGCTATTCCTGGGTGTCTTAGTATGTGTCCTACTAACCTATCTCTTCTCTTCATTAGCAATCGCCAGAAACCTCTCTCCTCTCCCACTTGTCTTAATACCTCTTCGTTGGTAACCCTATCTACCCATCTGATCTTCATCATTCTCCTGTAACACCACATTTCAAATGCTTCAATTCTCCTCTTTTCTGCTGCACCAATAGTCCAAGTTTCACTTCCATAGAGTGCCACGCTCCAGACAAAGGCTTTCAGATTTCCTAATACCTAAATCTATATTCGATGTCAACAGATTCCTTTTTTTTTTAGAAATACTTTCCTTGCCTGAGCCAACCTACTTTTTATATCCTCTTTGCTTCGTCCATCACTGGTTATTCTGCTTCCTAAGTAACAGAAGTCTCCTACTTCCTTCAGCTTTTCACCTGCCAATTTGATCTCCATTTCTGATTTATTTCGGCTGCATTCCAGTACTTTTGTTTTACATTTATTTATTATCATCATGAATTCTTTCCGTAAGGCGGAGTCCATACCATTCAAAAACTCATTCAAATCCTCAGGCTTGTCGGCCAAGATGACGATGTCATCAGCAAATCTGAGTTGAAATTATTTCTCCTTGAATCTTCACTCCCACTTTAAATTTTTCTCCAATTTCCTTCATTGCTTGTTCAATGTAAAGATTGAAAAGTATGGGTAATAAGTTGCAGCCTTGCCTTACACCTTTCTGAATACCAGCTTCTCTCTCATGTCCTTCAGCTCGAATGACTGCTGTCTGGTTTCTGTATAGATTGTATATCACCCTCCTATCCCTGTACTTTATTCCAATAGATTTCATGTCAAACAATTTAGTCCAATCAACGTTATCAAAAGCCTTTTCTTTGAATATAATTATCTGGAATTGATCAACCTTTCATTATTATTTGTTAATTTCCTAAAAGAAAAGTAGTGAGTTCCAAATAATACTGCAGTCGTTAACACATTAATATGACAGCTGGTCCTAAACCCGTCCATCTTAATTATGCCACTGCTCATCTCGGTTCTCTCCACGAAGTTCTACTCTCAGGGGATTAAATCCATGCTCAAGTCCCCTTCCATATCTTGCACTTTAGAACACGTGTCAAACTACAATGAGGTGCAAAAAAATGCAACACTTAACTTTTGTAAATTATTTCTATGTAAATGCTATAAAATACATGTACTTGATCATACCATTTCTTATTAAAGCACTTAGAATACTTTTACACACATTTGAACCTATAGACATCTTTTGTAACACTTCAACAAGTTTTTGACACTAGCTTTTTCTTCACTGTGTTTTCATGATAATTAACAACATTATGCAGATTTTGGAAAATTGTGTCCAGCGTTAAATTTATCACTGTATATGGAATATCTGTTCTTTTTTCCATTCCTCTCAATTAACTGCACACATTGAATACTCAAAAACGAGTATTGCCTCCTCTGGCCCTCCGTAATTCCTGGAGTCGCTGAGGCATGCTTCTAATGAGCGTTGCAATGTCCTGCTATGGTATTCTCACCCATTCTTGCCGTAGCATCTCTCTAATTTCTGCCAAGGACTCAGGAACAAGTCGTCTTACATTTCTCCCCATAATATCCGACATGTGCTCGATAGGGCTCATGTCTGGACTCAGGGCAGGCCATACCCAAGTCTGGATCCCTACTTCTTCTTGGTACTGCTGCACACAACGAGCAACATGGGGGCGTGCATTATCTTGCTCAAGGCGAAATCCATCCCCAATAAAAGGAGCTAATCGCACTACATGCTCCCGCAAAATTTCTCCAATGTACCTGTGGGATGTGAGAGCACCATTCTCTATGGAAACGAGCTCCATCCTAGCCTCTAAGCAGATACCTCCCCAAACCATGACTGATCCTCCATGAAATGGTGTTCTGGAAGAGGAGGTAACAGGGGAATACCTCTCTCCAGTTCTCCTCCATACTGTCACTCCCCCATCATGTGATCTCGGGCTGAACCGTGACTCATCTGAGAAGAGTGAAAATGCTAAGTGTTGAAATTTTTTTGTTCCTGATTGTACCTATATATTGCCCAATCGGAAACTTCCAAAATTTCTTCTATCAGGCAGAACATGCCAGTAGTAAGAGGCAAATGAAAATTGAAAGTTAATTATGACAGTATGCCGGAGCTTAGCATGTACTTTACAACACTGGCATGCCAGATGAGAAAGTAGTATTTGACCTGAGGCGATAAAATGTGAGTGCTTCCAATCCCAGGGTGTCGTGGCAGGCAATAGTACTTCCAAAGCTGTGTTAGGCAAAAGTAGTGGGAGAAGTTTTAGTAATTTTAACACAAAATGTGACTCAAATATTGGAAGCTAATTTAACTTAATATTTTGAATGCCAGAAGAAACAAAACAGTTTCAACTAAAATTATGTCGACTAGCCAAGTCCCCCTGACAGTGTGCCAATATTGTATGGTATGATCTTTCAATCTATCCCTGTACAGACTAAGACTAAATCAGTGAACTTCATCAGACTCCATTGTTTATTGTAAACATAATCAGCCCAACAGTGTACACTGGAATTTCAGTATACCAGGTTGGCAGCACAGTGTTTAGGATCATTAGAATTAACTTCCTTTGTTTTGGTCCATATTGACAAATAAGTAACTTGTAATTTAATGGGTAACTTGATCAGCAAAGAACATTCCACAACTTAATCGTCATTATTAGCAAGTGTGTAAAACCACTGCTGACATTCTTTAAATATTTCTTTCTTAAAAAACTTGATTTTAGCTTTAAGCACCCTTTCTTCTAGCAGTTAAACATTGGGTACATGAATCTTGGCCAGTGTTTTGATATCCCAATTATTGTTATATATAAAGGCATTCGTGACAAGTGGATTTTCGTTCAAGCACTACATATTGTTTGCATATTTGTGTTGTAAGTTGAAGAATCAAATTTTTATATTCTGTTCAGCACATGGCCCAATCTTGATTGTTGCACGAAAGCATGTTTGCCGAGGTCCTTGTTGCATGGCCCGATAGCACCGACTGATATACACCTCACTGGAAATGTGTTTCTTGGAGTAGTTTGTTTTGGCCAAAAGAGGTGTAGGTTATTTTCCAATAGTTCTTATTTGTGAATTCGATCATACATTGCGTGAAGCAAAAGTATAGTACTGCTGCTCAATGGAAAGTGTAATTATGTACAAATTTTCCTCTGGTATAAATAGCTTGTATTTCAATATGCAAATTTCTTGGTCAGATTAACCGTACAGAAAGCATTATTTTCTTATTAAGCAGGGGGGATTGGGGGTAAGTGAGATGCCTTCAATAGAGAGATAGGGGTTCTTCACCTCAGCCACTTACAACTGAATTATCGATGAAGAGAACTGAAGTGTTCTCCATGTGCGCTTATAGTAACCCATGATTAAGCCCTTGTTTGGATGTCATGAAATGTTGGTCTATATTTCAGCATTATTTCAAATCCAAAGACATGCTTCAAAACTGTCAATGGTTTTCCTCAATAATACAATTACAGTATATTTTCTGTTATCATATTTATTAGTTTTAATAGATTGCATCACCAGCACTGAAGAATGTTTCTTCCATTACAGTAGAGTATCAATTAAGAAGTATGGAAGCATGCCTGACACCTGTAGAAGACCATTTGACATGGTCACAGTAGTAAGTAGAGATTGAGTAGTCCCTTGCTGTATTCTGGTTGTTGAAGCCAAATTGCTATAGCATTAGCTGGAATGTGGTGATGAGTATGATCAAATACCGAATTCCAAAGGATATTGGAGAGAGTAAAGTTTTCAAAAAATGTTTTCTTTTAGAATGGAGAGCTTCCCCCTTCTGTAACTACAGGTAGCTAAATTGTATCAGCTGGAAGAATTTTGACAGCTGAGATAATTATGCTACCATAAATTGATTTTCTCATAGATCTAGGATTTTCGAAATTTTGCAACATGCAATTTTAATGCACTTGATTTACCATTATTTCTGTTAAAATGTAGTGTGAACAAAGACATGGTATTCTTTCCATTCAAGCAAGTCTATGCATACTTTTGTGGTTTGCTAGTGACTAGCTGCATGGCACAGGATTCTCTCCTGTTGTGCCTAAGGTTACAGGATCAAATCCCAGCACAGTCCATTGACATTGGAGGGTCCTTAAATATGAGAGGCCTATATCAGTAATTTACTTTCACCGTGAAGATCCCATTCCAGGCAAATTTCTGGCCCCCTGGCATTTCTTCATTCACAGCCGTTAAGAGACATTAAATCCGTAACATTATTTTTTATGGAATATTTCTTTTACTTTAAATGGGGTCACTTAAGGAAGAATTATTTATAGGTATGGAACTTGCAAATCCTGCAAAGCCTTCTTGGTTAATTGGTCATATGCTATACACAATAGTTTATCTTCCTCTTGGCTGCAAGGTATTCTAAATTTTATAGTTTTGAATCAAATCGTAGTGGTTATACAGATTCCTGCAAAATATTTAATCAATAATGTTACTTGTTAATTTTTGCCTTCAAATTCATCTTTTTTGAAGGTGGTTATGGTGAACATTAAGATAATTAATTATCGCCTCTTATTTTAAGTTCTTTACAATATTTAAAGCTAATACATCTGGCCGCCGTCACATTTCAGCGGCTCCATAGCTCTTATCAGTGATGTAGTGTGCTACATATTCAGCGCAGTTAGCTCTATTTCTTGCATTTTACTCTTTTGACAATGTTGTGTGTGTTTATGCCAGATTTTTTTTTTGCCTTGCAATAGTAAACTTATGTACTTGAAAGAATAAAATTGGAACTAGCCTCTACACTAGGCAAGGACCAAGAGCATTACACATTGCGCAATACAAGATACATCTTGTATCTAATAGCTTATTAGCTTACATTATTTCTACAATTAAACTTAATTAGTTCCAAGAGACTCAAAAAAGTCTGGCAGATAGGCAGAAGCATTTTTGAGAAGCATTTAGGAGCTTAGTGTGGAATAAAGATGTCCCACAAAAAAGCAAGGAAGTGTTATACAGAAGCTACTATATCCCGATACTGACTTATGCTTCAGAAACGTGGACAATGAAGAAAAGAGACATAAGCAGAATACAGGCAGGTGAACTGAAGTTCCTGCGAAGTAGGATCGGAGTAACAAGAAGAGACAGAGTGAGGAATGAAAAGGTCAGGGAAATGGTGAAAGAGGAGCCCTTGCAAGGTAGGATTGAGACATCAAGACTGAGGTGGTATGGACACTTAAAGAGAATGGATGAGAAGAAGATTCCCAAGAGGATACATGAGATGCAAATGCAGAAGAAACAACCAAGGGGAAGACCAAGAGATAGATGGCTGAAAGGAGTGGAGGAATGTGTCAAGAAGAGAGGCGAGGACTGGACCAGAGTGACAGCGGAGAGGTGGTGGGAAGAAAGGACTAAGTGGCGAGGCTTATGTTCCAAACAGACCCAGCCTGGGGCTGGAAACTGTACAAGATGATGATGAGTTCCAAGAGACTATATTGAAAATTAGTAAATATATGAGTGAAAGGCTAAATTTTACTTTATCTTCCTAGATATTTTTTTAAAAATTGTAAACTTCTTACTTTGCTCAACATTATTCTAACTTTTTTAAGCCCTAAAATTATAACTTATCGAACCCGATGAAAACACACAAAGGATTTCTTCTGTTAGCACTGGGATTCGAATCTACGAATTGCAAAATTGCTTCGTTATTTGCCAGTGTGGTTTTAGACAACATGGGTTATGGAGATTTAATTTCAATACCAACATGTTGTCTAAACATATTCAATGATATTGATGAAACTTTTACATTGATCTAGCTCCAACTATGGGCAATAACTGGTTATCATACCCGGCTTTTAGATAATTAATGCGAATTCCGTTGGTAAAAATAACTTCCATGAACACACAAACAAATGGAAATGAATACCTGTTATCACTACAACAATCCTTGCGATTCTATACAATACTGAAAAAAAGCAAAGTTACGACCTCAAATTTATAACTACCAGCCCTAGCAATGTCGGGCTGAACAGCTAGTAGACTCTCGGCTATTTGGCCTAATGTGGCGGAAGGGCAAGCCGGATAACAAAAACCCGGAGATGCTGGAGTTCTATATTCTCTCTTCCCTTACAAGTCGTACCATTATGCTTACCATTCAACTTAATTTTTCTTACTTTCATTCCAATTCCACTACTTTGAGCAGCACACCATTTTTCAATTTCTGCTTGATTTTTCTTTCTGTCTCCAACTGTACCTTTTCCGACCCCTAACTCCAAAGCAATAGTCTTGGCCGTTACCCCGGAATCTAGTCTCTTTATAGCACGTAGTTTCTCATCTATAGTCACTACAACTTTTTCGTTTTATCACCCATTCCACAATCTTTCAATAAAATACTGTACTGTACAACGGAGCATACACAGCAACAATTTGCGAACGTACGCACTTTGAACTTCCGATAAACAACTGATGGAACAAATAACACAGAATTGCCAACAGAGCTGCTCTCGACGTGTGTTTATTGTTCTTTGCGGACGCTGAAAGAGGGCTCCTGTGTCCCGTTGTTAGAGATTTTGCCGTTAACGAATTCAATACATATGTATTAACAATACTGTACTGTACCTTATAATTGTGGCTCCACATGTGCCGGAACTATGCATCAAATATATTGAAATACCACATAGGGTTCTAGCAGGAGCCCGCTTGCTAAAGCTTTGGAAAGAAGTATTGGTACAGTATTAAGTAGGCTGGATAGTCGCGAGCTGGATAGCAGAGAGTCGACTGTATATTTTAACATGCAGGGTGAGTCCTTATGAACGTTTAATGCAAATATTTTGTGCACCATTAAAGACATCGATAATCTGTTTTCTGAATCATAATAGTGGCTCTTAAAATGAATAGTGTTATCCTATGCTAGGGTGTCAAGCAAATTACGAAGGGCAGACAGGAAGAAGATTGGACACACGCTATAAAGAACATAGAAATGCTATCAAACACAGGAAACACTCAGCAGTATGCGAGCACATGTATTACACAGAACATAGCTTCACAAACATAGACTGACCTAAGAATAATACATTGCAAATCATAAGGCAGGGAACTTGACATAAAATAAGCCATAGAAATTCACTTAGCTAAATTAAACCAACCCAGATGATCGAAATAAACACGCATTCTTGGTGAGTTCACACTATTAGGCAACAATCCTATCAACAAAAAGGTTACAACATTACGGAAAAAAACAGGCAGCAAATAAATAATGGGGGGATAATGGTGGAAAATTCTAAGTGGGTAGGGTACTGTATTCTCAATAAACCAAGGCCTAAAGTAGGCACTGTTAACGAGTCCAACAAGCCCCTATATGTCCTGGAACGCTTGAATATGACTAATTAGTTTATGCGAGACGGGGAAGAGATTGGTTGTTAATAGTTGGGATCGTCTTTCACAATCGGCATACATTCATACAAATTAGGTCATTACCGGCCACGACACAAACTAATATAAAAATCTAGTACCCATGTTTGTAAGTTGCAACAACAGATGGCGCTGGCTGCATTTAGGCGTAGCATTAATGACTAGTCCTCGGAACACCAAGCAGAGTGCACCACAGGCGGAAAACTTTAATCTAGCACTCTCTCGGAGTGTGCGTTCGGGGAGTACCTGTATCGAGGACGGACACTACAAGGATCTGTTTCTAAAACCAGATAAGTTGGCGTAACTTGATTTCATTTAGTGCAGTGTATCAGCACACGAGGTATTACAATACAATTAGGCAACTAGCTTAAATAGGAACGGTTGATTTAGAACATAAATAACTAAACAGTGTAGACAACATCACTACTGAAGTTATTCACAGTAATAATTCAATAGATCACAAGCAACATACTTAAACCACATTAGTAATAACACAACCATAGAAGGGAACTATTCTGTCTGTAAATAGCTTTGATGTGTTATACAAGTTTTTACAATCTTATGTAATCTAAACATTGTATATACAGGGTGATTCTTATTAACGTTTAAAACTCTCTATAGCGACGTAAATGGCATTGAGACAAATAATTTGATATAGGACTCTTAGGGTCGCAAGTGTCCGGAAATAACTTAAAAGTGAACCACAACTGTTAAATATAAGACGTCATCAGGTGACGGCTCAGCTCAAGCGGTCAGGCCCATGCTCACTTACGCACACCAAAGCACTTTGAATATCATATCACTCTGGTTCCGTGTCTTAATGTCAACAAACAATCTGTTTCCACTTGAAAGGAGAAGAGAGAGAATAAAGAAAGCTGATGGATAGGCCCCGAATTTGAACCTCGACCCCCACGCACCGGTGTCGCACACGCAGACTCGGAGCCAGAGTGATTGGGCATTCAACGTTTGTTTTAGATGCTTTGGTGTGCGTAAGGGAGCGTAGACGTCACTTGTTTAACAGTTGTGGTTCACTTTTAAGGTATTTCCGGACACTTGCGACCCTAATTGTTCTACATCAAATTACTTGTCTCGGTGCCATCTATAGAGAGTTTTAAACGTTAATAAGAATCACCCTGTATATATTTGCGATGAAGTGTAATTCATAAACATCATATACTAATTAAGCCTAAGTGAGCAGGATCTGAGTCTTGCGCATGACGTTCGCAACATTTTGTACATCAAAGCGTGTTAGTGTTAGGGTATGTAAATACTTGTTTCCCACCTAATGTAATTGGGCAAAATTTGTGTTGACTGACTGGAAAGCTGATAAGTTTGGCTGAAATAAGATGGACTTACTAAAAACTTTCCTTTACCCTTTTAAGATACTTGGCAGAATCACGCTAGCCATCGCATGGTGCTATGTTTTGGGAAGGGGTGTACGGGGCACCTTTCTGTATCTATTTAAACATGTCCTATTGTCATTCATTAACCCGTCGGGACATGCGCTCTGTTTTATAACGTATGGGCGCGCGCTGGGTAAATTTTACCAGAACTGTTCATCATTAAGAAACACCATATGTTAACAGTCTCCTGTCATCAAGTTGCACACCTAATAGTATATTATCCTCATAAACTTCATGTTCAGATTCACTGGAAGAAGTACCTTCGTGTTCTGGCGCACAGCTGCCCTGCTCTGTATCGCTGCCATGATCACTTTCATAAACTAATTCTGTATCTGAATATTGTCACTTCCACCAATAATTTCATCATTGTGTTCACCACCAAGTAGATCACTTATATCTTTATCGGTTAGTCTGTCTATTGTGAAACTTCCGTCAGTCCAAGAGAAAATTAGATCTCGCTGTAAACTTCCATAATTATGCGTGCTGGCATTAGCATACAAGTGTGTCAAAAGCTCGAATAACACTAACATTACAACAATGGCAAATAATGACAGCATGGGGAGAGCCCATTAGTAAGGTAGCGAGGGGTGGAAGGCAAAATGCCCATTACACCAAGAATTGTTAATAATTCAGTTTGCCCTGGGTAAAAAAATACCCACGCACGAATCATACCGGGTTAACTTATTGCTAGAGTTAATTAGAAATGTAGTCGTTGGGTTCAGATTTATCGAACACTGAAAAACAGAATGTGTGCTTGGGATCCAGAGTTAAGAGAAACTCGCTAAGAATATTTGAATATGATTTTTTAATTCATTATGAAGGGTGGCAGTCATAGTAATGTGTGCTCTTGTGCAGTGTGTGTGCTTTACATTAGAGAAACAACGCAATACACTTTTCTCCATCATTAAGTAGGTTTTCCAACAATCAAATATCAAAATTTCATTAAATGACTGCGTAAAATAACACATTTTATTTTACTTTATTACAGTTCAAATGTGACTGGCCCTTCATAGGCAGCCCTTTTTTTTTTTTTTCCCCCCTTCAGAAGTACATATTGGAAATATCTGTTCCCGAAGGAAACAGGATGTAAAATTGTCTGATTGAGCTATGTACATTAACAAATTCACAAAGAATTTTGATACAATGGTCCGGCTAGCTCAAAACAGTTGCCAGCGTTTCGCCCCAGTGTACCAGTGGGCTCTTCAGTTGGTTATGGTACACCTCACCAAGACGCATGGCTAGTACATACTGTGAAGGCCGCTGCAAGGCACAAATGTTGCCACGAGCAGCGCCAATGTACTACGGAAGTCAAAAACTTCCTTTCAAAAATAATGTTAGCTTACCTTGCTAATCCATATTGGAAATATCTGTTCCCGAAGGAAACAGGATGTAAAATTGTACATTAACAAATTCACAAAGAATTTTGATACAATGGTCCGGCTAGCTCAAAACAGTTGCCAGCGTTTCGCCCCAGTGTACCAGTGGGCTCTTCGGTTGGTTATGGTACACCTCACCAACATTATTTTTGAAAGGAAGTTTTTGACTTTCGTAGTACATTGGCGCTGCTCGTGGCAACATTTGTGCCTGGCAGCGGCCTTCACAGTATGTACTAGCCATGCGTCTTGGTGAGGTGTACCATAACCAACTGAAGAGCCCACTGGTACACTGGGGCGAAACGCTGGCAACTGTTTTGAGCTAGCCGGACCATTGTATCAAAATTCTTTGTGAATTTGTTAATGTTCAGAAGTACAGCCTATACAGTAATTATTTGACTAATCAGATTGTTTTTCATAACATTTTAATTATTTATATATGACATATGACTGATTTTAACAAGTGAATAGTGTTATTACAGGGTCTTTCACATAAAGTAAGAACGGCAACCGGCAGTTTTGTTATTCGCTGCTGCGGTGGCCTTGGCCGAGCTTGTGGAGCGCCATGGCCCCCTGCTGTACTATTGAAAGCACGCGCATAGTACATACGAGGGCTGCTTTCTTTTTCAAGTTTCGATGGACTGTATAAAAATAACTGATTGACATACCAAACTGATATTACTACTAAATGTTTGCTTGTCTTATTCGTATGTCTCAACATAATCGCCAAAACGATTGAAACATTTGTCGTATCGTTGCACCAGCTTTCCAATGCCGTCTGGAGAGTCTCCCTAAAGTTTTTCCTTTTTGTTGAGACGTTGCCGCCCAACCATACCTTCAATTCTCGAAAAAGGTGAAAATCATTCACGACTGCACTGTGCCAACATTACGATAGACTTTGACAAAGAATTCAAGTGTTAAGTTTTGGACCATCTGCTGTTTAGTCCAAACCAGCAGTGAATGATTTTCACCTTTTTCGAGAATTGAAGGTATGGTTGGGCGGCAACGTCTCAACAAAAAGGAAAAACTTTAGGGAGACTCTCCAGACGGCATTGGAAAGCTGGTGTAACGATACGACAAATGTTTCAATCGTTTTGGCGATTATGTTGAGACATACGAATAAGACAAGCAAACATTTAGTAGTAAAATCAGTTTGGTATGTCAATCAGTTATTTTTATACAGTCCATCGAAACTTGAAAAAGAAAGCAGCCCTCGTATGTACTATGCGCGTGCTTTCAATAGTACAGCAGGGGGCCATGGCGCTCCACAAGCTCGGCCAAGGCCACCGCAGCAGCGAATAACAAAACTGCCGGTTGCCGTTCTTACTTTATGTGAAAGAACCTGTACATGAACTATGATTATAAAGAAAATTCGTAATAACAGAAGTATGAACTATTATCCAAATATAAAAATAATATTATCTTTTATGTTTTTAGATGAATAAATTCATACCAAGGATTCTAGTATTATAATTTTTAAATATTTTTTAGAAGGGACATACCTTTGGAGCAATGTTGATTCTACTTTTGACATTGACATTGAAGAAGGGCCTTGGAAAGGTGGCCCAAAACATGTATGGTTGAACAAATTGTTGCAATTATATAGAAAAATTGATATTGATTAGGCAGACCCATTAAGATTAAATAAATAATTTTATAAATCATAACGGAAGCATTCATCAACCGTTATGGTTATTTTATTTTTAAAACAAACTGTGCTTTACATGTGAAACGCAAATACTCTGAGTGTGCCAAAATTGTCTCAAGATCAATATGGGATCGTATCGTATTAAGTCTGAACCAAGGAGCATGTAATCATGAATGTTAATCTGGCAGAGAGAAATAAATAAAATGTTCGCAGTGAATGGTAATGGAACCTGTAAGTGTAACATTCTGTGAACATGCATAGGGAAAGTCAACACAGACTGCTTTATGTGGGTTCATCTTAGCAATTTTCAAGAAGCATGTCTCGGCATCATCTGTTCAATATGTGCACCTATGTGTGCACCTTACATTGATGTTATTCGAGGCGACTCTGTCCTATTTTATGTTTCAGCCATTGGCTTCAGGTATTCCTGGAGAATCGGGTTCTTCCCTTTTATTTTTTTTTCTTGGACGGGACTTGTCAACTCCAAAAATATTGCATTTTATGTTTTGTGTACTTGTTTTAATTTTTTATCATTATATTGATTCAAATCAGCATATTTGTGTTACATTTTGTAAGTGCCTTATATCCTCACCCCAAGAGATTTCTTTTTAACAATGTTTTTCTTTCTTAATTTCATTCTTTCTTTCTATTTATTTAAATTCAGCTCTGATTTTGTTTTTTGTTTTCTTTTGTTTTTTTACAGATTGTCCCCATAGATAAGCTAACAAAAGGGAGATTCCAGGATAATTTTGAGTTTCTCCAGTGGTTCAAAAAGTTCTTCGACGCCAACTATAGTGGTCAAGAATATGACGCGTTCACAGTGCGTGGGGGGGAGCAGCTGGGGGCAGGTGGCAATTCACATCCCCGTGGGTTAGCAGCACCCAAACGTGCTCTGCCGACTAGGCCAGAATCGCAGATTTCTCCACCACGCCTTCCTACCAAAAGTGGTAATTACTAATTCTGTACTGTCTCGATAGGGAGTTGTAATACACAGTGTATATTTGGATAATTTCATGCTGCTTTGTTACTCATTAGTGATTTTATATTTTATAAATTCCTTCACTAATTCATTGATGTAACACCATCTCAAATAGGTTTTGGTGGAATTAAGTTTCTCAGAACAATGGGCAAGTCAGTTACTAAATACCTGGCAGCAGGTTCTCGTTCTTGTTTTGGGTTCTTGTACACTCTCTGAACTTATTTTATGTTAATTTCTATTTCAGTGTGTTTTGCCTTATGAGCAGTTTGTATTTTTGTAACTCTGCATTTTCTTTTCATTTTTCGTGATGAATACATTCTAGTGCACATGGAAACTAGAACACTTTGAAAAGCAAGTTTCTTCACCTAATATACTCCACATGATGTAATGGTTGAAAAGTCCGTGGTTGTCGTCATTGTCATATTTTTGTAGCTGAATGCCATGTAGTTCGTTGCAAGTCATGCATGCTTACCTTATTTCTTTAATTTTATTATTTTCATGGCGGCCATTCTTTATTCCACCAGAAATTGTATCAAGTTAAATTTTCCAATAATCTATCAATAAAAAAACTTTCTTCGGCTTAACCCAATTAATTCGGTTTTGGCCGGGGATTTAAGACCGGATGCCCTTCCTGACGCCACGTGATTTCGATCGGCTGTCACCGGGATTCGATCGCCGTCCGTCAGGGTGAAAGACGAGCAGCTAAGCCACTGCACCATCACACTCCCCCAAAAATTGACCAATACACAATTGATAATATTGTAAATAGTTTTAATCAGTCTAAATTACTGAACAGCGTTGGTATGTTTTACAGCAGTTGATTATCCCAATCTTACCACTCGCATCCCACTGTGGAGTACATCGGCCATCTGATAAGGTTTCGATTACTGCAGGTATGGATGAGCTGAACGGGAAATTGCATTGTGCATACGGCCATATTGCTTTTGTAATGCATTACTTAATAGATTGGCAGTATTCAAGAGAATTTTATGTTTGGCAACAATCCTGTTGTCGTATCCCCCCTCCAAAATGCCAGAGTATCGTAAACGGCAATTTCACGGAAGGCTGAATTCTATTCAAATTAGTGATGATGGTAATGTTAGATTCAATGCTTACTAGAATCCGTCACTTCCAATATCTTACCTGCAAGCGTAAATGGCTCCTTTCGATGTAATAATAATTTAAACACTGTCGCCGAAATTGTCTCTGGCAGTACTTAGATGTTGTGTGTTAGTTTAAAACTAGCTTGCTCAGAATCAACATTCGTCACCTTAAAGGGAGAAGAGAACAAAAAACTATCCTTCCTACAACAGTAATTTGTGTGTCTATGTGAATAAGTACCGAGGTATTCCAGTATGAACTGGAAACTGGCAAATATTTAGAACTGGAAACTGGCAAATATTTAAATCTATTTTATCATGCATATTTGCATTCTTCATTCAACACTAAACTCAAAACTAAATCAACTCGCACTGTTCCCAGCCACTGGCCATGTCTGTTTGAACCTAAACTGAATAAGAAGGTTAAAGCCGAACATAATATAAACGTAACATAATTAAAATATTCAAATAAATATTCCTGGCATATTTTTTAGGTTATAAGTTCAAAGTTCAGTTTATTTCCTTAGGTGAACAAATGGGCTGGGGTTTCGACACAAGTTCTTTACAGTGCTACTCCACAGGTAAGGTATATTCTCCGTGCGAGAGCCCAACCACAGAACTCTAAAACATCAACCAATATATTTGGCTTGAGCAATACGCTTTGTGTCACAAATGCAACTAATCCCCAGTCACATTTAGACTAGCCACTGCGAGGGTATACAAGTACTTCAAAATGGTGTTGATCATGGACTGACAACTGGCCTCTTTTCATATTCATGCCAATATTAACAATTCTGTAATCAAATTATTCCCTCTACATATTACCAACATATTCTGAGTGAGGATAATACTTTCGTGGTTTTTTATACCTTAGGTTACATTCTGTGGCTTTCTTACACCAGCTATATCCTTTTTGGGCACTTTATTGAACTAGATCTTTCCTGCATCAATTTCTCTGTAATCCACTTAGATTTTTTCCCCCTCCTCCCCTTGTAGTGTCTTGAGTAATTTTTCTTCATCAGATTTGTCTTGGGTGCAGCAACAATTTATTTTGTAGTCTCATTATTATGCAGTTCGTCAGTTTGTAATGTAACATAGTGCAATGTCAACATATGTGAATCTCTCTCTTAAATAGGATCATACCTATACACTTCAATTCAGCTTGAATATTGAAAGGAGTTATGGCAAGAGAGTGTGCTTGAACCGCAATTCCTGGGATGTCATAGTTATCCCAGAATTGTTTAACATCCATGCATCACTTGTTGTTCTACAATATTCCTGCCCAAGGCCGGCAATTCGTGCAAACAATGAGGGGGGGAAAACAGCATTATCCTTATCCATGATTGGCCTCCCAACTGTACTCTTGAAATACTTCTGATAGTCCTTTAAGAACTCCACAAAATCATCTTGCATCCAGCCAGATGGTTTTGCAGAACCACTTGATCTAACACAGTAGACCTTAAAACGAACCTGTAGAGACGGGAAAAAGAGTGGAGTAATGTTGCTGATGCGGCAGTGGCCATCGTTGCTGAAGTTCCTCTTTTGGCTGATGTAATAAGAGTTTTCTTATTTTTCCAAGCAAAAACACTGTTAGTGGTTGAAAAGTTGGTATGCCGGTTTCATCTTGGTTCCAAATACTGTATGTGGGGTTGGGAAAGAAGATATGAAATGACTGTTACCAGATTTGTAATGTAACATGCTTTGAATAAACCATGCTGGTAATGTTATGGGTTCCATATTGACTTATAATTAAATTGAATCGAATTGTGTAGATTGTGTGCACCTAGTCAATACTTGAATACTTACGCATTAGATTATGTGTACATGTTTCAAACTGATAGTTCGTGAGCACTGTTAACATTTGTCAATGAAACTAACATTACCAAGGACATCTTCCCATTAACATTAACTTATACCTAGTATAAAAACGTTGCATATTTAATTATTCTTAAATAGTTACTTTTATTCTAAGTGCTATAGCCTAGTCCAATTCAGTCTTGGAGCCATTGAATGCTGTGTCTTTCAGTAGTTAGTGTTATTTCAAATTTCCTATGTTAGCAATTTATTGTTGTTGTACTTGATCTGAAGTTTATATTGTATTATATTAATCTCTTTTGCGGTTTATCATTCTTCTTCTAGAGCTACCCTGTCAATACGGAATTCTCTTCGTATGTTACGATTATGAATTGCCATCTGTAGCGAGATTGGAAAGTATTAAATTTAGAAATTTTTTGTTTGTAGAAATTTAATGTGTAGGTTATAGCAAAGTAGTTACCATTTTAAACATCTGCAAGTGGTTTATTGAATAGCTGTTCGAATAAAGTATCATTGTTTTAGATATGTCTACTTCTTAGGCGATTCCTCGTAGATTTTAATTTATATTTTTCGTAATAGTCGATTGAAGCTGGAATGCAGAGAATAAGATTTGAAGAATGGTTTGTGCATTAGAGTTTGTCTATATGTCGAAATTCATCTTGCCTTAATATTTATTGACCCTTTGAAAGCCTAGAATGCAACAAGAATGATTTTGTATTCATTTTAGCATCTCACTGTTGTCGAAACGTTTGACTTTCAGAGGTTTGGGAAGTTTCATGGAGAATCACTCCATGGAAAAAATAAAATGAATTAGAGTAATTATGTAATGACGTGTATGCTTTAGGGTAATAAAATTATGTGCATAAATCCTTACCTAATTTGAATGGTGCGCTGTATTTTGCGGCCTGTTTTAAAGTATACCTTAACATTAGTTGTATTCCATTCTTGGGGTGTAGTGTGTTCAGTCACATATAACCTTGGCTTATTTTGCCAAGAAAACATAAAAAATTGAAGTTAAAAAGTCTGTAAACTACAAATTTTGTCATTCTTCTCCCATCTCTCTGGAAACACATCATACTCCAATTGTTAGCTGTTCATGCCACGTGAAAATGGATGAACTGTCATAATGTGCAAAGTAATACCAGGATCTCGTGAAACTGCTAAGATGGATCCCTAATCAGTATCATACCTTCTACGAATAACTGCCTCAATCACAGTCAGTAAAGGATGTAGTGTTCACTGTAAATCAGTCTTAAAACATTGTCCTTCACAAAAGCCAGTAAACAAACATTCAAATCACTACGGCTATTGTAGTGCAATTTGCATTTTTTTATTCCCTAATGATAATACAAAGTAGAAATGTGAACAGATAATGTTAATATATTATTTTTATTAAAAGTGTTATTTTCAAAATTTTATGTAAGTTATGAAGATAATTTCGATTACTAAGGCAACACTGACAAATGGCTTCCTACACAATAATAGTGCGCTTGGGAATGTTCTCCACAGTGCCTACAAGCTGCTGCGAGAGATTGTCACCAGTTACGTTGGCAGCACGGCTGTCGCTTGTATTATAACAAACATTAAACTTTATACTCACCACAGCCATTCATAACTGATGCTAGAAGTGCTGATGACACACTTGCTGGCTAATTGCCATACACACAGCCCACACACGTAGCCTTCACCCTATCATGGACACTGTGCTGCCAACTAAACTCGTGACACAACCACTCGCAGATGCACATAGCCACTGTGGAGAACATTCCCGGGCGCCATGTATAATTTATAAGTAAAGTCTTATAACTACGATTTTCCCATTTGCATTCTTTGAGGTAAACTGTGTTAAGTCCACTCACATCTTTTAAATACCAGTTTTCTTGCTAGTCTATTTTCGTCTTACGAAAAATAGGTAATATGAGATTCCATGTTGCCAGAGTCCATATGTCTCATTCTCATGACCACCTCGTGGTGTAGTGGCTAGCATTCTTGGCCCATCGCCCCTGAGGTCCGGGTTCGATTCCCGGCTCTGCCAAGAAATTTTAATTCTGGTCTGAGGGCTTGATGGGTACACTCAGCCTTGTGAGACAAAACTGAGAGGAGGTGGGTTCGATTCCCATCTCGGCCATCTTGGATGTGAGTTTTCGTGGTTTCCCACATCCATGCCGGGATGGTTCCTAACTTTAGGCCATGGCTGCCTCTTTCCTAATCCTATCCCCTATTTACAAATACACACACTAGTACAACCATCACAATAATACAGGTTATCACATGAATTACACACACAGGGCTATATGACCGCAATGTCGCAGCCCCTTAAATAAACAACAGCCTTAACATAAAGTTGAGAGGAACGGGTCCCTCTGTCTTCGTCTACCAATTAAATGTAACTAGCGGACCCGTGCGAGAACTCTCGCATGTGTGTAAACCACAGTTTACTGATATGCGGGCTTCTATAAATATGTTTATTTGTTTAAACTCACTTTTTAAACAAATTGTCGATATGAAGTCAGAGAGCAATTCATCACTGCTGCTGGTTACACAATGGGTTGTGTGTGTCCCATGTGTACAGACTACCCGCCCGGCTCTAGTGCTATGTGGGCTGTACATGACATAGTTCTGCCAGGGCCTATCGTCTTGTTTATTTGTTTAAAGGCACCAACAAATAAATATATTTCCGTTGTCTTTTCAAGATATGCAAGATTTTTCCTGTACTATAAATGAGACGATTTGGAAGATTTTGGTACAAACCACACCTGACTTCCTCTGGTTTAGGAGCTTCAGATTTGTGAAACGTACACCTTAGCGTATTATATATCTAATATAGATTGCACACTGACAAGGGTTGGTTGTCACAATGTTCCTACATGTCAACCTAACGTATTCTAGTTTGACAAGCTACCCTGTGTTGCCATTTAATATAAATAAGGTTGTAATTACTTAAGAAGAAAAAAAGTTACGTCAAAAATACAGTGTGCAGGCGGACTCCAAGTTCAGGCTAGTATCGTGTTTCTAGGCTAATCCCCACGAGACATGTCGGGAACAGAAGAAAAATAATAAACTAGGTGGTGGAAAGTGGAGACATATCCCTAGAAACTGATGTTTCCAGTTGGGCAACATCCTAATTGCTTCCGCTGTTCTCTGAGTGTGCTCCACTCATCTGACAATGAAGAAAGGCCAGTAACGCGGAGGAAGGGGATTCCTCCCCCCTCCCCTTGCTCTAGATACAGTATAAGCTTTAAGATAACCAACCCTGTTTTTCTCCTATTGCAATTACTTCGTGGGGGACTATTCAACGTAAGCACTACAAGCGTCGCATGTGCATGTCTTAGAGGGGAAGGGGCAGGCATGTGGTTGGACATGTTCCCTCCCTCTCGGTGAAGGGATGACCTCTGGCTGTATGTCTGACACATGTTGTCTTGTTCAAGTTTCTCCGATTTGTTGGTGTATATTTGTTGTTTACATTCACAATCTGTTTGTTACATTTCATCCTCTCGAGATCACCAATACGTAACTGCTGATTCGCCCCTAAATAGCTTAGCTTATCCTAATTCCAGTCTTGAGACACAGCAAGCAGTATTGCCAAGTATTAGTTCATTATTCCAGCTAATAACCTCATATTCCAAAATATCCTGTATCGAGGGAGGTTTTATCATTTGACTGGCTGCGTGCCTCAGCGGTAACGTTCTCGCCTGCTGTGCCCAAGGTTGCAGGATCAAATCCCGGCACAGTCAAAGTGCGCAAATGCGAGGGAGCTGTGTCCGTTGATTTACTGGCATGTTAAAGATCCCTTTCTGGTCAAAATTCGAGCATCTCGGTGCCTCTACAAGCCTCATTCATTAAAAGGGATGTAAAACCAATAACATTATTATTTTGTATGCGACTTGAATGATAGTTGACAATGGCTATTGCATTTTTATGCTCGGTGGATGCTCATATTATCTGTGACTTGTTTTGCACCATTGCCCCTGAAAACAATCATCTTTATGGTATTGTATGTGATCTTGAAGTTCTCGAAATTGCATTTAGCAATTTTTAGGAGACTTATTGGAGTTGACTTCAAATCAGGACACCCTGTTATCAACGAAACTTAACTTTCATAAAAATTTCCCCCGCATGTCTAGTTTACATGTCATATTTGTAGTTACCCTTGAAAAACCTCCAAGTGAGAATGGGCGATGTTTACAACGATAAGTTTATATTTCTAAATTTTCTCTCGTCTCTTTGTTGCTGTACGTCTTGAGTCTTGTGTATTCAAACTGATTTTACGCAACTATCCATGCCTCCCCATCCCGAGCTAATAGTTTCATCTCGTCATTGCTACCATACCCTGGATCTAAGGCAATTTGTTTAACCTTTTCTCTACCTTATTTGTGACGTTGCTATCCCCAGTTTGTACCCTATTGTTTTAGTGTATGTGAAAGACTTAAAATAGAATTGAAAAAATCCACATATTTATCTGAATGTTTTCCAGTTTATTCCATACAATTCAATAATAGCTGAGACCAATGAGAACAGAGAAGAATTGAGAGGGCAAGGTTTAGCGAGCGACTGTGGTGCGTGAGGCAGCGAAGTGCTAGCCACATTCTGCATAGTCCGCCATCAAGTTTATGCTGTATTACTGCTAAGATTGCTGTTATATATATGAACTTTGCCACCACTAACTGCTTCGTATGTAAGGCCCAAGCCATTGGGTTTGAAGAGAGAGAGAACGGTACATGAGAACACCAGAGTGCTTCCCCAGCTTGAATAGCTTTTCGTCTATGCAGACTGGCATGTTAGCGTACACTACTCAACACAGGCCAATAACTACTGGGAATTGTGGAATACACAGTGAGTTGACGCGGCGGCAAATGGCCAGACTTGGCGGTAACGATGGAGTAGGGGTAGCCTGATTCCGTCGCATGTCACCTTTGATCCGTCTATTCTTTTCTGTTCTTGTTGGCTCAATCTTACTGTCACACCAATGTATTGAGTGTGTTCGAGGTTTCCTCTGGGCAACCTGTAAATACCACCCCCCTTTCCCCTCTCTCATTAAAATTTGGCTTCTGTGAGTCAAGAGTAATTTATTTTATTACTATTCAAATCTCAAATGGCTATCTGGGTGTGGACGTCATCGCCATAACGACTTTCATTTTGTAAGGTATGCGCTGTCTGACAAGGAACCTGGTTAGTGAATTGACTGTCTGCTGTGACTCTGGTTGTTCTGTCCCAGCCTCAGGAAGTCTTCGGTTTGAAATGCCACTATACTTCCCTGCGCACGCGTACTGGCGGGGCGGGGGAACTCGCGAGACTCAAGCTGCTAGGTCATTCTGAACGCAAGCAGATCAGCTTGCACTTGTGCCAGTATAAGATACTGTTTAGGTTTGATTTGAGTTTGTAGTTCGTGTGTCAGTCCAAGTAAACAATTTAAATTATTTATATGTAATAAGTGTGTGGCCCACGGACAGGCATAGTGCAGGTTTTCCTAGTTGATCCCCATGCTTGGAAATGTATACTGATTTATTTCATCATAGACCGTAGATTTTGTGATGTGTTTCAAATGTCCTGCTGTTCCCTTTACCCACTCGTCTTTAATTTTGTTCTTCAGAATGTCATAAATTTGAGTTTTTCAGACTCTAAACAACACAGTAAATTCTTTAGCCGAACGTTTGTTTTTCTGGTGTTCTTCAATAACTCTCCTCCAGTGTACGTGTCTTTTGTTTAGAAGTCATTGTCACTGAATGACAGTACATACATAAATGCAGTGCACAGTAGAAAGTACACCTTTAAAGATCACTCAAGTTCACTGTTTTCTTCTACTCGTACTTCGTCAGAAGGAAACTGTTTGTATTACAAGAGGGTAGGAAGACGTACCGGCACAGATGTTGTAAAATGTAGCATACCTGCTGCATCCTTGAGGAAAAATGAGTTAATATTTCCTAGAACTTGGGTGCAAGTACAGTCGCACTCAAAACTTAGTACTGTACATTTTGTATTATGGATAAGAAAATCCGTCTTAGTCGGGCTATTTACGCCTGCAGTTCCGAAATTTCCTTCTGTTTCCGTGTTAGGCAGTTTACGGTTTACAGTGTCATTGTACATAGGAATACCTCGTTCCGAATTTTGTTTTCCGTTGTCCAGGTTTCCGGTATATATAGGGTCCGGTTTAGGCAAGTGTTTTTCTGTTAATCTATAAAATGTTTTGTAACTAGAACGGCAATAATAATACCATGCTATCAAATTACCTGCACACGCTTCTTGAAGTTCGCTGTGGAACTGAGACTGCTCTGTATTATCTTTCGACTTGTGCACACTTCACATCCGATTTAAAGAAATTAATTATACCGATGTATGACGGCCAAAGCATGTCTTTCTCTGCCTTCTGCTCCTTAACAATGGCACAAGTCTAGACATACACACATTTTGACTTCAATCTCACCAGAGGAGTAATACCTCGCAGATGATTTTAACAATGCCTTTGGCATACATCATAAAATATGACAAAGGGTCGATTCCAATTCTTCCCCCTCCCCAAACCTTTTCAACAGGTTGGAAGTAAGTAATAAAATGTTGCTTCGTGTTCTCACAATCAGGCTCTCTAGTAGAAAATGTGTTTCTCAGAATTGCCTATAGAAACATGTCGGAAATATGGCTGCTACAGGAGTTATTTGGCACATTGTCTGCAGAGAATGGTCGGGCCTAATCTTTTACAGACATTTTAGATAAGCTGGATGTGCATCACAGAAGATTGGGGGAAGTGTTCTATTCTCAGGCCTCCCAAGTAAGTGGTCTACACAGACATGTCAGGGTCAGAACGTTTATGGTACCAGTGCGAGAATCCGTACTTGAACGTTTCAAATCCATCATAAATTTACGGTTCGTTGATGGTTATTGTTTGTGTTGAAGATACAAGATGGTAGACCCCTTCATAGTGGAAAGTTGTTGGTTCCATTCCCACGTGCTATTGATTGCTCCATCTTGAGAATGTAACGAGCATTTTCGTTACTCTTTAAAGTAGCGGCATTACAGTTACTTATTTAAAAAGTTTATTATTTATTTAGCTTTCCTGTTGGCCAAAACAAATGGTGCCCAATTACATTGGGCGGGAAAACAAGTATCGCTTGTCGGTGAGATTGCTCGAGCACCCTGAGTAACCCTAGTAATAAATCAAGTCTCGATACACCTGAATGTATTCGTCACATTAAAATGTTAGAATGTATCTGCAACAAGTACTAGATTCACACAGAGCACTAATGTGTCCTGCATTGTACGGAACTACCTCGCAATATGGAGTTGTGCACTGGCTTCAAATCGCTCATTGCTTTGTTTGTGTACGTGACTTATAATCATTGTTTTTTCAATTGTTGAAGGTACGTTTTGACTTGTCATAATGTACTGTGAATATTCATTTATTCAGTTTGCTTGTAGTAGTGTTATTTGTTAAATGCAATTTCAGAATTTGATCTAATCAAAGAGATAGTTTCTTTATATATATTTAGATTAGGTAGTCCAATGTAAATAGAGCTTGTGGACTTTTTATTTTTCTCATGAAGGAAATTCGAGACTATTCAGGTACTTATTTTATTGTGGTGGGTTTGAGCACTGTTATGTTCTTTCCATTATGCTTCTGAATTAGTTTTTTTTGCTTGACATGTGAGATGGTAGTTTGTTATAGTAAGAAGAGTATCTTCTTCACAACTATTTTTAGATCCTTAAAATCTTGCATTTTTTGGCCTCATTGGTTACAATAAAAGAATTATATGGTGAATATATTATGCTTAATGCTTTCTTCTCACTGTAATTATATCATTATTGCAACCTTTCAGTAATATATTATATCATAGTGTATGTTTCTTTGTTCTTTATCCCTGACAGTTCCCAGAGCTCAACCAGTTCCCAGGACTCCAGTGCCATCTGCGGGGGCTGGTGCATTGACAAATGTTCCTTCTCCGGCTGGTCCTAGGATGACGACGAGTACGCCTATTAGTCAAAACAAGATAGATGATCTGAGTGCCCAGGTAACAAACAGACTTTACTGTAATCTTGATGAGGAAGGTTGAGAAGTGCTAGTGTTAGCATGCAATAGCTCCATTGATGTCTCCATGCTCCATCTGCTTAAAAGTTGTGAAACATGGGTTTGTGACCATGGGAACCTGGCTGATTTCAGCATTGCTTCCATTTTACTTGTGTAAGGCTCCTTGGTCTCTTGCTGATATCAACAGTGTTACCATATCAGAGGCATTCCGTTATAATTGGGTCTCAACTCCCCCATACCTTGCAGGAGGCCCTGAAGGAGCCACAAATGATACTCGCTATTCCTCTCATAGCATTTGTCAATAACTTGGCTGGCGTATACAATAAATTTGATCTTGACAATTTTGGATCCATCTTAGTATCGACCAATGATCGAAATCTATTTTCTACAATGCCTGAGTACACTTTACCAGGGACACTTATCAAAGAAATGCCTCTATAATTATTGCAATCTTTCCTGTTACCTTGCTTATAAATTGGGGCGATTACTGCTTTTGTCCAGTCAGAGGGTACATTTCCTAAAACCCATGCCAATCCTATTATCCTACGCAACCATTTCAGCCCTGGATTCCTACTATACTTTACCATTTCTGGCTGAATATCATGACTCCAGTCTTTTGACTGGTTTGATGCTGCCCTCCTTGCTTCCCTATCCTGAGCTAATCGTTTCATGCCTACATAGCTACCACACCTTACATCCGAGGCAATCTGTTATTCTAACCTTGGTCTACCCCTACAGTTCTTACCCTCGACCCTTCCTTCCATAACTAAGTTTGCTATTCCTGGGTGTCTTAGTATGTGTCCTATCAACCTATCTCTTCTTTTCATTTGCAGTCGCCAGAAACATCTCTCCTCTCCCATCTTAATACCTCTTCATTTCTAACCCTATCTACCAATCTGAGCTTTATCATTCTCCTGTAACACCACATTTCGAACGCTTCAATTCTCTTCTTTTCTGCTGCACCAATAGTCCAAGTTTCACTTCCATAGAGCACCATGCTCCAGGCAAAGGCTTTTAAAATGACTTCCTAATACATAAATCTATATTTGATGTCAACAGATTTCCCTTTCTGTGGAAATGATTTCCTTGCCTTGTGACTGTACAGGTCACATTAAGGACCTAACCCTCATTTTGTGGACTTGGTGCTAAGTCACATATCATTTGATTCATCAGCTCATCACCATCATCATTAGGTTATATATCTTAATTCATTAATTACACTGTAGTGTAAATAGCAAGGATTCACAGCGGGATATAAATTATTTCATTGCCTGTCAAATTCATTTGAGTTAAGGTAGGGCATGTTGTAAGCTCAGGCTCGGCCGATTTCCACATCAGAAAATACGAGCCATGTTGAGCGGGGCCCAGAATAGCTTGTCTTTGTTGGTCTTTTGTCATGAGTGATGTCGGTGACACAGAGACTGGGGTCCGGCTAGGCTACTTCACCGAGTCGGCGTAGCTCTGCAGCTATGAGTGTAGCGTCATACTTCGGAACGGCGGAAAACAGACACGTAACTGTGTGTCTCGAGAGCCAAAATAAAAAATTCTTGGAAATCTCATATAGTACCCCCCTCCTTAATTATTGAGAGACAAAATGCAACATTCTTGGAAATCTATGAATTGTTAAAAAAAAAAAAAAAATACAACTGAAATTCATCCTCTTTTATGACAATATTTTTCTTGTTATATTATTATTTTTGTTATTCAGACGATATGACCGCCATTTTGCGTACATATACACAATTGGGCAGGATATCGAATTGTGTAGCCGATAGGCTTCACCCGATATTCAATAAAAGATGCCACATTTTTGGCGGAGTAGAAGCGCCAAGTTTAAAATCCGCCAATGAGAGTTATGGATTCATATCATGCCTGCATTCTTTCGTTATTCTCTGTATTGCGCTTCCAAATAGTGTTTACACCAGCCTCTTCTTCTCAGTTTTATTTTAAACACATTTCATTTGCTGCAAAAAACGTTGGCATTTGTGTGACACGTTATTAGTATATTAATGTGAAATATGTGAATAATAGTCTACGTACTCGGTTGTGTTTACAAATGTTAGTGAGATGTGATCGTTCAGCATCATCAGACATTAACAACGGTAATTGATGCATTCTCCCTCCCTATGTTCAAATCAAGTTTGCATTTCCATGTCTGATACTTCGTCCATTGCATCCTATTTCTTTCATAATAAGATTTTTGCTTAGCAGGTGACAGTGGTGTAATTCATTGGGGGCCAGCCGGGAATAGTGGTGGCTGATTAAAGATGTAAATTTCGTTTATTTTGATTAAATATCGTACTATGTAGCAACGACATAAAATAGCTTATTTTTAATCTCTCCCTTTCCCAAAATAATGGATTTTTCGAAGTTCGCGTCTATAATCATCATCATCTTGCACTGTTTCCAGCCACTGGCCGGGTCTGTTAGGAACACAAGCCTCTCCAACGTCTTCTGTCTTCCCACCATCTCTCAGCCTCCACCCTTGTCCAGTCTTCTCCTCTCTTCTTCACGCTTTCTTTCACTCCCTTCAGCCACCTGTCTCTCAGTCTCTTTCCTTCCCACTTCGTCTCGTGTACCCTCCTGGGTATCCTCTTCTCCTCCATTCGTTTTACATGTCCATACCATCTAGGTCTAGATTTCTCTATACCATCCTGTAATGGTTCCTCCATTAATTCTCTGGTCCTCTCATTTCTTATTCTGTCCATCTTTGTAGCTCCAATACTGCTTCTCAAGAACCTCAACTCACTGGCCTGTATTTTGCTCTTCTCCCTTCCTTTCATAACCCAGGTCTCCGAGGCATACGTCAGGATAGGGACATAGTACGTCCGATATACGATCTTTTTGCTGTTCTGAGGGACATCCTTGCTCCATAACATGCTGCTCACGCTCCTCCGGAATGCTTCTGCCTGCCTCCCCCGCTCATTTCTCTATCGTTTCTTCCATTATCTTGTATCAGGCTTCCCAGATACTTGAAACTCTCCACTTCCCTCAGCTGTTCCCCACCAATTGTTATTCCCGTTGTGGTTCTTTCCTTCTTCCTTGTTGTGATCACCATCTCACTCTTATTTATGCTAAATTTCATCCCATATCCTTGAATTATTCCTTCCCACACGTCCAACTGTTCCTGTACCTCCTCCTTGTTTCCCCAAATCATCTGCAAACACCATTGCTTTCATCTTTCCTTCCCTGATTACTTGTGCCACTCGGGTTATTATGTCATCCATCACCACAATGAAAAGTAAAGGTGACAGTGCACTTCCTTGTTTCAGGCAGTTTCTCTGCTCCAACCAGTCCGATCTCTCTCCTCCCACTTTCACACAGCTCACGCTTCCCTTGTACATCTCCTTTATCCTCTTATAGTCCATTTCTCTACTCCTCTATCCTCCAGGGACTTCCATACTTTGTTTCTGCATACACCGTCATATGCTTTCTCAATGTCCAGGAAGGCCATCAATAGATCTGTTCCATACTCATAGTGCTGTTCTTGTAACTGCCTTACAGCAAAAATCACATCCACTGTGGACCTTCCTGCTCTGAAGCCATGTTGTTCTTCCCTCATCCCTCCTTCTATCCTTGCCTAATTCTCCTTTCCAAAACATTCTCAAAGATCTTTGCACGATGACTCATCAGTGTTATTCCCCAATAGTTTCTGCATTCTGTTCTACTACCTTTCTTGAAGATCGGGACAATTATTCCTTTTTTCCATTCCTCTGGGGTCTTCCTTTCCTTCCATGCTGTCCTCATCACTCGGTATAACCATTGTATCCCCACCTCTCCTGCTGCTCTCACAGTCTCCACACTCAACTCATCCACACCCAGTGCCTTCCCTCCTTTCATCTTTCTCACTGCATCTTCCACTTCTTTCCATGTTAAGTCCTTTTTTGTTTGCAGTTAATCTTCCTCTTCCCCGATTTCTTCCTCCTCACCATGGTTTCCATTTGGGTTCAGAAGTTCTTCAAAATATTCTTTCCACATTTTCTTCAGTTCTTCCCTATTTTCTATCTCTTGTCCCCCCCCCCCCTCAATTTCGGAACTAGAAATTTAGAAAAAAAGGGGGTCTTATAGCCAAGTAAATACGGTGTGTAATTTGTAAATATTTGGCAATGGGTGTTGAATCATTACTTGCGATTGTCCAGAGAATGGCTCTATCTCGCAGACTGGTGTATTTTTGTATACATGTATATATATATATATTGTTACGGCTGTGAGTTTGTTTCGTCGCCTCGCCGCGTGAGTCACCGCCGCCTCCGGGCTATGCTCTGCCTCTGTGTATTACCTGCGCCTTATGCAACAGGGCTACTAGGACAAAAGGGATGGTCCAGAATATTCGTGACCCAGCCAGTGATGGAAATCTCGAGAAGCCGTGAATCCTGGACGGGTCTAGAAGCATTCATTGAGTCACCAGCCTGCTATATAAGAGCGACCTGGCCAGCGAGGTCGACAGTGTTTTTTGAGCTAGTGCGTGCTTTTACCTGAGCGACAGTTGTTGGTGACGTGACTTGCGAAACCCTAGTGAAGCTGATTCTCTTGACAGCGAAGGAGTGTGAAGCCTACGGAGGGATTGTATTTGAAGAGTGTGTGTTTACCTAGTGCGACAGAGATATTGTGGTGAATTGCGAAAACACCGGGGGCTGTTTCCCTAGCCAGCGGACAGCGAAGCAGAGTGTAGTGGTGAGTGACTGGCTATCGTAAATAACTGTAGCTTGTGTATTCAAGGAAGTGTTGCAGGTGGTTCCACCGAGGCCACCGGTCCCATTAGGAGGGATTAACTTCTGTGACTTATTGACAAGTGAAAGGCAAGTGTTCCCTACAAGAGGAAACTAGAGTGAGATACTAATTGCTTGTATTTGCTATTTGTGTGGTGTATCTTTCTGGCCCACAATAAAGCTAATACGTTTCTTTATAGGAACAATTTGTGTTGTGCTTCTACCCACCGTAATCCAGCTAACGGAAGTGCCACTAGGGGGTGGCACGCAACAATATTGACACTGAATTTAGATGCATGTACAGAACTATGTTTAACAAGAGTTTAGTGCTTTTCAGTCGGTCATCACGAATGTACCCAAAAGAGATGGGTTATGCCCTAATCCTGAAATAAATTACATGAGATTAATAAAACACTAGGATGACCAGTTTCGATCGTCAAGCGATCATCATCAGATCCATTACACTTAGGCTACAAAATCTATGTTTGAAATACAGGTGAAAATATTTACAATATGTACAATTATTTAGTTGCAGTATTGGTACTGCAACTGTCAGTGTATGCTAAATGCAGTATATATGTTAGGTGAAATGCTAAATGGTGATAGCTATCCGGAGATTGTACTTTAGAGAGATTATATGGTTGTAAACTATGGTTAAACTATAAAATTTTTGGCTAACTACTTATCTGATTGTCTTCCGTATTACAGCTACTCGCAGTTTTCGTGCTCACTGGAACTCGCTGTGCGTTCGACTGCGGTGGTTATCTTAACGACTGGTTTTTCCCTGCCTCCTCCCCCCTGTCCCTACGTGCTGTGGGGAGTGATAGCGATGTGTTTATGTGAGGTGTTGCCAACCTAGATAAGATGTATGTTATTGAATGAGGTGGGTCCACAACTATTACAAGACCGTGGATTGGCCCTCGCCACGCGTGGAGCATAACCCATTCGAACTAAGCATTGACGGTCTTATGAGGACGTCCCGGCACCTTTAATACTGCCGCGAATATGGGCCTTGGTTTATTGCAGAAGCAAAGTACATCGTACACCTGATCCAGATAACATTTACCTATTAAAAACCCCCTAATTTCCCACCTTTTTTTATCTAGCTTGGCTGTGTCGCTAAATTGTGTTTTGTTTCCGACAGGGTGTGTTTTTTAGTAGCGTGAAGAGGGGTGAGCTCTCCATGAACGTGTGTTCATTTAGATTGTTGGGATTGTTTCGTTTGGCTAGGTGTATCTCGATTGCTTCCTTTATGTCAAGAGCTCTGCCTTTCGATTCGTGATGGATTATTTTAAGGTCCGACTCTATGTTGGTAAAGCTGTGCCCTGCGTCACACATATGTTCGCACACGGCTGAATGTGTTCCGTATCTTATCGCATTCCTATGTTCATTATAACGTGTGTCTACTCGCCTTCCACTCTGCCCGATGTAATTAGCTTGACAATCGGTGTCTTGGCACGTTATAGAATATACCCCTGACCTTGAATACGGGTCACGTTTATTTAGATTACTATTTAGGAGGTGCCTAGCGGTTGTGTTTTTCGTCGTGAAAGCTATCTTTATGCCTTGTTTTTTGAATAGGTTAGTGATTTTATATGTATTCGCATTCACATAGTTGAAACGCGCAAATTTTTTCTCATTACTGTCCGGTTTGGGAATCGTTTCATCTTTATTTTTATGTTTGGCTATAATTTGATTTATTTTGCTTGGCGAGAAGTTGTTTTCCTTTGCTATTTGCATAATAGTTCTTATTTCCTTATTATAGTTGTCTTTTGACATGGGTATGTTTAAAGCTCTGTGCACCATTGAATTGAAACCCGCTAGTTTGTGCGTACTGGGGTGATTAGACTGATTGTCGATTGCATGCGAGGTTTGTGTTGCTTTCCGGAATATGGAATATGAAAGGTCGTTGTCTTTACGTTCAATAGTTATATCGAGATAATTTATTTTCCGGTCTATTTCGGATTCCTTAGTGAATTTGATAGAGTGGTGAAGGCTATTAATGGATTGGAGAATTGTTTCTTCGCTTGTTAGTTCAGTATCGTAGATGCAAATTACATCATCTACGTATCTTTTCCATATTACTATTCCCTTTGTTGATGTCTTTTCTAAGAACGAATTTTCTAGTGCATTGATGAAGATGTCAGCGATTAACCCACTTAGTGGCGATCCCATTGCTAGGCCTTCTCTCTGTGTGTATATTTTATTGTCGAATTGAAACACAATCTCTTCAATTTCTTTTACCGAATTGTTGGATTTTAAGTTGTTTTCGATAGTGTTGATTGCTTCAATAATCGGAATATTGGTGTACATGTTAGTTACGTCGAAGTATACTAGCCTGAAGCTAGGTTTCATTTGTAGGGTGTTCAATGCTGTTACTAGTTCTGTTGTGTTCTTTACAGAGTTGTTTTTGTCGTTGGAAAGACGGCATTTTAAGATTTTTAGTAACTCTTTGCTGATTTTGTAATTAGGGGCATTCCAACAATTGACTATTGGTCTCATTGGGCATTCCTTTTTGTGTATTTTTGGTTGTCCCCTCAATGACGGTATTTTCGGGTTCATGTTTATTAGTTTTGATTTTTCGGCTTTGGTCAGTATGTATTCTGTTTCTTTTAGCGCACTTTTTATTTGTTTTTGGAATTTGTTGGTGGGGTCTTTTGTTAATTCCTTGATTTCGTTGTTGTTTAGGAATTCGACTGTTTTTTCAATGTATTCTGTTTTGTTCAAAATTACTGTAGTGTTTCCCTTATCTGCTTTTGTGATGATTAAGTCATGTTCTTTTATTTTTTGTTTCAACGACTTTATTTCTTTGAGCTGTTTGTTGTTTTGAATGTTATTGCTATCGCCCTCTCGTTTGAGGATTTTTTTTGGCTTCGTTGGTGGCGAGATTTTTGGTTAATTCCCTGTCTTCTGCTGGGAGCCAAACGAAACGAAACAATCCCAACAATCTAAATGAACACACGTTCATGGAGAGCTCACCCCTCTTCACGCTACTAAAAACACACCCTGTCGGAAACAAAACACAATTTAGCGACACAGCCAAGCTAGATATAAAAAAGGGGGGAAATTAGGGGGTTTTTAATAGGTAAATGTTATCTGGATCAGGTGTACGATGTACTTTGCTTCTGCAATAAACCAAGGCCCATATTCGCGGCAGTATTAAAGGTGCCGGGACGTCCTCATAAGACCGTCAACGCTTAGTTCGAATGGGTTATGCTCCACGCGTGGCGAGGGCCAATCCATGGTCTTTACTAGTTGTGGACCCACCTCATTCAATAACATACATCTTATCTAGGTTGGCAACACCTCACATAAACACATCGCTATCACTCCCCTCAGCACGTAGGGACAGAGGGGAGGAGGCAGGGAAAAACCAGTCGTTAAGATAACCACCGCAGTCGAACGCACAGCGAGTTCCACTGAGCACGAAAACTGCGAGTAGCTGTAATACGGAAGACAATCAGATAAGTAGTTAGCCAAAAATTTTATAGTTTAACCATAGTTTACAACCATATAATCTCTCTAAAGTACAATCTCCGGATAGCTATAACCATTTAGCATTTCACCTAACATATATACTGCATTTAGCATACACTGACAGTTGCAGTACCAATACTGCAACTAAATAATTGTACATATTGTAAATATTTTCACCTGTATTTCAAACATAGATTTTGTAGCCTAAGTGTAATGGATCTGATGATGATCGCTTGACGATCGAAACTGGTCATCCTAGTGTTTTATTAATCTCATGTAATTTATTTCAGGATTAGGGCATAACCCATCTCTTTTGGGTACATTCGTGTTGACCGACTGAAAAGCACTAAACTCTTGTTTACTAAGGCAACACTGAAAATATGGCTTCAAACACCACAAAGAACTATGTTTATATGCTGTTCTGTAAATATGTTGTTCTAACTTGGGTTATGAAAGGTAGGGAGAAGAACAAAATACAGGCCAGTGAGATGAGGTTCTTGAGAAGCAGTATTGGAGCTACAAAGATGGACGGAATAAGAAATGAGAGGACCAGAGATTTAATGAAGGAGGAACCATTACAGGATGGTATAGAGAAATCTAGACTTAGATGGTATGGACTTGTAAAACGAATGGAGGAGAAGAGGATACCCAGGAGAGTACACGAGACGAAGTGGGAAGGAAAGAGACCGAAAGGAAGACCGAGAGACAGGTGGCTGAAGGGGGTGGAAGAAAGCGTGAAGAAGAGAGGAGAAGACTGGACAAGGGTGGAGGCTGAGAGATGGTGGGAAGACAGAAGACGTTGGAGAGGCTTGTGTTCCAAACAGACCCGGCCAGTGGCTGGAAACTGTGCAAGATGATGGTGATGACCTAAACCACCAGTGTACAGCAATTACAACCTGAGATATAGTTGCTTAAATGGAAGAAACTCTCGAAATAAACTACGCTGACTATTACCTCATAACTTCAGCCGATTTCAGTGACCCAGTGCACAAGAGATCCCTGGAGTGTTGTTACACATAAACCAACAGTGTTCAGCAATTACAGTCTGAGATATGGGTGATTGAATGAAGAAAAAGGTGGAAAATATTAGGAAAAAATTGTTTTAATATAACTCAAGTAAGGTGAGAGTTAGTTGGTTTTATATGACCGATGACATATCTGGGCATATACAGTGGAATCTCGTTAGCACGTTCTCGGTTACGACGTTTTCCCGTTTAGCGCGATGATTTTCTCAAGTCCCAGTCCCAATTCTACAAAATACATGTTGATATATCCCCTTAATACGTTCTCTATTCCCGCTTACAACGATCAAATTTCCGTTGACTATTTGTTAGTGAACCGTATTTTATTCCTATTTCATTATAAAATTCGGCTTCTGGAAAACACGGCGCGATATTGCCTCATATTCTCTGCTAGTTATTGACAGTGTAGATGATTTCATTGTGTTTGACGGGGTAGAAGCGGCTATAGCTATGACGCAACACAGGTGACGTGTCTCTCTCCCGCCGCCCTTTCTCAAGTCCCTATCCTACTAAATTCATGTTGATATATCCCCTTAATACGTTCTCTATTCCTGCTTACAACGATCAAATTTCCGTTGAACTATTTGTTAGTGAACCGTATTTTATTCTTATTTCATTAAAAAATTCGGCTTCTGGGAAACACGACGCGATATTGCCGCATATTCTCTGATAGTTATTGACAGTGTAGATGATTTTATTGTGTTTGACGGCGTAGAAGTGGCTATAGCTATGACGCAACTCAGGTGACGTGTCTCTCACTCGCTGCCCTCCACCCCTTCCCTTTGTTTATTTCTCACGTAGGCGCATTATTGTCTTCGTATTCCGCACTATTGTCTTCTAGTTCTTAGTGTTCACGTCCAGTTATGACCTATTTTATTGCGTGTTTCATAATGGATAAGAAGAAAGTACAGCAGATAACTAATGATGAGAAGATGAAATACATTCGAGACGTGGAATGCAATCCTCACATGAAGCGTGTGGATATAGCGCGAAAGTGGAACATTCCTCCATCTACACTGAACACGATTCTCGGCAAATGGAAGGAAATCGAACGTGCATTTGAAGAAGGAATGAGCGGCAAAAGGAAACGTGTGCGAGAGAGACAGTTTTCTCAACTAGAAAGCACTTTATTGAAGTGGTTCAAGCAAGCCCGTGCTTCAAACATATGCGTGCGCGGTCGCCGGCGATAGAGCCGTCACTGGCGGAGCGCGAGAGCGAGAATGTCCTTGCTAAGCAGAAATAAAGACCCTGTATTATACTGTAGTGTAGAGGTACAGTAATTCATTTTTATATTATTTATTCCGTGTAAATTACTGATAACCTATGTTTATGTCGTGACTGCAGTAGTGCATACAATCACTAAGATCGGCGATTTGACGTCCATATATACGCCGCGTTCTTTCTTATACGTTGTAAATGCAGTATGGCGTTTTTCGGTAGTACGTTTTCCCGCATATGACGTCGAAATTTTTCAGTCCCTTGAAAAACGTACTAACGAGATTCCACTGTATACAGTACCTATCATTTAGAAAACGAATTGAGAAATCTGCCCGGTAGAACATCCGGAGTGACTGGCTGTAGTTTTCATAAATTTTTAATTATTTCAGTAGTATAGATCCGTCCTGCGATGCTCACAAGCGACCGATCGTGACAAATGAGCATTCAAATGAAAGAGAATAGTCATTAGCAGTGACAAATTGCACTCTATTTTCATAAATATCTATAGTTTCTTTAAAAAGTGACTTCAAAAAATGTACGAAGTGTGCGATTTTTAGAAACTTTTGAATACGCTCCATAATTGCTGTCCACCTCACATTTTGGCCGCTGTGACACCTGTTTCATGTAATTGTATCATTCTGAGGCCTTTCCTTTAACATTTTGCATGGATTTCAGAAACGGTAAATCAAAGAAATGAGTACTCAAATCGTAGTCTATAATTTCATAAATATCGAATAATCGGTGAGTGTTATGATCCAATTTTCAGTGATTGTCTTCTTAAGTCAGGGAACGTAGAACTTGGAATTCTAACTGTAATGTAAACTGTGTTCTATAATCATTTGTTTGAAATAAAAACATAACCTTTCTTCTTAAGTCTCTCATTATAAACCTATTGGGGAAAGTGTGGTTTATGAGCATGCGAGATTTCCTGCACAGGTCCACTAGTTCTTTTAATATCAATTGTTGTTGTTGTTGTTTCATTTAAGGGACTTGGACATCCCAATCATTTAGCCCCATGAGTGTGTGTGTTTGTATAGAATTTGTCTGATAACCTGTGTTCTTGTGGTGTCTGTATTAATCATATGAGGATTGGGAAGGAAGTGGCTGTAGCCTAAGTTAGGAACCATTCTGGCATGGGAAACCAGGGTAGTTAAGGTGGTCATCAAACCCACCTCTTCTCAGTTTTGCATCACGTGGCTGAGTACTTGTTCCAGCATTCAGACTAAAATGAAATTTCTTGTCAGAGGTGGGAATCTAATCCAGACCTCGGGGGGGCAACAGCCAAGAATGCTAGCCACTATACCACGAGGTGGTCATGTCAATTAAAGAATGATGGGTGCTAAATTTTCAAAATGTTGCTAACCCCTTCAGTTGCGAAATGAGTTGACACTCTTGGTTTTTCCAAATTGAGAAATGACATTAAAGTGGAACTGGAGTCTTATCTTCATCATAAGGTGTTCTATGAGGCACTTGTATATTAGCATGCTTAAAACTGTTCACTTTTGTTTCAGGTCATGGATTTGAAACTTACCGTTGATGGATTAGAAAAGGAACGTGACTTTTATTTTGGAAAGCTTCGGGATATAGAATTAATGTGTCAAGAAGATGACAATGAACAAAATCCCATTGTACAGAAAATTTTGGACATACTTTATGCCACAGAGGTAAGCAAATTGGTACGTCATACCCATTTGTGTGTAAAAACAAATGGAGATTTTCTTTTTCTTATTTTATAGAATCCAAGTAGCTTTTGTGTAGCATAATGAGTAGCCTGGAGTTGACAACAATGTAGTGTTGTTTATAATGGTTCTACATTTCACATCTGGCCTATACACAGGAGTGGTCAAAAGTTCATTTGGGTTTGTTGTACAGATCTATGCTAAAACTGAACATTCCTTGAAACAAAACAGGGAGCCGATGTACAAGGTGTTTTGGAAAGGTATGCCCAAAATAATGAGCATGATAGTAGCGAGCAAATATTGTAATTTGACATTTCAGATGTTGGGTTCATTCCTCCTAGGTGCACCAACGTGATGAATGGATCCCCTTAAACGAGACAATCATTTTGTCCTTCGATGGCCTATTTGTACATACAACCTGGTCTAACATTCCGCCACTGTTATGTTCATCAGAGCATTTGTTTTGAATGCTGCACACTTAGTCATTGTAATGTGTTAATTAGTGCAGAAATGATCAAGTTAAAATTAAGTAACAGACACTGAACACTAGTTTTATTTTCCCTACCACAATGCAAGGTGGTTTTAACCCTCTTTGTGCTGTTTATCTTATATTTGTAGTTTTCTGTAGGCATTTGTCCGTGAGGTTCCAAGGTTGCCTGTGCGGTGTCTACTTTTTTTCCTTGGAAGCCTGTTACACAATAGGCTTGAGTTTGTATTCACACCCTCCCTTAGCGCTTACCCAATCACGCACGTTCCCGACAAAATTGTGGTGCAGTTGTTTTCTTCTTGTTGAAGTTTTCTGCCTACAGATGTATCTAAGAACTTTCTACAGCTGGAAACGTAGTGTTTCTTCGAATATGACTCTTAGATGTCCTTAATTTAAACTAAAAATTGATTTTTACATTAAAAAAATTGAAAAATCGAACAATTATAAGAATAACATCCAAGATGCAGGATTTATTTTACGAACATAATGTATGAAAGAATGAGGTATTGGTTATAAAACAAAGCATAAATAATGATTCTAACGTTCAAAATGTGGTATTTATGATTTGTTTTCAAATAGTCTGCATGATCATTGAAAATGGCTTGGCATTCTTGGCAAGTATTTCAGGAAATGGCTTGGCACTAAGAGGGTTAATGACCAATCATCACTTCGATACTCTGCTGATCCTGTGTGGGGTGAGCCAACTCCTTAACTGCAGTATAGCCTGCCTGCAATAATTCCAGTATTTATTTTCCATTTTCACAGGTTTCTGTTTTACAAAGGATTGTGTTTTGATAAAACAATATACAAATTAATATGTTCGCATAGGATTACAATGAAGGAACAATTTAAAATAAGTTTGTAAATTTTATAAAGTAGGTTCATATGTATTGTACTGTATTATTGTATTTTCAACTTACGTATAGTAATTTCAGTTTTTTTCCTTATTTCTTTGTTCTCACGTATCTTTCAAAGTGCATTGTCGTGACTTCTTTACAACAGAACATTGTGTGATATTTGCATCCTGCATTTACTCCAGGAGATCTGGAACATTCTTGAAGCTGCAAATTCCTGAAGGTCACTCACAACTGATAGTGCAGTGCGTATTTTTAGCTCCCTTTTGTTAACATTCGTCGTCGTCCTTTTTTTCGAGACCTTTACACCTACTGTTTTCGGCAGCAATTGTCTTCGAATGGCAAGTTCATTCTCAAAGTTGACATCCTCAGCTTCAGATGGCAGATTTCCTTGCTTACGAGATTGGAAATTTACTGTAATGTCTTGTGTATCCACCGATGCTTGTGCAGGAAAAAAACTTGAAGGAATTACTTCATCACTGTTTCAGGGAGAAGTTACTTCTTGGCCTGATGGATCCAGCTAACAGCATTTAAGACAATAATCTGTTTTAACAAGCTGAGAAACATTGACACAGGAGTCTACCATATTTGCTCGCGTATATCTCGCAATTTTTTGACCGAAAATATGTGTGAAAATTTTCGGTGCGAGATATACGCGGGGAATGACCGTATTCCCGAAAAAACACAAAATTTGCGATGTAACTGTAGGCCTGCTTGCGCAACTGTTGTGGCTCGCTAATCGCTAATTCGAACGTGTCTCAAGGCGGTGAATTTAGCCAACCGCGGTCGAAGACGCGGCGAACGATGTACAGCGTGCTAACACTCACGCTGCGCCGTATACTTGCACGCGGCAGAGCTCTGATGCGACGCAAGGCGTAAAGACTAAATCATTGAGATTCGAGAAGACTGAACTGCGTTTCTCTGCGATGTAACAGTAGGCCTACTTGAGGAACTGTTGTGGCGCGGTAATCGCTAATTCGAACATGTCTCAAGGCGGCGAATTAAGCCAACTGGGGCTGAAGACGCGGCGAACGATGTACAGTGTGCTAACACTCACGCGGCCGAGCTCTGATGCGACGCAATGCGTAAAGACTAAATCATTGAGATTCGAGAAGACTGAACTGCGTTTCTCTGCGATGTAACAGTAGGCCTACTTCCGCAATTGATGTGGCGCGCTAATCGCTAATTCGAACGTGTCTCAAGGAGGTGGATTTAGCCAGACGCGGCGAACGATGTACAGCGTGCTAACACGCTGCGCCGTATACTTGCACGCGGCCGAGCTCTGATGCGACGCAATGCGTAAAGACGAAATCATTAAGATTAGAGGACTGAACTGCATTTCTCTGCGATGTAACAGTAGGTCTACTTGCGCAACTTATGTGGCGCGCTAATCGCTAATTCGAACGTGCCTCAAGGCGGCGAATTTAGCCAACCGCGGTCGAAGACTGACGATGTACAGCGTGCTAACACTCACGCTGCCCTGTATGCTTGCACGCGGCGCCTCTATCCCTAATCGGCTCGTATCGAAGTTCGGATCAACTCGTTGTTGCTCGCTCTTCCTGTTAGTAACGCTTCGGGTAAGTTCCTGGACAATGACGACTTTTGTGGCGTGCTAAATCGAACATGTTTCTACCTCAAGGTTATTACGGTCATTTATATGATGGTGTCAGTAATGAACGCGAGATATATGCGAGTACTTTTTTCCCCCTGGAATTTCAAATAAAAAAATGGGGTGCGAGATATAGGCGGGGGCGATATATACGCGAACAAATACGGTATTTATTAACAAGTGACTGCAGTACACATTTCCTATAAAAGAATTTGATTGTATAAATTACACCTTGATTCATAAGGTGTGTAATTGAAGTTGTTGGGTGGGGGGAGAATAGGCTAGCTTCACATTAGACAAATCAATCTTTGGATGATCGGTTGTGTTGTCCATGAACAAACTGATGTTACGACCTCGACGTTTCATTGTTCCATTAAAAGAAAGGAGCCCCTCTTCCATCAAAGCATTGGTTATCCAGACTTTTTTATTACATTGCCAATTGACTGGGAGGGAATTACGATCCAGGTGTCGGAAGGGCCTGGGGCATGCTGATTTTCCAATCACTATAGGCTTTCCAATTTCACCAGTCATGTTGGCACAGATAAATAACGTAAGTCTTTCTTTAGACAGCTTGCCACCTGTGCATTTACCACCACGTACAGTCAGTGTCTTTGTAGGAACACTCTAAAACAATTAACCTGGTTCATCACCATTATACACATTTCTAGGTTCAGGTCCCGTGACTAGATCTCGATTTTTCCCTTTCCAGTCCGCTTCTATCTGCACATCATCATTTGCTTGACCACACACAACATTAAAAACAATGTTATGGCGATGTTTGAAACTCTCAAGCTACCCATTAGACGCTTCGAAATCGTGCTTGCCTAACTTCTTTGCTGTCTCTAAGAGTTCAATCTGTATCAATGGTCGAGAAATAAGGAATTCCTTTTGAGCACTCGCTAACGAACCACACGAAAACAGCAAGATTTATTTAATCATAGTCCATTGATTGTGTGATGCGTTTCAAATGTCCTGCTGTTCCCATTACCCACTCATCTTTAATTTTAATTTTGTTCTTCAAAATTTCATTAATTTGAGTTTTTCCCACTTTAAACTACACAGTTAGCTGGTTGGTTTCTTTTTTTGTTTTTCAATAACTTCAATTTCTCCTCCAGTGTATTTACAGGGTGTCTACCGGTAACGAAAGTAACGAAAAAGTAACGAATTTTACAAATGGGTAACGAAAAAGTAACGAATTTTACATAAGGGTAACGAAAATTTTCCGAAGGCGGATTGAATCATTTAAACTCGCGCCTCTAGGCTCAGAGATTGGGATGGAGCGAGTTTCACGCAAGCGGCGCCGATTGCATAAGCTATACTTCCCCGTGCCCGACCTCCAGGAAATGCATACTGAGGATACATCGTTCAGCGTATATTTTCGGCATCAAGATGACTTGTTGGTTTTGTGTGAAATACTTACCTGTGTTATTAGGAAACCTGACTTTTCGCGAGACGTTTATTCGCGAAAACTTCTGAAATGAATCAGAAACCTCGCATTTCTCGCATTTATTTGGAGACTATGTAAAATTGAAGTCCAGAAATAACGCGAAATAATTTAATGTCGCAATCTTGCGAAATGTTACCGTTTCGAAAAAGGATTTTGAAAAAGCTTCGAAATGCATAGGCTATAACTTATTTTAAAAATCTGTCTCGTAAATTTGCGACATCCAGTATGGTTAATTCGAAATTCCGTTATATGTCGATTTTTCCTTCGACCTTTGGTTCCATCGGATATATTATAATCTAACCGGTTATTTCGAAAACTTGTATAGCTTGTATAATTCGTGATTCGCATTCGAAAGAAAACGTGTCCTTTAGTCGTATTATTCGTGCAATCCTCTCAGAATAATTCTTAATATTTGATACCGACTCAAGACGGCCGGCTGACCGCACGACTTGCCTGCGGGAATCTCGTCAAATGGACCGAGATCGACGTCAGTAGCGTAAAATCATAAAACCCGTCCCCTATCGTGAACTTGTGACCACGAGGACCGCGGGAATCCCGTCAAAGATGATTGGGCACCAATCACGAAACATTCCGAACCTACTCGCCACTTTTCCCATGACCGTATACTTAAAAGCGTACGGAGAGCGAGAAGTGCATCAACCCACTTAGAAATGACAGCCTACGTAGCGTCGCGATACTAATTTCTCCTCGTGATCCACCCTGAACTGATGAGCTCCCAACCACAGCATAGGGACAGCAGGAATCACGGCGCCGGCCATACAACTTGTCCATAACTACTCGTGAATTTTAACCATGCCCAACCCTGAGCTTGCATCCACCATTCAGTCAGGACGAATAGACAATCGTTCAACGGCCGGGTGCGGCGCGGTATGCATAATATCGCGAGGACAACGTGAATCTCGTAAAACGGCCGAGAGCGGCAGCGATTGCGATACATCGCGTTATTTCTCCGCATTCAATGACGAGGAAAACTGGATTCATGTCAAACGGACAGCAAGTGGCGCCGATTGCCTAATAATGTTATATTTTCTCGTGCCCGACCTCAAGGACAATGGAAATCTCGTCGAACGACTAAAAGTGACACTTATTATCTAAATCGCGATATTTATCCGTGTTCTATCGCGAAAACTACGGGAATCTCGACAAACGGGTGAGAAAAGCGCCGATCGTGTAACATCTCGAAATTTCTCCATACTTGACTGCGAAGACAGAATTCCGTTACAATCACATAACGTTCCATAAATTTATTCGTGATCTACCGCGGGGACAAAGGTAACTAAAATTAACTAAAAGGTAACTAAAAGGTAGCTAAAAAGTAACTAATTTTTACTTCATCCTTACAGTAGACACCCTGATTTAGAAATCATAGTCGCTGAATTATTAGTACATACTACAGTACAGTAAAAGGACCACTCAAGTTCACAGTTTTCTTCCACTTCTGCCTCTATTCTCAAAATCATGCGTAAAGCAATTTTAAAATATTTTAGATTTTAATATCAAATGTATTTTTTAAGAATTTTAGGACATATCATATTTTAATGTTACTGCACTATACAGTGTATAACTGAAATTGCTATGGCTGAAAAAGGTTTATGATAAACCGAAACGTGTACCGTCGAATGGGAACATAAGATCTCTTTTTCAAAGAACTTGTTCTGAACAGTGGGTAAATTTGTAACAATTGTTACCTCTATTCTCACTTTTCCGAAGAAGACTGTTTACTGGTATATTACAGGAGGATTGGGATATCACATTCCATTGTGATATTGTTAGCCTAAAACAGTACCTCGTAAGTCAAGTTTTGGCCATATTGAGAATTGAATATTAAAATTCATGGCAAAAATAGCTTCTTCCTAGAGTAACCACCTAAGTCTTTAACAATAAATTTCCCTCAGATATTTATTTTTTGACTTACTCTAGGAGGGTAAAGCTATTTTTGACATGAATTTTAATTAAATTCACAAAGAAATTTGATAAACTGGTCGGTGTTTCGCCCCAGAGTACCAATGGGCTCTTCAGTTGGTTATGGTACACCTCACCAAGACGCGTGGCTAATACATACTGAGAAGGCCGCTGCAAGGCACAAAATGTCGCCACGAGCAGTGCCAATGTACTACGGAAGTCAATACTCCCTTTCAAAAATAGTGTTAGCTTACCTTGCTAATCATCATCATCATCATCATTTCCCCTTATCCAGCTCCTGCCGGGTCGGGGTATTTATGGCACTTCTCCACTTTCCTCTTTCCTTCCACCATTCTTCTTCCACGATCTTGTCCCAGTCCAGATTTCTTTTTCTTACGCCGTTCTTCACTGAATCCATCCACCTTGTTCTAGGTCTTCCTCTTGGTCTCTTACCCTTGCACTTCGCCTCCAGCATCTGTCTTGGTATTCTATTTTCCTCCATCCTCTTTACATGTCCAAACCACCTTAGTTTATTCTTCTCAATTCTCTCATTTAGTTTTCCCATCCCAACTTCCTTCCTAACATCTTCATTCCTCACTCTGTCTTTCCTTGTCTTTCCTATCATACTTCTTAGGAATTTCATTTCACTGGCTTGGATTCTACTCTCTTGCCTGCTTGTCAGGGTCCAAGTCTCAGCTGCATAAGTTAATATGGGTACATAGTACACTTTATACATTACCTCCTTGCTTTTCCTTGGTACTTCCTTATCCCAAACAAGTTTTCTTACACTTTGATAGAATGCATTGCTCTGCTGTACCCTCCTGCCAATCTCCATGTCCAACCTACCAGTTTGCATCAATTCACTTCCTAGGTATTTGAACGTGTCCACAATTTCCAAACTCTGACTTCCAATTTTCACAGTGCCCTTTCCTTGTCTTTCCCCTCTTGTCATCACCATAGTCTTGCTTTTCTCTATACTGATTTTCAGGCCATACTTCTGAATATTTTCGTTCAGTGCATCTAGTTGTTTTTGCACTTCTTCGGTGTTCCTTCCCCAGACCACAATATCGTCTGCAAATAATAGTAACTTCATTTCTTTATGTCCATATGCTTCCTTTGTTTCCTTTACAATTTCATCCATTACCATTATGAATAAAAGAGGTGACAGCACACTCCCCTGTCTTAGTCCAGTCTTGTTCCTAAACCAATCTGTCTTTCCAACTGGGGTCAGTACCCTGCTAACACAGTTGGTGTACATTGCTTGCACCATTTCCAACATTTCTCTTCCCAGTCTCTTCTTAACCATGGTTTCCCATACCTTCTCTCTGGGGACACTATCATATGCCTTTTCTAGATCTATGAAAGTCATGATCAAATCCTCTCCATATTCCCAATTCTTTTCCATCACCTGCCTCAAGCTAAAGATTGGGTCCACTGTGGATCTTCCACTCCTGAAGCCATACTGGTCCTCTTGCAACTCTCCTTCCACCTTTCTTCTCATTCTTCTTTCTAATATCCTTTCCAGTATTTTTACTATCTGTGATATGAGGGTGATCCCTCTATAGTTATCACACACCTTCTTGTCCCTCTTCTTAAACACTGGTATTATTAGCCCTTTCTTCCAGTCTTCTGGTACACATTTCCATTTCCACACACACTTTAGCAGTCGATACAGCCATTGCATACCAACAGGTCCAGCAGCCTTTATCATTTCTACACTGACTTCATCCACCCCTGTTGCTTTTCCCATCTTCATTTTCTGTACTGCTAATTCCACCTCCAGCATTGTTATATCATCTTCTGTTATAGAGTCGTCAGGTTGTGTCACTTCCATCTCACCAGTACCATTGCTCACATTCAATAGCTTATCGAAATACTCCTTCCATCGTCCCTTTATCTCTTCTGGGTGTGTTAACAACTCTCCATCTTCCTTTTTCACTAGCTTTGTAGTAACTCTTTCTTTCCTCTTACTTCTTAGAAGCCCATACAGCATCCTTTTACTGCCACTTACATCTGTTTCCATTCTTCGTGTAAATTCTTCCCAACTTTTCTTCTTTTCTTCTCCTACCAATTTCTTACACCTCCGTTTGCTGTCGTGATACTTCCTTTTGCTTTCTTCTGTTTGATCTCGGTTCCATTCTTTCCATGCAGACTTCTTTTCTTTCACTGCTTTCCTCACTTCCTCATTCCACCACGGTGTCTCCTTCTCTTTCACTCTTGTTGACGTCCTACCACAAGCACTCTCTGCTGCACCAACAAATGCCTTTTTAAAGTGAGACCATTCCTCTTCTATGTTTTCCACTTCAGTAACTGGGATTTGTTGCTTCAATCTCTCCTGAAAATCTTCCTGTACAGTTTTGTCTTTCAATTTCCATACTTTTATTTTACTTTCTCTGATCTCCTTTAGGTTTTCCAATTTTTCCCATCTAAATTTTGCCACCACAGCTCTATGGTCCCCATCAAATGCTTCTCCTGGTAAAGCTGTCACATCTATCAGCTTTCTGCGATTAGTCCTTTCCACCAGAAAGTAGTCAATTACTGATTTTGTTCTTCTATCGCCCCAACCATATCTCGTAATTTTCCTGCTGTTTTTCTTCCGAAACCATGAATTACCCACTATCAGTCCATTCCTTTCACAAAAGTTTACAAGTTCCTCTCCTTCCCGGTTCTTTTTCCCATATCCATATGGTCCAATGACTTCTTCCTTTCCTTGTCTCTCGTTTCCGACTTGTGCATTCATATCTCCCATGATCACCACTTCTACATCTGAAATTACTCTTTCTACATCCTCCAGGAATACTTCAATATCTTCTTCTCTGTTTCCAGTCTGTGGTGCATACACTTGTATGAAGTCCATCACGTCATTTTTCATCTTCATTCTAATTTTCATTATTCTGTCACTCACACACTCGACCACTTCAACATACTCCTCCAGTTGTTTCGAGGTTATCAGTCCCACGCCATTTTTGGCCTCTTGGCCACCACTCCAGTATAATGTATATCCTTTCCTCAATTTCTTCCTTCCTTTACCTTTCCATTTCACTTCACTCAGCCCCATCAATCCAACATTCTCCCTCTCCATGAAGTCTACCACCTCCTCCACCTTGCCTGTCAGGGTCATGACATTCATGATTCCCACTTTCATTTCGGTTACTGGTCGCCCATTTCTCACAGTTCCCCCAGTACCAAAAGAACTGCGCGTCGCCTGCAGGGTACGCCCTAACCTTTTCCGATTCATTCGAAGTGCCATTTCCATTTTAGGCTATTATTACGATGGGGTCGCCACTCCCAAAGGCATTTTATGAAGCTACTGCCAGCTATTATACAGGCCGCCCCTAACATGGGAAACAGACGCCCTTGCAGCCGCCCCTAACCTGGGAAACAGACGCTGCCGATTGATGCTGTACTCTTACTATTCCCTGAGTACTGGGTTGCCTCTTCCGCAATCTCCACCGTTCCGAAGTCCATCTTCTCCGCTGCAGATTCCGTTGAGGTCTTCGCACGTAACCCTGTGCACGGGGCCTATGTTATACCCCATAGGACTGGGTCCTCACCAGAACTTAGCCGGTACTGTAGTTCCATGGTATATTACAGTACCGTTGCCCACCCCCGCGACGTGGACGCGCCTGGCAAGAGTTATCCATGTAGCCAATTAAAATTGCCTCATGGACCGGGTTAAGGAGCTGTCTAAATCCAGCCTCCAAGGCTAATCCATATTGGAAATATCTGTTCCCAAAGGAAACAGGATGTTAAATTGTCCGATTGAGCTATGTACATTATCAATTTCACAAAAAAAATTAAAATGATAAAATGGTCTGGCTAGCTGGGGCGAAACGCTGGCAACTGTTTTGAGTTAGCCAGACCATTTTATCAAATTTCTTTGTGAATTTGTTAATGTATATAGCTCAATCGGACAATTTAACATCCTGTTTCCTTGGGGAACAGATATTTCCAATACAAATTTTAATAAACAATTCTCAGTCTGGCCAAACTTGACCTACGAGGTACCACTTTTAGACTAACGCTATGTAGCATGCGGGCTAAGTCCTTGAGGCCAAATAGAGATAATGCTTCCTAAAACTTCGGTGCAAGTACAGTACGTGTTATAGATAAAATAATCCATCTTAGTCTGGTTATTTACGCCTCATCATCATCATCATCATTTCCCCTTATCCAGCTTCTGCCGGGTCGGGGTATTTATGGCACTTCTCCACTTTCCTCTTTCCTTCCACCATTCTTCTTCCACGATCTTGTCCCAGTCCAGATTTCTTTTTCTCACGCTGTTCTTCACTGAATCAATCCACCTTGTTCTAGGTCTTCCCCTTGCTCTCTTACCCTTGCACTTCGCCTCCAGCATCTGTCTTGGTATTCTATTTTCCTCCATCCTCTTTACATGTCCAAACCACCTTAGTTTATTCTTCTCAATTCTCTCATTTAGTTTTCCCATCCCAACTTCCTTCCTAACATCTTCATTCCTCACTCTGTCTTTCCTTGTCTTACCTATCATACTTCTTAGGAATTTCATTTCACTGGCTTGGATTCTACTCTCTTGCCTGCTCGTCAGGGTCCAAGTCTCAGCTGCATACGTTAATATGGGTACATAGTACATTTTATACATTACCTCCTTGCTTTTCCTTGGTACTTCCTTATCCCAAACAAGTTTTCTTACACTTTGATAGAATGCATTGCTCTGCTGTACCCTCCTGCCAATCTCCATGTCCAACCTACCAGTTTGCATCAATTCACTTCCTAGGTATTTGAACGTGTCCACAATTTCCAAACTCTGACTTCCAATTTTCACAATGCCCTTTCCTTGTCTTTCCCCTCTTGTCATCACCATGGTCTTGCTTTTCTCTATACTGATTTTCAGGCCATACTTCTGAATATTTTCGTTCAGTGCATCTAGTTGTTTTTGCACTTCTTCGGTGTTCCTTCCCCAGACCACAATATCGTCTGCAAATAATAGTAACTTCATTTCTTTATGTCCATATGCTTCCTTTGTTTCCTTTACAATTTCATCCATTACCATTATGAATAAAAGAGGTGACAGCACACTCCCCTGTCTTAGTCCAGTCTTGTTCCTAAACCAATCTGTCTTTCCAACAGGGGTCAGAACCCTGCTAACACAGTTGTTGTACATTGCTTGCACCATTTCCAACATTTCTCTTCCCAGTCTCTTCTTAACCATGGTTTCCCATACCTTCTCTCTGGGGACACTATCATATGCCTTTTCTAGATCTATGAAAGTCATGATCAAATCCTCTCCATATTCCCAGTTCTTTTCCATCACCTGCCTCAAGCTAAAGATTGGGTCCACTGTGGATCTTCCACTCCTGAAGCCATACTGTTCCTCTTGCAACTCTCCTTCCACCTTTCTTCTCATTCTTCTTTCTAATATCCTTTCCAGTATTTTTACTATCTGTGATATGAGGGTGATCCCTCTATAGTTATCACACACTTTCTTGTCCCCTTTCTTAAACACTGGTATTATTAGCCCTTTCACCCAGTCTTCTGGTACACATTTCCGTTTCCACACACACTTTAGCAGTCGATACAGCCATTGCATACCAACAGGTCCAGCAGCCTTTATCATTTCTACACTGATCTCATCCACCCCTGTTGCTTTTCCCATCTTCATCTTCTGTACTGCTAATTCTACCTCCAGCATTGTTATATCATCTTCTGTTATAGAGTCGTCAGGCTGTGTCACTTCGATCTCACCAGTACAATTGCTCACGTTCAATAGCTTATCGAAATACTCCTTCCATCGTCCCTTTATCTCTTCCGGGTGTGTTAACAACTCTCCATCTTCCTTTTTCACCAGCTTTGTAGTAACCCTTTCTTTCCTCTTACTTCTTAGAAGCCCATACAGCATCCTTTTACTGCCACTTACATCTGTTTCCATTCTTCGTGTAAATTCTTCCCAACTTTTCTTCTTTTCTTCTCCTACCACTTTCTTACACCTCCGTTTGCTGTCGTGATACTTCCTTTTGCTTTCTTCTGTTTGATCTCGGTTCCATTCTTTCCATGCAGACTTCTTTTCTTTCACTGCTTTCCTCACTTCCTCATTCCACCACGGTGTCTCCTTCTCTTTCACTCTTGTTGACGTCCTACCACAAGCACTCTCTGCTGCACCAGCAAATGCCTTTTTAAAGTGGGACCATTCCTCTTCTACATTTTCCACTTCAGTAACTGGGATTTGTTGCTTCAATCTCTCCTGAAAATCTTCCTGTACAGCTTTGTCTTTCAATTTCCATACTTTTATTTTACTTTCTCTGATCTCCTTTAGGTTTTCCAATTTTCCCCATCTAAATTTTGCCACCACAGCTCTATGGTCCCCATCAAATGCTTCACCTGGTAAAGCTGTCACATCCATCAGCTTTCTGCGATTTGTCCTTTCCACCAGGAAGTAGTCAATTACTGATTTTGTTCTTCTATCACCCCACCCATATCTCGTAATTTTCCTGCTGTTTTTCTTCCGAAACCATGAATTACCCACTATCAGTCCATTCCTTTCACAAAAGTTTACAAGTTCCTCTCCTTCCCGGTTCTTTTTCCCATATCCATATGGTCCAACGACTTCTTCCTTTCCTTGTCTCTCGTTTCCGACTTGTGCATTCATATCTCCCATGATCACCACTTCTACATCTGAGATTACTCTTTCTACATCCTCCAGGAATACTTCAATATCTTCTTCTCTGTTTCCAGTCTGTGGTGCATACACTTGTATGAAGTCCATCACGTCATTCTTCATCTTCATTCTAATTTTCATTATTCTGTCACTCACACACTCTACCACTTCAACATACTCCTCCAGTTGTTTCGAGGTTATCAGTCCCACGCCATTTTTGGCCTCTCGGCCACCACTCCAGTATAATGTATATCCTTTCCTCAATTTCTTCCTTCCTTTACCTTTCCATTTCACTTCACTCAGCCCCATCATTCCAACCTTCTCCCTCTCCATGAAGTCTACCACCTCCTCCACCTTGCCTGTCAGGGTCATGACATTCATGATTCCCACTTTCATTTCGGTTACTGGTCGCCCATTTCTCACAGTTCCCCCAGTACCAAAGGAACTGCGCGTCGCCTGCAGGGTACGCCCTAACCTTTTCCGAATCATTGGAAGTGCCATTTCCATTTTAGGCTATTATTACGATGGGGTCGCCACTCCCAAAGGCATTTTATGAAGCTACTGCCAGCTATTATTCAGGCCGCCCCTAACATGGAGAACAGACGCCCTTGCAGCCGCCTATGGTTCCTGAATTCACATCAGTTTCCTTGTAGGCATTTTACCATTTTAGAGCATAATTTTACATAGGAAATACCTCCTGTTCCGATTCCCCCCCCCCCCCCCGCTTTATAGGCGGTTTATGCAGGTTTTTCTGTACATTTGGTCTGTTCAATCATGTGTACACTAAAATGTTATTCCTTTTTCAATTTTCTTAGGACTTGATGATGATGATGATGATGATGAGTCTTCAGTCCAAGGCAATCTGCTTAACATATTCTAACCTTGGTCTACCTCTGCAGTTCTTGTCCTCGACCCTTCCTTCATTAACTCGGTTTGCTATTCCTGGGATCACTTAGCCCGGCTATGCCAGTGCCTCCTGTGTCCTTCCTAGACCACGTTTGGCGGTGACCTTGCCTTGGATTACTACTTGTTTGGTTATGGACCCACATTTTCCGGCTTGAGGTACCACTTACTCGGCCTCAGTTCCTGGGATTTGCCTCACATCCATATTTCGTCCCCTTTGACCTACTATTTCTATTACGTGACGCACCAGATGTCTTACCACGCCTATATGAATGTTTCTCAAGCCTCATCTAACTCGGCACAACAAACTGAGACAGGCCACCACGCCTCATGAACATTCCAAGTGAACTTTGCCCACACAACCTAATGAACTTATGGGCCGGAGGGCCTTTGATAGTGCTCCAATGACAAGTGCATGCTTGTTATTCTGTGTTTCTGCATGTTTTTAAAATAAGTTTTTCATATATGTTTTTTAGGGCTTTTAAATTGTCTTTAATGTGTTTGAGATGTTCTATACATTCTTTATAGTGTGGCTGATGAAGGGTCTCATACGGTAGCCCGAAACATGTACCACTATTGATTATATCTTTTTAAAGTGTTGATTGACGGACGAATATTTTTGTAATAAAATAACCACTTGGCGTTACGGCATTCTCTATACCCTGCATCAATGAAAATTCCGAGGTAACTTGCCGGTCTTTATTGCGAATTTTCTGTCCCTTCGCCTATTCAGTGTCCAAATAGGGGGGGGCATATTTGCAATATCAAGAAGTACAAGAGCAATTAGATGAGTGGGAGAAGGTAGTGTTATCATATGGGATGAGGTTCTCAGCACAAAAGAGTGAAGTGGTCATCACAACGAGGAAGAAGAACAGACTATATATGGGCATAACACTTGGAGGACAGCAGTTGCAGAAAGTAGAATGCTTCAAGTACTTGGGAAGCATAATTGAAGAAAAGGGAGGCAATAGGATGGAAATAAATGAGAGGGGAAGGTGCGCAGATGGATTTTTCAAGAGTGTTAGGGGGATGATATGGAATAAAGATGTACCACAAAAATGTAAAGGAATCATCTACAAGACCTACTTTGTGCCAATTTTGACATATGGTTCAGGAACATGGGTGATGAAGGAAAGGGACAAGAATAAAATACGAGCAGTGGAGATGAAGTTCCAGAGGAGTAGGGTAGGAGTGACAAGAATGGACAGAGTAAGGAATGAGAGAGTCAGGGAGATGGTAAGAGAGGAACCATTGCAAAATAGAATAGAGCGATCTAGGCTACAATGGTATGGACATGTGAGGAGGATGCAAGAGGAGAGGATACCGAAGAAGATGTTTGGAATGGAAATGACGGGAAGGAGACCAAGGGGAAGACCAAGGGACAGATGGACAAAAGGAGTTAAGAAGAGTGTGGAGGAAAGAGGAGTGTGCTGGGACACAGTAAATGACGAGAGATGGTGGATGGACAGGAAACGATGGAGAGGCTTATGTTCCAAGCGGACCCGACCAGCGGTTGGAAACTGCCCAAGATGATGATGATGATGTACAGGATAACTGAGTCCCACAGGGATCGGTGTTTAGCGTAACCTTATTTGCGATTGCCATACACTGTATAGTAGCTGCTGCTGGCCCAGCGGTGGTACCGTCGCTATATGTAGACTATTGCGCTCTACATTGTAGTCCGCAAAATATGGCAGTCGCAGAACGACAGCTCCAATAAGCTATTCGGAGAGTGGAATGGTGGACACTAGAACATGGCTTTCGGTTCTCTACCGCTAAGACCTCGGTTGTTCGTTTCTGCCGAAAGTGCACTCTCCATCCCAATCCTGAGCTTTATCTGGGAAATGTAGCTTTGCCTGTTGTTGCTGCGTACCGGTTCCTTGGGCTTCTTTTCGATCAGAAGTTAACGTGGGAGCCACACGTGCGGTGTTTGAAAACTGCCTGTGCTAGGAAGCTCAACATGTTGCGGTTTCTTAGCAGCACATTGTGGGGGGCGGACCGCACGGTACTCCTACGTTCTTATAAGGCACTTATTTTATCTCTGTTAGATTATGGTAGTGTAGCATATGGTTTGGCACGTAAGTCAGTGCTTGCTGAACTGGGCAGCGTCCACCACGGCGGTGTGAGGCTGGCGACGGGGGCCTTTCGGACAAGGCCAGTCATCAGCTTGCTCGCTGAGGCTGGTGTAACTCCTTTACACCTGAGGCGCCAAAAAGTACTGCTGACCTATGCTGCAACTATTCGACAGATGCCACTTCATCCAAGCTATCCATGTCTGTTTACCTATCTGAATCGCCGGCTGTATGATGCACTCGGCCGGCGGGGATTCGCTTGGATGACTCATACCGGCAGTTCCGATTTCCCTCTGTCTCCTGTATCGTCCGAGTACCTAGCAAGGACCCTCCGTGGATGGACTCTCGCCCTGATATCATCCTGGATCTGCACACCAGCCCCAAGTCGGACATGGACTCCTCCGTCCGTCGGAGGCTGTTCCAGTCCGTGGTGGGCCGGTATCCAGGATCAGGGCTTCTATTCACAGACGGTTCGAGGGTAAACGAGAAAGTAGTTCGTGCATTTGTGTTTGAGGATCGTCGGTTTCTCTTTCCACTTCCCGAGGCCTGTAGCGTGTACACAGTGGAGCTCTATGCCATCTTAGAGGCTCTACGGTAAACGTTATCAGAAGATCGCCAGCACTTTCTTGTGTGTACTGACTCTCTTAGTGTGCTGCAAGCGATCGATGTGTGTTTCCTGAAGCACCCGCTGATCCAGCGTGTGCATGACCTGCTCGTCAGTGCGCGTAACGCTGGAACCGGGGTGACCATTGTGTGGCTTCCTAGCCACATGGGTATTGCGGGAAACGAGCTTGCTGATCAGGCGGCGAGAGAGGAGAGAGGCAGTCACAGTGCCCTCGCTACCGTATAAAGTGCCTGCTATTGATGTGTGCTCTCAGTTGTGGCATTTGATCCTGTCGCATTGGGAGGAAGCGTTGCGAGCCACGCCTCCACCCAACAAACTGAGAGGCATCAAGGAGACACGACGGTGTGCAAATCTTCCGATCTCTCCGGAAGGAAGCTGTGGTACTCTGGCGTCTCCGGATCGGCCATTGGATTGTTACACACTCCCACTTGCTAAAGAGAGCAGACCCCCCCCTGTGTGTACTTGTGGCGCCGACCATACCGTGGCACACATTCTCTTGGAGTGTGTGGATCCGGCCGATCTGCGAAGGACTAAGTGCCTAACCCCCTCTCCCTTATTCTCCGTGATGACGGGCCGTCAATAGACCTAGTCACCCGGTTCATGAGGGAGAGTGGTTACTTTCTTAAGTTTTAATGTACGTTAAGACTTTTAATTTAGGTTAAGTCTGTTTTATGTTTTTTATTGAGTTCATCTATTTTATTGCTCACTATGCCTTATTTGTTTTATTGTTTTTTGCCATCCGCCTTTTATTATTTTTATTCAAATAAGGCATAATTGTTGGGGCTCACTGTCTGTTTTATATAAACCATTTTAGTTTCATCCATGGCAGTGAGCTGTTTTTATCTTCATCCTTTCATTTCACACAATTTCATTTCATTAGGATCCGATAACCTCGATGTTAGGCCCCTTAAAACAAAGATTATCATCATCTTTATTCACTCAGTATTAGTTCTTGTTCTCATCATTATAGACCAATAACTTAGATTATAAGCACCTTACAAGAATGATCAAGTCTTTGCTAGGTGAAAAATGTCCAATCATTTTATAAATTAATTTCCTTTTGTTCTTTCTTTCCAGGATGGCTTTGCTCCCCCTGAGGAGTTAGAAGGTGACAACAATACGGCACAGCCACATCCACCCGAAGAAGAGTATTAAAATGTTGATTTGGAAGATAAACTCAACGTAACTTTTGTTAAAACACTTCAAGCTAAAGTGAATGTATGTGCTACGCTCCAACTATACATGAAAGTACGGAAGTTTAGGAAAACCATCAAATGAATTAAAATTACAGGCGGTGGGAAAAACGATAAATTCCATTTGTGTTATGGTCTTGAGGGCAGTATTCACAATAGAACAGGTAAAGCCTATTGAGGTTTTTGTCTTTTGGGTAATGTGAATACAGTGGACCAAGGAACCTTCTCTACAGCACTTCCAAGCTGGTTGGCAATTATGTTACGATCATTTTTAACAAGCGCGCCATTGCCGACGGTAAGAATTAGTTAATGAGCTACTGCAGTCGCAACATATACAGTAACTAAACGGGGGAATAAATAACGACGTACACTACAGTATATGAACTTTAATCCTAATAATACATCTTACCTCACAATCGAACACGAATATTTACACTGGTTTGAAATACATGTGTATGGTTGATGAATACCGCATTAGCTCGCATATATCTTGTCAGGCTGTTGCATTGTCGACAAGTAGGCCTACCAGTATTGTCTTCACGTTCCATTTTTGTTTGTTTCTCAGTTAAGTGTGATTTTTTTTTTTTTTTTTTATCTATCTTTTAGTTATGTAAAAACGCGGAAGTTAAATGGCTGGATTTAAACTGAAAGTGATCAAATACACAGACGACGATGGTAATACAGCTGCTGGTCGAGAATTCATTGTGAATGAATTGGATATTCGCTACTGGCGTCAACAGGAAGACTCGCTAGAAACCAATAACCGAACAGGTAAGGTGTTTTCAAATGAGGCGACGCAGTGTGATTGTCAGCTGTTATGTTAATAATCAAAAGATTTCCTTGGTTGCGGCAAGAGTCGAACAGAGCCGTGTTGTGCTAGTTGGAGACTGTGCTACACTGAGTTGGCATGCCGGCGCGGTAATAGCAAGGGAGACTGTACGAGGTAGGGGAAGTGAGGGGTTAACTGAAGAAGTGGGGTTAGCTAACGATAGCGGCGAAAACGTTTGACGTTGCGAATTTCCAGCCGACTACGATGGCAGTTGTCACATTCATTACCTTTCTTGGCATTACTGCCAACAGAGTCTGTTTGCCTGATGTTCTTTCTGGGTGCCCTGACAGTTGCCTATTGAGCCCAGCAACTTGTTCCTCTAGTTCATGTATAAGTCGCTTTGCTGAGGTACCTGGCTCAGCGGTCTAGCTGTATGCCTCTCACCGGGTTCGATTCCCGGTCAATGCATGTGAGATTTTCGAAGTGAAATGGCATGTCCTGTGGTTCGGATTCCACTTAAAAAATAGGTCCCGTGGCTCATAATCACAAGATTCACGGTCACGTAAAACTACAATCTTCCTTTCCCTTGCTGAGGTACCAATGTGACGTGGATTGGGTTCAGACACGCAACAATACATCACCATGACGCTTGTACCCAAGATCAGCAAACTGCTTCTTAGCCAGACGTAAATCTGCAATCATTTCATCACGTTCTGCAAGCCACTTATCTGCAGCTTGCAACCTTTCTCTCACTGAGGAAATTTCATCGAGCTGCCTTCTTGTTGTTGCTAACGTGGCAGTTGTTTCAGCTAATTGCTTCTGAAGCTCAACCTTTTCGGAACTGATATTTTCTACCCCTTCCTTTTCTGCCTTGAGATCAGCTGTTAAGATTTGCAATTATAAAGTCCAAATTATCTACTTCTGTTTCGAAAATTCCACAAATTTAACAGGTTTCTTCCCACAGGTCTTTTTGATAAAATAGCTTGTTTTGCCATTTTGCAAATTTACCAAGAAGCAAAGATACAAAAGAGATTAGGTTAGTGGGAAAATCAGTCTCTGATAGATCTTTAGCTAATTGAGAAATGTCAATCAATTCAGGTGCCATAGTGTTTTCTAACCACTCTGCTTTGTTTACAATTTCTTCTTCGTAAGTTTTCCAATTTGATAACTCTTTAAGCTCCTTGGCATTGCTCTCATTAATCCTAGTATGCAAGCATTCCGGACTTTCCTTCATTGCACTATATTCCCGTTTCAAATCACATAACTGCTTATTCAGTTTAAAATTTTCACTAGCATAATCCCTTGCAGTTATGCATTTTGCGTTCTCACTTGCTGGGCCCAAGGTTGCAGGTTCGTATCCTGGCGCAGTCAGCTGGCATTTGAGGGTGCGCAAATGCGAGGGAGCAGTGTCAGTAGATTTACTGGCATGTTAAAGTTCCCCTTTGGGGCAAAATTCCGGCACCCCGGCGACTCTGAAAGCCAGAGTAGTTAAAAGGCACGTAAAACCAATAACATTATTATTATTAAGCATTTTTGGACAAGAATCTTCACAGCTGACCTAAATCATCTCCAGGATTTAGATCAGATACTGATAGCAGCAATTTATGTATGTGGGAAGATTGCATTTCAAAGTCATTAAGTTCACCTTTACATACCTGCAACTCACTTTCCAAGATTTCTTTATTTTCAACATCAGCCTTTTGTTTCCCTTCAATTTCTCTCACAGTTTCAGAAAACTTTTCCTGCTTAACACAAATATGTTTCAAGGCACCAATTTCTTTCTTTCCAGTTGGGAATGGAAACCCTTGACCAGAGATAACATCAGGAACTGAATTTTTAAAACCTCAACAAACAAAATTAAAACCTTCAAGGGTTTAGTAATGAGTGCCTACTATAATTTTTAAAAACTTTTAAAGTGATATAAGTGATTTAAGTGTGTTTTTATATTAACATTTTATCACATCCAATGTACAAAGTGATTTTTAAGTGCTGCCAATACATTGAAAGGCTGATGATGATGCCAATGCAAATAGGCATCGAAACATGTACCGATGTAGATTAAGTGACATTTTAATAAATTGTATTGACGAGGCGGAACCAAGGAAATCTTTTGATTATTATAGCAAGTCAATACGGTAGAATGGGCGACTCGATGAGTCAAAAAAGAAAAGCTGTTTTGTTGGCGCTCCACATGCTAAATAAGTAATTGTTAGGTTAGAACACGTCAAGATCTGGTATTGTTAGTCACAATAAGCTGACGACAGAAGACAAAGTAAAAAAGTCCGTCTGTTGAACTCGGGCATGATTGGATATAGGTATGGGTTATGGTGGAAGCACACTCGTTGAGCTGAGCTCTCGACGGCGCTAGACCGCTACAGCGCCAAGCTTACGCAATCGCTTAACCTTGGCCGACAGGGAGCACACTCGCTGCCAAGCGCCTCATAAGGCCATTATACGAAGCTAGTCATTCCAAGGCCACTCTCGGAAGCGACGTATCCACACAAGTTACACCCCCCTGCGCGCTGCTAAACTGACCTGAGCGCTAGACCACTACCACGCCAAGCTGACTCAATCACTTAACCTTGACCGAAGTCCAACTGGACTGAGAAATACGTAAGGGCTGGCCAAAATATTGAACGGAAGAACGTCAAAATTTGAATGTAGTAAGCGGGTGCACTAAAACGCGTTAAAGCAATATTTTACATACAATTTAGTGCTTTGGGACTGGGACTTTTATGATTCGACGTAATATGCGGGAAAACGTGTTAGTGAGGAACATACTAACAGGATTCCACTGTAGGCTAATCATCTTGGAACATCACATGGACTGTCGAAGAAGATCAGCCCTATTATTCACTCCTGTGAGGTGGCAACCCACACACTGATTGTATGGGAATGTCTGAAGATAGCTTTGAAGTGTTGCCCCCTTTTTTTTTTTTTTCATTTCATTGTAACTTCGACCGACTGAATTTTTATCCATATAGAGTTTTTTTTAAATTGTTGATTTGAGATTTTCTGTGACCTCGATACAACATCCTCTTCTCGTGGTCCAGTTTTAATTCAATAACCACAGTTACTTTACAGTTCAGTTGAAATTTGTCTTTTGAATCTTGGTGTGCTGTTCACTTCAAGATTCTGGTCTGGTGCTTATCTGCGCCTTGCTTTTGATGAATTAAATAAAATTGTATCTGAGATCTGATAAAAGTTTTTCATCTGTTAAAATCTTAGGCAGCCTGCTCTCGGTACATCGTGAACTGAACCAGTCTAGCAAACTTTGTCAATCGTGTACATTATCACAATTTGATCACCTGTAGTAAGGAAACTATTCAAGGAATTTCAGTTTTACGTTGTGTGTAAAACGGTTGCCTTCATGAAACGTGTCCACTAAAGACACTTGCTCTCAATAATGAACATTATCACCGGCATTCTGATGCACTGTACCGGTATTCTTTGTGAGCGGTAACGTTCTCGCTTGCTGGGCCCAAGGTTGCAGGTTCGTAACCTGGCGCAGTCAGCTGGCATTTGAGGATGCACAAATGCAAGGGAGCCGTGTCTGTAGATTTACTGGCACTTTCAAGATCCCCTTCTGGGCAAAATTCCGGCACCCCGGGGTCTCTAATGGCCAGAGTAGTTAAGAGACGTAAAACCAATAACATTATTATTCTTTGTTCTGTCTAAAACCACACCCACTTGCTGTTCAATTATCTTCAATGTACAGTGATAGCCACAACATTATGACCATTGCTGCCTGGTGACATTGTGGGCACGTGACGGTAAGGAAAGTGTATAAACGGAGTCTAGTGACGATACGTGTCAAAAGTAGGGAAATCCACTGACATAATTACTTTGACAAAGCACTGATTGTTATTTCCTGGCGGCCGGGAACAAGCATCTAGGAAACAGCGAGGGTGTTGTGTGCTACTGTCATGAGCATCTAGGAGGTTGAAGGCTTGCCCGTGCTGTAATGCAGGAGAGGCGGTGGATGTGTGGCCAGAGTTGGGCAAAATACACAAAAAATGTATTTTCGATACAAAATTCAAAATACCGTATATACCCGAATGTAAGACCAGGCCTTATCAACTGCCTCTTACAGATTTTTTCAAAAAAATACTCGCTAACTCATAACTTGCACAATATATGCCCTTAAGGCCGTGCTTTCATTTTTATAATGACTCGTGTTATCGGAAATCCCTCTGCCCGCTTTTCCAAGACATACTCTATAATTTCTTTGTTCAAGAATGGGAGACGTTATTAAATTATGTTTATCACTCAATTACTGCTCGTAAAGCTGACTGGTTGCTCTTGTAAAGATTGCTTTAAAACATATTTCTATATGCTTTCGAACATATAACTTATCCGCTTAAAATGACGAATATGCATAAATCCTAACCTCAAAATGTATGCTATTCGTATATGCATGGTAATGAAGCATAACAAACCATATTTTAATCTTCATTAATGCATTGATTTGTTGCGAGTTACAAGATTCCAACACCACATACTGCTTTGCAAATAAAATTTTTTTTTTAATATCCTTAATATAAGACGACCTCTAATTTTTATAACACAAAAAGTGGGAAAAAACCTAGTCTTACATTCGGGTATATACGGTATAATAACTAAATCGTTCGAAACACAAAATTGTATGTAAAAATAAATCTGAAAATACTTCCAGCGAAGGTTTCCACTCCATTAAGATTTTTCAAATCAATGGTTTGTGTTCAGTGTTTTCAATTTTATTTTAAAACACAATTTTGAATGTTGTATTGAAAATACATTTCGTGAGTATTTTGCCCAACTCTATCTGTGGCCAATGTGATGGAGTACAATTCTGATACAGGCACAAGTGTTTCCGAGCACACTGTTCAGCTTACTTTATTGAACATGGGGCTCCGCAGCAGACGACCCTTACACGTTCCTATGTTCACCCAACAACATCAAGTGGGCACCGAATCGAGATTGGTCTGTGGATCAATGGAGATCGATCGGATTAATCAAGTTTCCTGTTGCATCAGGTCGATGGTCATGTCTGGAAAAGCTCCAGTCGAATGGCTGTTCAAAACAGCACCGCGAACTGACTCAGGCCGTGGTGGCAGTATCATGCTGTGGGGGACCTTCACCTGGGCTTCCATGGGCTCTGGGGTAGTAGGCAAAGGCACCATGAAAGCTGTGGATTCCATGAAAATGATCGTGAACCACCTGCATTCCTTCATACTTGACGCCATCTCCAATGGTGATGGCTTCTTCCAGCAGGATAACTGACCATGTCACAAGGCCAGAATCGGGCTATATTGGTTTGATGAGCATGGTAGTGAAATCGCGTTGATGCTTTGGCCACCAAATTCGCCCGATCTCAGCCCAATATATCACATCTGGGATACTATTGGACACCAGCTACAGGCCCCCCGTAATTTAAGGGAATTGCAGGACCTGTGTGTCGACATCAGTGGTCCAACACACTATTAAGCAGGTGATCATAATGTTTACTGTCTGGGGAAAAAAGTATAGATACTAGAGTTTAGACGTCAATGAAAACGCTACCCCTAGTCTCGCGTAAAACAAGCTACACCAAACTTTTCCATATTGTATTCTGCGTTAGCTATGTAAACATTTGTATTGCAACCCGTTAAAATTTTATAGCTGATTGAACAAAAAAAGTGCTGGTTTATTTTACCAAGTTTAACGGAGTGCTCACCTAGAAAGTTCATTATATTAAAAGTATTAATCAGATCGTAATGAAACTTTAATATATCTTGAAGAAACTTTTTGTTGACCTGTGTACGGAGTTTTAATCTGATCTGACGGTTCTGACAATAGTTGTTCGTTTTGTAAACCAACTTTTTCTCGGGCCTGGGTGGTCTTAGCAGTATGAAATATGACTCGTTATGAGTTCATATGCAAGGCTAAACTAAAAACTACGTTCTATCTACATAGCTAAACGCAGAATAAAATAAGGAAAAGTTTGGTGTAGCTTGTTTTTATTGACATCTAAACTCTTGTATCGATACTTTTTTCCCCGACAGTAGGCTCACGAGTGTAGTTACCCATTGAAGGATGTGGCTGCTATAAACATAACTGCTGTTGCTAGCGTGCTCACCAGCTTGGAGCCACTGCAGAGGAACTTCCCTGGCATACTGTAAAATAGCACAAAACTCTTTCTTGGAGTCCCAGTGTATTGTGGATGCAAAATACAAAATAATTGTATGTTGGATATTATGTTTTCGGGACTATGTCAATACAGTGAAACTTCAACTCCTTGTTTTGGGTGGAAACCCCAAGAAGAAAAAGAATGTATGTGGGGGAAAATGATCGATCGGGGATTGTTTTCAAAAAAGCTTTACAATCTAGTTTCTAATAAATCCTCCCTTTCATGGGGAAATGTTTCAGTCCACAAAAAAGTATAAATGTGTTCATTCCACTTGCTAACAAGTCTGCTTTTAAGAAATGATTATTTGGGAAATTTCACTGCACCTATATAGTATCAAATAGTGCATCTTTCTTAGGCCGGTATTACACTATCAAAGAAATTTGTCAAAGATCTTTTATAAAAGATATGACAGTGTAATGGAGAAATCTTTTATATATATATACACCGCGGACAGGCCAACAAGGACCACGCAAATATCACTTCTTTATAGGTCTAGTTTCCTTCTTTCTCTTCCAGAAGTCTTTCATCCTGGTCGACTGTGCAGCTCTTCTTTCAGCAGTCCATTCTCCTCTGTTGAGATTTTTCTTCTCCCCGACAAGAATTTTGAGACCAAAAATTTTTTTTCTGTACTCTATTCGATTTAGACAATCTTCTTCAGTAATTTTGAATTTTTGAAGTTCTTCTTTCATTTGTTTTACATAGCCTCCTTGTCCTTTATAGTTCCAGATTTTATCAAAAATTTGTTTGTTTAACCTTGAGCAATCCATGCGGACCATATGTCCGTAGAACTGAAGTCGCCGTTTTCTGATCATCACTTCAAGGTTGTCGATTTTACTATAAATTTCTGCATTCGATCTCAGTCTATAACCTTCCTGTGTTTTCCTAGGACCATAAATCCTTCTTAAAATTCTTCTTTCTATCTTGAGCAAATTCTCCATTCCGGTTATATTTGTAGTTTCCATGCCGTACAAGATGACTGGTCTAACAACAGTATTAAAATGTCGTAATTTTGCATTGATAGACAGGTTCTTTTTATTGTATATATTTTTTGTACAAAAATTTAATCTTTCCAATTTCCCTTTTTTGTTCTCGATTGCCAATTTATCCGTCCCATTGCTACTAATTATTTCTCCAAGATATTTAAATCGGTCAGTGACCCTGGTGCTCCCATAATTTGTTTTTATCATTTTCTTAGTGTATTTCTGATCACTTGTCATCATCTCTGTTTTTACCAACGAAATCTGTAAGCCCGCTTTTTCCGCCGTTTCTTTTAACTGATCAATTTGGTTAATAGCTTCTTGTTCTGATTCAGCAAACAACGCTACGTCGTCAGCAAATGCTAAACCTTTGACTCTGAGGTTCTTATTCTTTGTACCAATTTTAGCACTTGAATCGTTCTTCTCCCAAAACGTCCTCATGACTTTATCCAAGACCAAATTGAAAAGCAGTGGTGATAGACTGTCCCCTTGTCTTAGCCCAGTTTTTACCTCGAAGGGCTCGCTAACTTCATTTAAAAATTTGACTCTGGAAATCGTATTAGTTAATGTAAGTTTTATTAAATTTATGGTTTTTTGATCAACTTGGTATTCCTTCAATGTGTCAAAAACAGTATCCCTATCCACTGAATCATACGCTTTCTGAAAATCAACGAATGAGATAAAGATATTCTTTGGCCTGTTGTTGTAATATTTTAATATCAATTTTAAACTAAGAATTTGTTCTGCACACGATCTATTCCTTCTGAAACCTCCTTGGAACTCGCCAAGCTGTGGTTCGATCTGTGGTTCAAGTCTGTTTAAAAGTAGTTTGGCAAATATTTTATATGTGACAGACAACAATGAGATCCCCCTATAACTATTGACATCAATTTTTGAGCCTTTTTTATGTAGTGGATGAATTAAGGCGATTAACCAGTCTTCTGGAATTGCTTCCTCAATCCAAATTTTCTGGAATAGATTTGTCGTCGCTATTAAAAATTCATCATCTACAAGCTTCCACATTTCTGCAATTATTCCATCTTTGCCTGAGGCTTTATTGTTTTTAAGTGAGTTGATAATACATTTAACTTCATTTACATCTGGGGGCGTAGAGTCAAAATTTTGTGTTGTAAATTTGAAACTCAACTTGTCTGTCGGTTTTGGACAATTTAACAACTTCTCAAAATACGCAGCCAAGATATCACAATTTTCCTTGTTGTTTAATGCTAGCGTACCATCTTCCCTTTTGAAATTTAAACTCGGCGCTGAATATCCAGTGATTTCATTCTTAAATGCTCTATAAAACAATCGGGTGTCATTTTTCTTAAAATTGTCGTCCATTTCCATTATTTGGTCCTTCATATATTTTCTTCGAATCGTTCTTAAAGTCTGGTGGGCCATTTTCCTTAATCTTTGTACTTCCTCTAAATTTTCTGGAGTCTTGTTCCCGTTCCACTTGTGCCAAGCACAATGTCTTTCTTTGATCACTCTTTCACATTGTTCATTCCACCAAGCATGTTTCCTATAAAAGTTCAACGGTGCAATTTCCTGAGCTGGTTCAAGAAGGTTATTAGTAACATCATTCCAATTGGTTGGTATTTTAAGTTTTCCTTGAAATTCTATCCTTTTTTCATTTGTAAGAACCTCTCTATTAATTTTCGGAATTTTAATTCTAGTTGTATTTTGTTTGCGTGTAAAAGGTATGAAATTCATCTTGATTTGAGAAAGGTAATGATCTGAAGTTACATTAATGGATTTTCTGACCTTGACATTTTGAATTTCTTTGAAACAATTTCGAGAGATAGCTACATGATCTAGTTGAAACTCACCCAGCAACGCATTTGGGGAGACCCATGTTTTCTTTTTACTTGGTTTTGCTTTAAAATGTGTGGACATAATCTTTAAGTTTAGATGTTCACAGAGTTTAATCAATCTCTCACCATTCCTGTTGGTTCTATTGTGAGCGGGATATTTACCTATTATATCAGAAAATTTTCTCTCAGATCCAAGCTGAGCATTGAAATCTCCAAGTAAAATTTTTACATGATTAGAAGGAATTTTGAGAATTTCGGCTTCTAACTCGTCCCAAAATTCATCAACTTTCTCTGGATTCGTTTTATTATCCTTATTTATAGGAGCATGGGCGTTGATTAGCGTGTATCTCTTATTGAGAGATTTTATAGTTAGAAAAGATAGTCTGGCATTCACACTTCTAAAAGCGATAACTGCGTCCAAAAATTTCTTGTTGACCATAAAAGCTGTTCCAAGATGTGGCATGTTCTTCATCACTCTCTTCCCAACTTTTCCTTTGAAAATTCGGAAGTTGTCAGATTCAAAGGTGTCCTCATCCAAGAACCTGGTCTCTTGAAGGGCTAATATTGTAATGTGATGTCTATGAAGTTCTGTTGTTAGTTGTTTTAATTTTCCAACCTGAATTAAGGAATTCACATTGTATGTTCCAAAAAAAATATTTTCTCATTTTCTTGAATCTTGAACTGTTCTTGTGGTGCTCCGATTCACCATAATGTAACCCTAAACTGCTAGGCACCCTGGAATCCGATTTACGCCTAGCATTGTCTTCAGGGTAATCATGACCAATAGAAGCTAAATCCATGATATTAAAGTAAATGTGGGTTGGACAAAGTCCAACGTTATACAACTAAGATTGTGAGTCCTAGAGGTTGCCTCAAGATGTGTTCTGGCTCTTATTTTACGGCTTTATAAAAGGTGGTTTTATAAAATTTCTTTTATAAAATGTATGAGCATCATGGTATCTTTGATAAAAGATTCAACTCAAAGTGGCAGATCATAACAGCTGGGATATAACAACAACAAAGATGCTCATGTCAGAATGTGAACTGCATGAAATGTTACATAATATGTTACATAATGAATGGTATACAATGTAAAACATAAATAACAGATAGAAAGTGTAGGTAAAAATAGCAGAGACTATAAGTGCTGCACGTAAAGGGCGCACATTTCAGGACATAAAGAGGAATTAAATAGTTAAATAGGCTGAAATAAGCCGTGAATAGTAGTGTGTTTTATGTTATAATATAATTCGTTAAATTCACTAATGGTATTACAAGCGAATGTAAATGAGCACTTTATCCGTACCAGTACGTAATACATGTAACAAACTTCGAAGTGCATGTGCCTAGTTGGCCGAACGCGTAGAGCGTTCGACTCCAGACCAAAAGGACCCGGGATCGAATCTCACCTAATGCAAAGTTTTTACTTCGTATGTTTCAATTTTATATGCTTGGGCAGTGGTTGTTCCAAACGTCACCAACATTAATTTCATCATAATTATTAATTATTAAATAATAATGTGAGTTTTCAAGTCTTCGTACTGCAGCTCGTTCACCAAGATTATACTCTTATCTTTCTTGTCACATGACGACCCATGGTTTAACCCATAGACGTTTAGTTTATCTTTCCATTTCTTTTATATACCGGTATTGCCAGTACAGAACTTTAACTACCGTAAAAAATTCAAGTGAACCAGGAACTGTCCTTCATCCAGTTTACTGAACTATGATAAAATATTTGATGTAGTGTAATGGTGTGATTATTGCTTTGTATAACTTTTATAAAAGTTAAGTTTTATAAAATATTTTATAAAATGTCTTGGACAAACTTCTTTGATAGTGTAATACCGGCCTTACGCATGTTATGAAATATTTGAATCAACCACCATCAATCTAATATTCGATAGATTGCAAGACACTGGAAAATACAAGGCCAGTGTATGAACTGTGTGTAACTCTTCTACCTTCATTTATTCACAAAATACAGCATTTAAGACAATATTCTTATATATATAACATTCATTCAAATATGAGTCAGCATGTATGAATAACAATTATAAAGTTAATTTGAGGAATGGCACACATTTATGTCCCCTTCATCAGTCGAAACATTAACATTGGAATACACGATCGTTTATTGGATGAGTCATTTGTAAATTTATTGACGTATTTACAGGGCCGCCGAGAGGGAGGGGCAAGGCGGGGCCCGTTAGTTTGTTTATTGTATTATGTAAAATGTTGTCTATAACTCACAACAAATTGTTTTGTGCACTTTGCAAAATATATTTCATAAAATAAATACTAAAACTTTTTCTATGAAATAAGATTTGTAAGTTCTTTCATAAATTTTGACGGTAGCCTACATCAGATGCTTTTCTCAAAATAATATTCTCTTTCCAGCATAGCGAGTAGTAATTAAAAGTATTTCAAGAGGGGCCCTGAGAAGAAAATTGCATAGGGGCCCTTAAATCATCTCGGTGGCACTGCGTATTTCCCTTTTGCCCATTTGGTTGATTCGTTCATCTTGTGCAATTTAAGTTCTGTTGATACGAAATTTACTAGGCATTGCTTGTCAGGCAGAAGCATCAACCAGTGCCAGTAATAATCATTTTATTTTGAATTTATCTTTGTATTTATCATAGTTCCCAATAGGCAGTACAATAGAATTTGACAGAAGAGAGCAGAAAAATTTCCATGCATATATTTCTCAGATACTATGGACAATTTAGTCAATTTAAACTTGCTCAAAAATCATGTTTGGATATACTTTCTGCCATATATATGCACAGACCTGTTTTGACAGGAATAAGCAAGATGGCAAACACTGCTCAGTTCTAGTACAGGTTTTTCCATAAATATTGGACACACAAATTGCTATTGCACAAATTTTTAATATATTCATTCTGGAAAGCGATTGGTAGGATTATGAGATTTATTGGGGCCGAGATTTCTGGATGACAGATGCAAGAAAACAGGACATAGGAGGACTGTTGGAAAGTTTTTTTTTTATCCAGCTTGAACGGAAATTTTCTTGGGACCGCAAAATTTGGACAATGAAACCAGGAATATATTACTTCTGGGAATATGAGAGTTTTCACTGTAATTGTTAATTTCAATTAAAATAAATACTATATTTCAAAAACAAAATAATGGTGTGGAATTAGAGATGACAGTTCCAAAAATGTTAAGTGGTTTGTGAGTTTCCTGATGCAATATTTAGGTACCAGTTTTGAATCTTGGCAAAAATGTGTAGGTTGCTTCCTTTACCGGCAACCAGCCCTTAGTTGAGTTGTATAGCTGGGCAATAACCTTCTGCCCCTAATTCGTAACCCAAACCAAATAATTGCCGGTATCATTTCATGGAATGCAGACTGGTTTGGGCTAGAAGTTGGGGCGATTGAAGCAATAATCATTTTCATTAGTTGAACTATTTAAGCCTTAAAATAGCTTGTTGCTGGAAAGCGAGGTTTTAAACTGGAAGAACCTTACATTGATTTTCAAAATGTTTATACCGGATCAGTTATTAATGGGAGGTGTTATTTTTGTTTATTTGTGATGGACACATGACTTGTCAGCTGTGTTAGATTTATCATTGGGCTGCTCAAGCAATTTTCAAGTAAAGTTATACAATAACATGAAAAGTATTGTTTATCAGGGATCACTATTAAAATTGCTGTTTAATTAATACTGTAAATTGTAGCCAACTTCCCTTCATATATATATGCTCTACAGTCTTGATAACTCATGGGTTACGTTATCAAGACTGTACAGTATATATATGAAGGGAAGGGAAGTTGGAAGTCAAGAAATCTTGGAACGCTGGAAGGAGCACTTCTCCAATCTCCTAAATCGTCATCAGCAGCTGCTGAAGACTTCTTTTGTGATGTGCCGCAACAACCTGAAGAACTGTGGTTGGCAGTACCTCCTACTTATCATGATTTCAGTGCAGCTCTCACCCCATTGGAAACCCAGAAAAGCACCTGGCCCAGATAACATCCCTCTGGAACTAATTCAAGCCCGAGGTCGTTCCCTCAAAACAAGGATTTTCACCCTTATCCTCAGAATATGGGAATCAAGAAAGGTACCTGGAGACCTAAAGAAAGGGTGATCGCAGTGTTTGTGGCAACTACCGTGATATATCACTGCTATCAATTGTGGGGAAGATTCTTGCAAGAATTGTACTTAACCGCCTCAAGGTCAACTCTGAGAAGATCCTCCCAGAGTCACAATGTGGATTTAGAGCTTCCAGGAGCACAATTGACTTGATTTTCTGTGTGTCAGCTACAAGAAAAATGTAGAGAACAACAGAATCCACTCTTCTTAGTTTTTTATGACTTGGAAAAGGCATTTGATTCGGTTCCAAGACCAGCCATGTGGGCGGTGCTGAAGCGGTTTGGTTGCCCTCAGCGATTTGTAGATCTAATGAAGGCTCTCCATGATGGCATGACAGGTCAGGTTTGCCATCAGAATAAGATGTCCGATGAATTTCCTATTACCCATGGATTGAAACAAGGATGTTGGCTGTACTTGGCTGCAATGCTTTATGATTCACCCACAAACATCCCAGGTGTGGAGGTCAAGTATCGTTTTGATGGAGGGCTTTTCAACCTAACTCGTCTCCGCTCCTTGAGGAAAACTCAGGTTATTAAGGTTACTAACATGTTGTATGCAGATGATGCTGCGTCGCCAACTCTCACACCAGAAGAGCTGCAAGAGTCAGTTAATTGTTACAAAAGTGCATGTGATCGCTTTGGTCTTACCATAAATGTCAATAAGACTAAAGTCTTGGCACAACCTTCACCAGGCACACCTCTTCCTCAGTTCAATATCTCCATCTCAAATTTGCCATTAGAACAGGTAGACCACTTCTCGTACCTGGGCAGTACCATTTCTGTGAGCTGTACCTGTGAGCAGGATGTGGATAAGAGAATTGGTGCAGCCCATGCAGCATATGGACGATTAGCACACCGGGTCTTCATGAATAAAGATCTGTCCATGAGTACAAAGCTTATGGTGTACAAAGCAGTAGTCATTTCTACATTGTTGTATGGCTGTGAAACGTGGACCCTTTACCGACGTGATCTCAGGAAACTTGAGCGTTTCCACCTACAAAAACTTCGATCAATCCTGAGGATTAAATGGGAAGACCACATTACCAATATTGCTGTTCTGGAAAAGGCTCAAATCAGCAGCATAGAATCATCCATAATAGGTCACCAATTTAGATGGATTGGTCATGTCCATCGGATGGATGATGTGAGATTACCTCGTCAGATGCTATATGGTGAGTTATGCTATGGCACCAGGCCTCATGGTGGTCCTAAGAGGCGCTACAAGGACCAATTTAAGCAGACCCTGAAATTGACAGGTCTTGATTCACAAACCTGGGACATGCTGGCTGAAGACCGCTCAACTTGGCGCCGTACCATCTCGGATACTGTAAAGACGTTTGAAAGGGATCGACGCATACATGAAGAGGCCAAGCGTCAAGCTAGGAAACTTCGAGCAGCCCAACCACGTCCTCCTCCAGCAATACTATGCGACTTGTGTGGTCGCTTGTTCCATGCCAGGATTGGTCTCTTTAGTCACCGTAAACACATCCACAAACTGGACTGAAGGAAGAAGATTTATACTCTGATTCGAGTTAAAGCCGATGATGATACTGTACAGTACAGTGTATATGTAACAAAACTCATGTCCAGCATTTATCCATGCTCGCCGTAATGGCTCCGTTGGTTTGGATTTCATGTTAAAGGTAGGTCCTGGCTTATGATCGTGAGATTAATGGTCGTGTAAAACTGCAGGCTTCCTAATGGCTCCCAGAAGATTACCATGTAGTATTCTATATTGCAAACCAGTGGTGTCACCTGTTCCTCTGGATGAGAGGGTACCAATCATGATACCTACCTTCAGTTTTTATCCATTCCTTAGGATACAGCTGTTAGTCAGTCATGCCCATCAAATGGAGTTCGTGGATGCTTCAGCTGAGGTATTGTTCTTCAGTCGGCCAACACATTAATCTATATTAATAAAATAGAAGTTTTGTCTGTACATTGTTTAGAATCTAGGAATTTTAATTGTGTGTGTTTCATGCCAAAAGAATATAGAGAGGGGGTTGCATTTGTTCAATTCCTATCTGTATGTATGAACGTGCATCACATGAGAACGACTGCATACATTTTCATGAAGATTTAGTTTTACTTCCAAGGCAAGTAGGGCATCAAACTAGGATAATAATTTTTGTGGTACAAAGATGAAGAGGGGGGGGGGGGGGGGAGAGGCCCATTTTGGTTTATTTTTATCAACTTGGTTTTAAGAAATTGCATGTGATAAAAGTTCTTGGAAAATAATATTTAGCATTTCATGTTCTATTCACTTTGTTAGGGTTATTATATAAGTTGGGAAGGTGACTGGCCAGTATAGTGTAGCAGCTACACTCGCTCTGTTGCCTCTGATTTTGTACAGACGCACACTCTAATTCCAGAAGGTGCAAATCATCTACAGATCCAGGAAGAGGGAGCAAAGGTACTGTCTCACTTTCCTGTGCTATCCTGCCAGCGAATTGTTGCCGGTGGCGGAAATCTGAACTAATGTGCTCCACCCAGCCGCACGCCAGCGAAACCTCAACGCATGTCATGGTTCGTGCGGTGGCGTTCCCCCTCTTTCTCGCACCCGCTCGCGGCAGCCATGACGTGGTAAGCTGACGTAATGTATACACAACAGCCCCACTCCACGTCTAGCGGTAACAATTCCCTGGCAGGGTAGTATCTAGAAACCTATAATTTGGTATGAATAAACATCAGGTTGGCCCTAGGAAATATAAGTTAAAATGAAACTCCAAGGAGCATGGGGTCCAAAATACTTTTGTACTTCATTTTGGCAATCTGATTTTTGAGATATTTTATCTCAAAATTTCCTATGCTATAGTTGAGCAATTTCACTTCACAGTATTTATTTTTTCTTTTTCTTTGTTTACGGACCAATGTGGTCTCCTGCAACTGTTCTGTGAGAAAGTGTATTACATCAGGAAACTTAGCTTAAGTGCCTTGTGTTAAGGCGTGTATGAATTCAACATATTTTCTTAATAGAAAATTCTTGTTAAAAATTGTTTTTGTTCATGGAACGCGAGAGTTGAAAGTACTGCTTTTCGTAACGTACGATAGTTGTCAATTACCAGATATGCATTTTTAAAGGGTAATACATTGGGACACAAGAAAGAAAAATGTACTTGTGAGTTTTTGTTGTTATATTTCACATGAAGTTACCCAGATGATGTCTGTTCCCACGTTTAAGCGTTCTGCATGCTAGCATAGCACTTGTACTGGTTTGTTAAGAGAATCCACTATTTTACTATTTGATACGCTGTTATAGATCTACCTTGAACACTCGTTGCCAGACCTGCCATAAATGCTGCAATATATAGGTGTTTCTGAAGTAGAGTAATGTTCTACTGTTGTCAATTTGGTGACAGTGTTATCGGTTATAATGAACATTTTCACTTTATTTCAGCGATACCTTTCTTAACCATCGATTATAGTAAGTTGTTGAATAAGAGATTAGTTGACCTTCAGAGGCAAAAGAAACTTAATTGAAAATTATTTCTGGGGAGGATTGCAATTGTAAGTTTGGCTAAATGTTAGCTGCAATACTAAATACTGTACAAGATAGCATGTACATGGTTTAATTCAGAGTTCTTAGTTTTGTTTTCAATTATTCCAGAGGAGAGATTGTGCTTCTTGTACCATGGCTTTCAAAGAGATGTCGAGGCTGCTGATGAAAGCAGATGATGATGATGATGATGATGATTGTTGTTTTAAGGGGCCTAACATCTAGGTTATCGGCCATATGAAAGCAGAAGAAAGGGCTGTTTAGCAGAGAAGGTTACAGGGGGATTACATAACCTCTGATTTTCTTAATTTTTGTGTCTGCATCTGAATATTAACTTCCCAGCCTTGTGTGTATTGATCACTTGAGATTTATATTTTGTACTGGTTTAAGAGTGACTGATTTATGGATGTGGAAGAAACATGTTCCTGCATGACTTGTGATGTAGCCTCTGCTGTTCAGGCCTCTCTTGTTTATTACCAGTTAACACACTCATATCTATGCAGGGTTTATCGACCTTTGGAGGAAGAGGAAGTGAATGACTGAAACATATGCATTGTTTTCTTACTAATTTCTATATGTTAATTTTATTGGAACTATTTTGAAGTTCTTTTTATTTCTTCACTATCCTTAAACTAGTAGTTAAAATGCTATTTTAATTTTTTAATCTATTATTAATATATTTCACAACGAATTTGTGATGTTTTGAGCTGTATTAAAAATGAATAAATTTAACTATAGTTGTAATAAGATTAAGTTCATGGCTGTCCTTCAATATTCATCATATGAAGAAAATTGGAGTACAATAGGCTTGCATATGTGATGCTGACATCTACCCTAAGTGACTTTAATACATCCAAAGAAACTGCCAAACTTCCCATGCTTGTTATATCTCGTGGCATTGTCTTGTACTTCAAGGAAAAGAGTGAAGTCTATTTTGTGTACACTGAAAGAATACTTTCTGTAGCTAAGAAGCATAGTTACCAAATTTTGATACTTGGCTTTTGCACAAGCTGAGCATCTCTTGCTATATTTGATACCAGATGTCACAGCATTTGTGTATGAGCCACTCTCTTCAAGTTACTCCTCCTCTTGCTTCTTTCATATGCATGAGATGTCTTCCTTTCTAAAGGAAATTCATGGAATTGTTTTTAAAATGATCACTCCTTTCTCTGCAGGTATGACATGGATATTTTTCTGCATTTGTTCAAACCATTATTACTATTTTAATGTTTGTAAGCATAGAGTAAAGGATACCAGGTGTGGCTTCTTTTCTCTTCTGTGTGTGTTTCTTTTAACCTGACATGTGGTTTCAGATTACCGTAAATATAATTTTTTTTATTGATATATATAAATGAAAATGATATTTCAGCAATATTTGAAAACTTACATGTCTCACGTTCCTCGGATGTCGATGCATTTCACAGCATGGCTGCTTCGAACCAGAGGACAAAATTGTTTTGGGACAAGGGGTGACAATGAAGATTGGTAATCAAAGTGGGTGTAATTAGCAACTAAAGGAAGTCTCAGCCTGCTGAAACATATCTGCTACCTGCCAGCTCGTTTGCTACAATCTCTCTGTCTTAAGACTGTGTTTAATGTGTAACATTTTTCTACTACTAACAACTTTGTTGATTTAGTATGAATCCTCTGTTACTGAAATATGAGAATACATCTACAAGCCTGTATGTACAGTTACCGTTTAAAAATGCTTATGCCTACAGTAACGGTTCCCTTGAGATCAATACAGGCAAGATTTTTCTTTTTAATCTTAAAACTGATTACATTTCAGAGAAGTACAGTAAAGGAAGAGAGGTTAAACCCTCCTGCTATGTTGTCCCTCAAATAGGAAATTATCAGTCCACAGTGAAAGGGTTGTTCAGTCATGCAGCCAGAAAGAAAGGTATATGGATTTTATGTATAAACATTCGGCAACAGCATCCACTGTCCATTAATCCTGCTCATAAGACCGATTCCAATGTTAGCCAGCAGAACGTAGTTCATTTTCACTTTTTATTATAGTGACTATATTGTCCCTGTTGTGCCAGAAATCGCTACAAGAAAAATGGAGGTTTGTCAGAAATTCTAAATAGTTTATTTAGAAATTCTGGCGGCTAGTCAGCTGAGGAAGCTAGACCAGAAAAACTAAGCAAATTGCATATGAATGTGACATACTCAAAATGGCATTATGAACGTGAGAGTTCTGGATCAATTGAGGCGATGTGCCAGGTTATGAATCCTTTCACCATTTTCTAGAGACTTGACAAAATACCTACAATGTCCTCAGTTTTATCATCCATAGGCTGCCACTGATGGGACATTTGTGATAAAGCAACTATCTGATAGTTAAGAGATCATATTATTCGGTGTTATTTTTATGGGGATGGCCGTATTTATAATGTAAGTGGTGGTGTTGTCAGTGTTGTTATTGTGTAATATATCACCATGGTACAGGTAAAATCATAACCCTCACTCGACAGTTATGCGTTATAATGCAGAACAATACTGTGGTGGGAGTTACGAGGTACTGCTTCGTTGCCAACAATCTTAGGCTTATGGGGTAGGCTTGGTATAAAACTCACTATAATAAATAGTTGACAGCAGCTTACATAATTTAATCAGCACACAACAATTTGAATTAAAAAATAAACAAGGAAGTTTGACAAGGGACAATATTGCTATAAGGGCAACCATATCCATCATTGCAGAAGTGATTGGTAAAGGATTTACTTCAATTAGTAAGACAGCTACGGACAGAACGGAGGCAGACAGGTTTTTCTCCGGGTACTCCGGTTTTCCCTGTCAAAATTTCATTCCAGCAACACTCTCCACTATCATTTCATTTCATCTGTCATTCATTTAATCATTGCCCCAGAGGAGTGCGTCAGGCCTCGGCAGCCGGCACAGTTCATATCCTCGCCGCTAGATGGGGGCTTCATTCATTCCATTCCTGACCCGGTCGTAGACTGGAAGCAGGCTGTGGATTTTCATTTTCAGTAAGACAGCTACATGAATGAGAGCAAGATTTTTTTTTTTTTTTTCTTTTTAATATCAGGATTTAACAAAATTAGAACTGAGCAACTGCCTGAATAAAATTCTGATAGTGACCACTTGTTGGTAGAATCCATCTTTTCTAATATCTGTGGTACTAAAAGTATTATGCTCAATTCTTCAAAATGTTTTTCTTTGCTCCATGTAGAAGATAGGTGGAAGGGTAACATGAGCCCCCAAGTTTTGTGATGAACTAGTGTTCCTTCTCGATAAATGCCAAAATTAATGTCACTAGATCACTTAAATGTTGAAACTGTATCAACTGGCAGAAGATTATACAAAACTGGATTAAATGATTAAAAATTTGATATTCTGTATTCTCAAAAAAAGCACAAGAAAGACTCCAAAATTTGCTTAAAATTTTCTGTTATTGCAATTGCAAATTTTTCATCTCCCTAATCAGTGCTCATTTTTGTGATTTCACTATATGAGTGAAACAGATGTGCATTATGGCTAAAATTTGCATTTTCAAATAAGTGAATTTTTATGCCCATTAACCTTGAAACATTTACCAGCTTCAGATACCAGTCGTTGACGGGTTCATACGGAAGGACACCAGGAATAAAGTTCACTCCTTTGACTTCAGCACTTCCGCTATTGGCATTAATAAGTGAGCCGTGGCCAAGCTAATTCAGTGGACCCTTGCTTGGCTGTGACCCATGTGAATTCTTAGTTCCCTGAACCTAGTTTTGCTAGAAAAATTGTGTTGATTAAGATTATTTAGAGTTCGGAGATAGCCCGGTCCTATGGTGTTACACGTTAATCTGCGTAGTAACCCTGGCCAATAAAAACTTTCTTAAGCGCATCCCAGTGATTTGGGGTCATCGGAGCTGGCTCTCAATTGGTTTTAACTGGATGCTGTTCCTGACAGCACGTTGTTTCTCATTTAAAAAATTTCACTTTGCTGTCACAGGGATTCAAACCTCGGCTGTCTGGGCTAAAGGTAAGCCACTATGTCACTGCACCATCATGCTCTCGCCTCCCTTAACCCTAGCAATACCATGCTATTTTTGATACCACGGGCTACCATAATAAATTCCTTTTGTGTGATTAGCAACATATCTTGTATTTTGAACCTTAAATGGTAAAAGTATAACTTAAAAACAGTTTCAAACAAAATAAGAAATCATGAAAAAAGTAGTTCAGAAAGTAAATTATTCACTGATCACACTCTTCGCCATCTTTAACATACGACTGTTCTTTACTGTATTTTCCGCATGTGTATCTCTTGCAACCAGAACAAATTATGGTGGTTTTGGTAACTTTGTTGTACTTCTGCCCATACCACAGTGCACAGTATGACGATTCACACTATCTTTGCCCACCAAAAGAAAATTATTAATATCTTATACAAGGATTAAAGTTTAAAAAAAGTAAATGTGTGGTTAGGTAACCGGATTCTAAATAGAAAATAACTTTCTGTTCAGTAAGCGTAGAAAAGGAATACCATGAATAAATCTTTAAAAAATGGAACCCGTGGGCACGAAATGCAAGTATGATGGTATTGGTAGGGTTAAATGCACGCTAATTCTGAAGGTTTTAAGAAAGGGGTTAGTTAGGTAGCTTGTGGAAATATTAAAAGCCTTTTTTCAGTGTTGCCTTTGTAATCTATTCAGTCAGTCAGCACTAGTTGAAAAGCTTCTACTAATAGTATAAGTACCTTGGCTGTTCTTCACCTGTAGGATGTGAAATGATTCTTGCTATCTTGCCTATGTCATCAAGAGGTAGTGTGGATTGAGGAGCAATAATGGTGACCAGTTGCTGCTTCATAAAGTCTGCATAACTGGGCATAACTGCTGGGATTCCTGTCAACCCCTCACCCCTTCGTATTACACGCAGCCTAGTTTTATTGTAGAGGTGCCTTCTACTTACATACTAATTTTCATGCCATTCGCTCCAGTATTGATGCCAACCAATACAAAACAGACAAATAGTGAAAAGTTAAACTGAGGGTGTATTTGGTCATAATGCACCTCAGCCAAGATAAATACAAAGGTTAAGGTGAAAATTTAAAATGTTCAGACAGGAAGCTTACTTTATTTATAGAGATAGGGGGGAGTTTTACTCTATTCGGGATTTCGCTCACGAAAAGAATTGTGCCCCTCTAGATATAGCAGTGGATGAGATTGGATGAAGTAGCCATAATTCTACTAACCTTCAGTAGGCAATTTATAATAATTTATTAATGCAGCCAATGGCCATGTACTTTTCTTTTCAGGACGGGTCAGGGAAGGGATATTGGAAGGAAATCGGCCGTGGACCTATTGAAAGGAACCGTCCCGGCATTTGCCTGGTGGTGAAAATGGGAAACCACGAAAACCATTTTCAGGACGGCCGAGGTGGGAATCGAACCCACGCTCTCCCGATGCCAGCGAGGCACGAGGTAGCGCTTTCGGCCACTACGGCCGGTAATGCAAGATGCTGACAAAGGCATGGAACCCACTCTATGTTGTGCTCCTTTTCATTTTCTTATTTTTGCATTGTAGCAACCATTAGCTTTTACATTTCCCATACAATAAATTTTCTTCTGTCTCTTAGAACTTCCAAGTGTTAATTAACTTGGCTACTCCAGGAGTACCCAGTGTGGTGAAATGGGCACCTCTAAAGTAAAACTAGGCTATAAATTGCTCCGAGGACACATGAACTCGCTGAACATTGTGCCATTCAAAATGGAGGTGCAAGTTGAGATTAAGTTTATTTTCAACTCCTTTATTTGCACTTACAGGCTATGCCAGAATTTTTTAGAAGTCTTCACAGATATTTTTTTCTAAAACTGGGTTGCTTTAATCCTAATTCTTGACTAGTCTAGTCATGATTGGTAGGCAGCATATGTTTTTTTTAAAGTTGTATGGCTCCTTGATCTGCTAATTCTTTCTCTTATCTGCTTCATACAGTTGCCTTCATCATAATTTAAATTTCATGTTAATTCAGCCTTTACATTAAGTAATTGGAATTGTTGATGCATTCAATGTTTTAATGTAACCCCACATATCACCTTGATTGGTATTGTCTTAGTGGTGGAGACTGTTAGAAAGAAAGAAAGAAAGAAAGAATGCATTCAAAGTATTGTATTACATTGATACAATTTTGAAATTTGTTCATGAAATACTTCTCTGGATTTCTGTGAAGATCCATAACGCAGGAAGGTTAGTTTTCATGCAATGAAAACACAGGGGAGCACAGTATATAAGCGTATGCTTGCGTGTCCATACTATTTAACTGTCTTGGATTTATGGTGGAACACAGTGTTTCTTATAAAATTCCACAGAATGTTTACACATTGCATTGGGGTAGATGCATTTCTTGCAGTTAATAAAATAATTGAATCTTTGTGCACTTGGGCATTCAAGCACTATTATTGCAAGTGTTCCTGTCTTTTTACTATAATGCCTGTGCAATTACTGACTGAATCTTCTGTGGGCTATAGGTGCACATGTTCTCTGATGTGGCTGAGAAGGAAAGCAGCAGCTTTCTTCCTTACATGTGTGATACATGTGTAATGCTTGGCCCACCCTAAATCATTTTTGGTGGGAATAGATTGAAAATTGTTGCTAGCCAATGTATTTTGCTACTTTGTTCAGGAAAAGGTGAATTGCTGATTGTTCCAGACTGCAAATTAATTTCCATTATTGCTCAACCTTTTACCTGTACAGCATGTGACACATAGATTTAATTTAGTCATTAATAAGGTTCCCTTGACATAACTGTTATTGTTAACACTGCTTCCATTTCATGCATTGTTTCTCATGTTATTCTTGTTTTACATATTATGTGATATGTTAAAAAAATCTTTAATATTTCCAATTTTACTTTAAATTTATATAAAGGAGTTTGAAAAATATTGCATTTTCTTCAAATTTGTCCTATCTATTCCTTTCCCCTCACCCCATCACCTCAAAAGCTATTTCGATCTAAGCCTGTAGTGGTTGCGTCCTGCATTTGTATCACACTTGTACATTAAGTTGCTGCTCTGTTTCCCATTTCATTGTATGTTTTTTTATTAACTGTAGTGGCATGAGCTAATGATACTGTAGATGTGTAAAATTAGATTTAATCAATGTATGGCAATCCAATGTTTAGCACACAGAAGTGGAGGGAAGTAGTTTTATTCAGACATAAATGTTGGCTGTTTCTACAGTTGACATTGTTTCCAGATAGCATAGTGCTCTTACATTCAGTTTGTTGCCTCAATTGTCAATAGAAGCGGGTAATCTTCAAAGAACTATTTATTAACTAATCCACATCCAGCCTCCTCCTGTGGAATTTGTCATAGTTAAACATATTTACAGGCTGTTATGTTACTTAAAATATTTACCCAATATGACAAATTCAGAATCATTGCTAAAATATTACTTCTGCTGTGATGATATAGGTGGTATGTTAATATCATTCCAATTTCTCGTATAAATATTCATTTAAACTGCAAAGGATGTGGCTCAAAAATCTTCCTATATTCTCATTAGACAAACCATATGAAGAAATCTCTAGTTTTGAAATGTCTGATAAAAGAGGTTTTAGCTGTCAACCGTTGGCTGTAATGTGTAATGAACAATGGTATGGTCCATGGTCAGTGCAAGTCTTGTATAACTATAAGACACTTGAATTGTGTCAAGGATTGAAAATGCTTTAATTTCGTGTAAATTTGCTCATCACTGTTTTCACTTATCGTGGTGTGACTTGTTAAAGCAAAAAATAGTTTTAACTCTTTATTTCTAATTTGTTTTAAATTATCTTGCAGGAAGTTTGAAAAGTTATTTTTTTCAAATTTCTGCTAATAAGAAACCTAATTAAGTGTATTAATAAATCATTAAGCACTAATATTCCTGTTTTATTCATCCAGGGAATTAAGTTCCTGAACCTTTGGCAAAAGAAATATTGTGACAATATCTTCTATTTCCTACTAAATGACCTTAGAGTAAAATTATTTGGACCCAGGTCATATTTATGAAAATTGTTGGTTATGGATTGGGCTCCTGTTACTGATTATAGTAGGGCCATGCATTGCATTCAATTTCAATGGTCTATGTGGGCAACAATGTGTTATAACTTAATTATATGATGAAAGAATTTTATTCATCTGTGGCTGGAGGAGATGGAGATGGATTGCCTAATGCACAGCCTCCAACTAAGAGTCTTATTACAATCTTGCTTGTGTCACAACCATACAAAGTATTTTTCCTATATGTAGCCCTCTGCAATATCACTACAATCCACAGTAGTTTAGCAGTGGAAATATGAAGGACGGTGTAGTTCTGTCGCTCCTATCTAAACATTTTGCAGATCAGAGCGATGAGTGGCTCTCGATAAAACTTAAAAATCCAGAACTGAAATGATTGGTCTGGATTGCTCCAAGGCTCCCTTGTATTCTCAGTTTGGTCACAACAGCTTCAAAGACTAATGCCTCTCCTGTGGAAACTTTGAGTGAAAAATGAGCAGACCTGTTATCTTAATGGGAAAGCCATGAGACAAATCAATTTTCTTGAATTTTTCAACATGGCTTTCAAAGTATGGTTCTAAATGCGTAGTTTCTGGAGGTTCTTCAAATCTTTTGAGTGTGAGTATTGGAAATGTTCAAAAATTCTTGATGTTGGCAGTACATCTTTTCAGAGGGGGCTGAACCCATACATTTACAGTTTTGGCCGGTCAGCCTAGGTTGCGCAGTTGTACAATGGACAGCCAGTGAGCCTCGGGCATGTGCAATTGATACGCGAGTTGTCAATTGCACGGAATGTAACTTGCGTATCAATTGCACATGCCTGAGGCTCGCCGACTCTTGTCTGTACGACTGCACAACTGAGCATGACTGGCCAAAAGCTGTGGCGTGAGCTGTAATACTGCATCATTGTGTCGGGATGAATGGTTAGATATCTCAGAATGATGAATCTATGTTGCTATCATCATCATCGGCTTTAACTCGAATCCGAGTATAAATCTTCTTCCTTCAGTCCAGTTTGTGGATGTGTTTACGGTGACTAAAGAGTCCAATCCTGGCATGGAACAAGCGACCACACAAGTCGCATAGTATTGCTGGAGGAGGACGTGGTTGGGCTGCTCGAAGTTTCCTAGCTTGACGCTTGGCCTCTTCATGTATGCGTCGATCCCTTTCAAACGTCTTTACAGTATCCGAGATGGTACGGCGCCAAGTTGAGCGGTCTTCAGCCAGCATGTCCCAGGTTTGTGAATCAAGACCTGTCAATTTCAGGGTCTGCTTAAATTGGTCCTTGTAGCGCCTCTTAGGACCACCATGAGGTCTGGTGCCATAGCATAACTCACCATATAGCATTTGACGAGGTACTCGCATCATCCATCCGATGGACATGACCAATCCATCTAAATTGGTGACCTATTATGGATGATTCTATGCTGTTGATTTGAGCCTTTTCCAGAACAGCAATATTGGTAATGCGGTCTTCCCATTTAATCCTCAGGATTGATCGAAGTTTTTGTAGGTGGAAACGCTCAAGCTTCCTAAGATCACGTCGGTAAAGGGTCCACGTTTCACAGCCATACAACAATGTAGAAATGACTACTGCTTTGTACACCATAAGCTTTGTACTCGTGGACAGATCTTGATTCATGAAGACCCGGTGCGCTAATGTCCATATGCTGCATGGGCTGCGCCAATTCTCTTATCCACATCCTGCTCACAGGTACAGCTCACAGAAATGGTACTGCCCAGGTACGAGAAGTGGTCAACCTGTTCTAATGGCAAATTTGAAATGGAGATATTGAACTGAGGAAGAGGTGTGCCTGGTGAAGGTTGTGCCAAGATTTTAGTCTTATTGACATTTATGGTAAGACCAAAGCGATCACATGCACTTTTGTAACAGTTAACTGACTCTTGCAGCTCTTCTGGTGTGAGAGTTGGTGACGCAGCATCATCTGCATACAACATGTTAGTAACCTTAGTAACCTGAGTTTTCCTCAAGGAGCGGAGACGAGTTAGGTTGAAAAGCCCTCCATCAAAACGATACTTGATCTCCACACCTGGGATGTTTGTGGGTGAATCATAAAGCATTGCAGCCAAGTACAGCGCAAAAAGCATTGGAGCCAGTACACATCCTTGTTTCAGTCCATGGGTAATGGGAAATTCATCGGACATCTTATTCTGATGGCAAACCTGACCTGTCGTGCCATCATGGAGAGCTTTGATTAGATCTACAAAACGCTGAGGGCAACCAAACCGCTTCAGCACTGCCCACATGGCTGGTCTTGGAACCGAATCAAATGCCTTTTCCAAGTCATAAAAGACTAAGAAGAGTGGATTCTGTTGTTCTCTATAAAACAATATTGTAGGAAATATGAAGCATTAGTAAATTATTGGCTAGTTTCTTAAACCTGAATAGTATTCTTTAATTAAGTCAGAGAACAAAAAGAAAATGAGAGTAAAACCATTGAAATTAGAGTAGAAATTAATGGTAAATTAAAACACTTAGGGAATGGATTGGGGCATATGGCACAATGTTCTGCTCCTTAAAACAAACATCACAAAATGGTTGAACCAATTTTACGGCCTTTTTTTTTTTTTTTTTTTTTAACTAGGGTCTGGTTAAATTTTATATTTCACCGGATACTGCATCAGGCATCTTCAGGGGGGCTCTGCCTGGCAGTCGGCAGTGAACTAGAACCGTCTTTCCCTGCTGCTCACATATGAGTGGCCAGCCATTCTCCACAGTGTCTCTGACTGGCTGAGGAGTTACCTGCCTCATCTGAGTCCTTACACCCAGACCAACTAGACGGGAAAACTAGTTCCTTCTGACACTGCCATTATAACTGTTCCATTTAGGAATTTAGATGGCTTTAAATTTTGCCATAGACTAATCTTCGCCATGTTGCACATTTGACATTACCATTCTAAATTAATTTTTATTATTAACATGGTCTCTTGTAGCTCTTCAGTCGGTCAACACGATTGTGCCCAATGAATGGGTGGGGTGCAAGATATAAATATGTAAATACACTCCTGAAAAAAATTAAATGTATTGGTTAATTATCACAATTAAATGGGGCAATTTAGGATTTCGTGTTTCGACCCGCAAGTGGCCATCGTCAGATCCTGATCACTGTTAACTAATATAAATGCACTATTGTAGTTAGTCGTTAAGTGATTATAATATGATTTGAATCTCGTTAATACGTTTACTGAGCCCAAGGTTGCAGGTTCGAAACCTGGCGCAGTAGCTGGCATTTGAGGGTGCGCAAATGCGAGGGAGCCGTGTCAGTAGATTTACTGGCACGTTAAAGATCCCCTTCGGGGCAAAATTCCGGCACCCCAGCGTCTCTAAAAGCCAATGTAGTTAAAAGGGACGTAAAACCAATAACATTAATTATTATCGTTAATACGTTAGGTTTGTTTTGTGAATTACGTGAGTCAAGGTCTATATGCATGTGTATACAATTTAGAATAACACATTGTAATAATAAATCAATTAACAAATTAGCATGCACTAGAAAAAACTAATTATGTTTCCTTAATTTTGTGAAGTAGTACTCACTGCGATGTTGACTTATCGTCCTGCCCGCTGCTTTAATATGATAACGGTGTGCCCAGCCAGCCTTTGCCTTGGTCATAGGAAGCCACATATAAGGTTCTACATGACTATTAACAGTGTGTCGAGCGATACGGGAAATCTTGAAAAGTCTCATAATGCCTGACTTCTTGGCCCCCGAACGCTCGGTAGAGTCCTCCTGCTCAGTCTTCTATTTCGCCTGCAGACCGCGCTGCCACCCGCATTTTGCGCCACCGATAGAGCGCTAAGCGGGATGAGAACCCAGCCGACGTCGAATGCATGCTTTGCCTGGCCGACCGCCGGCCGTACCCTCTCCGCGCTCGTTGCTGACAATTGACATACAGGTATCAGTCCGCATTGTTATTCACAGAGGAGACCTGAGTTTCTCGACCAGAGCAGCCCTTAAAGAAGCTAACAGCTCAAGATCTCAGAAAATTCCAGACGCGGATATGCTGAAATTTCGCACCAACTGCCGAAAATTGTACATTCGTATCCTATGGCTGAAAAAATCAAAGAGAGCTCAACTCTTGCTCACAAGAGACCCGTGCTATTTCCTGCCTACTATCGGATTTTTTTTATTATGGATACTCGAGTTTAGGCCTTAATTACAACCAAACCAACAGACCTATTGAAAAACGAGTTATACCAATATTTTCCTTGTTTAATTCTGCGCTAGACTACATAAACCAATTATTTTCAAGTTTATTAATTATTTATTTATTTATGGTTGTATGAAAAATTGTTTTGACGTCTTTCCTTGGAACCGCTCACTTAAAACTGTATACATGAAAAACTACTTGGCTGAGGGTAATGAAATCTTTATATGTGATAGGCACAAGTATTGGTAGTGCAAATCTCAAGTTTCAATTTCTTTAAACTAACCGATAAAAAGTTCTACTTTTTTCTGACATAACGTTTTCTCAGCCCAGGATAAACGTACAGCAGGCAACTTGGTCTCATTTTGAAGCTCTCATTCGTGATTATCGGAAACTACGACCACTGTAAACGTAGAGTGATGACGAATTTATGAAGAGTAATATTAATGGGAGGTTTTGTGCGTTCCGGCCCGTGCGATTAAAAGCGAGCGGGCTTGTGAAATCCGGTGCAGCGTTGCTGTGTTATGTTGCAGTCGTCGCGGCCCGCAACGAACGAACACTGCTTTAAGTTTCCTTTCAACCTTTTATTTTCTTTCCTCGTACAAATTTCATTTTTAGCCTACTTTTCACATTTTGCAAATTGAGGAAAAAGTAGACTTATGAGATCGGGCAAATGTGTGTCTGTCTGGCTGGCTGGCTGTGTGTGTGTGTGTCCCTATTAACTCCTAAACGGCTGCAACAATCGAAACAAAATTTGGTAGGAGTAAAGATCTATACCTGAATATCTCACGGCCATATTTAAAAATGATGTCAGTGCTACCAACTGCTGAAAAATCGCAATTGAAATTTGAGCTCAATGTTGGATATCTTGGAAAGTATCAATGGGAGCTATTTCAAAATTGGCACACGAATAGATAGTAATATTGCACTTTAATTTCCAGGAGGCCATATATGGCAGTGTTGCCAAAATGATTATAAGCCTGCTCATAAGTCCAAAATTTAAATGCATATAACTTCTACACTATCAATTGGATTTCAAACAAAATTTCGTATGTGCTATGTGTACATAAGTGGATATGACTGAGCGTATTCTTAATAGCCACCAGGGCTGCCAACTGTTAATAAATGCTCTCAATTTTTTTAAATCCAAATACCCTTATATCAGAAAGTATGCAAGCCGACAGCTTTATACTATGCACACGTATAGTACCTGACATTCTATATTAATTTGGAGGAACTTATATACGTCAGTGCTGCCAACATGATTCTAAGGCTGATGAGAGGTCCAACTTTAAATACATGTAACTTCTATACTATCATTTGGATTTCAACCAAATTTTGTGTGTGCTATGTGTACCATAACAGATATGACTATGCCGATTCTTAAGAGTAATCAGGGCTGCCAACTGTTAATAAATACTCTCTCTATTTTTGTTATCCTAATATCAATATATCAGAAAGTAAGCAAGCCAATAGCTCTAAACTTTGCACACGTATAGTACCTGGCATTCTAGATTAATTTTGAGTAACTAATATAGACCTACGCCAGTGCTGCCAACACGATTCTAAGCCTGCTGATAGGTTCAATTTTAAAATGCATGTAACTTCTATACTAACTAATGGATTTCATTCAAAATTGACACAACAATAGATCATATTATTTCTGACCAATACATGTATGTCATTGTTGCCAACATGATTTTACGCGTGCTGTTAGATCCAATGTTTAACTGCATGTAAGGTCCATGCTATCCATTGGACTTCAACCAAATAGTTTATTCTGTACCTTAAGAGATGGAATTAAGTATATATTCAGTCACCAGGGCTGCCAACTGTAGTTCTCTATTATTACCAACTTAATTTCGTCATTATTCTAGATAGATCCATTTAGATTAATCATTGGCATGGATCTTAAATTTTAAGAAAAGTAGGCTCTTTAGTTCGTCACGGAACTTCTTGTTCATCACCTTTTTCACATTTTAGACCTTCAATGGCAGGTTTAAAAGTGGTTTGTCTTCCTAATTTTGAAATGTCAGACTACACAATTTTTACATGGGCTATCTACATTATTTACATAATATCTTTACAATATTTAATTTAGTCAGTATTCTTCGTCTGAAGAATGGCTCTGTTCCGATTAATCAGAACTGCTGGCATTCGTGTTAATTATGACCTGATCGAAATGAGGGACATTTTCAGACAGGCCATCTATCTCCCAGTAGTAGTCTTCAATTCTTTTAGCGTGTTTAATACATTGTTTCCAGAGTTCAGGAGCAACGGTGAGCAAGGCTTCTCGGCATAAAATATCCATTGCTTCCATACTTCTACCATTTTGTAATATGTTAGCGCAAGTTCGCCCTCAGACAATGGTGGTCTCTGAGGCATTTGGATGTGATCTGATGTGGCATATAAGTAGTAACAGGAAGACTGAAAATAGCATCTGTACATAGCCAGGTGACTCGCGTTCCATTACACAACTGCCCGGCAACGCTGCACTCGAATTCACCGGCTCGCCTGCTTTTAATCGCACGGGCCAGAACGCACAAACCCTACCATTAATATTACTCTTCATAAATTCGTCATCACACTGTACGTTTACAGTGGTCGTAGTTTCCGATAATCACGAATGAGAGCTTCAATGAGACCAAGTTTCCTGCTGTACGTTTATCCTGGGCTGAGAAAACGTTACGTCAGAAAAAGTATAAGAACGTTTTATTGGGTAGTTGAAAAAACTTGAAACTTGAGATTTGCACTACCAATACTTGTGCCTATCACACATAAAAATTCCATTACCCTCAGCCAAGTAGTTTTCCATGTATATAGTTTTAAGTGAGCGGTTCCTAGAAAAGACGTCAAAAACACGGACAATTTTTCATACAACCACAAATAAATAAATATTTAACTTGAAAATAATTGGCTTATATAGTCTAACGCAGAATTAAACAAGGAAAGTATTGGTATAACTCGTTTTTAAATAGGTCTGTTGGTTTGGTTGTAATTAAGGCCTAAACTCGAGTATCCATAATTTTAAAAATCCTATAGTAGATCCTATAGGGGTCGCTGAGACTCCTAAGTTGGAACAAGTTAGGATCGTCATTGCCCTGCAAATTCTTTGTAATCAAAAGAATTTGCTTTCTGGCGCAATGGCTGACCGCATCAAGAGCAGCTACTCCGCACTTCTGAGACTGCCCTCCGTCACTGCGCGTTTGAAACTGTTCGACGGAAAAGAGCCATGGCTCGACGTGCTGTTGTCTGAATTAGTGGCCTTCAGCACCTTCCTTAGTTCCTGCCAAAAATTATCTCACAAGCTTTAAGTTGTTAGGTGGTTTAAAATTACATAAGTAGTTAGGTGGGGTGCTGAGATCACCCCAAAGTTTTGCTGGAATATCTCGGACATACATTTTTCAGAAAATTTCTTACTTATTTTGCATACTATTCACATCCTTTTAAGCCAGTTTGAATTACCTTAGAACAATATATTAATTCACTAAAGAAATTAAAGCCTTTGGAAGATATAACTATATTTTTTCGTTGCTTGATTCTACATGTTGCTATTTCAAGCATTTTGCGTTGGCTCATTTCTTAGAAAAGTTCAGTTTTGTGTTTTACTAATCTAAACATAACACACATCCATAAAACAACACAAAATTAATGATATTCTGTTTTACAATGAGAAATTTAGAAAGAGAAGGAGACTGATAATCATTAATAAAAATTGGGAAGTTTCTGTCTTTGGTACCAAAGTTCATGTAAAAATCACTCACTAATGTAAAGATTACATTGTATTTTTAATACACTTATGTCACGAAACCATTACTGAAATCTTAACAGTCATCAGAGGAAGAATCATTGCAGCACGTGCGGCATATACTCTCCATATGATTCAGGCACATGAACTCTTGACATCTGTAGCAGAAGTGTATGGTTTTCTTGTCTGACTTCTTCAGTTTCTTCTTCAAGCATTCTCCTGATACGCTGTTTTTCCTTATCGGAAGACATGGTAAGGCAAACAAAGCTTCTACACAGAACTGGGTGTATAATCTAAAAAGGACTTAGCCAACAAAGATATTACGCAAGTTGTTAGGTGGGGTGTATACAGCACCCCCAGTGTCAATAAACGTTTATAGCATTCAAACAGTTTGTTACTTATGGCCAACAATGAGTTTATTTCAAATGACAATGTTCGGTGAGAAGCTACTGAGTCCGCCACCATCATAGCCAACTTAGTAACTTTACAACATAACAAATAATAATGCTGGGGTTTTGTGACCACCCCACATAACCACTGGAGGGTTAAAATGATACTGATTTTGTATCACAACAATGCAGCTCTAGACAGAGGTTTCTCCCTGAACAAGGAGTGCATGATCGTCAATCACAAAGAAGCAAGTCTGATTGGCATGCATACTGTTTAGGACGCTGTGATGGCAGCTGGTGGAGTAGAAAAGATAACCCTGAGCAAGAGTTCGTACTGCACGAAACTCCTACGCTGTGTTCAAGGGAGCAAAACAGGTGCGAAGTGACGGCTAAGGTGGCAGTCGAAAGAAAAGCCACGAAAGATCTCCAGAAATTGGGAAAAAAAGTACTGTCAAAAGAACTTAATTTTGTGCTGTGTATAACTGAAGTTCCTAGTAACAATCTTGTATTTGTCAAAGTGACTTACAATATTTAATTTCGTTTTGCATTATTTTATTTTCTATTACCTACTTTGATAAAATAAATCTAAATTAAAAGTATTCGCGGCGTGTCGCGTGTGGAATTTTACTGTTTTTAGCCTTTCCATGGTCTTCTTTCGCAGGGGAGATGCACATACCTAATTGTTTTCAAGACCGTGGAAACACTCAATGCAAATGCGTCACATGCATACATTTCAAAAACTACAAACAATATCTCACAGCTCTCGACATTTTACAATCAAATACCCGTCACCTACATGTGGCTACAAAATACACCACATAAGTGACAGAATTCTTCTCGTATGGGCAGGCATTGTTTCAGTCGCTTGTTAACCACTGTCTGTGTCGGATTTCCTTTCATTGTCATTGTTTCGTTACTTTTACTTCGCCGAAGTTCGACCCGAGGACTGGACACATCCCGTACATCATGTACGGAAAGAAATACTGAAGGCAGTCTGGATATCGCGGTGGATGAAATGAATATTAACCTTGGCAATTCATCAAGCTCTGACGAAGACAATGATGGTGGTGATGATGATAGGGACAGTGAAGGGATGGAGAGTGTCAAAGAAACCCTTGCCAAGTGACTGAGGATAATTTATTTATTGGTGTTAGTTCGCTTGCGTCAATCGATAATAGAGCATAGGCTATTGTTTCCCGTCATAGTGTTCAAAATACCGTCCGCCATTCAATAGCCTACAACTCGACAATATAAAACCACGGCAATAATATCGCCACAGAGCATTTTACACCGTAGTAGGCACGCAGCTTTTTGTATTTAGTTTTCTGGCATCTTGTTTTAAATTATTGACTAACATATTTCTAAATGCAGACAATCCATAAGTTACCTCCATTAGGATTCGGGTTCCATAATTCATGCAAAATGAGGTTCGTTCGTTTGTGAAATTGAGGTCATATCCCCCCTACCCTTTCAGTGATTACTGTAAGGTACTTTACGTAGACTAGGGTGAAGATGTAAATGAGCATTTCAAAAAAAATTGTCGCCAGTTGTTTGGTTTATTAACTTACGGTAATATTTTTCATAGGTACTGAAATCTGGGCACGGTTGGATTTTAAGGTGAAACCGCATGTGCTATCAAATATCGCTTTCTTGCAATACCAGGAATATGTATAGAATTATAAAATGATTATTGGTTAAATAAGTGTTAATAGATATGCTATTATAATTATAATGATTAAAGAAATATTAAAGAAGAAACGATGCGTTGTTGTTAGTAAATATTAGGCCTACCGGTACGGCGAATAGCCTATAACTCGTAGCATCCGTCACAATTTAGCATTTAAACGGGCCACGTTAATGCATAATAATTATACTAATATATCTACCGGATAGAAAATTATAATAATATTCTCACATATAACATATTTAATTTGCACCACCTTAATTATTGTAGTCTAAGATATGTTAGACCACTACCGTTTGAAATGTGCAAATCGCACACTTTGTAGGCAAGTCGTTTGTTGTGGTCGTCTCTGATGCGAAGTTTTACTAATTACTCTTTTAGGAGATACTTGTCTTTGGAATATTCATGAAAGGTCAACCCTCTAGTTCTTATTTCATAAGTTGAATGCCTAAAAACCAAACCTCAATCCGAAATAATAAAGAAGATAATCACGAACGAACGATTCACTGCCAATGAAAATCAAATGGAGATTCGCGGACCGGAAGTTCGCTATGCATAAGCTTCGGTGCCATTTTAACTCGGGAAGCTCTATACGGTTACGGTACCATACAATTCAGTCACTTCCCGTAAACATTTATTAAGTGACACTCCTATTCTCTACTCTCTCAATCCTCCTCAGTAAAACAGTCATTTATATCAGCTCTCCCCAGGTAAACGGTATTTTATTTGTGTTCATAGCATCTCATCCCATCTGAGAGAGAGTTCACTCGCACGCGCGCGCTTTGCTCACGCTACGGATTAGGCCTAAATCTCGCCATCACCCGTGGGCTGCGGAAGTGTCTCCAAAAATGCAGTTACGCTTACGCCAGAAAATCTTGATTCGCGCTTTAAGATTAATTTTTCAGCCATTCGGTATGCGAACTCTGGTTTTAGAGGATTCTAAAATATACGGTAATTTGGTGGATTTTCGTACGGGAAATACGGGAATTTGAAAAAAGGTCATCGCTCGACACCCTGCTATTATCTTTTTTTATTTTAGCTCAAAATTGTTGGGACATTTATTAGCATTTTCTATTAATTCAAGATGGCCGCTGCATGCTGTATTTGGTGTGATTAATTTATCACTAACGCTACTGAGACCGCTTAAATGATTAACATAACAAGTTTCGTCTTAATTGCGTGATGAGTATCATATGAAGGGCACAGGGAATGAACAAGCTAAGTCACAATTTTAAAATGTCCAGTAAATGGAGTTCAAAAAGTACCGGTAACTGTTTTACCAAATACAGAACTTCTCCTGTATTTATTTGATAGATAGATAGATAGATTTTTATTAATTCCATTTGATCAAATACATGCATTCAATACATTTTTGATATTAGACACGTCAGAATTTACATCAATAAAATAAAAGAACTATCAGGTATATATTACTAATATTATAACTATTTAACTTATTATAATAGCAAATCTTAATAGATACAATCTTATTGCACAACTATTTACACCTCACTCTATTATCATAATATGAAAACTTAATTCTATAAATACAACAACATACAGCTAGGTATTACAATTAAATTAAAAAAGTAAAATATAATCATAGATTTCATCGCTCCTATACGCTAAGATATATTCAACTACTGAGTAAAAACAATGGCACTGCAGATAAGCTTTCAACATTCTATCAACGGTTTTTATTTTTGGGGCCAGTTTTATATACTGGGGTAGTTTATTGTATAATTTAACTCCAGTGTGAAAAGTTCCTTTTTGATATATGCTTGTGTGTGTGTGTGAAATATGAATGTTTTGATTTTGTCTTGTGATATGCCTATGAACATCATTGTTTGTTTTAAGAAAAATATCTTTATTCATTAAATTCTTAAAAAAAACATAATACTTTCAAAGATATATATGCAGGGCAGTGCGATAATGTTTAAATCTTTAAACAGAGGTCTACATGATTCTCTAGAGTTTACATTAGCCATAATTCTAATTGCCCTCTTTTGTATCCTAAACGTGCTTAGTACATCTGGCGACATACCCCAAAATATGATCCCATATCTTAAGTATGGATGGAAATAAGCAAAATAAGAATTTCTTAATGTGTGCATGCTTGTGCAGGTTTTCAAAATACGTAACGCAAAGCCCATCGAGTTCAGTTTAGTATTCAGATATTGTATATGTTTATTCCATTTCAAGTCTTGTTGTATCCATAGTCCTAAAAACTTGTTTCTGATTTATTTTCTATTTGATGACCATTTAATGTTATATTGGGTTTCGCAGGATTCCTATTCTGTATAGTGTGGAAATTTAGACATACTGTTTTTTATAGTTTATTATGAGGCGATTATCTTGTGACCATTTGGTTAACTCTCCTGTAACGGAGTCAGCAGACTGCTGTATGACCTGTTTAATTTCACCTTTTATTACGAGTGTTGCATCGTCCGCAAACAAAATTTCCTTATGTGAATGAACGTTCTGTGTTATATCATTGATATATAGAAGAAAGAGTAGTGGGCCCAAAACCAATACCTGGGGTACTCCAAATTCAATAATTCCCTCATTGGACAATGTTTCATTAAGTAATTTGGTTCCATCATCCTTGTGTCTCAAGCTTACTATTTGTTTACGCCTTGTTAAGTAAGACTCTATCCATTTATTAGCTAGACCTCTAATACCATATTGATTTAGTTTGGTAAGGAGGATTTTATGGTCAACAACATCAAATGCTTTCGATAAATCCAAGAATAGGCCAGTTACATGTTCCTTATTGTCAATTAATTTCAGTATACAATTACTACATTCGTAAATTGATCTCTGTGTAGATTTTTCCGTTCTGAATCCATGTTGTGAGTTTGATAATATTTTATTTTTTCCATGAAACTTATCAGTCTCTTATACATAATTTTTTCCACAATTTTTGCAATACCAGTTGGTAAGGTAATAGGACGATAGTTATCTAATTCATCTTTTGAACCGTTTTTGTGCACTGGAATTACTTTTGATAACTTCAAAATATCCGGGTAAGTTCCTGAGAGAATTGAACTGTTTATTAAGTGCGTAAGTGGATTTATTATATTTTCTGCACATTTCTTTAAAATTACATCAGGGATGCCATCAATGCCAGCACAGAATTTATTATTTAGCTCTTTTATAACTATTCTTAACTCTTCACTTGTGACATGATTTATAAATAAAGAATCACTGCATATATTTATTTTATTATTAGAATTTAGTGTATTTACCTGTGATTTATTTAATAATTTTTGTGGAATTTCCAGAAAATAGTCATTAAAAGTGTTTGCTATTTCCTCTGGATTATTAATCACTTTATTATTTCTGGTCAGTGTAATGTTCCTTTGTATTTTAGCAGATTTTCCAGTTTCTTTCTTTATCACGGACCACATAGCCCTGTTTTTATTAGATGATTGGGAAATAAAATTATCATTATGCATTTTCTTTGCTAGTCTTATTACCTTATTTAATATGCTAGTGTATTTTTTGTAGTATAAATTGAATTCAGGTGTTGTGTGGTATTGTTTATATAATTTGTGTAGAAATTTCTTTCTTTGACATAAATTTATAATCCCTGTTGTTATCCAATTGCTAGTTTTGTTATTTTGAACAGTTCTTCGTTTAAAGGGGAATGCTATTTCAAAATAGTGTTTTAGGGTACTTTTAAATGCATTAAATTTATCATTTACCTTTTCTAGTTCATAAATTTCTGACCATGTTTCCTTATTTAATAAGTCATTGAAATATGTAACATTTGATTCAGTGAATGACCTGCACTTTGATTTTACTCCATTATCATTATTATTGATTGTTTCGGATACTTCAAAACTCAGTATTTGTCCATGGTGGTCACTAAAACCCGGACAATAGACTTCTATTGAATGGTGGTATTTATCTGTATTTATAAAAATTTGATCAGGAGTGGTTTTACTAAATTTTGTTATTCTTGTTGGGGTATTTACTGTAGGTTTCAGTCCATAGGAAATTAGTAACTGTGTTAATAATTCCCAATTTCTATCAAATTTTTAGAAATCCACATTTACATCCCCACAAATTATTATATCGAAATTTATTTTGCTCATGTTATTGAGTAACAATTCTAATTTATCTATAAATAACGGAAACTTTCCTGACGGAGAACGGTACACGCATACAATTAACTTAAACTGCTGTATTTTTTACGGCAGAGAATTCAAAATCCTGTTCCATAATTAGATAATCATAAGCTGTTATCTGATCATGATCTAAATTATTTCTTTAGAAGATGCAAGTACCACCATGGCTAATATTAGATCTAGAGTATTTACTAGCTTGTTTAAACCCTGGGAATTGAATTAATTCGAGTTGTTCCTCTTTCAGCCAATGTTCTGAAATACATAGTGCTGAGATGTCTTTAAGTTCATTTTTAAGCATTAGATTTATGTAATCAATTTTATTATAAAGAGACTGGACATTCTGGTGGTAAATTTTAAATTTGTTACTTTTGCAAGCTTGTGTTGGTGATTTATTTACATTATTATTATCATAATTGTTATTATTATTGTTGCTAGACAAATCCGAAATACCATTGTTGCACTCCGTTAAATTTGACTTCAAAAGATCTGAATGGCATACCTCACGTTTGGCTTCTTCTACCAGTTTCCCTGCTTCCACTCTAATGATATTACTGTTGAATTATTCTTACCATTTGAATTTACAATTTTGCAGATTTCATCACTAAGATACTCTTTTCCTAATCTATTTAAGTGTAGGCCATGTCGAGTGTGGAACTTCCTGTCTAATTTACTTACATCTAAAATTTGGACATTTGGAAAACTCTTACAAATTTTATGAATTTTACCATTTGTAGCCTCTATTTCTACATTTACACATGATTTGGGAATTAAATCGTATCTCTGCGGAATGTTTACAATAATGACATTTGTTTTTTGCATGGATGGCAATGTACCCTTTAAATCTTTGATTACCTTTTTACTCTCATTTCTATAGACGTCGTTTGCTCCAGCGATGATCACTGCGTAGTCCTTTGCAGTAAGGGACGCACACTCTCCTATCATCCCGTTCGTGACCTCTGCAATTTGAGCTCCTGGCTTTACTGTCGAAGTGACCTCCATTTCTCCGCTTCTCTCCAATACGCTTGCTCCTACATCTCGCCCGTGGCTATCCGCAAATATCCGCATCTTCCTGGATTTTCTCTTTATCACTTTCTTCTTTTATTCTTGAGGAAAGTCATAATTTTCTTCGACAGTCACTCCAAATGAATTTGAGACGGGAATTTCAGTTACATGTACTCCATTTATAGGCCTAGGCTTATTCAATCTTACCTTACCAGCAATCACTGTCGACCAAGTTTCCTTGCTTTCCTCTCTGTTTCCTTTTAATTTATTCAACTCTTCCATTAACTTAGCAATATCTTCCTTTAGCAGCTTTATAATTTCGTCTTTTGAGGACAGTTCGTTTCTCAGGTCATGACATTCGCATGACGGTAGCGGTAGGCCTACATTACGACAATCGGTTTCACTTTTCTCCTCATTCAATTTTACCTGAGATCTTGTGACGATTTTATTTGCATTTTTTACTTTTATTTTGCACGACGAGCATAAATCCGTTACGGTTACACTACCTGACGAGACACTAACACTGTTTACTGTCGTCATACTAGAGATCTAAGTTAGCCTAGATGTTTACACCAAATTACACTAAATTTATTTTAATTATTACTACCTAATAGAATTAATCTAATTACCTACCAATAAAGAAGAATGTGAAATACGTATATCTTCCAATCGGGTGAAGTCTCGTAAAAGCACCACTGCTCTACTTGGTTCAAACAGTGATTGAAGAAGTCACCGAATATTTGGATACTCGTTCCCACAACTTAGTTTAAGTTTATTAAATTATTTAAGAATTTCTAAATACTATCAATATTCCGTATTACACTTGATCTAAGGAAAGTAACTTTATAGATTTTAAATCTCTGTTATAATATTTTACCACTTTTATCAAATATTTACACTAGCTGCTATTTCACTACACTTTCACTGTGACGCCATCTTGAGATAGTGCTATGAATGAAACAATTTGTACTCCATTTTATATTCGTTGCCCTCTACAGTATATCTTATATATTTAAATTGCTAGTCTAATTTTAACATTTCGATTAAAACATATAAAAGTAGGATTATGAGACCAATCTGGAGTTCTTGTCTGTTTTGAACGCCTTTACGAAACTCCACAAAGTTAGTCCTGTACGGTACCGGTATCAGTGGTGGCCTCGCATACCTGCAACTCTCCCAATTTTAGACCATTCCTCCCGCCCTCTCGCTTAACGTATTAAATCTCCCGAATTTTCAAAAATCCCGCACGTAATTTCGGATTAAACGTGTGGGATGACAAACTCCAGTCGTCTATCGAACGGATCGATTTTACGTGTTTTGATACCGCAGTTTCGCTCTGTATTGATAATCCATAACTGCGTACTATCTCCCGCGTCCCGCTTTGAGTCGGCCTCGAATATATCTCTGCTTGAAATCGTCGATGGTTAATTCAGCGCTTGTTCCTAGAAGTTTTGCTTAATAGCCTGTGTGTGAGAGGTAGTTGTACGCTGCGGAACATTGTATCTGTTTCACACCTGAAATTATATGATTTCTATATAACTTACATGTTGTTGGCATTAATATGCCGGTAAGCTATTGTGATTTTTCGATCTGAGTGATTACGTCGGTTCCTCTGTAATATGGCGAAGAAATATGATGTGACCAGTGGCGGATCCAAGCCTTGCGGGGCCCTGGCCGATATGATAAGGTGGGGCCCACAACAATAGGAAATTTAAAAATATCAAATCAAATGGAAAATAGTTTGGTAATAATAATAAAATAAAGAATAGTTACAATATTTTGAATACACTACAGTACATTTTTTTATAATATGAAAGAAACCTTTAAGTCTCCTTGAAGATGATTATGTACAGTAAACAATGAAATATTAAAATATTACTTTGCAACCTTATTTCCCGGCTGAAGTCTTCTATTATTTCACTGAAATCTAAACTTGCTAAACGGTCACGAGAGGTCATAGCTGCACTGGAAAAAAGGAATATGAATTATAAATTAGTTTGAAAAGTATAATTAATTAATGAATTAAATAAATTTAAAAAATCCATGACGCGGGGACCCCAGACCGCGGGGTACTGGGCGGTCGCCCCCCTCGCTCTCCCCTAGATCCGCCCCTGGATGTGACATTTAAAAGTGTGTACAAAGATAACTTTCCGCATATAACTGAGTCGAGAAGAGGCGCAACATTTGCGTTTTGTAGTATGTGGAGGTGTGATTTCACTATCTCGCATGGGGGGAAGGGGCACAATTCAAAACATGTGCTCTGAAAGAAACGTAAAGACAACGCCCAATGTGTTCGGAAATACAAGAAACTTTATTATTTCAAGTGTAAGGAGGAAGACACTTGACAGTATTCGCTACGCTGACTAAAGCGCAGTGTTACGTCATGGGGCCAAGCTCTCTGCTGACTCGGAAGACGCGTGGGTTCGAGCCCCACCATCGGCCGTCCATGAAATGGTTTTCTGTGGTTTCCCATTTTCAACAGGCAAATGCTGGGACGGTACCTTCATACAGGTCACGGCCGCTTCCTTCCATATCCTTGCCCAGTTTCATTCATCTTCATCTATTCCATCTCTCATCCCGAAGCGCAGGTCGCCCACGGGCGTCGACTAGAAAGACCTGCACTCGGCCTCTCAGGAGGCCACACGACAAAAAAAAACCAGACAGTATAACACGTGCAGAAGCAGAAGTATTGTTCGCATCGTTTATTATTGAACATAACCTCCCTGTCAATTGTTCCGATCACGCTGGCCCCTTATTTAGGAAGATGTTCCCAGACTCAAAAATTGCCCGGAGATATGGCTCAGCCAGAACTAAAACTTCGGCCGTCCTTGCAGAAATGTGCAATGAAGAAAAAAGGAGGTTATTGCTTGCCGGAAAAATGGTGTGTTTTCAGTCCAAGGAAAGGTATGCTTAATAAATTTGTAAACTGAGATGTCATAACATGTTAGTCATGTACAGTTTAATAGCGGATATCAGTGGCGTAGCCAAGGGGGGTTTACTGGGGATCAGAACCCCCCCCCCCCCCCCCCCCTCCATTGGAAAATCGGCAGGTTGTGATTTGTGACTGTTTCACCACCGCGCCGGCTACTTGGTGATGTACTGTTGTCGCCTTTCGGCCCGGGTCCCCATTTGTGGCTACACACGTCTTCATGACTACGTATAACCACAGCTACAGATCGCGAAGCTTGGCTCATATTTTTCTATCGCGCGACAACAATGCTCTCACGCAGCCAGCAAGCATGTGCCGACCGCGTTGTGTTGGTGTATGTTATTGTTGCTGGATTTACTGTATGTGAGCACTGTGTAACCGCTATATCTTAGTTTAATATGTGTTTTACAACAGGAGATGTGCAGTTCAATAAACAGATCAAATATTAGAAGCCATATATCAGTATTGCTAAGTAACCTATATGATTGCTTTTCAGTCGGTCAACACGAGTGGCGATTCATCTCCTAGTGCCTGAAAGAAAAATACATGAATCGTTTATACACTTAATAAATCACTTCTCACATAATGGGGAGGGGATTGTATGAGAAGCGTTTTATTAAGTGTGTGAATAATTGTGTTATAAATTACACAGGGAAATTAATTGTTACTCCTCGCCCAAACTAATTGGGTGTATTCGTGATGAGTCTGATGACCGACTGAGAAGTCATTCTATTAATGTAGACTGTTCAAATAACAACACGAAGGTAGGTCCCGAGTTTTCAAAGAACCCTAAAAGGTAAGACTTTTCTATGGATGTTAGGCTAGTATTATAAAGCTTTTCCAGGGGAGCGTGATGGTATAGTGGCTTAGCTGCTCGTCAATCATCCGGACGGCCTGAGTTCCAATCCCGGTGAGAGCGGGGAGGAATTTTCACCTGAAAAATTACGTGGCGTCAGGAAGGGCATCTGGTCTTAAATCCCCGGCCAAAACCAAAATGAGCCTGGTTGGCTCCGGCGACCCCAATTAATCAAGATAAGCAGTAAAAACTATTATAAAGCTTTATAAATCAAACAACGGAATTGGGTATTTAACTGGTTATAAATCAACAATCATGTTATTGGTTTTACGTCCCTTTTACAGTAACTACTATGACTTTTAGTGATGCCGGAGTTTTGCTCTAAAGGGGATCTTGAACGTGCCAGTAAATCTACTCACACGGCTCCCTCGCATTTACGCACCCTTAAATGCCAGCTGACTGCACCAGGATTAGATCCTGCAACCTTGGGAACAGCAGGCGAGAACGTTACTGCTGAGCCACGCAGCCAGTCGGTTATAAATCAGAAGCATGGCTTCGGTAGCGTAGTCTGTAGCATGCTGAACTGCTATGCCCTAGATCGCGGGTTTAAAGTCGTTGCGCCCATGTCATGGATTTATGACATTTCAAAGAACCTACAACTACAATTGGTAGTGTGTAGCCAAAATTTGTAGACTATTGGGTTAGAAACGCTCTATTAAGTTCCAACGTTCGCCGCTGGGTGTCAATGACAGTGGCGTCTGGTAGCTTAAGTTGGAACAACTTGACATTGAAATTGGGGAACCTACGGGCGTTGATTTGAAATGCCCTGCTATGGCCATTAGCTGCAATGCAAATATAAATATCTATGCATTTTGAAAATGAAGACATAAGTAAGCGTAAATGATGTCATCTCAAACACGTGCTGATATTGTAATTCTCAGATGTAGAAAATGGCTTTTTTAATAGTCAGAGAGCTGATTTAGTGAATAAAGATGTAGACTATAAGATACAGACAATAATATAAACTTATTCCCGAATCCTGTTGAAACAAGACAATTAATGTCGTCAGGATAATGCTCAAAAACTTAGATGTGGTACACTGTTTGTTAATTCTCTTCTGAAATACCTGGTCTCCCACATGGCTGCTATGAAGGTGAAAATGAAAATCCACAGCCTGCTTCCAGTCTCCGACCGGGTCAGGAATGGAATGAATGAAGCCCCCATCTAGCGGCGAGGATATGAATTGTGCCGGCTGCCGAAGCCTGTCGCACTCCTCTGGGGCAATGTTTAAATGCATGACAAATGAAATGATAGTGGAGAGTGTTGCTGGAATGAAATTGTGACAGGGAAAACCGGCGTACCCGGAGAAAGACCTGTCTGCCTCCGTTTTGTCCAGCACAGATCTCACATGGAGTGACAGGGATTTGAACCACGGGCCCAGCGGTGAGAGGCCGGCGTGCTGCCGCCTAAGCCACGGAGGCTCCGGCTGCTATGAAGGTACGGTACACAATTGGTATTGCCTAAATTATTTGTAAAATTACATTGTATTATTTTGTCAAATTCAGGAATGAAAGGTTTCAAACTTTTTTTTTTAGTCGTTTACCTTCCAGGTTGGTGGAACCCACGGACGCAACGAGGGAACTCACCACTACCGCCTCTAAGGGCAGTGTCCTAGAGCTGGGAACATCGAATCGGAAGGGATACAACTGGTGAGGTGGGATTGGCACCTCACCCAGGCGGCCTCACCTGCAAAGCGAACAGGGGCCTCATGAGGGATGGTTAGGATGGATAGGCAAGGAAGATGGAAGGAGGCGGCCGTGGCCTTGAAGGTACCTTCCCGGCATTTGCCCGAAGACGAAGTGGGAAACCACGGAAAAACCCCTCTACTCATTTGGGCCACCCGAGGCTGAGTAGACCCCGTTCCAGTCCTCGAACCACTTTTCAAATTTCGTGGCAGAGCCGGGAATCGAACCCAGGACCTCCGGGGCGGCAGCTAACCATGCTGACCGCTACGCTACGGAGGCGACGGTTTCAAACCTACAGAAAAAATACACTTGAGCCATTTAAGACCTTAAGATTTTTTTATACTTTTCGGTTCACAAATCACACCGGTATTTTTACTAATTAACTATAATGTCACTCAATTTTATGGAATAACTAGCTTTTGATATGGTTAAGAATTTGATATTATATTATACCCGTACTAGCAACACGCCCCCGCTTTGTCCGGTATCTTAAAGGGTTTATTTACCCAGCGTAAGCTTTAAAGGCGCACGGACGGCAGGTTCCAGACGCAATTCAGAAAAGCCGAGGTGAACAGCGAAACTCCAAACACCTATAGTCTACTCTTCTCTGAAATCTTAACTCGACACGACTCGACAGTTGATGCTGGCTGAAGCTGTGGTGATAGGCTAGCTCATAAACTCTCTCCGAAGGTAGTAATTTAAATTTCCACTGAATGGAGATTGTTGGAAGAAATGAAAACGTAAAATCACTTATAGTGGGCGATGTATTAAAGATGATGTTGTGGACTTTTTTTTATAGAACTTTTCATGCTGAACAATTCTTACACTCATAGTATGTAGATATGTTTAATGGTTTACCTAGCATAAGCTTAAAAGGCGCACGGACGGAAGGTTTTTCTTCGACTCGATTCACTGAAATCGTTACTGCTCGGCTTCCTTTGGTCATGGGGCCGATAACCTAGATGTCAGGCCCCTTAAAACAACAATTATCATCATCATCATCCTTTGGTCATAAATGATTGTTTTCCTACAGAAACCTTCCTCGAAAAATTCTTTACAGAATGGTGAAAACTGCATCAAAATCAATTCAGTGGATTTCGAGATTACATCCAAGAATCGGGGACTTAGTCCGGGCATCTCTACAGAGTATAAAACTATCATTGAAACAAATACTTGAATTTATATAAGCCTCCGTGGCTAAGGCGGCAGCACGCCGGCCTTTCACCGCTGGGTCCGTGGTTCAAATCCCGGTCCCTCCATGTGAGATCTGTGCTGGACAAAACGGAGGCAGGCAGGTTTTTATCCGGGTACTCCGGTTTTCCCTGTCAAAATTTCATTCCAGCAACACTCTCCACTAACATTTCATCTGTCATTCATTTAATCATTGCCCCAGAGGTGTGCGTCAGGCCTCGGCAGCCGGCACAGTTCATATCCTCGCCGCTAGATGGGGGCTTCATTCATTCCATTCATGACCCGGTCGGAGACTGGAAGCAGGCTGTGAATTTTCATTTCACTTGAATTTATAACTAGTATGGGCTATTAATTCTACGTAAGACTCATTAAATACGTCGTGCAACTGTACCTAGGGATACTTGTAGAGGACTGAACTAATAAAAACAGAGCAATTTTTTATGTTCCTATGAATTAAAAGTATCACCTACCAAGAGTATGCAATTTCGTAACGCAGCGAGCTTCGACACTGTGGTGATACAACTCCGTCCTCCCAGGGTTGCCAATCTAGCTTTTCCCCCGCGAAATATAGGTTATTTCAAACTGAGGCTAGCGCCAAATAATATTGTTGAATCCCACATAGAGGGACAATATTAGCTTTTTTTCTTTTCTTGGCGGGAGAGAAGTTATGTGTAAATGAATGTAGTTTTTATTACAAATAACGCGTTTTAATAAGGACCTAGAAAATTCTATGGATTCATTAACACTAATTTTGGGATAGTTTTTAACTTATTGAGCATGTGATACCCATCAGCCGAGTTGCTTCATATTACGTAAATGTCCAGCAAATGCCCGAATTACGGTTATCTCTCAGTTACGAAAGAGAGAAAATTGTCGCATGTGTAGTGTAAGCAACTAAATCTTTTTCCGGCTGCATGTAGCATTTGTAAGGTAAAAAGGACCTTGGTAGGCGACAAAAATCTTCGAAAATGATATTTTAGGCATTCAGGGCTAATTGTAATATAAAGCACAGGATCTCGTTGAAATAACTGAATAAACATAAGAATGATTATTAAATAACTCATAAATCAACATGATAACTTACACCGTGAGAGAAAATGCCCACTTTTGCTGAGACCTCCGTAAATCTTTTCTCTTGTTGAGAGATACGCAGTCTTCATGTTGGTAGCACAGATAGATTTCAGTTTATTTTGTTCCTGTCAGTCGAACAGGAATGTTCTAGATTTACCATTGAGGTGAGACATTTTAGTAAAAAAAATTTTTTTTAAAGAACTGACTGTCATTTTTTTTTATTATTTTTATTTTTTGTCTTTTGCGCATATTGTATTACTCGAAAACTTTGGGATCAAAATACATTAAACTTTTCTCGTGTATTATTACCTCACTGAGAACTGGAAATACTTGTAGAGTTGTTAATTCATATGAAGGGCTTGAGACATCTTCTGTCACTGACCCATCTTCAACTTTTTTCTCTTAAATCAAAACTTATCCATACTGGAAAATTAACAAATTAACTGAAAATTCATACACGAGTGGAATTAAATACCAACAACACAAAATGCCAGAAGACAGACTGCGTAAGGACTGCGTGTCTACGAACAACTGACTAAGCTGTGTGTGCGCTATGCGTAGGCTTTCAGCCCCCTCACACATTTTTGCCAACTCCAAGGGAACTTGCTACATTGGATAGTGTGCCGTAAACAAGGAAAGGTTGAGAACCACTGGCCTAAAGGATCAGCCCAAAATTGTGGACAGATTGAAGTTTTCCTTTATTGTGTTTCTGCTCTTTTCATCAGTCGGACCTAATTTATACAATACTCTCCTACTAAAGCATCCATTGTGTAATAAAGTATTTGGAAAATTTAAACACATAACTTGAGGACAGTTTTAACTTTGAATGATTAGGTAAGGTGGGTTCTGAGCACCTCCTCCCCCCTTCAATCTCTTCTTGCATATGCTTGGAAACACTTCAGAAGCAATAGATCATTCTAATAACAGTAGTATGAACTAGAAGGCATTGGCATCCAAGTTCATGTTGACATATTCTCTTGAACTGTCCGCATCACCGTGAAGTACGAGAATGACAGATACATGACCTGAAACACCACAGAAAATGAAACACAAAATCACTCTCCCGAATTTGAATCTATTTTATCTTTGTAAACATAATGACAGTGCAGTAAAAAATATTTATATGGACAAACATAGAATAGTACATTATGCAACGAGCCTATAATGGCTATAATTAAGACACGAGTATGTTTATAAAACGAGCGTATGCGAGTTTTATTATTTCCATACGAGTGTCTCAATTACCATTATAGGCGAGTTGCATACGACTGTTTGTGTTCGACGATAATTATAACTTTATTATATGTTTTAACATAAATATTCATAAATATCTGTTCAGTCACTAGAATTTTGTGATCGGGTGCTGCACTGAGTAGTATATCTCTGTTTTCCAAGCTCTCTGGCCGACCGACGCATGCGCTCTGTGTGCTTCAATGCCATATGTTCAGATTGTGCACCAGTATTCAGTAAAACTGTCACCAAAGTCGTTTGAAAACAACGCGCTGTGTAGAAATTGGAATTGGGGATATTAAGGTACAGTGCTATTTCTTGTCTCATATTCACCAGTTAATTTACGCGAACATATGGACGGTGCACTTTTGGTAATTTATATAGACATGTTGGATTTTGAGCGCATGCGCGAAGGTATCCTTATCTAATTGGTCACACAACTGTTTTTTGAGCTCTGATTGGTGGGAGAAACTGTTTCATAATGAAAAATAGTGGTATAATGAGCCTCATTATGATACAGTTTTCTGACACATAATAGTCAGAGTCGAACATAAATGACTTTAGGGCATGGAGCGGCCATGTTTGTTGAATAAAGCATGAAAATGTGATCGCAGTTGGAATTCGAATCTGAATATCCTGTTGTCCGGGCAGATAAGTTTAGCCACTTACTCCAATCCAGTCACACTCCAACCGCGACAATATTCAAGGTGGGGTTTTGGTGGCTTCTGGAATGACGTGAAGATATCCTTGATCACCGAGACGAGGTGTTGTTGCATTGGCTTGTGGAATGACGTGGAGATATCTTTGATCACCGAGACGAGGTGTTGTTGCGGTGGCTTCTGGAATGACGTGAAGATACCCTTAATCACTGAGACGAGGTATTGTTACGGTGTTTTCAGGAATGACCTGGAGATATCCTTTATCACTGAGACGCGGTATTGTTACGGTGTTTTCACGAATGACGTGGAGATATCCTTAATCACTGAGACGAGGTGATGTTACAGTGGCTTGTGGAAAAATTTGGAGATATCTCTGATCACCGAAATGAGGGGTTGTTGCCATGGCTTCTGGAATGACGTGGAGATATCTTTGATCACCGAAATGAGGGGTTGTTGCCATGGCTTCTGGAATGACATGGAGATATCCTTGATCACCGAGACAAGGTGTTGTTACGGTGGCTTCTGGAATAACGTAGAGATATCCTGGATCACCGAGACGAGGTGTTGTTGCAGTGGCTTCTGGAATTACGTGGGGATATCCTTGATCACCAAGACGAGGTATTGTTACGGTGTTTTCGTGAATGACTTGGAGATAACCTTGATCACTGAGATGAGGTGTTGTTGCGGTGGCTTCTAGAATGACATGGAGATATCCTTCATCACCGCGACGAGGTGTTGTATTGGGGGCTTCGGGAATGACGTGGAGATATCCTTGATCGCTGACACAACTTGGTGTAAGTGACGCACCTGCCCGGGTAGCAGTAGAGTCAGTTTTGAATCCTGTGTGAGATCACATTTTCAAGTTTTGAGCAACAGATGTGTTTACACTAAGTTCCCATTTCTTTATTGGCCGCTAGGCACATGAATCATGGTCTGATTTTTTATTTGTTTTGGGCTCTACCATGAAAAATTATTTTATTTTAACTTTCATTGAACAGAATTATTCTTTCAGCAGAAATTCACAAGTTGATTCAGGAGATCATAAGGAACAGGAGTAGTAGGAAACTATTGACTTGTGTTAGTTTGGGGAAAAGTTCTTAGTCACAGGGAGTCAAGTCCGGTGAATAGGGTGATTGATCCAGGCCCTCTGACCTCCACGATGTCAACAGTGCCCCCACTAGAGCAGCATTGTGACTCATGCAAGGTTTTTTGATCATCATTATCGTCCCGAACTGCGCAGAAAACGTCATATTTCCAAACGTATCCACACTTTGTTTTACAAGACAATGCCGGCTGTCACAACGATGCTCATGTGAGGGAATGATTGGCAAGGTGGAAGTGGGAGATCCAGCAGCATCCACCCTATTCACCCGACATTACTCCCTGTGGCTTAGATCTTTTCCTCAGATTAAAGGAGCCACTCCGAGGGAAGCTGTTGTGGATTTACATGAACATTCTAGAAAGTGCTATGTTAACATGAACATTCTAGTCAGTGTTGTGTATTTAGGCTACTTGAGTTAACACGAACATTCTAGTCACTATGCCCAGAACATTCCAATCTGGAACATTCGATTCTGGAACTTTCCAGCTATTATGTATATATGCACCCGCGGACTGTGGACGACAGTTCCGCTCAAGTTAGTTCACATTGTGTATCGTTGTGTATCGACTAGTGTTTAATAAACCGTTGTGTTATATTAACAAGTGTATGTTATTTATCTTGTATCTCCCACGACATAACAGTGGTGCCAGAAGTGGGATAAGATAATGTACAGCCCGGGAGCAGTACCCCCTAAGACCCACCCCTCCATCTTTCATCAAAACCACCCTCATAGGCATACCATAAGCCTCATGCACTTCTTCAAACACAAGCGGGCCCGGCATACTGCTGACAGCCACGCTTACGTAATACTAACACAAACACGGTAACTGGAACAACAGCAATGAGGAAGCGCTGACCAGGCAGTGGAGGGAGGCCTTAAAGGCTAGGCCCGGAGGAGCCCCATTATCTGTTCTTGGCCAGCGGCCCTGCCCGACGAGGTCCGTTCCAGCTCTTCACCAGGTGAGATCTAGCAGTGTGTTCAGATTCCTTATCTTTGTAAACACCTACCCTAGACATTTGTGCACTTTACACAACTTGTACTTCATTTTATATTTATTTAACTCCCAAAAAGGGACATCCCATCACAGCTACTGGCCAATAAATACTTGGTCAGTAAACACACACGTTTATTACTAATCACACTCCATTTTACATCCTTATACCCAACCTGACCTTAGTCATAATTGCCCCTGACCGTGGCGACCAGGAACTGCATCGTCAGGAGTTCTACTCGAGCAAGCGGCCCGACTGCAGAGTGTCGAGTCACCGACTCCGCACGATCGCTGAATTGCTCACTCTACTTGATTGGCAGGCTGGCTTAGTAGCCTGCACTTAGACATTCATCCCCTAGCAGGTAAACGCATCCTGCAGGAACGCCCCCAATAGATTAAGCACCCACACCAACACACTACACTGGTAGTCTTCCCCGATCACGGGAAACTACCCTCATTCGGAAACAGCCCTTGAAATTAACACATCTACACTGGCCTGTTTATCCCACCCCCAACCAAGGGATAAAACATATTTGGTGGAGGCGCCACTACCACGCAAAATAAGGGTAAGGGACTCAAACAACGAGCCCTCGTGGTAGAGCGATCCATACCGCAAGTAGCCAAGCGAGACTAATTTTTTTCCCTCCCAGAATACGCTCCACACTTTTTCTTTTTCTCTCCCCCCCCCCCTTTATTACCGGGGATTTGTATTATTACACCCCCCCACCCCATAGTGCAAGGTCGGTGGAAACTAAATGACCACGTTCAGAACCACACTAAGAGACTTTGCGCACCATTTGTCGGCTAGCACAACTCCACTACTACCGAAGTTGAAAATTAAAAACGGCCACTTAATAACTGAACACACTGCACCACGCTTCCTTCAGGACCGATAGCCTAGATGTTAGGCCCCTTAAAACAACAATTATCATCATCATTATTAGCTTCCTTCAGGAACTCGAATTAAAGGCATTGGAAATCAGCGCTCAATACCCTGCAGTGGCAGGACAAGTCACACATTTTACACGATCCCAGGCCCAGACCAGTGCGCACGGACAAGAATCACCAGTATCTAGCGCTAGTGAGGCAGATTGCTTACCAACACTCCACCCCCTATTGTTACAGCAACTGCAAATCACAGAGCAAAAGATTGATAATCTGCTCGCGCGCATCACACAGTTATTGGATACAGACGCTGTTAAGGCAGACCACCACACGACAGAGGCGGTCCTAGATATACATACTATTCTAGAGACAGTAAAACAGGATCTAGACAGGACAGTGGAAGTAGTGAAGTCCACACAGTACGACATTACACCATCGATCAGTGACGACATATCAGGCGACGAGCCCCCTGGCAACGTGACACACGTGTCATACACAGGGAGTGAGGATAATTCCCCTCAAAACAACACAAACCCAAACACCTCGTCACACGATCGAAGTGCGGACAGCGTAAACGGACTAGAATCCTTACACGGCCAAGGAGAGGTAAACGAGCAGGATATGAATAGGCACACGGAATATCCAATGATCCACCCCACAAAGTTCACGGGGGAGGGCCAGGATCCGGAGGAATACCTCAAGGCCTTCAATAGAACGGCTCGGATCAATGGCTGGAGCGACGAAGTCAGGAAACGGCTCCTACCTGCATACCTAACAAAGTCGGCCATGACATGGTACGAGCTCCATGAGGACAATCTAGAAAACGCCACATGGGACGAAATCACTTTGTTGCTGAAAAGTGAATTCCAGCTCTTCACCAGAAATACACGATACTCATCAGCTTAGTCACACTAGTAAAGTGATGACGCAAGCGCCCAATGGCAGTCAGCAGCCGTGAGATGCTGAAAGCCGTTGACGCTAACACAAAAACGCTCGAGCAAAGGAGCGATAATACGATGACCAGGGGCGGCACAGGTTTTGTAAGTGCCGTGCCTCATCATCAGGATGGAATTCCAACTCACGGCAGGAAGACCATTAGAGTATAGACCAACAGAGTAACCACTAAACCGCAGTGGAACAACGGCCGAAATAGCAAATAAGTAGGTTATAGATCATAGCGGCCGCATAAGACAATATATGTAAACATATGTAAACTAAATAGAATATAGATAAACAGACAGAGGTATGGCAAATGAAGAGCGCCAAGGGACAAGCATATTTCGAATCCCGAAATATGGTTATATTTTATTATGTTTATGGTTATCACTATTATCACTAGCAGTATTATTAACATACCATAAGTGCAACGACCATTACTATGGCCATTTTTATTGAACACCACCACCATTGCTATCATTAACACTATTAGTATCACTGTAATTTGTCACTACAGCTCACATTGTAACTCCGCATTCACCAATGCATATATATACACGCATACTGATTATGTTTTTGTTTCTTTCATTTTCTTTCTACTAACGTTAAAATTTGTGAAGGTGTCCTGTTTCATCCCAACAACAATAAATCATTCTGATATATACCTTTAACTTCTACCCTGGGGCACCTGTTTTTCTATTTTCTTCAATCTTTTATACAATACCTTGCCTATACTTTACAGACACAAGGTACATGCAGGGAGCAATTTTTTTCCCACACAACGACGGACGACACAACCACCAGTCCAACCATGGTTTTTTTTCCCTTCGTGCATGGCACCAACACGCATATATCTATGTTTTTCTTCCTCTTTACGTTAACAGCAATAACATCAAGAACATGTATTTTTCTGTATTTTTATTTCCAATGTCAAGTTTTATAATGATTAATTTTAGATGAATAATGAACATGTTTATACCCAAAACCCACCTCCTCTGAGCACACGCTAAACTCACATCACCACCAGGACAACACGACATCGATACACCCACACGACACCGACACTGAAGAAGAAGAAGAAGAAGAAGAAGAAGAAGAGGGACAAGAAGAAAACAAGAAAAATCATTACAACGGCACGCCCACCCTATTTCCCGTTCGCGAGGACGCAAACAAACGACGAGGAGGTCTTGTACAGCCCGGGGGCAGTACCCCCTAAGACCCACCCCTCCATCTTTCATCAAAACCACCCTTATAGGCATACCATAAGCCTCATGCACTTCTTCAAACACAAGCGGGCCCGGCATACTGCTGACAGCCACGCTTACGTAATACTAACACAAACACGGTAACTGGAACAACAGCAATGAGGAAGCGCTGACCAGGCAGTGGAGGGAGGCCTTAAAGGCTAGGCCCGGAGGAGCCCCATTATCTGTTCTTGGCCAGCGGCCCTGCCCGACGAGGTCCGTTCCAGCTCTTCACCAGGTGAGATCTAGCAGTGCGTTCAGATTCCTTATTTTTGTAAACACCTACCCTAGACATGTGTGCACTTTACACAACTTGTACTTCATTTTATATGTATTTAACTCCCAAAAAGGGACATCACATCACAGCTACTGGCCAATAAATACTTGGTCAGTAAACACACACGTTTATTACTAATCACACTCCATTTTACATCCTTATACCCAACCTGACCTTAGTCATAATTGCCCCTGACCGTGGCGACCAGGAACTGCATCGTCAGGAGTTCTACTCGAGCAAGCGGCCCGACTGCAGAGTGTCGAGTCACCGACTCCGCACGATCGCTGAATTGCTCACTCTACTTAATTGGCAGGCTGGCTTAGTAGCCTGCACTTAGACATTCATCCCTTAGCAGGTAAACGCATCCTGCAGGGACGCCCCCAATAGATTAAGCACCCACATCAACACACTACACTGGTAGTATTCCCCGATCACGGGAAACTACCCTCATTCGGAAACAGCCCTTGAAATTAACACATTTACACTAGCCTGTTTATTCCACCCCCAACCAAGGGTTAAAACAATAAATAACGTTGTGAAACCGAGTGACATTCTAACCTCAACGCAAGTGTGTGCACCGAACTAAGTTCACCGCAAGTGCGTGTTAGAAATACTGTTCTCCACTCATCTTCACCATGCCGGACTTAACCTCTGAGCAACTCCAACAATTCTCGGCAATGATCGCCGACGCTATCCGACAGACAATAGGGTCAACAACGTCATCAGAACCTCGACTGCCAAAGTTCACAATGCAACCGTATCGCACTACCGACGGAACGACTGTAGCCGACTATTTCACTGGCTTTACCTGGGCGCTCAACCTCAGCAAGGTACCCGCGGATCAGCATGCAAACTTTGCACGTGTTTACATGGGATCTGAACTCAACGATGCCCTGAAGATCCTGGTGGGTCCTAATGATCCGGAAACTCTGTCATACAACGAGATTCAATCCAAGCTGAAAGGCCACTTCGACGCCACACGCAACAAGTTTGCTGAGAGCATCAAATTTCGCAGTGTAATGCAGAAGCAAGGAGAAACCATCGCTAGCTTCACCTTAAGACTGCGGCAAGCTGCAACGTTTTGTGAGTATGGCACATTTCTTGATCGCATGTTAATTGAACAAATGCTCGCAGGTTTGTAATCACGAGAAATGTGCGACGAGATTATTGCAAAACAACCAGAGAACTTCACCGCAGCATATGAAATCGCGCACGCACTCGAAGCTACTCGCATTACCACCGACGAGGTCGAAACAGCTGCCGCTAAGTCTGAATCAACCAATCGGATTGGATACGAGAAGCCTCTGTCCAGGAAGAAAATCAACCAGCAGCCGCCACGCAGCAAGTCAGCTCATCGAAGTCAAGGGTCTTACAACCTAACCAGACAGCACCAATGGCCACACCAGGCAAACCAGAGTGCATCCCAGGACAACCAATCAACATGTGCAGGGTGCGGTGAAGCCTACCCTCGTAGTCAGTGTAGGTTCCTGAACGCAGAGTGCCTGAAGTGTGGCAAGAAAGGTCACATCAGAAAAGTCTGCCGATAGAAATCGAGGAAACATCGAACAACAAACCATGTGACCGAAGAAGAGCTTCCAGCAGAAAACCTCGACGTTGTGGACTACCTCAGCAAAATCGAGGTCATCGGATCGGTCAACGCAGCACCTAAGCCACTGGTTGATGTCAACATAGAGGGAACCACCGTCAAAATGGAACTCGACACCGGCGCCCCCTGCTCAACCATGAGCAAATCAAAGCTAAGTATGATCAAACCAGGTTTTGTGTTGCAGAGAAACGATCGTAACTTCGTCAGTTACACTGGCCATCCGATTAAATGCATTGGCAAAACGTCAGTGTGCACCACCATCGGAACCACAACCAGGAACCTGAATCTCTACGTGGTTGACGATGAAGTCGAATCGCTCTTTGGCCGAGAGTGGATTTCAGAGTTTGTACGGGAGATCGACTTTGGTCACCTCTTCGCAAAACCCGACCCAATCCACAAGCTCTCAGACAAGCTGGCTCTGACCTTGGAACAACAGAAGCAGCTCGACAACATTCTATCTCGCTACCAGGATGTGTTCAGCGACACCCCCGGGAAGATCTCAGGTCCCCCAGCGAAGATGCACCTGAAGGCTGGAGCCACACCTGTTTTCGCCAGAGCTCGGGACGTACCAGTTGCCCTCCGCGATGCCTATGCCAAGGCAATCGACAAGAAAATTGATTGCATCTGGCTTCTACAAAAGAGTGGACTACTCTGAGTGGGCATCGACAACGCACGTCGTCGCCAAGAAGAACGGCAAACTGAGGATCACAGGCAACTACAAGCCTACTCTCGACCCGTGGATCATCATCGATGAACATCCGATTCCCAAGGTGGAACATCTGTTCAACCGAATGCGCGGCGCCACTCTCTTCTGCCATCTGGATATCTCCGACGCGTACACTCATCTCGAGGTCGACGATGAGTTCAGCCATGCTCTCACGCTTAACACGCCAACTCACGGTCTGATCCGCCCAACGCGAGCAGTATATGGAGCAGCTAACATCCCCGCTATCTGGCAGCGGCGAATGGACACAGTCCTGCATGGTCTCCCAAACGTCGTAAGTTTTTTCGATGACAGTATAGTTTTTGCTGATAGCTTTGAAAATCTGATGCAGGCCCTCAGCACCACTCTGGAACGGTTTCGGCAACACAACCTCAAGCTCAATCGAGCCAAATGCGTTTTCGCTCAAACTTCTCTGGAAGCCCTTGGCCACAAAATCGATGCGTCAGGCATCCACAAGTTCGGATGCACACATCCGAGCTGTACGTGATGCACCGAAACCAACTACACCAGAAGAACTCCAACTGTTTCTTGGTAAAGCAACCAACTACAGTTCGTTCATCCCCGATTTGTCCACCAGAGACAGACCACTCAGAGACATGCTGCTCAAGGAACCTCTCATCTGGACACCAGAAGGCGACAGGGCATACAAAGACATCAAGAACGCCCTAACCTCGCCCCAGGTACTCATGCAGTATGACCCAGCGTTACCACTCCTGTTGGCCACGGACGCCAGCAAGACAGCCTGGGCGCAGTATTGTCACACCGGCTCAGCAACGGGCAAGAACGTCCAATCGCTTACGCCAGTCGATCGAAGACAGCAACGGAGCAAAGGTACCCTTATCTCCGCACGAGACTCAACTTGACCAGGCCACATCGAGGTCACCGCGCAACCGACCAGGTCACCGCGCAACCGACCAAGTCACCGTTCAACCGACCAAGCCACCATGCAACCAACCAGGCCAGCGCGCAACCAACAAGGTCACCGCGTAACCGACCAAGTCACCGCGCAACCGACCAAGTCACCGCACAACCGACCAAGTCATCGTGCAACCGACCAAATCACCATGCAACCGACAAGGTCACCGTGCAACCGACCAAGTCATCGTGCAACCGACCAAGTCACCGTGCAACCATCCAAGCCACCGAACCTGAGACGAGTTCGCTTCACCAAGACACCAGCAACAGCCCAAACACCACCAGCCACACCAGCTACACCTGTAGACAAGGCACCGCCTATTTCGCAAACCCCTTTTATTCCCCGCAGGAGTACTCGCCAGCGCCGACCACCGTTGAGATTCTCTCCTGATTTCTAAATCATCCATTTAAAAGAGGGAGGAAATGTTGTGTATTTACATGAACATTCTAGAAAGTGCTATGTTAACATGAACATTCTAGTCAGTGTTGTGTATTTAGGCTACTTGAGTTAACACGAACATTCTAGTCACTATGCCCAGAACATTCCAATCTGGAACATTCGATTCTGGAACTTTCCAGCTACTATGTATATATGCACCCGCGGACTGTAGACGACAGTTCCGCTCAAGTTAGTTCACATTGTGTATCGTTGTGTATCGACTAGTGTTTAATAAACCGTTGTGTTATATTAACAAGTGTTTGTTATTTATCTTGTATCTCCCACGACATAACAGAAGCGTTTCCATACTTTAAGCGATAGGGCACTCCTGCATGGACATCAGCAAAGATGGCCTATTACGGGTATCCTGCTAAAATTCACACTCCTGACAACGGATGCAACATGTAGTAGGGGATTATATTGAAGGCCTGTAGAGGTATGGCGGTTCTACACTACGTTATTTAGAATGTATGTATATGAACCAAGTGTACGAGGAATTGAAACTATGAATATGCACTACATTTTGTATTAAAATCAGAATTGTGATGATGGCATGTTCTTGAACGTTGGCACTGTTCAAACTACCGCATGCACTTCTCTGTACAGCACGTCTCTCCCTTATTAACAGGTTACCGTTACAAAAGGGTTGGGAATGAGATGCGATGGATTTCTTTGTGGCATGTGGTTTTACGTTTGCATATCCTTCCTTACGCCAACCTCATCTGAAGAGTTAATGACAGATGAAACGAAGGAAGATGATTGAAACTGTCGTAAGGGGTGGAAGGATGCGGCAACGGCCTATTAGAAGGTACCGTCCTGGCATTTGCCTGTAGTTTAAAATTTGAAACCACGGAAAAACATTTCAGGAACGGCTCACGATGGTTTCGAACCCACGTCTACCAAGTCCACAGATAGCTTGGCCCTATGATCTAGCGCTGCTCGTTAGCGAGAGTAGCTCGGTACTGCAGATATAGTTGTAGTTAATTCATTTTAGAGGTTTGAAATATCTTGGTCATGAGCCCCGTGTGTTGAATATGACTGTTAACCTGTGTTCCTGTGGTGACTGTAGTAGTGTGTGTGTAGCTGTTACTGTTAGGATTGGGGATGAGGTAGAAGCTCCGGAATTTAAATTAAGGCTAAATGTCCCGTTCTTTAGTTTGTAATACTGACACCACGCAGCAGCACCAGAGTGAGAATGGGACGATTTGACGACAGGCAGGAGTTGTCTTCCTTTTGTCATACATATTATACTGTAGTTCGGCAAGTTACATGTAGAAGTGCCTATGGGTGGAAAAATTTCTGAGTACTAAAATTATACTGTAGTAGTGTCACGCTTAACGTTGACACAATGTGTTTGTACAGATACATTTCTTACTTCCCCAAACATTATTGTAGTAGTTCTTGTTGATAATAATACATTGTAGGGGCTTGTGACATCTTGGTCATCAGTACCTTCGGCTGGCTGCGTGGCTCAGGGGTAACGTTCTCACTCGCTATGCCCAAGGTTGCAGGATCGAATCCTAGTGCAGCCAGTTGGCATTTGAGGGTGCGCGAATGCGAAGGAGCCGTGTCATTAGATTTACTGGCACGTTAAAGTTCCCCTTTGGGGCGAAATTCCGGCACCCCGGCGTCTCTAAAAGCCGCAGTAGTTAAAAGGGACGTAAAACCAATAACGTTATTATTATTATTATTATTATTATTATTATTATTATTATTATCATCATCATCAGTCATGTGTAGTTGATTATGTGTGTAACTGTATTAGAGTCAGGGATGCGGCACGTGCCCTGAGACTTCACGTACTGTACTATCTCGTCATTTACCTGGAGGGAGTGTGGAATAACCGGTGAAAACACACTCAGGATAGATGCTGACAGCGCTGGATTCTCATTTAGGTAACTGTTTTAGAGTTATTTGAGGATAAGCTCCCGAACAAAAATCGTATTGTTCCGACATTAGTAATGCTTTGTATGGCATAATTCTTACCGTACAGAGCAGCGACTGGTTTCACTCGATGCAAAATTGAATAATGTATAGAACGATATGACTGGTTTGTATTTAGCACGTTCTTGATATTTTAGAGAAAAAAAAAGATGGACAAGATATGTTCGTGTTCAGGTTTATTGGGAATATCCATTCTGAAAACCATCCGATGCGGACGTCCAACTCTAGGTATCGTCTTCTATACATAACAAACAAGACCACAAACCGTAAAAAATTCAAATCAATGGAGCATCGATTTATAAGAAGGAAAGTGCTCACGCACATAGACCTACATACATACATTTTGGTGATTCGTATGGGTCTTTGGTTCTTTTGACTCTGATTCCCCCTTTTTTTTCATAAGATCTGAAACGACTCCGTGAGGCCAATCACTATATCTTACTTCAATTTTCATGGAAGTAATAATAAAAGATCATTTATGTAGGCTATTTTATTACAATAAACAAATTATGAAAATGCATACGAAGAGCAAAATATTTATGTACAATTGTGCATATATAGAATTCAAGTTCCTAAGATATCCTCATCTGCCTATTGTTAGCACAGGCACTAGTACTGCGTACCAGAAATAAAAAAAGAGTATTATACCAAATTATTTCCTGTTCTTGAAATCAATGCTTCAATTTTGTCCATATCAAAGATATCATTACACACACACTCAGTATTTTAATCCACCTCAGGTTCTCTTATATCCATTGATCTGGTCATCCTGGGATCAATGATCTCAGGAAACAAGATTTTCTCGTAGCAGAATGTGAGTTACATACGCATGTTTTGTCTCGAGAAATTTACGTCCCTCTTTATTGCTTCTATGTGAATGTCCTTAGGCTTCCATACCACATAATAACACATTTCCCGCTGTGTTATTTCAAACTGGCCCTGCATCTGGAAATAAAAATCATGTGAGTGTTAGAGAGTTATCAATCTGTTCTCTTCTGAATGGCACTGTTCTTGATATTCTCTATGCTCTAGGCACCTAAGAACCCATAAGTTTTATGTACGAAAAGACCACATTCTTCGACTTTTCTACCGATTTCTCGTCTAAATGTCGTTTTGCAATTCGCTCATTATCACAGTCATACTGCATTGCTTTTGAGTGAAATTCGCCGTACAGAATGTCTTTTGCTACTGGAGCCCATTTCGAGGTAGGTTTCCTCTTGCATACATATCTAAAATTGGATGCCGTAGGTCTGTCCTTTCTAGCTGTGTGCAACTTTTCATTTTCCCTTCGGCCTCTTGTTTCCTTTTCCAGATTATGTATGTGGCCTTCACTAAGCGTTATTTGCTTGATTTTCTCATCATTAAACTATCTCAACAGTACGTCATCGAAATCCAACTGCATTGAACGGTTTACATAAACATGTGAGACAGTACGTTTCATTTCATTAGACTGTTGTCGGGACATTCTTTTCCCTTCTCGCGACGTAGATAAACTTTTTTCGGCAAGCTGCTCTTCTTCTCTTTCTGCTGAGTGCAGTGTCCTTCACTATTGTGGCAGTTTTTTTTTCTAAACTGATTTCATTGTTTTATAGTGCCAGGATGGCCCAAACTGAAAGTCCAGCCCGGCAGCTTTTGTTCAATGAGTGAAGGAACCTCGTTTCCCTCGATTGATCTGATTACCCCCGTGAATTTTGCAAGAAGGGGCATATAATTTTCGGCAGCGTAGCTGGTAGTGTTTGATACTAGCTGGGAACTTTTTGCAATTAGGGGCTACAAGCAAAAACGCATTAATTTGGTTGCAGTTAGCTGTTTGTCTTTACCTTGCCCGCTGGTAGTTCAACAGTACTGTTTGCAGTCTTTATGGATCCCAATCCAGTATTTCCGGAAACCAATTTTCCAATTTCACAATCGCTACGCCTTTATTTTTCCACACAACGCATTGTTTTCATTTGAGGTCGAACTTGCTTCTCTGAAAAAAGTTTACACTGAATATTTCGTGATCTTGTACTCCTACACTTATGTATTAGAAGTTAAAAAAAAAAACTACACCCGAGGCCCATGAAGGGCCTAGGCCTACCAAGCAACCGCTGCGCTGTTTAGCCAGGTAGCCTGCAGATTGCGGGGTGACGTTTAGTCATCAAACTTGTAGGCTACAGGTAAAATATATGTGAAATCATAACTGCTCAGTGCATTACAGATTCTTTAATGCAAGCGTAAAGAAATATATAATTTCAAATATAAACTAGGAAAAAAAACTTACGGGTGTGTAGAGGTGTTTTTCTTCTTCTTCTTTTAGGGCCTGGCATCCTTTTCTTGGTACTTAGTCGCAATCTCCCCTGGGATTAAGTGGAACGCCCTTGAATCGGTTTTGGTGGTGGCTTTATTTTTCCACAAAAACGAAAAAATAACTCCACGTGATGACCGTAATGCACTCCACCAGTCGTAGTCTACCTATAAAAACCTAGAGCCATTCTTACTTCCGACTTGAAGTTTCAGTGATACGTCACAACTACACTCTAACCAGCCAATCACAGGCAGCCATTCAAATGGATATATCGATATAAATCGAGTTTAGTTGACGACGTTGCCAGCTAACTTCTTGCGTTCACATGTTGTTGTTAGCTGTTTGCACTGTGCTCTGTTGGTTTCATTGGCGGTCTTTGTGTATTCTCGTATTTATCGTATATTTTTCTTTTGATATTGTTACGTGCCACCCCCCTAGTGGCAATTTTGTTAACTGGATTACGGTGGGTACAAAGCACAACACCAATTACTGCTTCAAGAAATAATTAACTTTATTGTGGCCAGAAAGATACACTACTCATCAGCGAATACAAGCAATTAGGACCTTACTCCAGTTTCCTCACGTCTCTTCCTTATGGAGCGCTCTTGCCTCCTTTCACTTGTCAACAGACCACAGTTAATCCTCTGCTAATGAGTCCGGTCCCGTACGCTAGCTGGAAATAGCTTCACTAAGTCTGTCACTGTACTACACACTGTTTCACAATGCACCACAATCACCTCTGTCGCTCGGTGAAATCACACTCGCTCAAAACACAGGCAGTCCCCTGTAAGCTCCTCACTCCCTTTGCTGTCAAGAGAATCGGCTCCACTACGGTTTCGCAAGTCACCACACTTCTGTCGCTCAGGATAATCGCTCACACTAGCTCGTAAAACACAACAACCCCACTGCTTGACAGGTCGCACTTATATAGCAGGCCGGTGACTCAATACATGATTCTAGATCCATCCAGGGTTCACGGCTTCCCGAGGTTTCCATCGCTGGCTCAGTCACGAATATTCTGGACCATCCCTTTGTCCTAGTTGCCCTGTTGCATAAGGCGTACGCAATACACGAGGCAGGGCACAGCCCAGCCCTGGGGCAGTTGTGACTCATGCGGCGAGCGATGACACAAACTCACAGCCGTAACACCACCCCCTTCCTAAAAAGGCTGATCGTCCCGATCAATCATTGGTCCGTCTGTGTCCCTCCGTAGGCTGCCAGGCGATCTCGATGCACGATCTTCATCTTCGCCCTCGGGCTCCGCTGGATCCTGTAGACGACATCGCTGATCCGTTTCACGACTCGGTACGGGCCCTCCCAGGACTTCTGCAGTTTGGGTGACAGGCATTTCTTCCGTAATGGGTTGAAGAGCCAGACCAGGTCGTCCTCGTGGAATCCGCCGGCATCCGTCTGCTGGTCGTATCGGGTCTTCATTCGGTCGGTCTCGATCCGCAGTTTCCTCCTCGCGAACGCGTGCACGTCCTCCAGTTGGTCGACCAGTTCTTGCCAATACTGGCTTACCGGGATCGGATCATTCCCAGGTCGGCCGAAGGCAAGATCGACAGGTAGACGGAGCTCCCTCCCAAACATGGCCCGGGCTGGTGTGCACCCGGTGGCTTCATGCACGGCGGCGCGGTAGGCCAGGAGAAATAGTGGAAGATGTTTGTCCCAATCCCTCTGGTGCTCGCTGACGACTATTCGGAGATGGTTCTCGATGGTGCGATTGAATCGCTCTACCATCCCGTCGGACTGAGGGTGTAGCGGCGTTGTCCTTGTCTTCCGAATTCCCAGCAGCTGGCATAGGTTCTGGAACACCTGCGACTCGAAGTTCCTCCCTTGGTCGGAGTGCAGCTCCAGGGGTACTCTGTACCGGCTGACGAATTCCTTCACCAGGGTCTCTGCAATCGTCGCGGCTTCTTGGTTAGGGAGCGCATACGCCTCCGGCCATTTGGTAAAGTAGTCGCTGACGACTAATATGTAGCGGTTCCCTGCCTCGCTTAACGGGAATGGCCCAGCAACATCGATGGCCACTCTCTCCATGGGGCCGCCCACGTTGTAGGTCTTCAGTGGACCCCGTCGTCTTCGTCCTGGGCCCTTGCTGGCTGCGCAATCGTGGCACCTCGCGCAGTGGTTCTCCACGTCTGTTCGGCATCCGATCCAATAGAACCGCTCTCTCAGCTTCTCCAGGGCCTTCTTTATCCCTAGGTGTCCACCAGATGATCCTTCATGAATTTCCTTCAGGACTTACTCCGTCATAGCCTTTGGAACGACGACTTGTTCCCGAGATGTCTTCCCGTCGGTGCTCTCCCAGGTACGGCAGATGAGGCCATCCCTTACAATCAGCGAGTCCCACTGTGCCCAGTAGGACTTACACTTTGGGCTGCAGTCACTCACAATGTTCCACCCGGGTCTGGGGACATAGGCCCTCTTCCATTCGGCTATCAGTCCCAGGTCATCATCTTCTGCTTGTGCCCGCGTGAAAGATTCGCGGCTCCAGCTCCCTTGAAGTTCCACGGTATTCCTTCGGCACTGTATCCCGGTGTTCTCCTCCCTTCGGGCACAGAAGGTGCAGTCTTCGTGGCACGGTCTTCGTGACAGGGCGTCGGCGTTAGAATGCAGTTGGCCTTTCCTGTGCTGAATCTCAAAGTTGTACTGTTGAAGCCTCTCTAACCACCGCGCGAGTTGACCATCGGGCTGCTTGAAGTTCAGGAGCCACCGCAGGGATGCATGGTCGGTCCTGATGAGAAATTCTTGCCCGTACAGGTACTTGTGGAAGTGTTCAATGGTCTTCACGATGGCGAGCAGCTCCTTCCTGGTGACGCAGTAGTTCCTTTCTGGCTTTGACAAGGCCTTGCTGAAGTAGGCCACTACTCCCTCCTCGCCGTCCACTACTTGCGACAGGATTCCCCCAATGCCAAAGTCGCTGGCATCGGTATCGACGATGAACTTTGTTCCAGGTCTGGGGTAGGCCAGAATAGGCGCGGTGCACAGAGCCTGCTTGAGTTGTTCGAAGGCACTGTGGCATTCTGCTGTCCACGTGAAGATTTGGTCCTTCTCAGTCAGCCGATGTAAAGGTTTGGCGATGTCGGCGAATCCTCTCACGAAGCGACGGTAATAAGTGCAGAGTCCCAGGAAGATTCGTAGTTGGGACTTGTCCTTCGGAACTGGCCACTCCCTCACAGCTGCGGTCTTCTCTGGGACGCTGCGCACCCCTTCCTCGGAGACGATATGCCCAAGGTACTGGACCCGCTTCTGGAAGAGCTGACACTTCTTGGGGCTCAACTGCAGCTGGGCAGCCCGTAGCTTCAACAAGATCTCCTTCAGGTTGCTGTAGTGCTCCTCGAAGCTTCTCCCCAGAACGATGACGTCGTCTAGGTAGACCAGGCAGGTCTTCCAGTGTAGTCCCCTCAGAATGGACTCCATTAGCCTTTCGAAGGTCGCAGGGGCGCTGCACAGACCGAATGGCATGACGGTGAACTGCCGGAGCCCGCTGCCCACAGAGAACGCAGTTTTCTCGCGGTCCTTAGGGTGGACCTCCACCTGCCAGTAGCCACTCTTCAAATCCAAGGTGGAGAACCATCTCGACCCTGATATGGTGTCCAGGGTATCGTCGATCCGGGGTAGAGGGTAGCTGTCCTTCTTCGTGACGTCATTCACCCGCCTGTAATCCACGCAGAACCTGGTGGAACCGTCCTTCTTCTTCACTAGCACGACCGGAGAACTCCAAGGACTATGTGATGGCTCGATCACCCCTTGCTCCTTCATCTCTTCTACCATCCGGTCGACTTCGGCTTGCTTGGCGAGCGGGACACGTCGGAATGGGGCCCTAATCGGTGCGCTGTCCCCAACGTCGATTCTGTGCTGAACCAAGCTTGTCCTGCCGAAGTCTTTGCTCCCCACGGAGAAGACGTCTTGGAAATCGCGTAGCAGGTCCTGAAGTTGGTGTGATGGTTCCTCGTCTAAATGGTCCTGGGATCCTTGGTACAGCTTCTGTAGTTCTTCTGGCAGTGTGCGTCTTCTTCGGTTGTCCGTCTGCAGGTGTCCGTCTGTCGTATCTGTGATGCGGGCAATCCAGGTAACGGGCTCGCAGACTCCTAGGTTGGTGTCCCGGTGAACCGTAATGTCGTAGTCGTTCAGGTTGGACAGGCGGACGTACGGCCGAGACGTCGTGTTGATGAGAGTCTTGGCAACTAGCAATCCTTTTGTCTGGATGTCCTCATATTTTGGCTCGATGACAGCCGCCACTCCCTCAGCTGTTCCGTCGACAATTACGGCAGCGCTGACTTCCGTCCTGGCGGGAACGATGACGTCCTCTCTCAGCCTTACTCGTCGTGCGGCGACGGCCTCGTGTGCTGGTTGCAAAGCAAGTTCCTCACTTCCGAAGTGCAGAGTGTTGGTACTCAGATCCAAGATGATGTTGTTCTGGTCCAGGAAGTCCAGACCGATGATCACTTCATTTGATACGTCAGCCACAAGCACTGGAAGCTTTATCGCCCGTCGACCAATGACGAACTCCAGTGATGCTTCGCCATGTACCGGTGCGGTCTCTCCGGTCGCGGTTATTAACTGGAGGTTCCTTTGTGTGCGTTGCACTCTCCACTTCGGGATCACGGTGGGACTGACGATGGTCCTCGATGCTCCCGTGTCGATTAGCATGGGCCAGCTCTCTCCGTTGACGACTCCGTCGACCATCAGGCTGCTATTATCCCTCCGTAACTGCGTCACACGAAATTGGACTGCCGGGGCTTGACGACTGTCACAAGCCAACCTTTGCCCCCCTAGGCTGGCTGATACTTGCTTTCCTCGGCCGCGCGGTTTCCCTACGACTGACTGTCCCGACGGAAACCCTTGGCGGCGGCGATCACCGCAGTCCTTGCTCAAGTGGCCACTCTTACGGCAGGTCCAGCAGGTCGGTAGTCCTCTTCCGGGCCACCTCTCCGGATGTCCTTCGGCTACGTTTTTGTTGGTGGTACTGCAACTCTTGAAGAACCGGCCTAGCGCCTCCATCAGTTCATCGGCCAGGGGTTTGGTCTTGGCGGCTTTGGCTGGTTCGTCGATGCCCACCTGACGCACCCGCGCGCGCATTCTGGATGCCTGTTTTGCCGTCTCGAACTCAAGTGCGTGGCTCAGCGCATCTGCCAGGGTTTTATAGCGCGCGAGTCGCAGCGCCTGTTGAGTGTCCGAGTCCCGTAGCCCGTCGGTGAAGGTCTGCGTCGCTATCTGCTCCAGAAAGTCGGCCGGCGCTGTTGGGTAGGCGAGCCTTACGAGGCGTGCGATGTCCATCTCGAACTCCTGCAGGGTTTCCGCGTTCTTCTGTACCCGGGTCCGGAGCTGCATCTGGTAGGCCTGCTGAAGATGGCTATCTCCATATCGGGACTCCATATGGGCGATCAGTGAAGCGTAGTCCTGGGATCCAGTCGGGATGGCCTGAAGGACGTTAAGGGCGTCACCTCTCAGCGCTACAATGAGAGCTGTAGCCTTTTCTGTGTTGTTCCAGTTATTTATGGAACAGGCCGCCTCGAACTGACGTAAGTAGGTGCTCCACGGGACCTTTCCGTCGAAGGTTGGGGGCGTCACTCTGCTATGTCCCGTTCCTGATATTCCCGGTGTAACGGAGGGTGGGCGTTGGCGCAGCTCGGCAACTTCCTTTTGTAAGGCGTTGAATTTCTCCTCCACCCCCATCAGCGGGCGTTGGCACAGCTCGGCAACTTCCACTTGTAAGGCGTTGAATTTCTCCTCCACCCCCATCAGCGGTCGTTGGCACAACTCGGCAACTTCCACTTGCAAGGCGTTGAATTTCTCCTCCACCCCCATCAGCCGGCGTTGCCACAGCTCGGCAACTTCCACTTGTAAGGCGTCGAACTTCCTTTCCACTGCTGCGACTTCCTCACGTAGGCCCTGTTCTAATTTCCTTTGGCTTTCCTCTAATTTCGTCAGCAGACACTCTTCCAGATTTTTCTGGCCATCCAGAAATTTGGCGGTTAGGTCCTCTGCTAACTTATTCTGACCGTCTTCTAATTTAGAAGTTAGGTCCTCGGCTAAATTCTTCTGGCCGTCTTCTAGTTTGGCAGTTAGGTCCTCGGCTAACTTCTTCTGGCCGTCTTCTAGTTTGGCAGTTAGGTCCTCGGCTAACTTCTTCTGGCCGTCTTCCATCTTCTTCTGGCCGTCTTCCATCTTCTTCAGGTCATCCTTCAGGTCCTTGGCTAATTTCTTCTGGCCGTCTTCCATCTTGGTTTCCATGCCATTTAACTTTTCTAGCAATGCTGCGAATTGCTCTTCCATTTTAGATGTTTGTCTTGTAAGGGGCATGCACTCACAGGAATATTTAAAAAAATGACCTGCTCGGGTTTTGAAACCAGGACCGTCAGGTGTTGTGCTTGTGCTTGAGTTCGTAATCCGGCTTCTGACACCAGTTGTTACGTGCCACCCCCCTAGTGGCACTTTTGTTAACTGGATTACGGTGGGTACAAAGCACAACACCAATTACTGCTTAAAGAAATAATTAACTTTATTGTGGCCAGAAAGATACACTACTCATCAGCGAATACAAGCAATTAGGACCTTACTCCAGTTTCCTCACGTCTCTTCCTTATGGAGCGCTCTTGCCTCCTTTCACTTGTCAACAGACCACAGTTAATCCTCTGCTAATGAGTCCGGTCCCGTACGCTAGCTGGAAATAGCTGCACTAAGTCTGTCACTGTACTACACACTGTTTCACAATGCACCACAATCACCTCTGTCGCTCGGTGAAATCACACTCGCTCAAAACACAGGCAGTCCCCTGTAAGCTCCTCACTCACTTCGCTGTCAAGAGAATCGGCTCCACTACGGTTTCGCAAGTCACCACACTTCTGTCGCTCAGGATAATCGCTCGCACTAGCTCGTAAAACACAACAACCCCCACTGCTTGACAGGTCGCACTTATATAGCAGGCCGGTGACTCAATAAATGCTTCTAGATCCATCCAGGGTTCACGGCTTCCCGAGGTTTCCATCGCTGGCTCAGTCACGAATATTCTGGACCATCCCTTAGTCCTAGTAGCCCTGTTGCATAAGGCGTACGCAATACACGAGGCAGGGCACAGCCCAGCCCTGGGGCAGTTGTGACTCATGCGGCGAGCGATGACACAAACTCACAGCCGTAACAATATTATTCTAGTCTGTTGTTATTTAATAGCTTAGTATTTGTTTGTCGTTTGACAGTGTAGTATAATTAGGTGTAGTTGTAGGTTAGCTTTAGGTTAGTGAGTGTTTTTGTTATTTCTGTCGTGCGTGTGTGCAATAGTGTCATGCCGGGGTCTAGCACGCGAAAGCCAAGCGCCAAGAGAGGAAAGGCCTTAGGACAAGGGACTCCACTAAGGAGTCAAACCCGGGAAATTATTAGTAATGTGCGAGAGTACTTTGAGAGGGAGAAAGACAACGGGGAAACTCTATTACCTGTTGCACAGGCAGTACAGAGAACAGCTGATGCGACTAAGGTTCATAGAAGCACAGTAATAGGAATTGGGAAACAGAAATTCCATGCGGAGGAACAGGCAGCCGGACCATCTTAACTAGAAACGCCAGGCAAAAAGAGAAATAGGCCTAAAACAGTGACTGATTTGGATGCTTTCCAACAAGACGCTATTCGCCGTCATATTTATGCTTATTACCGCAGAAAAGAGCATCCGACAATTGAGAAATTACTCCGTTCTCTTGACAATAGCGATCTTTTTCACGGAGGGAAATCTTCTCTGAAAAAAGTAGTGAAGGATCTGGGATTCCGATATAAAAAGGTTAACGGGCGGAGAATACTAATGGAAAGAAGTGACGTTGTAATGTGGCGGTGCAGATTTTTGAGGGAGATTATGCAAGAAAACTTTGATTCCATAGTGTGGCTGGATGAAACGTGGGTCAACGCCTCTCATTCCCGGGGAAAAGCCTGGACAGATGATTCCATGGAAGGTACATTGGCAGTGCCTGTTGGTAAAGGGGGGAGAATAATTGTAATTCATGCTGGTACGTCACAAGGTTTCGTGCCGAATTCTCTTCATGTGTTCCGATCTAAGAAAACTGGTGATTATCATGAGGAGATGAACAGTACCACATTCCAGAAATGGTTTGAAGAATTGCTGAACAACTTGCCTGAGAAGAGCACAATTGTTATGGACAATGCCCCATATCATAGTGTCATTCACGACAAAGCTCCAACAATGGCAGCAAGAAAGAATGTGCTCATTGAGTGGCTGACGAGCCACAACATTCCTTTACGTGACGACATGAAGAAACTCGTGAAACTGAACAAGCCACAGTTTCCAGTGTATGAAGTGGACGAAATTGCTAGGCGACACGGACATAAAGTTATCCGACTTCCCCCTTATCACTGCCATTTCAATGCCATCGAACTTATTTGGGCCCAGGTGAAAAATTACGTCGCAGTTAATAACAAACTCTTCACGATTTCAGAAGTAGAAATACTTCTTTTACAGGCTGTGGACAATGTTAGAGCGGACGATTGGGAGAGAGTCGTGAGACACACGAAAGGAGTCATTAATGAAGCTTGGGAGAAGGAAGATATCATTGTTGAAGACGTGGAAAGATTTGTCATTTCTTTGGGGTCAAGTGATAGTGATAGTGATGGTGATAGTTCAACAGACGGCAATAGTGACTCCGAAATGAGTGGTGTATTCCCTTTATAGGCTGCGGACGCGAGGCGGCAATGGTGAGTAATTTATTTGTTACAATTTTCCTCTGCTTCATTATTAACCGCAGTATATGTGTAATTTCTGCTACTATGTACTTATTCACGAGTTTGATGTTGTGTGTAAACATGTATGTTCACATTACGAGTGTTTTGTTAATTTTGCGGCTATAATCATGTACGTCAGCTGATTCGCGTTAGTGAACTGGCAACACCGTATCGCCAGCCGGTGAACTGTCAAGTCGGAAGTAACGATGCCGGCACTATATATGTACATGTATCTATTCTACCAGAAATACTGTCCGAAAAATAAAGTGCCGAAAATAGAACACCTAATGGCCATGTAAAATTAACTGTTGCAGGTAACATAAATTTTAAAAAAGAAATTAAAGAGATCGATGAACTAAAAACAAGACGTCGCAACTAGGAACTGGTAAAATATCAAAGGATCACTCATAAATATCCAGACCTTGACAATAATTCAGAACTAACCAGCACAGTCAATCGCAACATTGGACTAGATGCTCGGAATTCGATACCGCCAGGTAAAGTCATCGCTCTCTCAAATCACTGGAGCTCCACTCCCCTCCCTTCCCCCACCACGCTCTACATGACCTTCTTCTACTGTCGCGCCTTTTATTGCAAATAGAGTAACACTTTTATTCACAAATTTCACAAAGTATTCCCGACGATTCTATTCAACCGATTTAGGTTTTCGATACGGCTTTGGAATCAGTGAGCAAAACTCAACTTTCGTATTACCCGCCTTTTTTTTTTCAAATTTTAATCAGATATTTGAAAAACAAACAGCAACTTTTCTGTTTTTGAAATTAGAAAGTAAGCAATGAATTAATATCAATTCTGCTACTAGACAGCAGTTTTCAGATCGCAGATCGGAGCTCCCCTTCGTTAAATAAGTAAATAAGTAAATTCAGCTTCGTTTGTGCTGCCATCTGTTGAAATATTTTCTTACCAAAGTGTCGGGATATTTAGCCTTAAGATACCATCCAGGCATTCAGCTTTTCAGTCGGTCAACACGAATTGTGCCCAATTAGGCTACATTAGGTGGGAAAGTGGGTATTTGTGCATAAAGGGTTTGTTAGTTTGTAGGTTATGTAAATACTTGTTTCCCGCCTAATGTAATTGGGAACAAATTGTGTTGGCCGACTGAAAAGCTTTCTTTATTAGAATCAGACAACACTGAAAAATAGCTTCTATCACTACAATCCCGGCATTTGCCTGGGAGGAGTGTGGAAAACCCCGGGGTAAACCACACTCGGGATAGACGGAGGATTCAATCCCTCGGTTTCCGGACTGGTTGCGCCTCCCGTCCACGGTCATGGTGCACGGTTCGCCGTGTGGTAGAGCCATGCGCACGTTAGTTGTCCAAATCTGCTGACATTACAATACTATTTTAAATTCATTAGATATTAGTATAAAGTATTATTGCAATACATTTAGACATTTGGGGGAGAAATTCGTTCCCCTAGGCTTTGTGTGAATCGCAAGACAATGTTGATTGAGTTTTGTCCCTCTGAGTAACGACAAGTCAAACAGCGGGTGGCTAATTATAGTACTTACTTATTAGTCATCGGATATACCCACGCAGGCAAGGTTTTGGCTTAAGTGAACACTAATTGAGGATGTTTCCATGACTAGCTTTTCTCACTTCTCTTACAATCCAAGCGGATGAAACTACCGTAACGTCGGGTATCCTTCAGGGCATCGTAATCGGAACTTGGTTATTTTTATAAATTTATAAATGACTTACCAAGTGGAATTCGTAGTGATTGTCGATTGTTTGCGGATGATTGTGTAATATATCAAAATATACATGACTCGCAAGACAACGCAGTACTACAAGACGACCTGAACCTGGTCTATAAGTGGACGATTGAAAATAAAATGAAAATAAACACAAGAAAATGTAGTCTCATAAAAATAGGGAAAGGGCGAAGGCAAGATTTTCAATATAATATTGGCTCGGAAATACTTGTAGAAGAAGATTCTTGCAAATATTTGGGCGTTCACGTAAGGAATGACATGAAATGGAGTAGTCATATAGGATGTGTAGTTTCTAAAGGTTACAAATTCCTGCACTTTGTAATGAGGGTATTAAAAGGAAGTAGTACCTCTGCTAAAGAATTAGGATATTTGTCACTTGTAAGGCCTATTCTGGAATACGCCCCGGCGGCTTGGGATCCATATCAAGTAGGGCTCATCAATGAGTTGGAAATGGTACAAAGAAAGGCCGCTAGATTTGTGCTCAGTGACTTTAATCCCAGGAGCAGTGTGAGCCGTATGTTAAAGAAACTTGGGTGGGAATCACTGGAGGCTAGGAGGATGAAATCCAGACACTGCGCTATGTACAACACGTATACAAATCAACCAGCATGGGGTGAGCTTAGCAAACGAATGGGAAAGCCTACTTACACGAGCAGGAGTGATCATCCTTTCAAAGTTAAGGGCCGATCACAGCGTACAAATTATGGTAAATATTATTTCGTTAACCGGGCCATTGATAACTGGAACTCTCTACCTGCCGCAGATCAGTGGCGGTTCTAGAAGCTTAAAACTAGGGGGGCCCAGACATTTTCCCGGATCGATCTCATTTGTCTACTTTTTCCTCATTTTTGCAAAATGAGAAAAGTAGGCTAAAAACTATCATTGGTAAAAAAATAGCATATTTCACTGTCACATAAATTTATTCTTCTGTTTCCACTCTGGGCAAACTGGTTCACTATATCAGAAGGGTCGTAAAGTAATTTTCCACTTAATTTTCTTTCAATTGAAAGAATTGCGAGATTGGAAAGCCTCTTTGTTGCCATTGTTGCTCTTAAATAGGATTTTATTCGTTTCACGACAGAGAAACTGCACTCAGCAGAAGCAGGTGACACAGGAAGAGTCAGCATCAACTTGATAAATAATAGTAGCTGTGTAAAAGCAACTTCCATTTTCAGAAGTTCAGAAAAAAAGAATGAGGAAGTGTTTGGATATTTGCCTCTAAATACATTCTTAGCTTAACTGATTTCAGTCTGCAGCACCTTACGGTCTGTGAAGATTAGATTATACTTTTCACAGAACGTGAGAATATATATATTCAAAATTTAAAAAGTTTTCACTTCTTTGGTTACAGGCATCCATTGCATTGCACATAAAATCATTTTCAGTAAATCTACGCATTAACCCTTCTACCATGTTGTCTAATATTTCAAAAAGATTTCTTTTACATGTCTCTGATAATGTGACATTTTCCTCTTCTTTCTCCGCAGAGACTGGCATTAATAAAACGTAGTCTGAAAAGTTCTTTGGAATACTTGAGACTCTAGATTGCTTATAAACTTTCACGCCTAACGACTGAACAGAGTCACATGTAACCGCCCATAGTTCCTTAAAATAATCATCATTTCGTTTTTCTTGCAACGATTTTACAAGACCATAGATCAATCTATGTGCCCCTCCGAAGTCCACATGTTTTTGTTGTAAGGACATAGAGGCTCTATTGGCAAGCTCGAGTATATCAGAAAAGATTTGTAACACAAACATCACCTTCACTTTACAAAGCTGTTTCAACAAACCTTTTGCTTCTGCTGCCTCTTTCTTGTTAGCTGACTTTGAAAAATACTCTAGAGCTGCTTTAACTGAAGCAAAACGTTTCTGAAAATACATTACTCCTCTATATTTACATACCCATCAGGTGTCACTTTGAAGAGGTATCTCTAAAACACGAATCTCCTGGATGAAGATCACTCTGTATCTCAACAAACTTTTGGTGTCTTACAGTAGATACAGACTGAAAAGCATAAATTGCTTCCAGTAAACCAAAAGTGTCCCCTACCACGTCTACAAACTGGCTTTGAAATGTCCACCAAAACTAAATTTAAGCGATGTGCATAACAATGCACGTAAACACAAGGGTTATTGACCTTTTGTCGCAATAAACGTTGCACACCGTTTATCTTCCCTGACATAACCGCGGCTCCATCATATGCTTGTCCAATGCACTTGCATGGATCGAAGCCCACTGAAACAAGGTACTCTAAAGCTGAATTAGCTATACTTTCAGCATTCAGTTGAGACAAATGTATAAAACCAATGAAACGCTCCTCTATAGAATTTTGTCCTACATATCTGACACATACGGACATCTGTTCCACTTTACTAACAACTCTAACTCATCCAGGATTAAGGAAACATAACCATTGTTATATTTTTTCGTATCTTCTCCAATATGTTCAACTATTATATTAGCTGAGATATCAAGAAATTCATTTTGAGAATCTTTAGATGAGTAAGTTGCATTCTTTGGTAGACTGTTTACTTGTGCTTTCACTTTCTAGTTTAATTACATTTAAAATTTCATCAAAATCCCCTTTATTATTAACACTATCATCATCCAAAACTGTTTGGCGATGACCTCTACCACTGCCATCGTAATGTACCAGTGCATCTACGCCCAATGTCTTGCCGAGCACACAGTAATGCGACTTGGGCCATTGTTGCCACAGCTGAGCGGTTACGCAATATAACCAGAGGTTTCTCGCTTAGTTTCGAAATCACTGTGCCGCTATGTTCACTTACCAGAAAACTGTTTCACTTTACTATTGAAGATTTATGACATTCACTATCAGCATGCTTTGCACGTTTTTCTCATATTCGTTTCCAATTGCAAAATCCAGATTTACTGAAAACATGTTCAGCATGCTTGAATCAGATTGAACGAAATGACGATACAGAAAACAGCATCTTTGTTCTCAGAGTATTCAATAAATGTATACCTATCAAACCATTTACTGTTAAAACTTCTGTTCTTATTGTATAGTAACGTTTGTTTATAAACTGATTTACGTGGTTGGCATGGACCATCATACATCGATGCACTGATATAAAATGGTACTGGTTCGTCTATATTAGAAACAGTTGCACTCACATTTTTGTCACAGAGTTGGGGAGATATCGATGCACTTGTATCGCATGGAGGTTTGTCTACTTCGGAACTTGCATGTCATAAAGTTGGGAAAAAGAGTGTAATACTCTTGGTGTATGCACTACGCATTTTAAAAATATTATATTTAAACACGATTTCAATTGTGTGTTTAAATTACATATAATAAAATAAATAAATCTTGAAATTGAAAGAAAAATTAACTTAATTAAATGCATTAGTTTGTTTTATATCAGATAAATTGTATCTGTAAATTATCAATTTATTTAGTAACCAAGGAATTTTAAAATAATTATTTCACTAAAACTGGGGGGGGGGGCGGGCCCCCCCCGGCCCAGGGCTAGAACCGCCTCTGGGCCCGCAGTCTTAGAGCCTTTTCCCAAACATATTGGTGTGTTTAAGAAAAGACTGACTATTTGTGTAAATACTCCAGTTTAATTGTTAATTGTTATTGAAGTGTTATGTATAATTATGTATTTGTTATGTATACCAAATTTGCCACCGGGGGACACACACCCAATTGCAAATAAATGAATGAATGAATTAATGAATGAATAGAGAAATAGTAAGAAACGACTAAGGCTCAAAATCCAGTTCAACATTGCATTAAATTTACTCTAATAATTATCCGCAGCTTATCCGCTATCCGTACAGCTATGCAAACTATATCCACATCTGCGCGGGGCTTTACCTATATCATATACTGTAGACGACCTGAGGAATGTGGAGAAATGCAAGTACCTGAGCTCCCTACTATGTTGTTGTTCTTTCATTTGAGGGGCTTGGACATCGTGGTTATATAGCCCCCGTGTATTTGGGTGTGTATGGAAATGTTGTCTGATAACCTGTGTCATTGTCATAGCTGTATTAGTGTGCGTACTTATAATTCGTGTGTGGATTGGGAAGGAGGCGATCGTGGCCTTAGGTTAGGAATCATCCCGGCATTTACCAGGAGTACAAGTGGGAAACCACGGAAAACCACTTCCTGGATGGCTGAGGTGTGAATCGAACTCTCCTCTCCTCAGTTTTGCCTCACGAGGCTGAGTGTGCCCCATTCCAGACCTCAGACCAGAATTAAATTTCCTGGCAGAGCCGGGAATCGAACCCAGACCTCCGGGGTGATAGCCAAGAGTGTCTCTACACCATGAGAGGGGTCTGTTTTAAGATCAAATTATAGTATGAAAGGCCAATTTATTTGCCAGACATATTCATCTTAATGAGAAGCTGGGTGTAATAATGACTTAACGATTATTGCATAAATAATATCCTACATTCTCTGTTTGTCGACTGAGAAAGTATTAATTCAAAACGACTTCACAGAATGCCTTGTCGGCGTTTTAATATCGTAGCCCGCTAAGCAGTTATTCCATACAGAGAAACTTTGAACTTCAATATCTCAGAACCATGTTTATGCAGTTAAGTCGTTATTCCACCCAACTCCTCAATTTTAATTAGCTGGACAATTTGTATATTGATTTATCCGTGTTCCTGTTGCCAAGTTATGATATGCTCGGTGACTACATTGCACCCGGCAGCGTAGCCGAACGTTACATTATGATCCACGAATGCAGTGGAAAGCTGCAGCATGCTTGGAGGGCCAAGGTTTGAATCCCCGCGCTGACAGGAGCCATCGTGAGGGAGGTTTCCCCCCATGGTTTTCCATGCTCACTGCAGGTGAATGCTGAGCTGGTACTTTATTTCAAGCCCTGGAGTCAGTGGCGTAACTACGGGGGTGATCAGGGGTACCAATCTCCCCCAGAGCAAAATAATAAAAATATGAACATCGTAGAAGCTTTCATTTTGAATAAAACCAATCTTAGGTTTGATGACAAATGATTGGATTATGTAAGTTTATACTTAGTCTACTAATTTGAAAGCATTTTTTTTTTTACTTGTGTACAATTTGTAGCTTTACGCTAATTTCACACACACTTACCGAATGAGCCAAAAGACGAGCTGTTTAGTTAGCACATTCTTTAGTCACCCCGTTCCTTGCCTATCCGAGTGCAAGTGTCGTTTGAGAAAGTGAATAATATTGTGTTAATTTGTATTGCTGTTTTTAAACTTCAGGCTGGCTGTGTGGCTTAGTGGTAACGTTCTCGCCTGCTGTATCCAAGATTGCAGGATCGAATCCAGGTGCAGCAAGTTGGCAATTGAGGGTGCGGAAATGTGAGGGAGCCATGTCAGTAGATTTACTGGCACGTTAGAGATCCTCTTCGGGGCAAAATTTTGGCACCCCAGCGTCCCTAAAAGCCACAGTAGTTAAAAGGGACATAAAATCAATAACAGTATTATTTGTTTAAAATTTAGTTGGAAACTGTAGAATAATATTTATACAATGTTCGGGTCGGATGATTTTGAGAAGAAAGCTGGACTTATAATTTCATATCAACACAATTGTTATTGATAAGTGCAAATACAACGTATCAAATCTAACATGAAACTTCGAGATCGTACATTTGCTTTCATTGATCAAGTCTCTTTATAACATTTTTATAGGGCGCATACGCCACTGCCACATTTCTGGTGTGCATATGACTTGATTCAAACTACAATTTCTCTACATTAAACTACGCAAACTCTCTCTTTTTTTATTAATTTATTTTAACGGCAAGTAAATTCAAGCTTTAGGTAATAACGTACCGGTAACTTTCAAACCACCTCCAATTCTTCTTTTCGCCGTACTAGCAGTAGATTCAGTAGATGCATTCATTATTCTTTTATTATTATCATTATTTTCGACCTTCTATTTTTTCTTGTTGTGTTTTTATAATTAAATTCAGTATATTTTATCAATGCAGAGCCTTTCCTTTCTCGTGGTTAGAAATAGCTATAAGCCTACCACTTTTCCCGAAGCAAATGTCGGCTTGCTTACGACTAAATGTCTCGACACTTTGGTAACAAAATATTTCAACAGATGCCAGCACAAGCGAAGCTGAATGTAATTATTTACTTTTTTTTAAAATCGAAGGGGAGCTCCGATCTGCGATCTGAAAACTGCTATGAAACAGAAAAGTTCCTGTTTGTTTTTCAAATATCTCATTAAAATAAAAATAAAACGGGCAATACGAAAGTTGATTTTTACTCACTGATTCCAAAGCCGTATCGAAAACCTAAATCAGTTGAATAGAATCGTCGGGATCACTTTGGGAAGTTTGTGAATAAAAGTGTTACTGTATTTGCAACAAAAAGGCGCGACAGTAGAGCAAGGTCATGGAGAGCGTGGAGGGGGAGGGGTGGGAAGAGTAGCTCGAGTAATTTGAGAGAACGATGACCTTACCTGACGGTATCGAATTCCCGAGCATCTAGTCCAATGTTGCGATTGACTGTGCTGGTTAGTTCTGAATTATTGTCAAGGTCTGGATATTTCTGAGTGATCCTTTGATATTTTACCAGTTCCTAGTTACGACTTCTTGTTTTTAGTTCATCGATCTCTTTAATTACTTTTTGTTTAATTTATTTTACCTGCAAGAGTATTATTTTTTAATGAGCGTTAGGTGTTCTATTTTCGGCACTTTATTTTTCGGACAGTATTTCTGGTAGAATAGGTACATGTACATATAGGTGGGCTACGACTGGTGGAGATCATTACGGTCATCACGTGGAGTTATTTTTTCGTTTTTGTTGAAAAAATGGAGCCACCACCAAAACCGATTCAAGGGCGTTCCACTTAATCCCAGGGGATATTGCGACTAAGTACCAAGAAAAGGAAACCAGGCCCTAAAAAAGAAGAAAAACACCTCTACATACCCGTAAGTTTTTTTCCTAGTTTATATTTGAAATTATATATTTCTTTACGCTTGCATTAGAGAATCTGTAATGCACTGAGCAGTTATGATTTCACTTATATTTTACCTGTAGCCTACAAGTTGGATGACTAAACGTCACAATCTGCAATCTGCAGGCTACAGGGCTGAACAGCGCAGCGGTTGATTGGTAGGCCTAGGCCCTTCATGGGCTGTCGCGCAACGGGTGTAGTTTGTTTTTTACTTCTAATACATAAGTGTAGGAGTACAAGATCATGAACTATTCAGTGTCAACTTTTTTCAGAGAAGCAAGTTCGACTTCAAATGAAAACAATGCGTTGTGTGGAAAAATAAAGGCGTAGCGATTGTGAAATTGGAAAATTGGTTTCCGGAAATACTGGATTGGATTGGGATCCACAAAGACTGCAAACAGTACTTTTGCACTGCCAGCGGGCAAGGAGAAGACAAACAGCTAACTGCAGACCAAACTTATGCTTGTGACAAGGTGCGCTCGTGCTTGCGGCCCCTAATTATTGCAAAAAGTTCCCAGTTAGTATCAAACACCACCAGCAATGCTGCCGAAAATTATATGTCCCTTGTCGCAAAGTTCATGGGAGCTAAGCAGATTAATCGAGGGAAACAAGTTTCCTTCACTTATAGAACCAAAGCTGCCGGTCTGGACTTTCAGTTTGGGCCATCCTGGCACTATAAAACAATGAAATCAGTTTAGAAAAAAAAAACTGCCACAATAGTGAAGGACACTGCACTCAGCAGAAAGAGAAGAAGAGCAGCTTGCCGAAAAAGTTTATCTACGTCGCGAGAAGGAAAAAGAATGTCCCGACAACAGTCTAATGAAATGAAACGTACTGTCTCACATGTGTATGTAAACCGTTCAATGCAGTTGGATTTCGATGACGTACTGTTGAGATAGTTTAATGATGATGAGAAAATCAAGCAACTAACGCTTAGTGAAGGCCACATACATAATCTGGAAAAGGAAACAAGAGGCCGAAGGGAAAATGAAAAGTTGCACACAGCTAGAAAGGACAGACTTACGGCATCCAATTTTAGATATGTATGCAAGAGGAAACCTACTTCGAAATGGGCTCCAGTAGCAAAAGACATTCTGTACGGCGAATTTCACTCAAAAGCAATGCAGTATGACTGTGATAATGAGCGAATTGCAAAATGAAATTTACAGGAGAAATCGCCAGAAAAGTCGAAGAATGTGGTCTTTTCGTACATAAAACGTATGGGTTCTTAGGTGCCTCCCCAGACTGATTAATAGGAGACGACGCTATAGTTAAAGTCAAGTGCCCTTATTCTGCACGGAATATGACCATACTGGAAGCCTGCAAAAAGCTAAAAGGATTTTGTTTGGCAGAAAGTAAGCGAAAAATAAAGCCTAGATAATGTCAAAAACAGTGCCATTCAGAAGAGAACAGATTGATAACTCTCTAACACTCACATGATTTTTATTTCCAGATGCAGGGCCAGTTTGAAATAACACAGCGGGAAATGTGTTATTATGTGGGATGGAGGCCTAAGGACATTCACATAGAAACAATAAAGAGGGACGTAAAGTTCTGGAGACAAAAAATGCTTATGTAACTCAAATTCTGCTACGAGAAAATCTTGTTGCCTGAGATCATTGATCCCAGGATGACCAGATCAATGGATATAAGGGAACCTGAGGTGAAATAGAATACTGAGTGTGTGTAAATCATGAAACGTTATCTTTGATATGGAAAAAATTGAAGCATTGATTTCAAAAACAGGAAATAATTAGGTATAATATTTTTTGTTTGTTTATAGTACGCAGTACTTGTGCCTGTGCTAACAATAGTCAGATGAGAATATCTTAGGAACTTTAATTCTATATACTTACATAATAATTTTGCTCTTGGTATGCATTTTCATAACTTGTTTATTGTAAAAAAATGTCCTACCTAAATGAACTTTTATTATTACTTCTATGAAAATTGATGTAAGTTATAGTGAGTGGCCTCACGGAGTCATTTCAGATCTCATGAAAAAGAAAAGGGAATTAGAGTCGAAAGAACCAAAGACCCATATGAATCACCAAAATGTATGTATGCATGTATGTATTGTGCCCGTTTAGAACGGAGAGTGATTAGTCATAACCCGGCTGAGCTCGCGGCTTCGGGGTGTGTGACATCCTCCCACTGTATGACTGCACATTCGGACATGATAGCACTACTAGGTCCACAAGGATACAAGAAATACTCACAAATATACTCAAAATGAAAAATGATTTATTATCTACGAGGAAAAACTCAAACAATCTTACAACAACAAAATTCCAATAATATCAATAATCAAAATCACCAAAATCCACTTCTAAATCATAAAAGTCTCTTGACAAATTGTCCAAATCATCCTACATTTTTATCTTGCTTAGTTCCCTTCATGTTTTTATTAACAGGGAATTCTTATTCCTTTTAAGTTGTAGAGCGTGCCTATCGCAAGTACAAATATTTCTCTAAGGCTTGTGAATATTTATCTTATTTACTCCCTTTTGGGTATTCACTTTAATTCTTAATTCATTAACAACGCATTTGGCATTTTATGTTTAGCAACTCTCGCTTCCATCAAGCCATAGGATTTTACACAATAAATAGTATATCTTGTTATACATTACATTTTACACATCATTATACATTGTTATACATCATTACACATGTCTGGGATCGAATTCCGTTCTCCATATCATCATTCTCTCATGCCACTTGGATAAGGTATACTATGTTACGTTACGCACTACTATCATTATTTATCAGTGGGCTTATTCCCATCTGAACACAAATTCATCAAATAACTTTACCCGTCCACACTTTCTCAAGAGTCAGGAAATCGCTCATTTTCCTTGCATAATTATTTTGACCATTATGTCAAATTTAAAATAATTCATTTGAATTGTAGATAGAAATACTTGTATATTCATCAGCGATTCAAAAATATAACTCTGATCACTGTTACTCTTCTCATTAAATATTTTTATTTATCCTTCACTAATTACTAGTCTGGCTGCTCGCCATTGTTTCTGTCGCTCCTCATAAAACGAACCCTACTCTCCCCTCTAAGCATGCGGTCTGCAGGAAGGTCTCCTCTCCCCCAGCCGGCTTGTTAACCACATACTTTACTACTACAACAAACTGTCCGTACACATCTCTTAAGGCTTTCATTCATACAATTATATTTCGCGCTTCGCGTTTCAATGTTTATCCAAGTTCTTTATAACATTCCTACCTTGTAATTACTTCACTTTTTATCATCATAACTGCACTTGCGCATTAATTCATCTATACGTTTTCGGAGATTTATTAATTGGTCGGTAATAATAATAATAATAAGAGCACTTGCTCATAGCGTACCTCGCCCGCTTTGGCTACAATAATTGGGAATGCTGGGAATACACGAAGAATTTGGCACGGCACGAGACACCATGCTCGCCCGCCCATAATGGCATGAACGACTCGGGAAGGTCCTATCACCTAAGCCCGGCCTTCAGCAAATACATAAATACATCCATCCAGACTTACATAGCAGATTCAACACAATACAACACATTTCATAAGCTGACCTGGCGAGACTCATCTCCCAGTGGGCGCTACCCGATATACAACAAACGACGAACCGACACCTAAGATTGATCTCTCGAAAAGGCGTAACCATGCACAATTTACTCCTAGCTTGAGTTTACTTCATTTACTTTCTTGCCCTTTATTTGGCACAACATTTGACTTGGATACTCATTGTTCATCAATCTATACCTCAATTATCAACAATTAACCTTCACTCACAATTCATTAACTACATCCATTATCGGTGCATTTTACTTTTCTTTAACAGGAATTAACTGCCTACACTTTTCACAATTACTTCGCGACAATCACTATTTAACAATACTTGAACTTTTACAGGGTCCAACGACCACTTTTCCTTCAATACTTGATTATTATGGTAACAACGACCACGAATACTTCAGTACTTTGATTATTAGGGTGTACAACCACCATTCCTTCAATACTTTGATTATTATGGTAACAACGACCACGAATACTTCAATTATTATGATTTACAAAAATCCCATTTTTATTTACTGTTTTAGTTGCAACAACTTATTGTTCATTTATTATTTGGAGTATAACAACTCGATATTATTATTTGGAGTATAACAACTCGATATTATTATTTGGAGTATAACAACTCGATTTACGTAACATCTGACCTGCCATTGGTCCAACAATATATGCGATTTCCTGCTCCTAGATTTATTTAATTATATTTCACTCATTTTACGGGTTTCACTGGCTTTATCATTTTACATAATATTTTATCACTTTATAACATCTTCACTTCATGGTTACAATTCCATATACATTTATCATTCATTTTGTTAGATAGTGCGTAACTTGACATATTTTAATGAAGTCTCATGACTTACCCTTTCTCCATCTCCCAGGTGGATGACCGAATCTTACGATGGGTAGACCCATCCTGCATATTCTTAGCAACACATTTTAACACTTTTAAATACACTTTGCATATTATTAATGCTCTCTTTACACTGACACATTTTATTTAAAATTGACACTTGATAAAAATTAAACATATCCCTTTTTACACTGGGATTAAACACATATAATTTATTTACACAACACTAAGCACACGGATCATATCTCAGTTGCCGACGAACGCTTCTTCGACGCCTGGCGATATATCCTATCGACGCTTCTAGCATGAAAGTCTCTTTCACCTGCTACTTCCTTCCAGCATCGAACGTGTGTCTCCTACACCTCCGGTTTCTCCTACTCCTCCAATTCAGTGTCTATAATGTTTGTTTAAATTGTCCTTTCTTAGAGAGCTTTCCTTACTCCTTTACTAATGTTTATTTGTTTCTCTTCACTATAGCTCTATCCTCTCGTTTCTACGGCTGCTTCTATCGCAAACCTATCGTTCTAGTACTAGCTTGGCCTCCCACGAGGACCGTACACTTCTATCTCTAACACTTCTATATTTCGTGTTCCTTAAAATGTTCCGTTCCTGTTCGAACCGACGTCCTCTGACGTTCAACATGTTAGCTTTTATACTGCGATAACTTGACATGAGGCTCCACTCTGGGACCTATATTTATACTGTCTTTGCTTTGCGTGGCGTAGCTTTTCCTACCACTCACAAACTATTGTGTCGTGGTCTCGAACCTATACGTTCTTTATTAGAGTTCACCGAATACATCATACGACGGGGCCTTCTCAAAGGTCCAATGTCTCTCTATTTCTGCACTCTGCTTCCTTTTTAAAGTCTTTAGCGTACTTTGCGTATCATAGCCTAACGTACTATAACGCGGCTTGGATTCGAACCAATGTGACTACACAAGAGTTCACAACTATACTCGAACTTGATAACGTGCCTAGCACGACTTGTATTTTACTGTGCCTCTTCCGAGGTCTGAATTTGACTGTCTTTGAGCGTGATGTGCCTTCACCGAGGCATTGATTGAATTCAACGTAGCGTAACCTCCTTCACTGAGGTTCAGAAAAGAACTTGTGACGGACGTGAGCTCCTCCACTGAGGTCCAGCGAAGACTTACACTTGAGCTTCTGCTCGGAGCCCTTTCATCTAAAATCATATGAAACATGGTTCCTCAATGAGTTCCTGAGCTCATTTTCTGACTCCGTGCTCCAATCTACTTCTAACTTTGTTTCCAGGTGTGTATTACCAAAAATGTAAAAGTTCTTCTAAGCGGAATTAATTCGCATCTTTAATTAATTTTTAATTAATCAAAAGGGTTATTATTCCTAGTCGGGGGCCGATTAGTTTGCCGTTTTCTTCGTCCGTATCCATTCGCGGGATCCCCCAATATCGTCCCCTTCGTGAGCGATTTTTATTCATGTAAGCATTACGAGCTCTCAACCTACAGAAGCCTTTTGTCCCTATGTTCACTTCTGCTTCTGGTTCTTTTCAAGTGGTGTTTTAATCTTGTCAAGTTCGTTCTTCATTAACTCTCGGCTTTTGGTCGGGGATTTTCCTCTCTGTGCGTTAAAAATAATGCTGAATTGTAATTATTGGGGCCTCTTCTAAATGACTGTAATAACCATTAATATAAAAAATAGTCCCTCAAGATCTGACACTCATATGGTCATAAATACTCTTCAAAACGTGCTTGGGTGAATAATTTTAATTGCTGCTTGCATCACGCAATCTCCCCTCGAGAGCACGCATAATTTCTCTTTCTTGTTTATATTACTTTGAAACTTGTCAAAGGTAATGGTATTTATTACTCCTTGTCTCATTTAATTTAACATCTGCTCCCTTCTTATTCTTGGTTCCAGAGCTTGCTTCTAAAGAAGTTCCTTCTTGTTCTAACGTGAACTGCTTCTTCTTCCTTTAACAGGTCATGTGTTCGATGTTGTACCGACCCTTAGTCGGGTACAGTATGTATGTATGTATGTATGTATCTAGGTCTACGTGCGTGCGCCTTTGGCATCTTATACATCGATAATAGCTGGCTCCATTGATTTGAATTTTTCACGGTTTGTGGTCTTGTTTGCTATGTCTAGAAGACGATACCTAGAGTTGGACGTCCACATTGGATGCTTTTTAGAATAGATATACCTAATAAACCTGAACACGAACATATCTTGTCCATCTTTTTTTCTCTAAAATATCAAGAACGTGCTAACTACAAATCAGTCATATCTTTCTATACAGTATTCAATTTTGCATCGAGTGAAACCAGTCGCTGCTCTGTGCGGTAAGAATTATGCCCTACAAAGTATTACTAATGTCGGAACAATATGTATTTTGTTCGGGAGTTTATCCTCAAATAACTTTAAACCAGTTACATAGAAGGGAATCCAGTGTTGTCAGCATATGTCCTGAGTGTGTTTTCACCGGTTTTTCCACAATCCCTCCAGGGGAATGCCGAGATAGTACCGTATGTGAAGTCTCAGGGCACCTGTCCCATCCCAGACTCTAATACAGTTACACACATAATCAACTACACGGGACTGATGATGATAATAATAATATAATAATAACAACGTTATTGGTTTTACGTCCCTTTTAACTACTGCGGCTATTAGAGACGCTAGGGTGCCGGAATTTTGCCCTGAATGGGATCTTTAACGAGCCAGTAAATCGAATGGCACGGCTCCCTCGCACCTTCAAATGCCAACTGGCTGCACCAGGATTCGATCCTGCAACCTTGGGCACAGCAAGCGAGAAAGTTACCGCTGAGCCTCGCAGCCAGCCAAAGGTACTGATGACCAAGGTGCCCCTAGCCCCTACACTGTATTATAATCAACAAGAACGACAACACCAAGAATGTTTGAGGAAGTAAGAAAGGTATCTGTTCAAACATATTGTGTCGAGGTTTCATGTGCGTGACACGACTACAGTATAATTTTATTGCTCAGATATTGTTCCACGCCTAGGCACTTGTATATGTAACTCGCCGAACTATAATATTTGTGACAAGAGAAAGACAACTCCTTCCTGTCGTCAAATCGTCCCCTACTCCCTCCACCCTGTCAGCGTGTTCATCATTTTCCATGCGCAAGAGATCTTGTGAAGCCGTGCCGCTACCCCTACCACCCTTTTCAAAACATTTCCCAAACTAATGCTGTCGATTCCATTCACCCGATTTTAATTCTGAAAAATGCATTGAAATCAGGAAATAAATCTCCGTTTTCGTATTACCAGTTTTTTCTTCATATATTATAAGCAGAAATATACCGCTCAAGAAAAATTAAAGCACCACTTTTTTCAAAGGCCACCAAATTTTGAAAAGTTGACCGCATAAGCTCTAAATCTCAGTATGACGTTTGCCCTGACGCCTACCAAGCATATGCTTCAGCACAACTCCCCAACTTGTGTAGTTTCGGGATAGCGCCCCCAAAACCAGCCCATTTTTGAAAACCGTAAATGGAAGTTTGCGAAAAACGCTGTAGGACTTGTCGCAGGTTGCCAAAGCAGTCGAAAATGAATGAGTCTTGCTCTTAAGGTTCCACGAACACGTTGAAATCGTTACATTTGACGTTTGGGCATTTTCAACCCCCTTCATCATCCCCTAAACATGGACTACCATTGGGGGCGTCTGAGAAGGTACCGGATGTGTTTAACCACCTGAAAACCTGCACACCGTCCTCAGTTGCTGATTGCAGTAACTTCTTAAGGCCTCCGGCAATGTTCACCCCTTCTAACACCCTCAACTGGCAAGGGACCAAACCACCCCGTCTTGATTCACCCCTAAGGAAGGTTTAAATCGAGATTTTTATCAGTGCTGCTAATGGGGGGGGGGGTCTTCTCCTAACGTTTCAAAAAAGGACCTGTGCCTGTGTCGCCACCCCTTCCCTTGCTACCCCCTTTTGTATGATTTTTCGAATCAGGCCCTTTTTAAGGGCTGAAATGAGGTCTTAATCGCTGATAGGGCTGTAAAGGTCCTTAGAAGTAGTGGTGACACGAAATCAACCCCTTCCGATGTTTGATTGATATTCCATCCCCCAAAGTAGACATTTTTGCACCCTCAACCCTCCCTGTCCGAACGCGTAACGCGTCATGGCAGAGTTTTCAGAGTTGGATCAAAATGAAGCTTAGGGCCTGCAATCTAGCCCAAAAAAGCAGGTTGGATGGAAATGTATCAGTAAGATGGGGAACGAGACCAAAATGTTTTCAAAAAAAGTTAACACCCTCTAGTAAGTACGCCCATGCCTAGGCAACCCACATCACGTCCTTGCGTGCGGGTTGCCTATGATGAAAAGATGGAAATGGGAAAAAAATGACTCTTTGTATTGATTTTTACCCTTTAATAGCGCGTAACGCCTCCATTTGCATCAATTACAGCCTCACACCTTCGCCTCATGCTCTCAACCAGCGTTCTGATTAGGTCTTGGGGAATGTTGGCCCACTCTTCGTGTAGCGCCTGGCGCAGTTCTGCCAGAGTCTGGGGTTGCCGTTGTCGCTGCTGCACTCGCCGGATCAGCTCGTCCCAGAGATGTTCAATGACGTTTAAGTCGGGGCTGTATGCTGGCCAATCGAGTGTATGGATGCCCATTGCGTGTATGTAGTCGAGCGTAACCCTTGCGACGTGCGGTCGTGCATTATCATGCTGGAGGATAATGTCTCGGCCAGCCGCTTCGATGAAAGGGACGATGTGACGATCAACAACTTCGGCGACGTACCGTTCTGCTGTCATGCTGGGTGGGGGTATGTGAACTAAAGGTGTTCGCCCGTCGCTCGTTATACCCTCCCACATCATGATGGACCCTCCACCAAACGCTTCTTTTGGCTGGTAGCAGTCTAGTCGGTACCTCTCGTTTTTTCTTCTGTAGACCCGCACCCGCCCGTCACAGCGCCGCAACTTAAACCGACACTCGTCCGTAAATAAGACGCCTTGCCAACGTCGCCTGTTCCAACCTTGGTGTTCTTGAGCAAAAGCTACCCGATTGCGCCGTTGTTGCCGTGTAAAAGCTGGACCTCGCACAGGTCTTCTGGAGCGAAGGCGTGCGCACTTCAGAATATTGCGGACAGTTTGGTCGCTGATTCTCCGATTAGTGGCGTTCTGATGCACGGACGCCAGCTTCGAGGCCGTCGCCGTACGGTCCTGAAGAGCACCGTGGACTATGGCACGATCTTCTCGAGGCGTCGTGCAGCGAGATCGCCCCTGACCAGGTCGCCGTCGGTAAGAATTTGTTTACTGAAAGCGGCGGTAAGCATTGGAGACAACCGTGTGATTCCTCCCCAAACGGTGGCCGATCTCTCTGAAGGACAAGCCTGCTTCCCTTAGTGCAATGATTTTAATGCACTCCTCCTCACTCACCGCTCGTCGGACCATTGCGGCTACCTGCCAAGGGAGACACGAAGAATCAGCACGACGTTTCCTTAAGACTTTCAGGGCCGTCTTTATGACATCCCTTTCCTTTTAAGATGAGACACTACTCATCTTCGATGCCTGAGTTGACGTTCTTGGAAATAACTTCCACCGTAGACAGCACTCCGACCGTTGATTGAAGAATTGCTGAGATACTGTGTCTTCTAGACAGGCTGAAGAACTGATAACCCAGGATGTGGACACCGTGCTTTTAAAGGGCTATGGATGCTTCTCGAAGCTTTGAGTAACCGGAAACAAAGTACTGTGTATCCGGTAACACAGAACCTTCGAGAACCTTCGAGAACCTGTAGGACGAATGGCTAAAATTCTACGCCGGTACTGAGCCTTGAACCCACGATCTCCCGCATGCTAGTAATCGGCTCTAACCATTAAGCCACAATTAACGTTGCCAAAAGATACGGTAGAATGGTACGTGAACGGAATCGACTAATCAAATGACGTTCCCGACGCTTGTTGAGAGCATGAGGCGAATGTGTGAGGCTGTAATTGATGCAAATGGAGGCGTTACGCGCTATTAAAGGGTAAAAATCATTACAAAGAGTCATTTTTTTCCCATTTCCATCCTTTCCATCATAGGCAACCCGTACGCATGGACGTTATGTGGGTTGCCTAGGCATGGGCGTACTTACTAGAGGGTGTTTAATTCATTGAAAACGTTTTGGTCTCGTTTCCCATCTTTCCGATAAATTTCCATACAACCTGCTGTTTTGGGCTCGATTTCAGTCCATAAGCTTCATTTTGATCCAACTCTGAAAACTCTGCCATGACGCGTTACGCGTCCAGACAGGGAGAGTTGAGGGTGCAAAATGTCAATTTTGGGGGATGGAATATCAATCAAACATCGGAAGGGGTTGATTTCGTGTCACCACTACTTCTAAGGACCTTTACAGCCCTTTCAGCGATTAAGACCTCATTTCAGCCCTTAAAAAGGGCCTGATTCGAAAAATCATACAAAAGGGGGTAGCAAGGGAAGGGGTGGCGACACAGGCACAGGTCCTTTTTTGAAACGTTAGGAGGAGAACCCCCCCCCCATTAACAGCACTGATAAAAATCTCGATTTAAACCTTCCTTAGGGGTGAATCAAGACGGGGTGGTTTGGTCCCTTGCCAGTTGAGAGTGTTAGGAGGTGTGAACATTGCCGGAGGCCTTAAGAACTTACTGCAATAAGCAACTGAGGACGGTGTGCAGGTTTTCAGGTGGTTAAACACATCCGGTACCTTCTCAGGCGCCCCCAATGGTAGTCCATGTTTAGGGGATGATGAAGGGGGTTGAAAATTCCCAAACGTCAAATGTAACGATTTCAACGTGTTCGTGGAACCTTAAGAGCAAGACTAATTCATTTTCGACTGCTTTGGCAACCTGCGACAAGTCCTACAGCGTTTTTCGCAAACTTCAATTTACGGTTTTCAAAAATGGGCTGGTTTTGGGGGCGCTATCCCGAAACTACACAAGTTGGGGAGTTGTGCTGAAGCATATGCTTGGTAGGCGTCGGGGCAAACGTCATACTGAGATTTCGACCTTGTGCAGTCAACTTTCCAAATTTGGTGGCCTTTGAAAAAAGTGGTGCTTTAATTTTTTTGAGCAGTATATAAGAAAATGTTAGTAACTTTTTGTTTTCCACATTTTGAGAAATGCATTGAATTAATATCAATTCAATTGCAGTCTAGTATACATAGTGGTTTTCTGATCGCAAATACGAGCTTTCGTTCTAGAGAAAACTGAAAAATTAAATTTTCTCACTTTGGTGCTGCTACGTGGCGCAGAATAACAAACTAAAAAACGGGACATTTAGCCTTAAAGACAGAGTCTTGCCACGAGCTGAGGTAAGAAGTTCTCAAGGTGCTCTACTGTCGGGAAGTGTGAATTTTAATTATTTGGTCTTCAACTGGGAGCTGTGACCATGGCGCCCAACAATTAATCAGGATTTCATCATTCTAATCACTTTTATCATATTTTAATAATGCATAATTAATGTAATCAATGCAAACACATTTTAACTTCATCATCCGCTTTAAACATGTTACATCATTATGTCAGAGCCCTCAGCCTCTAGTGTAATTTTGACTCAGCTCGCCCCCTTCAGAAGCAAGCCCTAGTTACGACTCTGCCTGAAGCAGTAGTTACAGTTACATACTACTAAAACACGTCACCAGACTAATGCTTTGCACGCATAAATGTAGTAGCTTTGCGTCTCTTGTAATTACTGCTGAGTATAGAGACGCCGGGGTGCCGGAATTTTGCTCTGCAGGGAATCTTCAACACCCCACAAAATCTATTGACACGGTTTCCTCGCACTTGAGCACCATCATATGCCACCTGACTGCACTAGGATTCGATCCCTCAATCTTGGGAACAGCAGGCGAGATCGTTACCGCAGCGCCACGCAGCTAGCCACACATATAAACCTATGGCGCTGATGACCAAACATGTCTTATGCCTCTAATTTAAACAACTGAAGTTGAGGCTGATGGGGATGTTTAAAATTACGTAACAAAAGAACCAGTTATTATGAGCCTTATGATAAAGGGCGCCAGGGAATGTTCTCTGCAGTGCCTACACGCTGCTGTGAGAGATAGCGTCACCAGTTAAGTTGGCAGCATGGCTGTCGCTTGTATCATAACAAACAAACAGTAAACATTTTACTCACCATAGCCTTTCATAACATACTGTTGCACTCTCCCAATAATATAACCATACACACTGACGATTTCGACAACCCACAGCCCACGCTTGTGGCCTTCACCCTATCAAGGACACCGTGCTGCCAACTAAACTGATGACACTACCTCTCGCAGCTGTACGTAGCCGCTGCGGAGAACATTTCCTGGCGTCCTGTATAAGCACACTCAAGAATGATCTTGCTAAGAAATCAGTAAATAAATGACTAACCATTCCATTGTGTTTGGAAACTAATCAGTTACCAGTCAATGTTTCTAATTAAATAGGCCTACCTCAAGGAATGTCTTGACGGTTAAGATGTAGAATTTCCCTCCTGTCAGGTGCAGCGGGTTCTGCGCCATCGTGACGACAGTCATCAGCGACCGTTTGAAACTCCGTGATTCACCTATCCAGCGGCAAGAGTAAATAGCATCCTGAATGTTGGAACTCTGAAAGTAAAGATTATGGGTATTGTGGAGCTGAAAACATTGAGGTATGTTGGTACAAGCTCTGATGTGTTACGTATTGTGACTGTTCTGATTAGCAAAGTAGATAAAAGTAAAATACTGTAGATTCTCGTATCCTTCTGATCTGGTCCAAGTCTTCACTTGGGTGACTTGCTGCCCAACGATATCATTCCAGTACCTCAAATGATAATTAAGAGAAAGTCAAAGCAAGATATCTGAAGCGGTGCTTGCAGTATCGAAATACACCCGCTCAAGGCTGGTATACTAACTGGCTAGAGAGTCCTTCTTATTAGAGGATTTGAGATTCAAGTTCTTGCTGCCATCTACGGACACCTGGAAGAGGTCAATAGAAGCTCATGCCCTAAAAAGGAAAGATATTTGTATGGGGTTCTGGAATTGACATCTGCTTCCTTCTTCGGTCTTCGTTCTCGCCTAACCCATCTCCGGTGTTTAGTGCATATTCATATCAATTTTCACAGCTTAGAAAGATGTAGAAAAGATGTCCTTCAGATTGTCGCAAAGTTCCGCACACGTGTTGGAAATGTCAATTTAACAGCGTTTTCGACTGTTCTGCACTCGCTTGACTATCTGTTATTAAAATGGCATATCACATAAACATAAACAGACAAAGGAGAAAACAGGATGCAATTTGCCAAAATAACCAAAATATGCATAAATATGCAAAAATATGATTTTGCATGAACTTCCGGACCTTAATTCTGACAGTCAACTTTCGCAAGACTCAGGATCCCAATTTGAACACATTATGTTTGTTATTGTAGTTCCTACAGTGATATGGCTTACCCTTGTCAGACACGATGCAGTGAAATCACGCACTCAAGAGTAACCCACTGAGGGAACTTGTTCTCAATGGCTGAATTGCTATTGTCGTGACAACTAACGCGTAACTGGGTGGCGTTCTTTCATCCCCATACTCCTACCACTCATTCCCACCCAACTACTGTAGTAATGAGGGTTTGGTGTCGGCTTCCTTTCTCTCGGCAACAGATGTATCTCGTAATTTAAGGGTATTGTGGGTGTATATTACTATTGTCCTGGAGAGAGAAACTTAAGAGCTTACCTCCGCTTGAAGCCCGTAATCCTCCTGTCGCTTTCATGGTGACCACTGAGGATGAGTTGGTCGTGGCGATTATAATTGTATTACCTTACTGTCAAGAGATCAGTAGCGTAGCCAAGATCGACTTGTGAGGGGGTTATAGAATCTGGGGTATAACTGTAATTGGAGGAATTGCTCAACATATATTTTTGTAATATGAGACAACTCGACTAGGCCTATCTCACATTCAAGAAGTTAACAACGATGTCCAAATTAGTGTCAATGGACCCACATAATTTTCTAGGCCTCTATTAAAACATTTTTTAAAATTGTAACTACATTAATTTAAAACAATTTCCTTCCCGCTAAGAAAAGAAAAATATAAAGATAAGCGTGATTTAAAATTATATGGCGCTAGGTTCAGTTTGAAATAAGCTATAATCGTATTTAGCGGGGGAAAAGCTAGATTGGCATGCCTGGGTTGACGGAGTTATACGTTGTCATTTAGACCTGTGTAGCCTCAACTGGGGAGCTGAGCCGAAAGGTGACAACAGTTCATAGCGAGAGTTATAGGCGCATCAGCAAGTATCATTATTTAATCTCAGAAATGTTTGTATAGCTTATTGTTTATTATCAGTTTAATTTTTTTATTTTTATTTTTTTTATAAAAAAATCCAAAGGGAATGTTCTAACCCCCAGTAACATCCCCCGCTTGGCTACGCCACTGCTAGAGATTCAGAAGTCAGTTCCGTTTTGACGTAAAATAATTATTTGAAATCTTATTATAACTTTGTTACAAAGTGTCTGCGGAGCTTGCAATTTCAGATTCAGACGAATATGCTCATACAGGAGACGTCCTGAAAAGGCGTACCACAATTTTCAAACACCCTATTTAATGATTTACAGCTGGATTTTATTTGAGGGATGCCTTCTATTTAAATATCAATTTGTATGCCATTCACTCCAGTAGTTCTGACGCCAACCAATAACAATCACTCATACAGGCAAACATTGAACTCACCTCATCCGAGAGAAATACAAAGTTTTAGAAAGATATTTTATATAGATACAGCAACCAGTGAACCGATTCATCCATAAACGTACACATAATGTATGAATGGCAGTATGTAATAAATTATCATATCTCATTAGGGAGTTAGTACAAGTCTCGAACACGATTGCAAATGGTATCGGTGCGTGGATTACAAACATGCAAAACTTACGTGCAACCGTTATTTACCTTGCTATTCAAGGTCATACACAGATATCTTCACGTACTGAGTTCAAAAAATGGATTGCTGACAGCTCTTAAATATATTATGACGAACGTGTCCGTAGGGGCTGAACGTCCCACCATTGTTTCAATTCCCTGACGACAGAAATCCGCACCTTGGCTCTAGAGCCATCACAGAACTGTTGCTTGAACTTGTTCATTGTTGGCAAATCATATCCCACACAGATGTTCTTTCAGCTTGCCAAACACATGGAATTAAGGCGAATATAACGCGAGCCCTGGAGGTACGGAAGCATCCGCCATAAGTTATAATACAGTCCGGATCTTGCACACCATGTGATTTCCGAGTTTCCTGTTCTGCGTCACTCTATAAAAAATAATTGAAAACCCATATTCATGCGAGTGTCTTGCGTTTTGATTATGTAATTGATAATGACACTTAGATTTTGCATATTTTTAATCTACACAACATACTCGTTCACAAGAAGCACACCGTTTCCACAATCACGATCTCTACTTGCGCTAACTCCATCGGTGTTCATGAAAACTTACCAATGATGAGATCTGATTAGGATACCAACAGATAAAGAACATCTGCAGGCTGATGCTAAGGAAGTACTGTGTGAGACTCCACATCTTCATGAAGTTATCTACCTGGAAAACAACGTTAGTTGAGTATTTTTCAAGATAAGTAGCCTTTTCAAGTGACTTAACGCTTACAGAATAATTTTCATTAGAAATGTTTATGTGGAACGTAAAACAGGTATGTTACATTTTAACACAGAACTGGATGTCGTTAAATTATTTTCATACATTTACAACATAATACCCAATTTAGCACGCGTGGCACAGCAGAATCGTGGTAAAGAAGATTATTTGTCATGGCTTTTCCACACAAATTATTTTTGATGATAATAATTGAATCGAAGTAACATGTTTGCCGAAGGATCCAGAAACGCTTTGTACTCTGATTGAATATAATGATAATGACGTTACACCAAATGCTAAAAATTGATCCGGTCATCTCAATCTGTTTGCCAGCATTTCACCCCAGAACACCATTGGGCCCCTAATTTGGTCTGGTACATCTCACCACGACGCTGGCCGGGACATTCTAAGAAAGCCACTGCAAGGTTCTTATGAACGACGAGCAGCGCAGAATATAACGACATCCAGAGTTGTGTCCCCTTGTTGGAACAATTGCCTGCCTGGAAGGTGTTTCCCGAAGGATCTAAGAGTTTAAATCCTACTTGAATACCTGTTCAAAACATCAGTTAGAAATTGCAGGAGACTTGGATAATTCCACCCTTAAAAGAGCAATCACAATCAATCAGTTAGGACATGCCTGCGTAACCAGTGCTCAGTACGAGTTGTGTTTATGTCTCAGGTCCCATGACAGTACATCACACATCCAATCTCCTCCTTCTCTTCAACACGTAACATACAGTATTAATTCGTTAAAGAATTACCTTGCAGTTAGTAATGATGACCAACTGTTTCCAAAGTACACACATCAAGAAGGGTTTTGAGTCTCCTACGAAATAATTATTGTTCATGTCACCAAACACAAAATATGGACTTATTTCATCCAAGTGTTACACACATTCAATAATTCTTGCTCAATCAAATAAAAACGACAACATTAGACTACTGTTGATAGTTGTGGTGTTTGAAGCTATTTTTCAGTTTTTCAGTCGGTCAACACGATTGTACTCAATTGTATTGGGTGTTTCCCTAATCCTGTTTTCTTTTAATGCAACCAACCGAGCGTCGTGAAAGCACTACACAACCAAGGGATCCCCACAAAGTACTTGCGGGTGCTTTCAAAACTGTATTTAAACAGCTGGGCAAAAGTCCGAATGGAAAGAGAAGGCGATAAATTGTATCTACAGCGAGGCGTAAGACAAGGTGATCCATTGTCACCTACACTGTTCACGAGCGTCTTAGAGGACATATTTCGGAAGTTAAAATGGGGGCACAAATATGGAATCACAATCAATGGAAATAGACTGACGAACTTACGATTCGCCGATGATGTGATCCTGTTTGCAATATCGAGTTCGAGGCTGGAAGAAATGTTAAAATATCTGCATGGGGAGAGCAACAAAGTGGGCTTGAGCCTCAATCCCAGCAAGACAAAAGTTATGACAAATCATGAAGCAAAGAAACTCATGGTGAAAGGAAAAGAAGTAGAATATGTGTCAAACTTTGTCTATCTGGGCCAGTCGCTATCTTTTCAGCAAAATATGGATAAGGAAATCAACAGGCGGATATCATCAGCATGGCAAAAATTCTGGAGCCTGTCCTTCATATTGAACAGCAGAGAGCATTGACTCAAGACAAAAAGGCGAGTGATGGACTCGTGTGTACTTCCCGTTCTCCTCTATGGAGCAAAAACGTGGTCAATAACTAAGAAGCAAGCTTCGAATTTGGAAGTGTGCCAGAGGAAAATGGAGAGAAAACTTCTAAACATTACATTAAGGAACAGAATTAGAAACGAGGAAATCTGGAAGAGGACAGGACTAGAGGATGTCATCACGAGAGCCAAGAAACTGAAAAGGACATGGGCAGGCCATGTACTGAGAATGGATCACGCGAGGTGGGCCTACTCAACTACAGTGTGGGAGCCCAGAGATGGAAGAAGGAACCCCAGCCGTCCGAAGACCAGATGGTCAGACGAGTTCCAGTCGACGATGGGGAAGCAGAGGATGAGAGCGACAGGTCAACGGAATTCGTGGAGGACTGTCGTCGAAACAGTTTGTTTGAAACATCCCTAGACTCATGGTCAGCTTAGATAAATCTTCAGGATAATATGAACTAGGTTCAAGTTTTTCGAGTGAAAATGTTTAACATAATACGATCATTTGTGAGGAAGATGAATAAGAGTGTAAATAGTCAGGACAATTAGTTTTAAGTTACTATTAAGGTAAATGTTCATCAGCCTAGCTCATCTGATGAAATATCTCAGAGCTACCCTGTTAGCAGGAGGCCTTTGCCCTTTATGGGATTTACCAATGGCCAATAATAATGATACAATCGTGTTGACCGACTGACGAACATAAAACGTCGATGAAGTTGATAGTTTCCCTCTCATCGTATTTTTACATCAGTCTTAAAAACATTAATGCAGGGATCATACATGCTTGAGTCCTTCTTCATCCATAAGTTTATCTAGTCATTTTTGGCCTGCATCGTCCCATTCATCAATTCGACGAAAGTCGAAGGTCAGTCAGAGCGTTCAAAAAAAATCAATTTATCCAAGACATGTAATCAGGGTCACCTGTATGGTATATGAAGGTCATTCATTCCATTCCGGAGGTACGAGAAAAGCAAGTCTTTAAGAAGTGTATAATCAGTCCGTTAATGTTTCCAGGTTAGTGGGCGTGAGTAGATAGGACCTAGTCTTATTCTCGGTCCAATTTAATTGGGCACATTAACGTGTTGACTGACTGAAATGCAATTCTTATGCTACAGGGTTATATTTATACAGTACAATCAAATCACTCATCAAAAGAAGGAAGAAACATGAAGCTGTTGCACTTCAAGACATTAAGCATCTCTACATTTTTAAAAGTAAGTCTGTTTCTATTAGGAGCTAAAGCTTCTTTTGACATCCACAGCAACCTGTGGGGCAAACCTTGTATTCACTCGAAAAGGCAACTCTACAGATGTGGCGAATTTCACAATGTCAGGATTCTTCTGAAGACTAGACTCAAGTTTGTCTTTGGCAAAGCTATCTAGCTGCTCCCTCACGGAAGTAACTATATCCAATTGTTTTTCCTTTTGCAGACCTTGTTCTTCTAATCGTTTAATAATTGCAGCCAAGTACTTGTAACTATGGACACAATATAATTCTGTCTGCAAATGATGTATTTTCTCCAGTAACAGAAGTTGCTGTGCCTTGGAAATTGCACCTGCGTCGGCCACAAACTCTCTAATTTTGTCAAAACTCGGTTCGCGGAGATGAGCCCAGCGGGTTCAACTTCAAATGTAAGTATAATTGTTCGCAGGTTCCAGCTCTCAGGAAGATGCAGAATTATAGCCGTACCTAGCCGTATGCAGTATTTAACTTTTACAACTAGGCGCAGGAATGGTGCGAACCTGTAATATGTTTTTGAGCTGAATGACTTCATGTAGAACCAATGACTTGGTGGCTGGGAAATGTGCCGCATACCATTTCACACTAGTTGAGAGCATTGCGATTTATTACTACTCACCATAGTTGCTTCAAAGGCCACCATACAGAGAGCCACCATATCCTTGAAGCACAGAAGAAACATAACCGGACTGTAGAAGTTATTCATGTAATCCACTAATCTGCAACAAAGTCAAGCCATGTAAAATATTTAATAACTGCTATTATACCTTTTAACATCACAATGTGGAGAAACACTATTGCAAGTGATCCACTCCAGCTCAACTGCGGGTTAGGTGAAGATTGACGCAAACGGCTGTTCTGTTGAAGACGTGTTTGCGCAAAGGTAGATATTGTAGAAGACCGCGGATCCAATAGCCTGTAGACTTTTCTTTACTGTCATCTGTGTAATTACGTCAGTTACCCTGTGTTCATTGGCTGAAATGTCTGGTTTCGTATGGTGGATTCATCTGGCTCGGCGACTGAGTGTTTGTGACGTCTTCATAATTCGTTCTATCCTCATCACAACACGCAGATTGTCTACGGGCACCAACATTAAGTACCGCACCAGGCTTCTTCGGAGGTAACACGTCATTACTATTGGCTGCTAAATCGTGGGAAACCACTTTACTGGCGGTTGGGATGCATATGGTACACTCATTCAGTTGTGGAGTGTTTATTACAGGTTTGGAGTCAAGTAATCTGTGTCTAAACAGAAGAGAACTACATATATGCCTAGCTGTACAGATGTTTGATATCTAGCTTGTCACCAAATGAAACTGCGAATTTCTCCTGCCCCTAGGCATGGTACGTCGTCGGCTTTCCTGCAGCGTTTGTTGTGCTTGAGTAAATTAGTAAGAAAGTGACACAAGGATCGCCCGCAGAAAAATTCTCCGGGATTGAATTGTCTTTTTACCGCACATGACACCACATGAACATGACACTAATTGCCGAATATCTGTAGATAGCAACAATGCAGGTCAATTGCTTCAGTAGACAGGCAGACAGGTTTTACGGGAGTAAAGAGAGTTCTTTACCAATATCGAAGAGATGTCTGTAGAACAGGGAAGGGAACTGAGAAATTTAAATATGTCTGCGAATGGATTGAACCCAACTTATCAGAACTAGCAGCGCTATCCAAGAAAGTTAACAAGATGGAACTGGCCTATTGTCTAACAGATAACCTACGACAAGAAATGCCTGTCGCACAAAACTGAAACTGATAGGCCTACACCAGAGGTTCTCAAAGTGAGGGGGCGCAGAGAGTGTTAAAGGGGTCGCCGGCTTTGATTGAAATATTTATCTTTCATGTTCTGTAACAAATATTACTATCCTCATATTGATGAACCTATCATAGGCAGGTAGCTCCCAAGATCATTCAAGAATAATAAACTCGTACCTTTGCTGTCTTATTTCACAAGAACTGACCAGTAGATCCTGCCAGCAGGAATTCTGAGAAAAGGTGGCGAGTAACATTTCCCACACAGCTCCCTTTCACTCGCCACCCGCAGTGACATCTCCTTACCAAACACTTAGTGACAATAAGCCGCTTGACAATGTGACCCCCCCTTCCTTTCAAGAATGGATTCTTCTATTTCTGCCGTTGCCGATTCAGCTAAGCCTTTCCAGTCAGTTCAAAGACAGTGAGTGAACAGGTGAATTCTAGTGCGTGGTTAGCCAACTTTACAATAAACTGATACGAGTGACGCCATAACCCATGGATAAGTGGCTTATTAGAAGTGGTAAAAAGAGACCCCATGAATGTGATAGTGCTTGCCCTCCTTCGGAAAAAGAACAAGGTTCGAATTTAAACAAAGTCCATTGTTCTTCCGCGTCTACTTCTGCTCCCATCAAGATTACTAATTCTGCACACAAAATGATAGTGCGTAAATATCAAGGCGATTATCTGACATTAGGCTTTACCAGCATTCTTTCGAATAATAATCAGGAACAACCTCAATGGGTTCTTTGTTTGGAGATTTTAGCAAACGACAGTTTGAAGCCTGTGAAACTTAAGAGACACTTGCAGACTAAACATCAAGACTCTGTAAGTAAACCTTTAGCATTTTTAAGCGCCACGAGCAACAACTAAAAGGATATGTTAGATTCCTAGAAAAGCACGCAACAGTTCCTAAGAAAGCGCTAAGAGCATCCTTGGAGGTATCCTATTTAATTGCAAAATCCAAATCACCACATATTATTGGTGAGAAATTATTCTTCCTGCACCCGTGAAAATGTGCGCGATCATGCATGGAGAAAAGTTTGGCGAGTGTTTGAAGTCGATACCACTCTCAAATGATACAGTAACTCGTCGTATTGATGTAATAAACTCTGACATAAAAATCAATGCTACCACGTCTTCATGATAGACCAAAATTTGCCCTGCAACTTGATGACAGTACTGATATCGTAAACAGTGCCCAGCTTCTTGTTTTTGTACGCGACTGTCATGAACATGAAATGCACGAGGATTTTCTATTTTGTAAAGCTCTGGAAGGGCGGACTACAGGCGAAGATATTTTTTCTCTTGTGAATTCCTTTTTTATTGACAACAATCTCTCATGGACAAATTGTGTTGGTATATGTACTGAGGGGGCGTTAGCATTTACTGGAACTAAAAAGGGTTCCAGAGCAAGAGTGAGTGCTGTTACTAATTCTGTAAAATTCATACATTGCATGATACACAGGGAGACATTGGCTTCAAAAGTACTACAACCGGAAGTCAATAAAGTGCTGAACGATGTAATTAGTCTTGTAAATTTTGTGAAAGCAAGAGCTTTAAACAGTCGGCTATTTTCCATTCTTTGCGAGGAGATGGGATCTACACATGATTCGCTTCTATTGCACACGGAGGTACGTTGGTTGTCTCGTGGTCGAGTCCTTCGTTGCGTTGTGGAGTTGAAGAATCAACTTCGTATTTTCCTATTGGACAGCAGTCCTACACTCGCAACCCAGTTTCTGGATGAGAAATGGCTTCTAATACTGTGCTACTTAGCTGACGTTTTTGAAAAACTGAATGAACTTAACGTGTCACTTCAAGGACGAAATAGTAATATTTTCATTCTAAGCGAAAACTTGAACTTTGGAAAGTCTAGATGGACGAAGGTAACTGTGAGATGTTTCATTGTCTGAATGAATTCCTGGAAGAAAATGAGTTAGATAATTGTCAAATTTGTGGAATCGTCGTAGAACACCTCCAAAACCTTCGTCAAAATTTCGAGGGTAGATTTCCACAACCTTCAACTGAGAGTGACTGAATTCGCAGTCCGTTTGAAACGAACGTAACATCCCACCTGTCAATGGCAGAACAGGAGGAACTAATAGAACTCTCAAGTGACAGAAGACTTCGAAATGAATTTAAGTCGAAGTCTCTTGGAAATTTTTGGGTGCAGATTCGGAATGAATATCCCATTTTATCAAGGAAAGCAGTGGACCTGTTATTATTCTTCCCTTGAACTTTCTTGTGTGATTCAACTTTTTTCGCAATGGCATCCGTCAAGACGAAGCATCGGTCTTGGCTGCAGCTGGAAGGGGATCTGCGGGTTGCTTTTTCAAACATCCAACCAAGAATGGTTTTACTTTCATATCAAATTCAAGCTCACACATCACACTAACTCCGTAAGTGTCTGAGAATTGCCGAATTCTGATCCATGTACACTCTTATTCTCCTGTTATCTTTTTTCATGAGTGAAGAGTTTTTAACATAACATTTTTTCAAATTCACAGTTAAATGTTAAAAATTGTATATTTTAACCGATCAGGGGGCTGAGAATTGATAGCATGCCGAGTCATCTAAGACCTGGGATAAATCGCATACAGCGCATGCATAAAATTTACTGTGTTTCCAGTGCCGAGAATTTTATTGGAACGATGGACGGAAGGAATGATGGATCCTTATTAAGACATTGATGCTACGAAACCAAGAGGGTTTTAATAATAATAATAATATTTGCTGGGAGAAAGCACTGACAGAGTGCAAGAGGCATTGGTCTACGTGCAGCCAATACAATGCGAGCGTTTCCGAGAAGCAGAGTGACAGGAGTGGTCATTGTTTCCTCCGCCGAGTTATTGTGAACATTTCAAGTAATATTTACGACCCTGGACTCGAGTTAATCTCCCCACGCCGAGCATCGGCGAGGCCAGAGTCCCAGAACAATGAGAAAATAGCGCATGATGACCTAATTCTTGATCCACATATCCGGATATTTTGTTAAGAAGCCATATCAGAGCTGAGACCGAGTTGATAATTTAGAAATTTTAATCTCGGCTAAGTGTTGAGAATGGCCGGATAATGGCGACTTGAAGAGCTAAACCGCGGAGTGATACTTCCTACCCCTCCAACATGACAGCATTGGCGCGGGAGTTGGAACTACGTAGGCGTGTCATGATGCCATCATCAATTATAAAATATCTGCCGATCGTTTTTCAAAATAAAAGAAGATTTGAAGCCGTCCCAAATCAGAGCTTTAAGGAGAACTTAAGATCACAGCGATGTGACGATTTCCCTAGAATCACAACCGTACAGTGAAATCTGCCCATTGTATTGAAGTGACAGGACCATATAGGCACTTGCCCCGGACTAGGAAAGGGTAGTCAACATGAGATCTTGGAGCCGGAAGGCTGTTCGGTGCTGCTCAGAAAAGTGAAGCCGCGTGTTAGTATAAAGTCCTGAGAGACTTAGTTCGTGGTTGCGTAGCCGAGTGTCGCATATAAGTAAATAGAATGTGATATTTCTGTGAATTAGTTGAAATGTGTGAATTAATTATCCAAAATGACAAATCGAGTAGCCGAGACAGTAATAGTAATTTTAGAGTACCGAACGGGTTGGTGACCCGAGACTGTATTCGTATAAGGGCTAAGCCGTCCTTACCAAATTCAATTATACGGGGCGCGAGATGCAGGCGAATCGAAGTAGCTTAATTTATATTTTATGCTATGATTCGGAGGACATAAACTAGTTGCCATTTGTTGACAAAGATTTGTGGCCAATTTCTGAATTTTTGAAACGGTCACGGGCCTAAGCCGAAAACAGTCGTGTCGAGGATCGAACAGGTAGTCCATTCGTGGATCATACTTCGAACTGTACGAGCCCGTACGAGCTGTGTACGCCAGTGACGTTGTCGTCGGACGGTCAAAACGACGGGAAATGCCATTGCGTGTGTTTTATTGGTGTGAATAATTTATTAATTGAGTGTTGTATATTTGTGTTTCGTGAATACTTATGTGTGTATACCCTGTGTTGCTAAGGTCGTACCTAGACAGAGTATTTCATGTGTGACAAGATCACGAAGTTGAACACTACGCTTGGACTCAGCATAGAAACCATGAGAGGCTAGAAAGCATCAGATTGGGAGTCGAACGTGGTCATCCCAGGAAGCTGTCATGGATTTGTCATCCCCAGGAAACGATGAGTATTAACTTTTCATTAGAGGGAGCATGAATGCAGATATCGGGTAGCGAGATAACTTGTACAGTAGTATTTAGATTTTTCTTGTGGCATTTGTCACCATTTTCTTTGTAGCTGGGGAGCGAATTTTTTTTCGGGTCAACATGTTAATGTTTGTGTTTGTGACTTGTCAGACTGTAAAAATAATGCATGTTTGTGGGCCTCTGACAAGGAAGTCCGTAATTGAGTTTGAGCCCGGACTTTATACCTGTAAATATGTCGCGCGTAGGTTAGATTTGATGGCTAATTTATTTTGTAGAATTGTAGTGTGATGTATACTTTTGGAGTGACCATTTAGCAAGGATATCAATTTTTTTTGTTTGTTTTTGATGTGACATTTTCGAGTCAAGCTAGTTTGATTTTTCTTTTGAGCCATTTCATTTTATGGTTAGATTAGGGCATTAGGATCCCTGCCCCTTTTATTTTCGCCAGACCGGTCGATATTATGGTCAGTGATCCAGTTCGTGGAGGCGTGGCTTATGCCTGTGTTTGTGTATATTTAAGTGTGGGTGTGCAGTTTGTTTCCGGTTGTGGAGTCGTTGATTTTCGTACCAAAAATGGTAAGTGATTTCCTTTTGCCAGTGTGGCCGATGAGTAAGTGTATCCAGGTGTTTACCCTGAGTTTTTTACGTGTTGTTTCCGGCCATGAAGCCGAGGAGTATGTTGATTTTTTTTCCAGGTGGCAATCCCGAGGTATTTTGGTGATGATGCAAATATGGTACGATTAGTTATTTGTGTTTTTTATGCGCGCACACACACATTATGTCTTTATTCCCACAGCGCAGTGGAGGAAGCAGCTGACCCTGGCCATATTTCTTCGCGACCAAGGTCTGGAAATTAACGTTTATTTCATATTTAATTCATGTCACATTTAGTATTGCTGTTGGAGCATCTCAGAGCTAAGCCCACTGTAGAAGTGCGGTATTTCTGGCAGACTGGCTGGTCCCGTGCTAATGACTGCACAGCGGGGTTCCTACCGTTTGTCAATGGACACCCTAGGCTTAATGAATCGAGTGTAGGTAGTGTGCTCTGTAGGAGTGGGAGTTATATTTAGTCATGTTGACCTCGTAATTGTTTGGTGAGCCTATGTTTGACGGGCTATTGTAGAGTAGTTGCTGGCTTGTCACCAGCTGTGTTTTGGTTCGTTATTGTTTTTGTCGCATTCCCCAAATGTTATTTTGTGTGTATCTCGCTAACCCAGGTGACCAGTATTCATGTGGTCCCAATGGAGCTGACGGACCACCGGTTCGATGCCCCATTATAGAAAGGAATACTCTCGTTGTCCTTAGTGTATATTTGTGTGTATGTGGGAGACAAAAATTAGATCCATTGCAGATAGTTTGTTTTGATTAAGGGCAGCTGCCAAGTTGAGTTGAACCTTTGAGATTTGCAAGTAGGCAGTTGACAGTCACCTAATGTAAATGTCACCCCCAAATCAGCTGTTTAAAGTAATTTTTTATGTTTGCAGTTTTGACAGCTGGATTTTGGTAATGTTTTCTTTTCTTTTGAGTTTTATTAAGCAAGGAAGAGCGATGGGATACCAACTCCGACTGATGTTTGAATTTTGATTTCTATTTTGATCCTTTTATTTGATTTTTTGTTTGGTTTAATGTAAATGTATTTTTTAAATTAGGTAGTTGTTATACTTTTTTGTAATGGGACTGTATTTGTTCTAAACCTGATTGCCTGGTTATGAATAAATTACAGATTTTCTGTAACCTGTGTACGCCATTTCACGTAGTTAGAAATACCTGTTTCATTGACCTAGGCCAAACATTTTTGGATACCAAAGAACGGTCCACACCCGAGATTATTATTATTATTATTATTATTATTATTATTATTATTAAGGCCTAGAGACACCCAATCGGGTACAATATATTATTACTATTGTCATTTATAAGTCACGAGCTTTCAAATATGAAAAGCATTACTGAACACATGTGTCACAGCTAAAGAGCTAATTAGTGAAACAAACAAAATTTGCTCAATTCCAATAACTGCACGTGCAGCAGTTGGTTTTATTTTTATAGGCAAAAGTAATACATATGCATGACATTTTTTTACAAAACGTTGTTATACTTTGTTGTGCTCTAAGAATAATGAATTGTGTGTTATTATTATTATTATTATTATTATTATTATTATTATTATTATTAATGTAACTGGTAGTTGAAATCCTAATTAGGCAGTAGCATACACAGTATATCTTGTGTGATCTTTTTTGTGGGAAGTAGCCTATGAGAAGTGCTAAGAAAGGAATTGAGAATAGGGGGGGGGGGGGAGGGGGCGGGGCTAGATATTTCATGTTTCAGAAGGGGGCGCGACAGAAAACGTTTGAGAACCCCTGGCCTACACTACACAGCAGTCATACGACAAGAAGCCAAATGAATTCCGGAGGCAACACAACTCCAACATATAGAGAGACTCCCTGCTTGTGCCATAAGAAGGGAATCCTTATACCGTATAGGCATGTGGTATGATTGTCTCCAAACCGATTGGCTAACAGTCTGTTCGCCTTCTGACGAAACAAGAAAGTTCTCACCACTTGGCTGGCAGAAACCAAGAAAGATAGAGAAAGGGAATTCAGAATTGGGAGACAGTAGTTGAGGAAAGAATTAGGACGAGAGATCTGAGATAAAATCGAACCCGTGAGCCTTTAAGAAAGGAATATAAGATTATTTTATATAAATGAAGTTACAGCCCAGGCTAGATGATGGAAAAGGCTGGAGATGTCTTCATATTGAGACATGGCTCGCTTATCTAATTTACGACGCAGCTGCGCGGTGACTCAGGCATGACGGCATGGCGTGCGTGAGCTGCGATATCAGACCCGTGATTGACGTTGAACAACGTTGCAAAGGAACTATTTTCGATAAGAAGGTCTAGAAGCAGAGAGGGGCTTCCCCGAGTAATTGCTGATATGGGAGTATTTAGCAGTGGGAGTACCTGGAACGATGGCGCAATTTCTACATTTTCAAGAAATATGCAAAATTATAAACAATGATCTTCGCCAATATGAATGATAATTGGAATAGAATTGTAAAAAGACTAAAAACTTATAAGTGCAGCACAGGAGAGAACTGTCAAATCAGCACTGAGTGACTCCACCCAGTGTAGGAATACCGCGGAGTTATTTGAGTAAAGAGTTCACACCCACGCAGAATCAGAACTTTTGGAAATTATTAATAATTGAATGTATGATCGATTTTTGGATTTGATAATAATTTTGGAACTTAGACACTCTAAGGAGTATGGAAATAATTTTATAAGCCAATAGGACCATTAATTTGGAAGTTAGTTTCAAAGTGGGAGGAAACGCCCTATATTCGGCTAGATTTGGATAAATAGCCAGCCGGACGAGCACGAAGTATTCAGTATACAACGGACCTCCGTGAGAGGCCGTGCTGTTTCAACCAGTATTCAGTTCTAAGCTAGCCCGAGTGGAGGGTAGCGCCGTTATGACAATTATTCAGTCTTAGCAAGCCCGGGATGGGCCTTGCGCTGTCTCAACCAACAATTATTCAGTCTACAACGGACCTAGGTGAGAGGCCGTACTGCTTCAACGAGTGGGTCCAAATCAAGACCAAGTTACGACCGACAATCACGAATTCGAAGCCCCGAGAGGCAAAGTGAAATTTGTAAAAGTATTCAACAGTATTTGCGAAATACATTTAAACTCGTGTGGAGTTTGCCAGAAATCATAGCGTCAGAATAGGCCCGTGCTTGGGAAATTCTTGATATTAAGGCGTTAGTGCAAAGTGTTGCAAGTCGGAAATCAGTAATACTAATTTGAAGCGTGTAGAAATCTTCAAATCGCTAAATAGAGGAACTTTAGTGAAGGAACTTTGGGGGAGACGTGAATTCTAGTGGAAAGCCACTTATATTTAGAGCGTTAGTAAAACTACGACTCTAGGGAAGAAGTGTTTGATAGAGACGCATGGCGGGATACGTTATCGTAGCCGTAAACACTAAAAATATCGTGCCAGTATGATCAAGTCAAGACCGAGAGGACAATAATAACATTTGAAAGGAAAGATTATCCGAGGTTAACAGGGAAGCAATGAATTAGCAGGTCAGAGAGTCCGAATGGTGAACCGGAGATACTTTCAAGTCCAAGAAAGCAGAAAACAGGGTTAGGGCAGTGTATGCGTCAAGACCTACTTCTCTTGGATGAGATACAAGTGAAGCGTGTGAAACAAGGGAAAGAATTACTGTATTTGAAGTTCTTAATTTAGGATTAGGTATCCAAGTTATCTGTACAAAGATTTTTTAAGGGTTTTATATTATAAGTTTTTTCAGTGTTTAAAAGTGTATGGTTAAAAATGAATATGTCAAATTACTTTGTGAAAGAAAATATCATATATGTAAAGCAAGCGATATGAAGGTATATGTGAAAAATGTTACTGTTGCGGAGATGGAGAATTAAATACAGATGGTGGGCGGGCATGTCCATCACCGTTGGAGAAAATCACCTGAAATAATGTGAGTACATTCTGTTTGTTTTATTAAGTACTTTTGGGGGTCGCAACAAAACCTTAAACGATCGAAATGTCACACATGTTTGAGAATTGGAATATTTATATAATTGAACCGATGGTGCGTGTCGTACACCATATTGTCAAAATAATACGGATCTGAATTGATTTTGCAAGAGGAAATAAAATTGTGTAATGTAAATTGTAATTGTAGCAATTTGTGGAAAGAATAAGAAATTCTTAAAGTAATGATGTGAAGTAATTGAATAACTGGTCAGATTTAGATATTGAGTGAGGGTGCAGATAAGTCAGTAATAGGAATTACGGAATGGCGTGAACATAAGAAATTCTTCTCGAAAAGCTTTACAGGAATCTTGATTGATACGCTGAAAGAAGCGAATGTAACTTATAGAATCCAATGATTGCTATAAACCGTGCTAGGATGGATTAATGATGAGTGAAGTTGTCTGTGGGTGAGTGGAACGAATACAAGTATCATCAAAGGGAGCACTATTGTTTGTTATAATTGCGCCCAGAGGTCTGAATGCAATAACGCTCTGTAGGCAGCAGAAATGTGGAGGATAGAGGTTAAATGCTCCCACTCCAAAATATGTATCGTCGAATCCTCTGAAGATGGGTTATCCCCAGGAGGGGATTATACGTGAGCCGTGGGCCACGTCCAGGTGTGTGTCCCTTATAAATGAAAGTCTCGTCCCTCATATCAAGCAATGCGGATCCTCATCCATTAAATACCTTACCTGCATAAGATTAATATCGGCTGATGTGATAGCCAAGTTAAGGTAATGTCTAGACTTTCGTAAATTTTAAAGCGTTTCGCGTTAAGAAACACATTGAATGTTGTAAGGCCGCCAGTGGTTGAAATCCCAGTATCATCGAGCCAGACAGTTTGTCTTGGCCTCATAAATCTTGTTAAGAGTGCTGCACTTCAGAAGAGGGGTGGCTGACCTGGATATTGCCTGGGCCGACCACATGTTTGATTGTAAATACACCCGTGTTAATGAACTGGAAATATAGGTTAGCAGTGGCACGGGGATTCCCTTGCAATTATATCGTTTCAGATACCGTAAAATAGGATGGTTATCCTAAAGAATTGATAAATTCCATGTGTGACAAAGTTAAACTGAGGATTTATCTTTAAGAGCCAGTGTAAAAGAGTCGGGGGACTCATTGATTAAATTCAATAAACATTTTTGGGTATTATCAAATTTGGGCGACCCTCAAAAACCCAAAGAGTACTTAACATGCTGATTGAGGAGGAGAGAACATGGATTAAACGTAAACTGCAACTATAAAAACCTAGATTGTTGTTATTAAATAATATAAATGTTGGTTGCACTAAATTTTAGGAATGCAAGGCTAAGAAGAGGAGGAATTCATGTTAAATGATAAAAATAAAAATGTTAAATAATATTGCAGTTATTAAAACTCGTAAAATTAACATCAAGGAGGGAAGTTATATGGAAGCGAAACTAGAATGTTATAGGTTCGTGTGGAACGGAAGTAACAATGAGCATTGTGTTTAGTGAAGATTCCTATTGTAAAGGAATTGCTATTCATGCATTATGCATTTTGAGTGATTTTGTCGTGATTTGTGTCATATATTTGGATTTTGTTTATTTGTGTTGTAGCGCCATTTAAGCTATAAATAAATATTTGTTTTAAGTGAGGTTTTTGAGTTCATTTTTGAAGTGTTGACCTGATACTTATGATCCTAAATGTATGTGTCATATGTGGGAATGGATGTACCACCCCCGACGTGACTGAGCTAATCGAAGTATTGTAACGTAATCTTGATTACGGTACAAATTATTATTATTATTATTATTATTATTATTATTATTATTATTATTATTATTATTATTATTATTATTATTATTATTAAAGTCATTGTGTAATTATTATTATTATTATTATTATTATTATTGAAATATCAAAGTTATATCGTTTTATTCACCCATTAATATCAAGGGAGGGGCCATACCATATTCACGTCATTACCATAATCATATATAATATTGTCAAGTGTTTAGATTTAGAAACAGAGTTTTATAGAGGCCTAGGGCTGTTTTATTAAATAAATTGTAAAGACAGGACGGGCATGGTTGGAAGAAGTTATGGACGGTGAAGCAACATATTGCAAGAAAATGTATTTCTGGAACGAAGCCAAGCTGACGGGAGACAAGGGCTTGGAGAAAGATTTGGGCGGAAAATATATATGCGCAACGAGAGGAATAGCGGGTTCTGAGTGTAATATTTGAAGTACGCGGGCCTGTATTCCCGCTCGGAGAAGTTACAGCGTCGCTTGAGGACTGAGAAATGCTTTGCTATAATTGGTCTGATGGGTCGCGGACAAATTTATGCCGAGAAACATCGGGACCATTCAGAGTGTATAAAAGCCCAGCGCGACTTCAGCACTGGCTATTCAATTCTATAGATTCTATTCTGTCATTCACTTATTCGATCACGCACTCACTCATTGACTTTGTGAGTCGTAGACTCTGTCAGTCCCTCAGTAAGATGGGACTTAGTGAATTCACTTAGCCTGGTTTGTTCAAATTTGCTTACCATGGTGATCAAACTCAGAAACAAGCAGCAGCAGCAACAACAACAACAACCACAACAACTAGACGAAGTACAGTTAGCAAAGTGAAAACATATGTTTTCAAAGGTCAATAAACGTGTGTTGCGTAAGATCTCAAATTAGACTGCAAGCAGACCAACGAGATGGACTTTGAACCACAAGGCACCAAGTATGTGGACCGGGTTATTATCAACACAGAAGATCAGCGCTAGCGAGAAGACAGTCAATATTGCCCAGCAATTAGGGAATATTAATGCACATATTGTACACAGCTCGAAACCTCAGATCAAATGTTATTAATAATTTTGTTGTAAATAAACCAGTATTAGTTAAAATGTCTTGTTCATTGGGAGTTGAATATATAGGATAGTTGGAATGCAAAGAGTATCTCATAGAGCAAGTTTATTGCCCTACGCTCCGATGATAGATCTTGGCTCAAGGAAGGGAGCGGTCGTGGCTAAATAAAATTTTAATGTGTTATCTTTACGATAACTGGCGCCCAGTAAATCTAAATTAATAAAGTGTATGTCGTCTGTCTAGACAGGCCAATGCTAAATAAGAACGATGAGGTGGTTTTAAGGAATCTTGAGTGTAATATCTGTAGAAACGTTATAAATGATCGCCCAACTTGTAGAGCGATATCCAACGACGACGTAGCCGTTACAAATGGCACAACCAATGTGGGGCTACGAAATATCGTACTGTTGTGAATGGATATTATGTATAAATCCAGTTTATTTCAAGTATGTTAAAGTTTAAAGTTGTTTTCATGTACGATATAAACGAGTACTCTTTGCATTCATTCCGAGTTTTTCAATAAAGAGGCATATATCAAGTTAGGGAACTACGGTTATAAATTAGGAGTGTTCTTTTGATGAGTTGTTTTTTGGGTAATGAGTAACAGGGATAATTTGGGGAATATAAATTTGAGAAACCGTAGTATTATAAGATCAGTTAAAATGTCGAAATTAGATGTGCAGTGTACCAATGATGAGATGTCAAAAGTAAGCGAAAATCAGGAAACTGAGGAAAATAAACAAGACGGGGCTACAAACATCCAGATTAATGAGGGGGAGAATCCTTCCTGGCTTCGAAACCTGACGATGCTGATAACAGAACAGAGTAAGAAGCAAGAGGAACAGAACAGAAACATAGATATTAAGTTAGGCGAGCAAAGTGCAAAGTTAGCTGAACAGAGTATGAAGTTAGAGGAACAAAGTAAGAAATTTGACGTGCGTAGTGATCAATTAGAGAAATCAATAGATCTTAAGTTCACTGAGCATAGTAAGAAGCTAGATGAACAACGTAAGAAGTTTGATGAAGCTACAGAGAACTTCAATAAACAAATTAATGAAGTAGGCCGAGAATTTCACAATAAGTTAGAAAACAGGATTAGTGAGGTGGAAGAATCATGGTCACTTAAGGTTGATGCCAGAATGCAACAAGTGTCGGAGCGAGTTGATAAAATTGACGAGGAAGTGAAAATTAAATGTAGTAAGGTTAGGGTTGACTTAGACGGAGAAGTCAACAGTATGAAGGTCAAGTGTGATAATAATATTGCTAAAATAGGAAATTTAGAAAATAAAGTAGAGAGCGATAATCAAGAAATTAGGGAAGAGGTTAACAGTAAATTTAACAGTATCAGTGAACAACTAGCGAGTAAAACAGATAAAATGGAGGAGAAATTGCAGAGATGTCAGAAGAAAATAGCAACAAATAGCGGTAATGTACAATTAGGAAATTTAAGTAGATTTATAACTAAAGAGGCAGATTTGCCAGTATTCACAGGCAAGGCATATAACCCAATGGAATTCTTAAAAACAGTAGAAAAGAAGTTCGCTAAAGATTTAGAAGAGGGGATCGTTCAATGGGAACAAGTACTTGAGATGCTAGATAAATCTTTTGTTAGGGATTCAAGGTCATGGTTCAGTGTGTATAAATACCAGATGACTAGTTTTAGAAAATTTAAAGAGAAGTTCATAGCCAAGTACTGGAATGAAAATGTGCAAGAAAGAGAAAGATGTAACATTATTTTTGGAAAGTACCAAAGGAGAGATGGTGTTTCGTACACAGAGTATTTCTTAGCGCATGTACTTATATGCCAGAATTTAGAAGGTTTAGAGACTGAATCACAGGTAATTGAAACATTATTAAGGCATTTTCCAGATATAATTAAAGAAGCATTCTTCATGCAGAATATTACTACTATTGACGGATTCGAGAAGCTATTGGAAAACTTTGACCCTCTTGAAAATAGTAGGACCGAACGCAAGCCAATAAGTAGAGGAGATAATTTCGGGCAAGGTGAGAGAGAGAGGGGAAGAGAACAAGGCAGGAATGCGAATTACGAAAGACGACTTGACAATGGGGGACGCACAGCAAATACGAGGAACGAGAATTTGAACAGAGTAGGGGAAGGTACTAGGCCAGACAGACGTACAGGTCAACAACAACAACAACAACAACAATAATCTACACCAGGGGCAGGTAGGCCTAATTTAAACGAATAACGGGTTGCAGTGAGGTCAACAGACAGCCCGAAGTGATTGCAGTTCAATGTCCTAGGAATATTGAGTATTTAAGAGATTTTAATATAGATGTTAGAGAAGAACTGCTTTATGACCTAAATGGTGGAAATTTAGATAATGCTGAGAATGAGATTATGTCACCAGTAATTAAACTTAATGTGTGGGGTAAAGAAGTTGATGTTTTATTGGACAGTGGAAGCGAAAACTCTTGTATAAATTTAAGATTTTTGGAAGATGTAATGAGAGAAGGTATTCATGTTGATATAATTCCAGTTAAGTCCACTTTCATTGTCACAGCTGTAGGTAGTAGGTCTCAGAAAATATCTAAGCAAGTCGCAGTTCCAATTAACATTAGTGAGTTAGTTAAATTTCAGCCCTGTTTGGCAGTTCCAAATTTAGTATATCCGGTGATTCTCGGTGCAGAATGGTTATCATTACATCAAGTTAAATTAGATTTTCATTTTGGCAGGATATGTTTATTTTGGCAGGATAAAGAAGTTCAGGTTACGTTAAGGTGTCTAAGACTGACAAACAGATGAAAGTGTGTATGTTTGAGGAAGAAAGCAACGTGGTTGTGAGTGATGAGTTTCCTGAAGTAAATGAGGTAGACCGCGGAGATGCTAGTGAGAGCAAAGTTTTTAAGGTGTGTCAGGTTGCAATGGAGTCTGAACTTGAGAGTAAGATCCATGATGCATTGTCACAGTGTAAGCTGGATGAGGTGCAAGGTCATCAGTTACATGAGGTATTAATAAAATATAAGGAAATTTTCAGCACAAAACACGGAGCAACACACTTATATGAGCATAGTTTTGTCGTTAAAGACACAAGTAGTTTCGTAGGGCCTAGGCATCCTGTCGCAACTAAATATATGAAAGCCGTCGAAGAACAGATAGAATTAATGTTGGAAAACGACATAATTGAGCCTTCAGCTAGCCATTGTTTAAATCCATTAGTTGTAGTAGCCAAGAAAGACAATTCAGTGAGACTGTGCATAGACGCCAGAATGTTAAATACCAGAATCGAAAGCGACCAGCTGAGAACTGAAACAGTGGAGGAATTAGTACAACGTTTTCAGGGGCTGAAGAGGTTCTCGACAGTAGATTTAAGTAGCTCATTTTGGCAAGTTCCACTCCGTGCTTCAGATAGGTATTTAACTGCCTTTGCTTTTAAGAATAGACTCCTACAGTTCAAAAAAGTACCATTTGGGACTAAAACTAGCAGTTCCGCCTTAATTCGAGCTTTATCTATGGCTCTAGGTCCAGAGACTAGTGAGTTTGTTACGAATTATGTGGATGACATAGTTATTGCGTCACATACATTCGAGGAACATATAGATCACTTGAGTATAGTTTTTCGTAAACTGAAACTGGAACTGGAAAAATCTGAATTTTGTGTACACCACATAACTTTTCTAGGACACACTGTTTCTGCAGATGGTGTTACACCAGAGTCATCTAGGCTAGAGAAAATTAGTAGTATGCCGTCTCCGCGTAATAGTAAGCAATTAAAGTCATTTATTGGTGTTCTCAATTATTTCAGGCGTTTTGTTGTCCAGTATGCAGGGTTATTAGAACCATTTAGAGAATTATTGAAGAGTGAGAGTGTGTGGAAATGGACACAGGTCCACGAGGAAGCCTTCAGAAAGCTGAAAGAAGGATTCAGTAGAACAGTGATGCTGAAACACCCTAGGTATGATAGAGAGTTTATAGTAATCAGGGATGCATCAGAGGTTGGTATTGCAGGCTGCCTATGCCAATACGATGATCACGGTCAGTTAGGCATTGTATCGTTGGCAAGTAGAGGTTTGTCAATGGCTGAGAAACGCTATACAATTACTGAGATGGAATTCTTGGCAATTATTTACTCAATGAGTAAATTTAGGGTTTACCTGCTAGGCACGCACTTTCAAATCTGGACCGATCATCAGGCGCTAACGTTCATTAAATCTAGCAGGTTAACTAGTAATAGGATGACACGTTGGACGTTAGCCATGAGTGAATATGATTTCAGTATCAAACATATCAGTGGAACGAATAATAATTTAGCAGACTACCTAAGCAGACACATTCATAGTGAAGAGTGTGAAATCAATATAGGAGTGAAAGAAGGCATCTTAGTGTGTGTTGGTAAACGTATAGTGCAGGAGGATGAGAGAGAACGTTTACGTAATATGTCTGTTGAACAGGAGAGATACAGAGTATTAGGCGACATTGTCCGCTTGGTGAGAAGCAGCAATGATGGTGAGTTATCAGTAGGGAGGCTCAAGTACGGGCTATATCAAGGTATGCTATCTAGGAAAGATAGAGATGGTGAGTGGAAAGTGTGTGTACCAGAATCTTTACAGGAAGATTTAATCTGGTTCTTTTATGCTCAATTGGGTCATTTCGGAGCCAGGAAAATTCTGTATGCCATTAAAGGGCATTTCTTTTTTAAAGCTATGGGAAGGAAGATTAGGAAGATTCTTGCTACTTGCGATCTCTGCCAACGCGCAAAGCACTCAAATCGGCACTTGATTGGAGAGTATCAAGCGGTAATAGCCAAGAAGCCGGGAGAGCTTGTGTGTGTTGATCTGTATGGGCCACTGGTGAAGTCTCGATACGGATACCAATTTATAATGGTAATAATTGACGCATTCAGTAAATTTGTCAAATTATATCCCTTGAGACAAGCTACGGGAAGGTGTTGTGTCAAACAGATAGCAGAAAAGTATATTCCTGAGTTTGGATGCCCACTCAGTATACTTAGCAATCATGGAAGCCAATTCACGTCTAAAATATGGACTACCAAGCTGACGGAACTAGGTACCCGGATTATCTACTCTTCAATTAGATATCCACAAGGCAACATGGTTGAACGGTCTATGCAATCCATTGGAAGAATATTCCGTACATACGTGCACGACAAACAAAACGCGTAGTTCTCACGGTTGGGTGATGCCGAACGCTGGTTAAACTCAGTGTTACACGAGAGTACGGGGTGTTCACCATATGAAATTCGTTATGGAAGGAAGCCCTCCAACGAAATAGCAAGAATGATAGGTTTAGATCCGGGTGAGGGACATTCCACGGAGTATTATCTTCTGTTGGCCAGGGACAACTTAGTAAAGTCAGGAAACCAAAGGAAACGCCGACACAAGGGGGTCTACGACGAATTGGAAGTAGGTAGCGAAGTTTTGTCACGTAAGCCGTTGCCATCTTGTGCATTGGAAGGGAAAATGTCAAAGCTGTTTTTATTGTTTACTGGAACTTATGTCGTTTCGAAGAGGATAGGAAAGAATGCCTACTTATTGAAAGATCAGGAAAATTGTGTGATAGGTACATATAACATTTACAATCTGAGGAAATATCATAGAAAAGAGCAAGTGCAGCAAGAAGGGCAGACTGCCGTGTGTTTATAATTAGAGTCGTGTCGTGGCTCTAAGGAATTGGTGGAAGTGGGATAAATCACTTGTGTTGCGTGAAACAAGAAGCAATATATTGCGTTCTGTTATTGTAAGGGACTACAAGAACAAATGTAGCATGTAAATCCTGTATGACTGCACAGGACAATCAGAATGTTTAATGTAACATTGCAAGAAGAGTGCAGATCAATCAAGGAAAATGAAAAGTGTATAATCATTATGTATGTAATTTGAAGGGTCATATATGTATATTCAGTGTATTTCCTGTTAAGTTTAAAGGGAAGATTTGTGAATTCATCATTCATTACATTCTTTATGAAACCAAGGGGACGTTTTGTAACGTAATCTTGATTACGGTACAAATTATTATTATTATTATTATTATTATTATTATTATTATTATTTAAGTCATTGTGTAATTATTATTATTATTATTATTATTATTATTGAAATATCAAAGTTATATCGTTTTATTCACCCATTAATATCAAGGGAGGGGCCATACCATATTCACGTCATTACCATAATCATATATAATATTGTCAAGTGTTTAGATTTAGAAACAGAGTTTTTATAGAGGCCTAGGGCTGTTTTATTAGTTAAATTGTAAAGACAGGACGGCCATGGTTGGAAGAAGTTATGGACGGTGAAGCAACATATTGCAAGAAAATGTATTTCTGGAACGAAGCCAAGCTGACGGGAGACAAGGGCTTGGAGAAAGATTTGGGCGGAAAATATATATGCGCAACGAGAGGAATAGCGGGTTCTGAGTGTAATATTTGAAGTACGCGGGCCTGTATTCCCGCTCGGAGAAGTTACAGCGTCGCTTGAGGACTGAGAAATGCTTTGCTATAATTGGTCTGATGGGTCGCGGGCAAATTTATGCCGCGAAACATCGGGACCATTCAGAGTGTATAAAAGCCCAGCGCGACTTCAGCACTGGCTATTCAATTCTATAGATTCTATTCTGTCATTCACTTATTCGATCACGCACTCACTCATTGACTTTGTGAGTCGTAGACTCTGTCAGTCCCTCAGTAAGATGGGACTTAGTGAATTCAATTAGCCTGGTTTGTTCAAATTTGCTTACCATGGTGATCAAACTCAGAAACAAGCAGCAGCAGCAGCAACAACAACAACAACCACAACAACTAGACGAAGTACAGTTAGCAAAGTGAAAACATATGTTTTCAAAGGTCAATAAACGTGTGTTGCGTAAGATCTCAAATTAGACTGCAAGCAGACCAACGAGATGGACTTTGAACCACAAGGCACCAGGTATGTGGACCGGGTTATTATCAACACAGAAGATCAGCGCTAGCGAGAAGACAGTCAATATTGCCCAGCAATTAGGGAATATTAATGCACATATTGTACACAGCTCGAAACCTCAGATCAAATGTTATTAATAATTTTGTTGTAAATAAACCAGTATTAGTTAAAATGTCTTGTTCATTGGGAGTTGAATATATAGGATAGTTGGAATGCAAAGAGTATCTCATAGAGCAAGTTTATTGCCCTACGCTCCGATGATAGATCTTGGCTCAAGGAAGGGAGCGGTCGTGGCTAAATAAAATTTTAATGTGTTATCTTTACGATAACTGGCGCCCAGTAAATCTAAATTAATAAAGTGTATGTCGTCTGTCTAGACAGGCCAATGCTAAATAAGAACGATGAGGTGGTTTTAAGGAATCTTGAGTGTAATATCTGTAGAAACGTTATAAATGATCGCCCAACTTGTAGAGCGATATCCAACGACGAAGGTAGCCGTTACAGTATGACCATATATTATTTCTTCTAATGGTGCAGTACATAATACTTACACTTAATTTAGTTTTTGAAATACAAATCAGCAATACACCATCACGTGCTATTAAAGTTTATATTTCTTTGCTTAAGTAAAGCTGTGATAGGTTAGATGTAGGGCTGCCTACCGTTATACCGTGCCACCAGGAACGAAAAGAAAGAACATTAACAGAACTAAACTTTCACTGTCATATTTGGGATTGAAATCAAGGTGGTTTATGTACAATCACAAACATAATCAGGCAACTCCTGGCAGCTCTCTGGGACAACATTATTTCACTACTCCAGTCACTCAGGCGATGTCGTAGGTGAGTTCAGAGTCCAGATGACAACGTTCAATGGTGCGTATCTTGTTCATAAATGTTGTTGGTTGGGATTTATTGAGTGAAGGAAGGGAAAGAATTTAAGGACGGGATTTTGGATGACATTGAATTGTGGTTCGGCAATTTCCCTAATCGCTTCTGGCAAGTTATGTTTTATATATCTACCTTCTCACGGCAACTAAACCAATTGAATTATTAATTTTAGACCAGGATGAAACCCAGCATGATATGTAGGATTATTTACCTAATGCAACGGGAAAGTTAGTGTCCGCAGTATCGCCAATGGGTCGGCTGACCGCAGCTGGATCAGAGGGGAGCTAGGACATAATATGCAGCAATGACCTAGCTTGAACCTAAACCCATATAATTTCTAAACTGATGAATATATCGACATTTTGTTTTCAGATTCTTAAATGGTACTAAGGAGCTCGTAAAATAATGTGCAACGTTTTAACGTAGGACTATTAATAACGGAGATATTGATACAAACTTTGTATTTTAGCATTGAAATGGCCTTGGTTCCAGCGTCTAGTAAAATAGTTCCAATTATTACAAATTCAGACAATTAGTTTATTAAATAAACGAGCACTTACTTTTTGAAATAAATTTCAAAATAGTGATTACATAGGTTGAATGAGAGTTAGCGACCACAGCAAGGTCCGTGTATTTGTACAAGGTGTTGTTATGGGGAAGTAGGAATGGGGTAGAACTCGGAGAAATACCATACCTAGAATGGCCGCTGTCTGCGTCGGGATTCAAACTTATGATCCACGAACATCAGTGACCCAATCCATCCTTGATGTGTGTCTAAGACTTTGACCACTTGGCTGCGCTGGTTTGAGCAAAGTTTCTGAATGAAAAACTCACGTTAGTGTCTCAATAATTCATTCGATGAGACTGTGTTATGTTCCCGTGTCTTGTCCACAACAACGCGAACTTTTAAACAAATATGAGATTTCAAGTTGTTGTTGCATATTGTGACAACCGTATACAATCAAATGAATGCGAGTTATAATCGCGATTTTTTCACAAATTTCCACAATTAGGGGATCGGTACAGTGAACCACCTTCAAAAATTTGATTGTTCTAAAGTATTTTTAATGTATAACCCCATTCCTTTAGTTCATTTTGGTGAAATAATTATGTAAATATCTGCACTAGTTTAGGAGTTAGGATTTTAAATACTAGACATTGCCTAGGAGCTCTGCAGCACGCGCACCGATAGTGCCACACCCACATAGTGACTTTTCATTATCATGGCCATTTTCGTGTGATTGCTGTTCATACACTTTGGAGGCTTTGATACTGCCAGCCATTTTAATTAGTCATTTGTCTTCTAAACAATGACTCATCATCTGTTGGTTCTGTTACGAGTATTTGCTTTGAAGTTCCTGCACGTTTTATAATTATGGGAAGGAGAAACGTTGCTTACAATAAGAAGAAATATAGTTTCCATGGTAATTAACACTCAACTGCTATCTGGGCTATTTGGTACCACAAGACCTGATCTGATGACAAACCACGTCATTGCCTCTGCCCGAAAGGAGATAATTCCTGATGCCCGAGTTAAGTTTGTCGCTTAACAGTCTTCTTTAGTGATGTACTAAGAAGTCGTTGCTACTGCTAAGTCAGTAGGTCTCGTGGTTCTTACTTCTGATGAGTAGTATCTGCTTTCTATGAATGAGAACTCGTTGGTTAGTTTGTATGTATTTATTAACTTGTAGACAATTCAATATATACAAGTGACCACCAGTCAGACAACCTGTTTAGTTGCTGCTGTTGGAAGAAGAGCCCTTTTGCTTCTTAGCCCAGGTCTTTTATACAAATCCTTGCATAACAATGTGCGTCACAGTAGTGGGGCGCACTCGATAACATATATGTGGAAATATACATCTTACAGGATATGGACTCATGTCTTTGATAACAGTTCTGTGAATTTGACCACTCATAGCTGTTGGAGTCAACACATTTGAAATAACATATTGAATAATTATATGAGGAAATGTACATGGTCATTTCCTTAGTTCCTTCTAGGAAGTATTTGTCAAATAACAATTTACAGATTGTGAAGTAATTACGTTGACAATAACATGTTGTGAAAGAAGTATGCAATGTCATTTCCTTGGTTCCAAGAATGAACATTCATCAAGTAAACACTTTGCTAATAGCATATTGAGGGATATATTGGGCAATGATGTTCCTTCTATAGGAAGAAGGACCATAACCTTTAGGTTAGAATGGGGTCTGGGGTTCGAACCTAGACGGGATACATAACTCCTCCACCCTTTGTTGCTCGTTATCGTCCTCGATAACAATTTTCTTAAACCTATTCTTTACAGATTTAATACATTGATATATTCTTGTTCTAAATATTAACATGATAACACAGAAAATAAGTATTATAATACTTGTGTTCACAGACACAAAAGTTTTCATTTTAGTATTGTATTCTGGAATGGGTTTTAAATCTAACTTCATTCCTTTCACATCGAGGTGGGATGAATGGAAATTTATTTCGGTTTTAACGTATGGATCATTTGGAGTTGACAGGAGTGGAAACAGGTGTACATAATTTGTAGTTGCTGTTGCAAAGTTATGCCCATGCTTGTAATAGGGCAAGACTCATTTGAGTAGATAACATATGATCCTGCTAATTTTATAGTTCTCTGAGATTCTGGGCAGGTTTGCAAGATTATTTGAGGATTTTTACTAGAGAAAAGGCTATGTTTCTTATTTAGTGGTTGAAATAGTTGTACCTCGTTTTTTACAGTGGCAAATTGACAACTGGTAGTGTCCGTTAAATTACATGAAGTTATTCTAGTATTAAAGAGTATACATGCGTAATATTGAGTAATTTTTATACAAGGTGCGTTAGACCATCTTAAGGTAGGTCCTTGCAAGTAATATTTTTCCGGAGGGATTAATATTAGATTATTGCTAGGTACAGGAGAAATTTTATACAATGTATAAGTTTTAGCATCAGTGATTGGCATATATAATATTACAACCATTTCTTCGTTCATCATGAGAACTTGTGTTTTTGACAGTTTAAGGTTCTCAAATTGATGATACTGGTCAGTATGAATTATAGTTTTTGTTGGGTAGATTAGTTGTAAATGTTTTACGACATTTGTTAAATCCTTTTGGGAGAACATCTTGATATTTGTCATTTCATTAAATGACAAGCTAATAGTATCTTGCATCACTTGTATGATTTTATCTAATTTGTTCGTACACAAGAGCACATATTGTTGATGTTCCAGAAGGTTAATCTTGAAGTCTTCTTCTTGTAAAATACCTTTAATTACCTTCATATTACAGTTTACATGGTTCATTTCATTATAGAACTTTTGAGCAATGGAGTTACTGAATGATACTAATTTATTAATATGTTTAATTTCTTTAGTGTTACTTTGTTTTAATGCTTTTAATTGTTCCTGTAGATTGTCTAGATCATCTTGGTCTAGATTGCCTGATATGAATTTAATTATACTACCTAAACCATTTATAAGACCTCTCTTACTTCTAGGTGTAGCAGGTAGCAACTTATTTAATTCCTTTTTTGTTTCTTTAATTGATTCTCTTAATTCTGATATTAAATAAGGAAAAGTATTATTGCTTCGTGATACGAGACTTGAGATAGTGTCTTGAATGTTATTATAAGATTCTTTTAAACTCGTTAAATTGAAATGAAACATGAACCGGTGATAATCGTTAATTATTAAGGCTGGTCCTAATGAGTCGGCATAGAATCCTTGTGTCTGGATGGGCTGTGTGATGATGGTGCCATATCCAGGGAGGAATCTGGAATAAGAAATTTTCTTTTTGGTTTAATGTCCCGAAAATTCCTTACATGAGTTTTACCGTTTCTCATTTTACAGTATACCCTGTTTTCTTCAATTTTGGTAATGATACCTTCGTTGTACAGGTTTTTTGATTTCTTGTTTCTGGTGAGGGGATCTAATACGTAGACAGTTTCATTAATTTGGTAATTATGATTGAAAGTGTCGGTGTTTGGTTTAGTATGACTCTCTTTTACAATTTTCAACTGATTTCCTTGTCTTTCAATGTATTCATTGATTTTGGGACATGGCGAGAAGACGTGGTCTAAAGCCTTATAGTAGGGTCCGTATAGAACGTTGAAAGGAGGTTGTTTAGTAGTGGAATGGATTGAAGAATTGTAATTCGTGATTATGGTGGTCACGAGCTCTGAGAGCGGAGTGAACTTATCGTGATCTCTGGAGATACGAAGTTTCTCTAGAAGGGTCGAATTCAGTCTTTCTACTGGAGAATTAGATGAAGAATTCAAAGGGGTAGTAGCGTGATATTCGATGTTCGTGGCTTTACAATATTCTTTTATGACATTGTTTTCGAACTCTCCTCCTTGTCCATGTGTGATTTTCCTTGCAAATCCATGGTGGGAAAAGTAAACTTGTAATTGGCTTAGTGTGGCCAGACCTGTACCATTTGGTAAAATGTAGGCTTGTCCATACTTTGAGAAAATGTCAATTATAGTTAATATGCGACTTTGCTCGAAGTGAAACGTGTCGATGTGAATTTGAGAGAAAGGGTGATCGGCGGTGATGGGACCTTGGTTCGATACCTCGTTAGGGTGTCTCTCGTATTTGTTTCTTTGACAGAGGTTACATTGATTGATGATTGTCCTAATTTGTTCTCTTAAATGAGGCCAGTAGTATTTGGTCTTAAGATGTTCGTAAGTTTCTACTATACCATTGTGGTTTTCAGAATGATAGTGTGAAATCAGCTGTCTCTGAGTTTCGGGGCTCTCAATGTCTTCCAAGAATTTGGATGACCTGATAATGATTAGTTCAGAAGTAAATAGCTTCTGGCATGCCCTGATGAATGGGATCTCGAGAGTGATATCGTCAAAATAAGTAGCGTACTTGTTTGAGGTTACTATTATTTTGAGGAGGTGATTTGCTAAATCTTCCTGAAGATTATTCTTTGTGACAATCATTATGTGTCTGGTACATTTTTTAAACAGGTTTTGTTTAAGTACCTTGGGATAATTACCATATTTTACAATAATCTGATTGCGGTTTTGGTTTGAGTTCCGTTCAGATATTTTCAATGTGAATATGGGGTCTGCTTGGTTTGAATGGATAGTTTCATTATCCATATCATTTTGGTAGATATCATCTCCGGGGATGGCAATGATTGAAGCTGTTTCATCAGCCATGTTAATCTCAACTTTAGAGAGTGCGTCTGCGACATAGTTAGTTTTGTCTTTGACGTAATCAGACTCTCCTGGTTTTGTGTGGGGATATTCTTGAATGTTACCGTGTGTAATGGAATTTATTTCCATTGGCTGAACTAAAATTGGTTCATTAAACTCGTGTTTTAGTTGTCTCTCTGTGGGCTGTATGGCTTGGTGAGTTTTGGCATCTAAGAGATACATTTCACCATATTTAAAATTCAGAACATAGTCTTCTTCTTTTTCGATATTGACGGGAATCGCAGTGTTAGCTGTATCTACCGTGGGTTGAAAATGATTCACTTGCTTATGTGAAGAATGAAAGTGAAACGGTATGTCCGTGCTGTTGAGAGTGACTAGGTTCGAGGCGTAGTCAATCTTTGCGTCTAATTGAGTGAAATCTGCGCTACCTAAATTATTTAAGTCTTCGATTTTGATGGCTGGGCCAAGCGAAAATCCTGAGACTGTTCCTCTGTATCGTACTCGTATTCATAGTTCTGAGTGTCGTACTCTTTCGGGTAGTTTTGTATGTTGTACTCATCTATATAATCTTGTGTTTGCTGTATGGGACCTAAAGCTTCCTGTTCGATGTCTTCTGAAGGTTCTAAGTGAGCATTCAGATTACCTCTAATGGTTGAAACACCTGACATCGGCTGTGGAAATCTTTGCTGGTTAGTGGGTGTGAAACGTCGGCCAATATTTATGGGAGTTGGGTAAGGACGATTCATGGAGTTTGGTGGCTTGAAAGGCTGAGTGTTCGGAGCTTGAGCAAGTCCGAAAATTGGTTGTGGTTTATCTTTAAAGAAGGGTCTGTGGGTTTGATTTTGCATGAAAGGTTGGTTAAATGGGTTCCTTGGTGGAGCTGGATTAAAATTCGAGAATGGATTGTGTGCTGAGTGGCCTAGTGGTCGAGCTGTTGGTGGAAACTTGCTAGGAGGTAGTGAACCCTTTACCCTATGTTGGTTAAATGATTCTACTTTTTATTTCTTCAATTAATAAATATTTCAACCAGCATCATGAAAGTAGCCAGACAGTGATGAGGAAATTTCAAGCATTTGTTGGAGACAGTAGGGACATACCTGCATCAGTTTAACAAAAGGCTAAATACTTGAGCTATGAAAAGAAATAGCATAGCGATGTATCATAAGGACAGGTGTGACTACCTCAATTTTAGAAGCGACGCGCGGTGAGACATGGTTCTGGTATGTTCATCGTGTTATTCGCGCCTAGAAGAAATATGATGCAGTAACGTGAATGGCTGATGAAGAAAATAGACACTCCCAAGACGCCAAGATCTACTAGAAACCGCCAAATTACAGAAAATGGAGAACCAATGAGAAGAGAATGCCTACTTGCGCGCCAACTCCGGCTGGGGTACGCGGCGGCTAGCATTCACGCGGGAAATCGCCTAGACAAAATCTCTACGATCGATTCTAGGATTAATGGGCATATTCTTGACCTGTGCAATATTACGAGTTCAGTGATATTTATTTCATTCCTGTACCACAATTATTTCGAGAAATTTTTACATAAAAATCCCCCTCCATCAAGACCCAAGGGCCAGTTCATTTATAAGTGTGTCGAAGAGCCAAGACATTATTATTATTCTGTGCGTCTACGGACGTAGATTATTATTCTGTTCGTCTAAGGACGTGGACACAAGATTATTATTCTGTTCGTCTGAGGACGTAGACTTTTATTCCGTGTGTCGAGGACACAAGACTTTGATTCTAATCGTCTAAGGACGTGGACACAAGATATTCATTGTAAAGTGTTAAATTCAGTGATAGATAGTCATTGTACTATAGTTATAGGGGCAGTATCGTCGATAATTCGCCAACGAACAGTGACAGGGAATTTAGTACCTGAACAAGCGAATTTAGTAGTCAGACATAAAGTGTATAATAACCTAATTTTTGTATCAGCGCAAGGATGACATCGATGAATGCAGAGGAAGTTTGGAATTCTCAACACTCCGTCCAGATGGCTGATATGAGATAAAGAACCATCCAGTTGGGGAATGGCGTCTGATGTTCTTTGACGGGTGACTACAAAAGAGATGAGTACAAAATAATATTATTTTATTATTTGTTAAATTAACTTATGGTTTATGGGACATATTTTTTGTAAATACTTTGCTTGTGTGATTAATGTAGTATATTTAGTTTTGATCTGACACATTTTTGTTTGGAAGCAGGTCGCACAATTGTAGTTGATGGAAAGTTCTTTTCTTTGTGTTGTGTTAACTAACGTAGCTATGTGAACGGCCGTGTTCGCCTATGTTACGAAGTGCGGTTAAAAACGTCTCTCGGAGATATGTCGTGTTTCAGAAGTAGGACTGAATTAATATAATTATATAGTAGATTGGAGGGTAATTAAAATTTTGTTGAGATTTATTATTGATCAGATTCAGTGTGATCATTGCCTTTGGAGCAATGTAATTTGTGACGAAGAGTATTCAGCTCTATCGTAAGTTTTAAATATTGTGTTAAATGTTTGCGAGCTCTAATTCAGCAGACCCGTGTGAAAGGCGTTATGTCAGTCCCATATGTGTGTATTGTGAGTATATTTTTGTGGTATTACAAGCGGGAACTTCAGCAGAGACTGATTTCTGTCAGCTTGGTACCAGATTCATATTGTATCCTTGCGAGGACAATTATGGATATGTGATTATTGTCTGACCATATGTTGAGTTGGAGGAGATGTTAGTTGCTGTTGATTCCTTGAGATAACAGTCCAGCTGGTCGGCTATTTATATACACTGGAAGGGGGACATGACAGGTATTGAGGAAAGGGTGAGTTGTTGTCACAAGGGCTGGCTGAGTTTCGCAAGCAAGCTCATCATTAGTGGAGTGCACGTCTGGCTCCCAATTACTTGAAAATAAATATAAATGTGAGAAACTGATCAATGGTAAAATTGTTTAAAATAAATGGGAGTTGCCTACGAAACACGATAAACTTCGAAGCGTTTCCTTAACATGCAGTTTTGCTAATATAAAGTAATCTTATCCACTCAGGTTGTTTGTTGTTGTTGGTTTATTCTATGTTTATTTTCCATGTCAGTGACCCGTGAGTCACGTGCGGCGCTGTGTTTCCTTCTTGTTGAGTATCTGGCCATTGTGGCAGCTCATTTGGTAAAGTGTGTCACCACACTAATAAGGGTCTCAGAGAGATGCCTGTAAATAGTAGAGTTGTAATATGTGTGTCAGAGTTAAATTTAAGGATTTTTATTAATGTTATGCCCATATCCATAAACGTTGATTTACGAGATGATTGTTCGTGAGCACCGTGGCTGTTAACCTGTTGTGAACGAACGATCATCCAAGTACTCATTTCTCGTAGATAGTCATCACGCGAACATAACTTCACATGCAAGGTAGTGGAACTAGGATCCACATTTTATTAGAAAAGGGGAGATCTGTCTGACTCCTCAATGTGATAAATATTCCTGTCAGGGGGAAAATTCAGGGAGGATTTTGTTTATTATTGTGTGTTTTTATTCTTTTATGCACAAATTAGTTATTAAATCTTGTTATTATCTTACGTTTTGTCTCCTTTCTTTCTTAATTATAATTTTTATCCTATAACCCTTGCCTCAGAAAAGCACGTTGTTTGGCGGACGTAAACACCACACTATGAACTGAACGCGACCCCTTGATCTAAGATTCTTGCATAAAACACTGCTATTCTGAAGGGTTCAGTAGTTTTCCTCTTAGTTGGTCCATGTAATCTTCATGGGCGCGATCGTTATCGTAAGACCTGCATAACCTGAGGCAATGATTCAGGTCTGTAATCTGTGCATATCTTAAGTATGAACGATAGGGTTCCAAAACTCCTGCTTTAAACGTGTTTAGGCTTAACTCTTCAAGTTCTCTTAATTTCAATTCCAAAATTTGATTTTGGTAATTGAGTTTGCATAAGCTTTTGCATTGCAAAGTCAATCCTTCCAATTTATCATGGTAGTCATTGTATGATTCGTTTCTTTTCTGGTAGCAATTAGAGATCTCCTGGATGAGAAGTCTCTCGTCTTTGACGTTACCGTATTTTCTTATGAGTTTATCTTTAAATTTTTCATAAGTACTGTTGGCTTCTAAGTCAAGAATGCTACATGCTTCACCTTTTAGTTTTGACTTTATGACGTTAAATAGGAAGTCATTTATTAATACTGAGTTTGTAGCTGACGCTATTCTCTTATGAGTGTTTAGAAACGATTCTGTTCTTGCTAAGAAATAGTCAAGACTGCAAGAATTAGTGCCGTTAAATTCAGGCAAAAGCTGTATCTGAGCATATTCGAACATTGAAAGTAACTCGGTTTCAGGCATTTTGGTTGAATTTATAAAGACGGTTTTCAAAATTGTTTATAATAAATATTTAAATTGTTAGATTAAATTTTGTAACAGTGGTTACTTTTAAAAGTTAATTACTTACTTATAAGTGTTAATATTAATCAAAATACATGTGAAAGAGCCCCGGTTAGGTTTTCACAATAAAGGAAATAACTTATTATTATTAATAATCAAAATATATGTGAAAGAGCCCCGGTTAGGTTTTCACAATAAAGGAAATAAGTTATTATTATTATTAATCTAAAATTAATGATATGTGGATATCTCGTTTAGATTCTCCACAATATGAACTAGTAAAATGATAAAATTAATTATATGTCTTCTGAAATGAGGATGACGATTGATGATGATAATAAATATTTAATTATTTTATTAATTCCTTTAATAGTGACAAGCGAAAGACCAGTATGGGCTGCACTAACTCACTTTTGTTAGGAAATTATATTACTTTATTATTAATTTTTGTTTTAATTGTTTAGTTACAATATTAATTCAAAAGTAAATAAAGAGTGTAAGGTCTGCTAATTAGAGCCCACTAAATTATTTCTTCTTGAAAGTACAAATATTTATTATTATGTATTTATTATTTGTTTTAAGTTTATTAATTTTAATTCAAATCGAAATGACAAGGCAAACTCTACTAGTTAAAGTTAACTGTAATTTGTTTTCGTTTGAAAGGGAAAGAATGTATTATTTAGGTTTTATTATTATTATTGTTGTTGCTCTCCCAATTTGTTACTTGAAATATTGAACCATGCTTTACTAATAATACTCTAGTTCACAAATAAGGTATTATTTGGAGTTTGACTTACAGACAAGAAAAGATGATCAGTGCTGGCTGCATCCTCTTGGAACTGCGGAGTCGGTTGTTTCTCTTGTGTCGTCGTGTGGTCGGAAAGCGCTTCTGGAGCGTTGTCGGCGCGTACGGCGATGGCGGTTGGTTGTTGCGAAAGGCGTTACTTGGAGCGTGGGCTTCTTGAAACGTTTGTCGGCGAACTTCCTTCCTTCAAGCTGGCGAAGTTAGTCGTGGATGAAAGGCCTCCCTGAGGTTGTCAGTTCCACTCCTGGCTTGCTGGCTGGTTCATAGAAACGATGGCTTCATCTGGTGCTGAAGATAGGTACCTTGGTGTCGCCAGTATAGTGACGAAAGGCCTCCTTGTGAGGTTTGTCAGAACACTGTACTAACTTACTCGTAGATTATCTGGCAAGGATAATCGTTACCTATCCCGGACAGGCCCCCAGTTAAGTTTGTCGCTTAACAGTCTTCTTTAGTGATGTACTAAGAAGTCGTTGCTACTGCTAAGTCAGTAGGTCTCGTGGTTCTTACTTCAGATGAGTAGTATCTGCTTTCTATGAATGAGAACTCGTTGGTTAGTTTGTATGTATTTATTAACTTGTAGACAATTCAATATATACAAGTGACCACCAGTCAGACAACCTGTTTAGTTGCTGCTGTTGGAAGAAGAGCCCTTTTGCTTCTTAGCCCAGGTCTTTTATACAAATCCTTGCATAACAATGTGCGTCACAGTAGTGGGGCGCACTCGATAACATATATGTGGAAATATACATCTTACAGGATATGGACTCATGTCTTTGATATCAGTTCTGTGAATTTGACCACTCATAGCTGTTGGAGTCAACACATTTGAAATAACATATTGAATAATTATATGAGGAAATGTACATGGTCATTTCCTTAGTTCCTTCTAGGAAGTATTTGTCAAATAACAATTTACAGATTGTGAAGTAATTACGTTGACAATAACATGTTGTGAAAGAAGTATGCAATGTCATTTCCTTGGTTCCAAGAATGAACATTCATCAAGTAAACACTTTGCTAATAGCATATTGAGGGATATATTGGGCAATGATGTTCCTTCTATAGGAAGAAGGACCATAACCTTTAGGTTAGAATGGGGTCTGGGGTTCGAACCTAGACGGGATACATAACTCCCGTACCAGCGAGCTATCAGAGTAGGCACAGCTCAAGAATACAAAGACAAAAACGCATTGCCTTCAGTTGTTATGGTTATTATTAAGCCTGTTTTCAAAGATTTAGTTGCTACTGAACTGTTGAAAAGGTGCTTAGGGGGCTATACACAAAATGCTAATGAATATTTGGAAAGTATGGCCAAAATCTGGATTCTGTGGAATGACAATTGTGAATATTACCGCCAGTGATGCAGTTAAGACATTTAATCACGGGGTGAAGAGAAGGTCGGCTGTGCTAAAACAAATGGGCATGAATCGTGGTGCATTTTGTGAATGTGCAATGTTACAAGAGGATATGATGCGTACAATGTCTGCTGAAAAATGGGTGCAAGAAGCCACAAAGGAGGTCAGGCAAAGCTGAAGAAGATTAAGACTGGAAAAAACTAGTTTTATGAAAATGAGTCGCAAACGTATCTGGCCCCTGTAGAGATACAGTATCCACTCAACTACCCCACTGGAGGCGCCCACGTTACTACAAAATTCCTTCCTTCCAATTCAGTTACACACACTACTGCCGTAATGACATAAATACAGGTTATCAGACAAGTTCAACACAAACCCAACTACATGGGGCTGATGACCAACATGTCCCAAGCCCCTAAAATTAATCATAAACAACAACAACAACAACAACATCTATCTTTTGAAGAAATCCGTTATAATGTAGAACGAGTATGACTTGAGCGAGTGTTCATATCAGTCTGTTTACAAACAAGTCATGTCACATTGCGGACCAATTACATGTGTTGTGTGGCAACTTCATTACAACAGGAAGTTATAGGTGTTGAGTAGCTGACGTAACGAGCATAATGAACAACAACAAATAGCGCATTGTTCACAACATTAAAACAAGTAGTTCCGTGAAGAACAAAATAACCTATTTTCAGATATCCTACTTATGTTAATTGCCTCTATCGACATACACATATTCAGTTTGATTGCTGTAATAGATTCCTAGATATTGGCAACCGTCTAAATATTTCGGATGGTCGCCATGTTGGATTTTTATATATAGGCCTTAGATTATTGTATACAGTAGGTGTATTATTCAAACTTCAATTGCATGATTAGGACACAAGAAATAAAAACGAGATTTTAAAATTTCACACAGCCGCTATCTTGTGGTTATAAAAATAACTGAAATGAATTAAATGCCGGTGGATTAAAATTTATAGAATCATATACTGCGCTCGAATGGTTAAATCGCGAGAAACGTCCATTTAAATAATCGAATTTCGCGTCGCCGCCATGTTGGATTTGTAATCACCAGGATATTGAAAGTCCCATATGTGAACTTATGTTCATAGCCTTTATCAACATACAAAATTTCAGTTTGATTGCTGACATAGATTAGTAGACATTGAGATCCGTCTAAATATTTCGGATGGTCACCACGTTGGATATTTATATATGCTGGCCATAGAGTTATGTACAATTAGAAGACGATTATTGCGTAGGTTCATTATTCAAACGTTGATTCCGATCGCATGATTAGGACACAAGAAATACAAACTTAATTTTAAAATTTCGCACAGCCACCATCTTGAGGTTATGTAAATAATTGAACTAATGCCAGTGCATTAAAATGTGTATAAACATTTGCTGTACGAAGTTTCATTGCGTTCGCGCGAGAAAAGTCTATTTAAATTGATTCAACTTCGCTTGGCCGCCATGTTCGTTTTGTGCTTAACAAGTTTTGGAGAGTCACATAGGAGAACTTCAGTAGTGCCCTTTATCACTGTACACATCTTTAGGGAGATATCAGTAATAGTTCCGGAGATATAGAATGCCGGTGAAATATTTCGCACTGTCGCCATGTTGGATTGGTGAGACGTTATAATATTTGAAGGGCACGGTCCGGGTCGGATGAAATAATACTATGACCTAACTGAGTTTCATTGAATCCGCTTTGGCCATTTAGATTTTATTAGCACACACACACACACACACACACACACACACACACATACACACACACACACACGGACAAAATGGGCTCTCGTAAGCATATTTTTTCATAAATGAAAATAGGCTAAAGAAAAGCAGATTGATAAATGGTCCAGCTATGAAGGAAACGGTGAGCACCGACTCGCTAACAGCCATCATTTTGAATAATAATATAGTAGAAGCGGAGATAATGTCGACATTTTGAAGGCGGGTGACTGTATCAATCCGCTTGAAAATGCGCACAATGTGGGTACATTACTCAAAACCTAGCTGTGTTCCTGACATTTTTCTTTTTTCGGAATGTTTTGCATGATCTTCGCAGTGTTGAACAGTTTACATTCGGCTGGTGGAATCTCTTGTTTTGGTGGATCTTGTGGTGTAATCCATGTGTTGCGTATCGTGATATTACCCATTCAACATTTGATTGCCGCTGAGCGGGGCTGCAAAAGCGTTTGTTGATTATTGTAGCATGGGCCCCGCGGGGCGAAGCGGAGGACACAGCGATGAGGGAGTGCAGTCTGCACATAATTCAAGCAGCATTGCGTCAGATAAGCGTCACAGGAGCTCATGTTACCACGGACAGTTAAACGATGACTGAGGGTACTGGAGCTGAGTCATATCCTACTCGCCCAACTGTACCTGTCAACGAAGCAGGCTGATGTGTGACAAGGGTAAACAAAGAATAGTTCCCATCTCGACCGCCGGCAATCAATTCGTGAAAGGGTAATACTACGTGCTAGAGTTCGCAGCTTGCCTGTTTCCACTCTTCCGTCACTATGGCGTCAGTTGAGTAGAAGTCATTTGTGTTTTAATATGATTATTTGGTGTGCACTCTCGTAGGCCTTGGTGTTTGTCAATAGTATCTGCATTTTAATGTCTGATATGAAGAAGTGTCTATCGTTAAGACACAAGTCAGTCTTGACGGCGTTGTCTTCCGGATACCCAAGTTTCGTTTCATATGGCGGGCTCTGACTCTTTCTGGTGTTATGAGGTCGTTGACATTAGCCTGTCCTAGATTATGTGGATTCCATAGATCCCTATTGGTGCTATGGCCATTGTAGATAAAGCCATAGCCGTTTTTATTGAGAGTTTTTGGGGATGTTGAATGTTGTATATTGCTTTTATTGCTGCTGTTGCTCTTTCTTTCACAGGAGTGTCAATGTTGTTTGGAGGGTAACTCCAAGATATTTGTATTTTAATACTACTTCCAGGTCTTTACTTTAGCCGGGTCAGTGTGTCTTATGGGAAGAATTTGCCACCTCTTATGAAAATAATTTGTTTAGTTTTGCCGTGATATATTTGTGATAGGGCTCGGCTGATTTCCATGAATTTTCCACGAAATCTTCTTTTAATATTTTATTTAGGATAACTTTTTCTTGTCGAATATGGCACAGTTGATATTTTTGTTTATAGTTGCAAGGGCCAATCAGCATGGTAGTCTTAACTACCGTTAAATGTGTACTGACGTACGGTACTTTCTTCTTAGGTCAGTTGTGCCTTAAGTATCTTCTGTACTGCAACAATATGAATGTTCAGGAATATAAACCAAATATTGTTAATTCCTTTAAGACATTAAATTTTGAAGGTGCCGATATTGTACCCGTTCAATCATTGGTTGAGCTATTATTATGACACGGAATGCATCAGCGAGAGTTTCTGATTGCATATTTTTAGCCTACTTTCAATTTTTGCAAAAAATGAAAGGAGACTTGTGAGATCAACACAGGGCGAAACATTGTGTGTCTGTGTGTGTGAGTGTGCGTACTCTGAATGTCTGCCCCCCCCCCCCCCCCCCTACCACCCCCGTATCAATTCGAACACGGTAAAACCGAATTGAACGAAATTTGGTACAGAAGTTGCACTAGCAAAGGGTACCTCTGTGTCATGTTTTATATCGCCGCCATCTTGACGGAAACGTAATGGCCACCACTCAAATGTTTAAAGCTGAAATCAAATTACGACCAACCTAATCATCCGATCTCTACCAAATTTTGCAACAACATATATTTATATGGCGAGCGTCTTTTGACTAAACTACAAAGTTATCGGCCCAATAGTTTGCAGATGGCGGCCATGTATGTGTGCAAACCGATTCCCCCTATGAATTCAAATACGGTGAAACAGAATTGAACGAAATTTGGTATAGAAGTAGCACTAGCAATGGGCACCTGAGTGTCATGTTTTATATCGCCGCCATCTTGACGAACACGTAATGGCGGCCACCCAAATATTAAAAGCTGACATCAAATTACGACCAATCTAATCATCTGATTTTTACCAATTTTTGCCACATTATATCTTTATGTATGAAGAATCTTTTGACCAAACTACAAGGTCATCAGCCCAATAATTAGTGGACGGCGGCCATGTATGTGTGCAAATCGATCCCCCTATCTTTTCTAACACGGTGAAACCGAATTGAACGAAATTTGGTGCAGAGGTAGCACTAGCAAAGTGCACCTCAGTGTCATGTTTTATATCGCCGCCATCTTGATGGAAACGTAATGGCGGCTATCTAAATATTAAAATCTTAAATCAAATTACGACCAACGTAATCATCAGATCTCTACTAAATTTTGCGGCAACATACCTTTATTAGGGAAGCATCTTCCGACCAATGTACAAGGTCATCAACCCAATAGTTTGCAGATAGTGGCCATGTATGTGTGCAAATCGATTCCCCCTATCAATTCAAACACGGTGAAACCGAATTGAACGAAATTTGGTACAGAGGTAGCACTTGCAAAAGGCAACTCAGTTTCATGTTTTATATCGTCGCCATCTTGCGGAAACGTAATGGCGGCCACCCAAATGTTAAAAGCTTAAATCAAATTATGACCAACCTAATCATCTGATCTCTACCAAATTTTGCAACAACATACCTTTATGTGAGAAACGTTCTTTGACCAAGCTACACGGTCATCATTCCAATAGTTTGCATATGGCGGCCATGTATGTGTGCAAATCGATTCCCCCTATCAATTCAAACACGGTAAAACCGAATTGAACGAAATTAGGTACAAAGGTAGCACTAGCAAAGGGCACCTCAGGGTCATGTTTTATATCGCCGCCATCTTGACGGAAACGGAGTGGCGGCCACCCAAATTTTAAAAGCTTAAATCAAATTACGACCAACCTAATTATTTGATCTCTACCAAATTTTTCAACAACATACCTTCTTGTGGGAAGCATCTTTTGACTGAACTACAAGGTCATCAGCCCAATAGTTTGCAGATAGCGGCCATGTATGTGTGCAAATCGATTCACCATATCAATTCAAACACGGCGAAACCGAATTGAATGAAATTTTGTACAGAGGTAGCACTAGCAAAGGGCACCTCATATTCATGTTTAATATCCGTATAACATGTTGTATTTCAACAAGCTACTACAACCAACATTCAACTCCTTGAAAAGGACAAAGAGTTGTAACAATACCCATGCATTTAGGAGAAAGTAGGCTATATGTTCTTTACTGAACATCTTGTTTAATATTGGTTTGTGATTTTTTTTTTTTTTTGCATAATAGAGCAGTATGTTTTCTCTCTAAGATTTTCAAACCACACACAGGGTTATTCACCTAAGATGTTGGGCCTACATCCGAATTACTTCTAAGCCGATGAAGGTATTGACATTGTGATTTTAGATTATTTAAGACCGTATGCTCATCCTGGCATAGGTTTTACTCTTCGAGCCGAGGGCTGCGTTCGGGTTCTGGCGACGAGGTAGTGTATCGACATAGGTAGCTCTGCTCGCTAAAACGCAGCGCTAGGCCTTGGAGCCAAGACACTTACGAAGTCATTACACGTAGGTTCGAATCACAGCGTCGGCCGTCCTTGAAATGATTTTCCGTGTTTTCCCACTTTCAACTTCAGAGCAATCCAGGGACGGTAATTCCTTCCAACTCCTAGTCCAGTTTCCTCATCCCTCATCAACCGCTCTGACGGGTTTGGCGTCAGGAAGTGCATCCCCAACCCCGTTGAAAAGAAGAAAATAAGGGGTAGTCAAAGTGTAGCCAGGGGCGTATATAAGGGGGGGGGGGAGCTATTGGGACTCCACCCCTCACCCCCAAATAAAGCCAATAGAAATTAAGAAAGTGTTGCTTTGGTAAAAGCATAGAATACAATTAATTGTAGATTTGGTTGTACCCTGATCTTAACGTATTGGCTAAGTTTTAAACAATATTAAGATTGAAATTAGACTACCTTGTGGTGTCGTGGCTATCATCCTTGTCTGCCGCCTCGGAGGTCCGAATTCGATTCCCGGCTCTGCCAAGAAATTTTAATTCTGATCTGAGGGCTGGAACGGGGCACACTCCGCCTTGAGGCAAAACTGAGAATTCCACAGTATGGTAATTTTGAGGAATAAATTATCAATTTGTATAGAAAAAAACTGTTTAAATTTCTGCTTAATGCTTTTTAAATATTTAGATATTTGCCATTCATACTCCATAGGCCATAGTAGAAAATTCATTAAGTATAAAATGTTATTTGTGTGTTGTGTTGTATATTACAACTAATTGTAGGCTATATAAACTTAAAATTTTACAATTAACTCTTATCTAAAATAATTACACTAAGTTATATGCTCCAAGATATTTTTGATATTTCTGGGTATTTTACGGTGACAATCCCCTGAGGATACTCACAATTTTCCAGATTGGTCACCCCCTCCCCCAGAAAAAAATGAGTGTAGCCGTGTTTTGTTGGAGTGGGAACTACTGAAATCCACTTCTAGAACGGCTGAGACCGGGATTCGAATCCAACTCTCTTCTCAGATGTACTCACGAGGCTGAGTGCTCTCCCTCATACAAACATTTGAATCCTACTTGAATGAGTCGGAGATCAAACCCTGGCTGAATCGACTATATTTAGAAGTGATGGTCTGGTTATAATGATCTTATATCGTAGCCAATATTATTATATTATAAAACGCTATAACATTAACCATCAATGCTTATGACAATTCTGACTAAATTATTGAGGGATTTTTGTAATTATAATAAAGTTTAGTATCCCATGATCCCCTTTCAATTTTTCTAAAATAAATACTTTGACAAAGTACTGATATGCGTTATAATTTGACTAAAAGCATATCATTATCATGTCAGCATGACACGACACTACTGAGGTTGGAGGGAGGGGACACCCCGGGTGACACCAACAAACCCTCACACTAAACGACACTACTGAGGTTGGAGAGAGTGGACACCCCTGGTGACACCAACAAACCCTCACACTAGACGACACTACTGAGGTTGGAGGGAGTGGATACCCCTGGTGACACCAACCAATCCTCACACTACACGACACTACTGAGGTTGGAGGGAATGGACACCCCGTGTGACACCAACAAATCCTCACACTACACGACACTACTGAGGTTGGAGGGAGTGGATACCCCTGGTGACACCAACCAATCCTCACACTACACGACACTACTGAGGTTGGGGGGAGTGGACACCCCTGGTGACACCACCCTATCCTCACACTACACAACACTACTGAGGTTGGAGGGAGTGGACACCCCGGGTGACACCAACAAACCCTCACACTACACGACACTACTGAGGTTGGGGGGAGTGGACACCCCGGGTGACACCAACAAACCCTCACACTACACGACACTACTGAGGTTGGGGGGAGTGGACACCCCGGGTGACACCAACAAACCCTCACACTACACAACACTACTGACGTTGGAGGGAGGGGACACCCCGGGTGACACCAACAAACCCTCACACTACACAACACTACTGAGGTTGGAGGGAGTGGACAACCCGGGTGACACCAACAAACCCTCACACTACACAACACTACTGAGGTTGGGGGGAATGGACACCCCGGGTGACACCAACAAACCCTCACACTACACGACACTACTGAGGTTGGGGGGAGTGGACACCCCGGGTGACACCAACAAACCCTCACACTACACAACACTACTGAGGTTGGAGAGAGTGGACACCCCGGGTGACACCAACAAACCCTCACACTACACGACACTACTGAGGTTGGGGGGAGTGGACACCCCGGGTGACACCAACAAACCCTCACACTAAACGACACTACTGAGGTTGGGGGGAGTGGACACCCCGGGTGACACCAACAAACCCTCACACTACACGACACTACTGAGGTTGGAGAGAGTGGACACCCCTGGTGACACCAACAAACCCTCACACTACACAACACTACTGAGGTTGGGGGGAATGGACACCCCGGGTGACACCAACAAACCCTCACACTACACGACACTACTGAGGTTGGGGGGAGTGGACACCCCGGGTGACACCAACAAACCCTCACACTACACAACACTACTGAGGTTGGAGGGAGTGGACACCCCGGGTGACACCAACAAACCCTCACACTACACGACACTACTGAGGTTGGAGGGAGGGGACACCCCGGGTGACACCAACAAACCCTCACACTACACAACACTACTGAGGTTGGAGGGAGTGGACACCCCGGGTGACACCAACAAACCCTCACACTACACAACACTACTGAGGTTGGGGGGAGTGGATACCCCGGGTGACACCAACAAACCCTCACACTACACGACACTACTGAGGTTGGAGAGAGTGGACACCCCTGGTGACACCAACAAACCCTCACAGTACACAACACTACTGAGGTTGGAGGGAGGGGACACCCCGGGTGACACCAACAAACCCTCACACTACACAACACTACTGAGGTTGGGGGGAGTGGACACCCCGGGTGACACCAACAAACCCTCACACTACACGACACTACTGAGGTTGGAGAGAGTGGACACCCCTGGTGACACCAACAAACCCTCACACTACACAACACTACTGAGGTTGGAGGGAGGGGACACCCCGGGTGACACCAACAAACCCTCACACTACACGACACTACTGAGGTTGGAGAGAGTGGACACCCCTGGTGACACCAACAAACCCTCACACTACACGACACTACTGAGGTTGGAGGGAGTGGACACCCCGGGTGACACCAACAAACCCTCACACTACACAACACTACTGAGGTTGGAGGGAATGGACACCCCGGGTGACACCAACAAACCCTCACACTACACGACACTACTGAGGTTGGAGAGAGTGGACACCCCTGGTGACACCAACAAACCCTCACACTACACAACACTACTGAGGTTGGGGGGAATGGACACCCCGGGTGACACCAACAAACCCTCACACTACACGACACTACTGAGGTTGGGGGGAGTGGACACCCCGGGTGACACCAACAAACCCTCACACTACACAACACTACTGAGGTTGGAGGGAGTGGACACCCCGGGTGACACCAACAAACCCTCACACTACACGACACTACTGAGGTTGGAGGGAGGGGACACCCCGGGTGACACTAACAAACCCTCACACCACACAACATTACTGAGGTTGGAGGGAGTGGACACCCCGGGTGACACCAACAAACCCTCACACTACACAACACTACTGAGGTTGGGGGGAGTGGACACCCCGGGTGACACCAACAAACCCTCACACTACACGACACTACTGAGGTTGGAGAGAGTGGACACCCCTGGTGACACCAACAAACCCTCACACTACACAACACTACTGAGGTTGGAGAGAGGGGACACCCCGGGTGACACCAACAAACCCTCACACTACACGACACTACTGAGGTTGGAGAGAGTGGACACCCCTGGTGACACCAACAAACCCTCACACTACACGACACTACTGAGGTTGGAGGGAGTGGACACCCCGGGTGACACCAACAAACCCTCACACTACACAACACTACTGAGGTTGGAGGGAATGGACACCCCGGGTGACACCAACAAACCCTCACACTACACGACACTACTGAGGTTGGAGGGAGTGGACACCCCGGGTGACACCAACAAACCCTCACACTACACGACACTACTGAGGTTGGGGGGAGTGGACACCCCGGGTGACACCAACAAACCCTCACACTACACAACACTACTGAGGTTGGAGGGAATGGACACCCCGGGTGACACCAACAAACCCTCACACTACACAACACTACTGAGGTTGGAGGGAGTGGACACCCAGGGTGACACCAACAAAGAAAAGTTAAAATATAAAATATATTGTATTACTAAAAACTCGATTCAAAATTACTCGTTTCTGTGCGTCAGTAAGTGAATGCCTGGGTCTGATTCAATATCTTGTTTACTATTCAATAATCGAGTTAAATATTAAATGTTTTAATATTTATCAGTAGTATAATAATTACCTCGTTTATTAAGTTTTTAGCGGGTTTTATTGTATTTTGTGTTTGGAGGGCAGAGCCTGTCTGTGGGTGTCACTGTGGGTTTGGTGGAGTATTGTAGAGCTATTCGTCTTGAATATTTGGATCTGATGACGCTCGCATGACGAGCGAAACATGTCTTCCATTAGTTCTCTTCTTCTTCCTCTTTAATAATCCGTCAAAATATAACACAAGCAATATTTCTGGTTATTTTTCAAAAATTCAAGTAATATGAATTATTTTGTATTTTCCGACTACAATATTAATCTATACTAATATAATAAAGCTGAAGAGTTTGGAACCCTGGGAGTAACACTGTCCACTTTAAATTTCGGACAGATCACTCCATTCCCTGCATTTAGGCCCGTTGACACAAATCTACACCGTTTCACCGATCTGAACCAAAACCTGTATACTTACCCTTTGGAACCCTGCGAGTAACACTGTTTACATGACATTCCGGACAGACCACTCCATTCCCTGCATTTATGCCCTTCGGCAGAAATCTACACCGTTTCACCAATCTGAACCAAAATTTGTATACTTACCCTTTGGAACCCTACGAGGAACACTGTTTACATGAAATTTCGGAGAGACCATTCAATTCCCTGCATTTTGGCCCTTTGGCACAAATCTACTCCGTTTCACCGATCTGGACCAAAATTTGTATACATACCCTTTGGAACCATGCGAGTAAAACTGTCAGCATGAAATTTCGGACAGACCACTCCATTCCATGTATTTAGGCTCTTTGGCGCAAATCTACACCGTTTCACCGATCTGAACGAAATTTCACATACTTACACTTTGGAATCCGACGAGTAACACTGTCTACTTGAAATTTCAGACAGACCACTCCATTCCCTGCATATATGTCCATTGGCACAAATCAATACCGTTTCACCGATCTGAACCACATTTTGTACACTTACCCTTTGGAACCCTGCGGGTGACACAGTCCACTTTAAATTTCGGACGACCACTCCATTTCCTGCATTTAGGCTCTTTATCACAAATCTACACCGTTCCTCCTAATTGCACCAAATTATACATATACTTTGAAACCCTGCTGGTAACACTGTCCACTTGATATTCTGGACAACGCTCTCCATTCCCTACGTTTAGAATAACAAACAAACTGAACTTGAAAACCATGTATTAAGAGCCTAGATCATTCATGTCCGTAGTAGTGTAACTGTAAGAGTATTTAAATAAGTCTATTGTTGAATGGCAATTCGGGCTGCATCACGTCGCCCCTACCAGTGTTCTGGTGCAGAATTGCGAAAATATTATAGTTAAATCTTGCACTGCTTATAAATTGCAGTCACGGGGAGTGATTAGTGCAAAAAGATTTCTTTTGCCCCTTAAAACAGTTATCATCATGAGCATATTATGCATCTGTATAAGTGCAATGGTGTTGGTGCAATACATTGAGGTTATCAGCTGCAGTAAGCCAATTAGATGCCAGTGCATTACACTGTACATAAACATTTACTATACCATATTTCAAATTTACCTTAATTTATTCCGAAACTTATCGTTGAGCGCTATGTGGCGATAAATGATACTATTGCTACCTCAAGAGCTCGGGACAGTCGAAGTTTTCCAAAGTGTTCTGGTTATTTTCCTACGGCGCTATGCGATAAAAGACGACACTATTATTCTCTACATTTCTAACAGACAATGTGATATAGGCCCTTGGCAGTGTCTTTTATTTCACTTACTCCTCTTTCTAATTATTTTTAGAAAATTGTTTGTGAATTACATGTGTCAGTGCTGTAGATAGTAAATAGCCGTTTCCCTATCCATTATTATCATTATTATCATTAGGGGAAAATGACATAAATGTTACGTCCATTATACTGTACTGCTTATCACCCTCACTACAACCACCACCACCACCACCACCACAACCACCACCACAACCACCACCACCACCACCACCACCACCACCAGCACCATAAAAAGTTATTTTTTTCTGGTAGTTTAAGTATCATGTGCCAGTTTTGTAGTGGTATTCATTATCAACCATAAAACAAATAAATCCACCGGGCGAAGCCGGGCACTACTGCTAGTTGTTAATAAGGTAAGACTGAAAACGGCTTCAAAGCTGTGTTTACTTTGAATGAATGGATGAATGGGCGAATGGATGAATGAATGGATGAATGAATGAATGGATGAATGGATGAATGGTCGGATGAATTGATGAATGGATGGATGAATGAACGGATGGTTGAATAATGCAAGTGATATAATTGTATTGTCCAGTAAGTTACATGCATAGACTATCCACTGTAACAGCCTATAGGCTACATTACTAATATTCTAGTATGTGTACTCACGTGATGAGAGCCTGGTGGTGGCGAATGCACGCATTGAGATGCATTTCGCTCCCTTTGCCCTGATACTCCTCTACATCGACCACTGCTTCCACATTTCTACCCCGCGTCGAATATACCTGCGCTAAATCTAGATGGACTAATGGATTACTATAAGTTTCTTTCCCAAGTGGCAAATCTGACTTTGTGGATTCTTTGTTCCCGATCTCTTGTATGGAAAGGGCGAGATACGAAAACTGTGCACATATCATGGTTATCAAGGAAATGAAAACTGCATCAAAGGCGCTGACGATAATACACGAACCGACTCCTGGTATGAACTGCAAGATATAAATTGCTATATAGCCGGAGAGTGTGCTGGTATCCGCTGGCCACCACCCGGCAAATGGCAGTGCTCTTTCAACTGTTGAATTTGCAGTGCCATTTAATTCGTTCCTTTCAACGGTTACGAATTGCGCTATCAAGGGAACCGAACACCAGTGAATTGGTCCATAAATGGCTATATACATCCAAACACCAGTAAATATTTTAGACTGTCGACGCCAAGCGTTTCTAATATCGGTGAAAATAAGGTTTGTACTTGTATCATGTGAGCGGATGACTGATCGATCTTTCGCATTGGCATACACGCCCAAGGTTGTGCACTGGTCCAGAAATTGAAGAATATCTTGCATCTCTTTCCTGTACAGATACATGTACCACCACTGTCCCAAACCGGCCGCGTGGATGACCACAGGGCCAGTGACGACGGACAATTGGTGTAGATCCATACCCGAAGAAAGCAGCCCCAGTGATTCACAAAATACCAAAACATGTAATGATATTACCATTGGGTATGCTAAAGAAAGAACGACTCTTTGCACCCGAGTCTTCATGGAATCCTTCATAGGCCATGAGGCTGTCAAACGCATGAAAAAGAAGTTTATTTTCAAATACTCCTCCGAATTAATTAACAAGGGATGTATGGTGTTAGCCTGCATTCTTGAAAATAGTCAGATTAAACCTTCGATCCTATATTAACTACCATATGAACTTTTCCTCCTACGTTTCGTTTGGAAGTTGTGAGTCAGCCAGAAACTGGTGACAGTGATTGGACTAGTGTGAGAAGAACAGACACCAATCTTGCTTTTATCCTTTTTGAATCAGATATAATGCATTCGGCCGAACTACATTATGCTGGGTAATTATGTCCCTGCACAAAGTAGCGGTTCCGTTAAAAAAAATCCCCCTGTTCCCTGAAATCCATCCACTGTTGATTAACCTCTCATGCGAAATTAGCTGCAGTGAAGTCTTGTGGCATTATAATTTTATCCATGTACCAGAACTTCCCACTTGGTATCTTGATGTGTTTAAGCATTCCGTATCATGTTTCCGAGGGTGGGTGGGACCTGTTTATTAACGACCATAGTCGTGGGAATCTCGTCACCTGCTATCGGAAGCCTTTAATTAGCGGTCACGTTTGTAAAGCAACCGATTTATTTTGTAACGGCACATGTGGTGATGGACTGTTTTAATTGTTGTGCCAGTCACGTGGTGTTGGGATAGCGTGCCTGCCTCTCACCCGGAGGCTCCGGGTTCGATTCCCGGCCCCGTCAGAGATTTTAGAAACTGACGTGTGGGCTGGAACGGGGTGCACTCAGCCTCGTGCGGACAATTGAGTAGCTGTCTGACACTGAGGCAGTGCCCCGGTCACGAAAACCAAGATTAACGGCCGAGAGGACCCGACGCGCTCACCAATATCTGCAGGCCAAATGCCTCGGCAGCGGTCGCTGGTAGACCTAGGCTCAGATGGGCTGTAGTGCCAGGGGTTATTATATTAGGCTATACAGTCTAGTGCTATTTAATTTACCGCTCAATAATATGTACGATATGTTATGGTATTTGAAGCCAGTTTTCAGTGTTGTCTTAGTAAGCAAAAGTTTGGTGCTTTTCAGTCGGTCAAAAATACTTTTAATCTGATGTATTTTTTTCAGGATTAGAAATAACCCATCTCGTTTGGGTGCAATCGTGTTGACCGACTGAAAAGCACCAAACTTTTATGTTCGTTATACTGTATTTAAATTGTGTCGCACCGTTAAAGGAAATGTTGTCTTCGCGTTTTCTCCGTTCGTTCTGACTCTTGTTTTCAAACTTGTTGTTGTTGATAATTTTGGGGCTTTGCGACATCGCAGTCATGTTGCCCCGTGTACTTCGGAGTGTGTGGAATTTGTCTGAGAACCTGTGTGTATTTGTAATTCAGATGAGGATTGGGAAGGAGGCGGTCGTGTCCTTAAGATAGGAACCATCCCGGCATTTTCGTGGAGTAGAAGTGTGAAACCACGGAAAACCGCTTCCACCTATTCTCAGATTTGCCTCACGAGGCTGAGTGTACCCCGTTCCAGCCCTCAGAATAGAATTACATTTCTTGGCAGAGTCGAGAATCGAACCCGGGCCTCCGCGGTGACAGCCAAGAATGTTAGCCACTACGCAACGAGGCGGACCTGATTTAAAAACTGAAGGTGATCTTGTATAGTCGTTTATATCTCTCATACTCATTACTCAAGGAATATACTGAAGCTTGTAGTTTTACGTGACCCTTAATTTCGTCATCATAAGCCACGGGACCTCCTTTTATCGTGGAATCTGAACCACCACATTTCACATTGAAAATCTCACATGTATTATCCGGGAATCGAACCCGTTCCGGCTTGATCGAAAGCAAGCCGCTTGAGCATAGGGCCATCACGCCATCTGAAGACATATTTTATTTGCAATAATTGCCCATGCGGAGCCGCCGTCACAAATGCCAACATGGACAAACTCTGTGACAAAATATGTTAACGTCATTCCAGCTGATGTTTAAGGAGGCGCCGTGGTCTTAAATTAGGCACCATCCCGGCATTTGTCTGGAGCGGAAGTGGGAAATCACGGAAGAGCACTTTAATGACAGCTGAGATGGGAACCGAACTCACCTATACTCAGTAGTTCCCTCACAAGTTTGAGTATACCCCGTTCCAACCCTGAGATAAGAATTAAATACCTTAGCAGAGCCGGGAATTAAACCCAGGACCTTTGGTTCCAGAATCTCAACACGTACCCTGATATGATATCAGAACAGAAGGTGGCAACAAAAATTAGAGCCCAAGACTTTATACATCATAACCTTTGCATGGAAACAGTTCTGAACTTAGCACACTTCTGACCATAATCTTAGCTGTTATTTGAGCAAAACATTTATGACAGTGTTACCAACATACTGTACTTCTACGCGTGCTTATAAGTTCCATATTTAACTGCCTGCAACCCCCATACTCTCAATGGATAAGTTATCTACCAAACATTTCATACATAATGGAAGAAGTCATATGCAAAACAGCTTATGTCTACAGAACATAGTTTTGAGAAAATAGTTTGTTTTTAGTTATTTCATTATAAAATGTGTACAAACTTGTTAATTTTTTCCAGTGCTAGAAATGACCCCCAGAAAGGTTTTGTGAGGGTATTGGTTTTGTATGCCCGATGTCTAATGACTTCTTCTAAAACAATATAGGCCTACACTGCCGGAAAAAAATAGGTCACCTGAAAAGACGACGTCGATTTTGATCTGATGACGGCAGATGCCACCTGGGGGATAATAGATGTACTGATAAGGGTTTCGACGTCGTCCTCCAACAGATAGCGTAGTGGCATAGCTACCAGAGCGCCATCTGTGTCTACCATTAAATAGGGAAAGTTCACAGCCATACGGCTCATTGTGGTGTTCCCGTGTGCAGCAAGCAGGTACAATGCCACGGAGACGCACTCGTGCTTCCTGTAGCCAACTGAGCGAGTTTGAAAGGGGTCAAATTGTGGCCTATGGTGGGATGGTCCTTTCGGAGGATTGCCACACAAGTTGGACGTGCTGTGTCCGTTGTGCAACGATGCTGGTATTAGTGGTCACGTGAACATTCTCACACCCGTCCACGAGGTTCTGGACGTCCACGCAGCACAGACGTCCGCCAGTATCGTCGTATTGTAAGGGCAGAAGTGGCAGATACGAGGGTTTGTGAGCCCAGAAGTGTCAACACGAACTGTTGCGAACCGGTTACTAGCAGTGGGACTACGGGTACGCACACCTCTAACCCATCTTCCACTCGCGCCACAGCATCGATGTGCACGGCTCGATTGGTGCCGTCAGAGGATCACTTGGAAGATGAATTGGCGCGCCGTTGTCTTCAGCGATGAAAGCAGATTCTGCCTGCACGTAAGTGATGGTCGTTGGCGCGTTCGACGTAGACCAGGTGAGCGCTGTCTCGTAGAGTGCATTCGTCCAAGACACACCGACCCCACCCCAGGCCTTAGGGTCTGGGGTGCGATAAGTTACAATTCTCGTTCACCTTTGGTCTTTGTGGAGGGAACGCTAACCAGCGCTCGGTACGTGCAGGATGTTGTTAAATCCGTTCTTTTGCCGTTCTTACAACAGGAAGGGGATATGTTGTTCCAACAGCATAATACTCTCCCACACACTGCCCGTGCAACTCAACGTGCACTGCAAGACGTGCAGCAACTTCCCTGGCCAGCACGATCGACGAACTTGTCACCAATCGAGCACATGTGGGACATGATGGGCCAACAAGTGACTCGTGCGACTCACCCGCCCACAACTCTTACAGAACTGTGTGAACAGATCGAGCAGGCGTGGAATAACGTATCCCAAGACAGTATTCGCCATCTGTATGATCGACTGGATGCAAGAGTCAGTGCCTGCATTGTCGCCCGTGGAGGTTACACCTCATACTAATATGGGTGTTTCAGCATGGGTCGATACCTGGTATCTCTAGACCGCTTGACCTATTGATCTGTATATTTAATCATTTCTAGTACTCCATATGCACTGTTGCCACAGAGTGAATTGGTAACCTCTAAACGGGTGACCTAATTTTTACCCCGGCAGTGTATAAAGTACCTGGACATATGTAATTTTGCAACACTCTATATTTATTAAGAAATATAGTGACCTTTTGAAACAACAAAACAATGATTCTGAGCAAAATGCATTAAAAATATTGCTATTTATGAACTTCTAATGACTGTCAGTGTCCCAAAGTACACGGCCACTCTCTGTATTATCACCAGTAAGGTTTCCGTACTTCTTTACCAGCTCCTGATACCATAGCTTACAGTAAACTCACTAGGGATACTGTCTGTATACTTCATTACGTCTCTTGCTTTTGGCATTTTCAGAGGTGCTGTTTTGTGACTGCCTTAATTTCCTTCCTACACTTATTAGGACTTCCTCATGGGAACTTATGCTGTTTTGAACTGTACATAATGCGTAGCTGTCTAAAGAACTCTATGCCGGTCTCAACTCATTTATGGTCCAAAGTGCGGTTTTGCATCTACCTTCTTCAATTTCTCAAGCGATGTACGTACTCAATTTGAAGCCTAAATGAACAGTTAAAACAGTTTGTCGAGCACACACCAAGTTTCGCCGCTTACTTTGCCTAAAGTAATGTTGTGACGTTTGAATCTATCAATCCACCCTCTGCTGCACACACAATAGTCAGCTTTCACCATAAGGAGAGGTCTACTAATGGGTACACTGTAGCTTCTCTGTTGCTTAAACCAGTTAAGCAGCGCTTCATTCATGTCGCCACGTCCAGCTTTTCGTAACCGCTTAATTTTCGATTTGATACAAATGCAGCAACAATTTTATACTTACTCTTCTAAAATCCTTTGGACTGAGGAATTAACTTGGCCAATTAGACGACACATGTCAGCTATTTTCATTCCGTACTCAATTCCATGAATCACTTTAACTTTTTTCCAACGTTAAAACTTTTCTTTTACAGGCCATGCTGCGCTAAATTGTGTGCACCTGGTGAGTGTTTGCTAGGGAAACCGACTTCAAGTATGTACTGTGACAATGATGCGAGGAATTTACAGTATTGACCTTGGTCTTGAAGCCTTGCAGGAGGAAGCAGAATGCACTAATGGCAGAAGAGAACGGAAAAGATAACCAGATTTCAACAACAGATTTCCTTGGAAAACCTTACTGCAAACCGAGGCTGAAAACGACGTTATATGCAAGGTACACGCATAAATGTCTGTCGCAAGGCTGAGAAAACTACTCCTTATCAAGAATACGTCCGTACCTCAGAAAATATGTCGTCATAGTCAAGTTGTCGCTGAAACCGATTTGGTTATGACAACGTTCAACTGTGTATGGAATAAAGTAACTTAATGCTAATTGTTCATTTTCATTTTCCACCTCACTAGCCTGAAAATATGAATCTTGGTTACAACGACACTCGTTTATAACAACATATTTTAAGGTCCCTTTGATTTCGTTATAACCAAGTTCAACTGTATTTAAAATGACTTTTCTGGCGATCTAATCATCTGAATGCAGTGAAACACAGCACAGTGAATTTTAATCTAATGCTTAATATATTGGCCAAAAATGTTGATTTTTTTTTCAAAATGTTCAATATAGCAGCAGTGCGAAATTCTAAAAGCATATTTTATTTCTCGTATTCTATTCAAGCTTCGAATAATGAACCACCAGAATAATCTTATCTACAGGCACTGAATGTTCTAGCTTACGTTTCGTAAATAATAGAATCCATGCATTTGACTTTTCTTAAAATTAACTTCTCTGACTCGTTGTAGAAAGATGCAATCTCTACGGATGGAGTCATAATAATTAATTGATACTGAAAGTTATGTATTGTTTCAAGGTATTCTTAATGGTAGTGGTGAAAATGATGATTGTTTTAAGGGGTGCAACACTGTATGTACCCTTGAAAGAAGCCTTTTAGCAAGATTCTGTCTTCGGGGTCGCGTTCAGTCCATGCTTCTTCAGTGTTAGAGAATAATCAAATATCTCGCTTCCATAGTATCAAGGATAATAAGGTAAACTTAAAATTAGAAAAAAGAAGTGAAAAATAACAGGAGTAAAGTAAACAATAATTAATAGCTGAATCGTCGTAAACGTAAAACAAAGACAAAAAATAAATCCACCCTGAACTTATCCCCAGAATATCAAGATTTAAAAAGACATAAAATAATGTGGAGATACCATTCCACTATCTGATTAGATTGTATGTGTGTGCCTTACTTAGTTATTGAAGAAAATGAGTATTGTTTGATGGCATTTCGCTTACAAACGATTCAATCGGATAGGTGGCGAATCCCCGTTCTGCAAACAGCAATTATGGCCCATTGGAACACACTAATAAAAATGGCTGTACACTTAAAAGCTAACCTGACACACGCTAACCTTACAAAACATTTAATTTACAGGACTTCCTTGGAAATCACACAAATATGCGAGAAGGCATATGACAAAAAGAAATGAGCCACCTTAACAGACTCCAATGGTTCCCAAGACTAATGACCACATGTGACATATCAACAAGAAACATGGCCGACACGGGGTCGCCGTACTCAAACATAAACAAACTAACTCACACGCCCAAACAGGCTAATATACAACATGAATACAATGCACACTGTGATCAATATAACACTCGGAAAGGTAACGATTAGGACGTGAATAGCTCCCATTTACAGTTTCAATTAATTTATAATATTCAGGCTTTTAACAGATAAGATAAACATTCTAATAATGACGGACCAAAGTCCCAAACTTAATGAGCCTCACAGCTGTCTATGACCTGCGCACTACCGTGGAACTCCCTCTCTCTCACACAATATATATTTCAGACTCAACCCAAAGCAGGTGTCATAACAAGCACAGGTAACCCCAGCTACTCGGGTCCTGTTATTTCTGCCAACCTGGAAACGCGTGCAATTTATCGCAGACACAGTATCTCACCAATTCTCATGGAATTGCAAGATTCACCATAAATTTCACACAATCGTCCCGCGGAATGTCGAGGGATGTAATTAAACACTATCCTCCGCGAGCAGACCCATAACATGTAATGACACTTCATCGTTTTGACTGACTGAACACACAATATCAACCATGCCGACGCTAGATCAGAGATTCCCTAACTTCGTGTTCAAGACACGTTCTCTTTAATAAAGCAGGAAACAATTATTATGAGTAAGCAGACGGCTTCTCATGTACAAATATTCGCAATGTGGCGAATTATATATTAACAGCCTGAGTGATTATAAATCATCTATCATATCAAGACTCCCCCCTCAATACTGCATTCATGCTAGTTTAATTCAGATTCACGTTTTGTCCAAACGATAATTTTCAGACTACATTGATGATCAACAGCGCTACGTGAGCAACGTGCTCTGGGAGCAAGCGATGCCACATGAACTTGAACCAACAATAAAATCACAAAAAACTCAAAATATATCACAATGCGCCATGCACTATAATCGTGTGTCAGTAACTAAACAAACAAGACTCTACGTTACCAAAACACAATTCAAATATTTACACAAAAATTATTCCCATTAAAACCATAATCTGTTTGTCAGAAATTAAATAAATAATTTTTAATTCTCATTCCTCCGCTAACCAGCTTGTCAGATAAAAATCCCCTGCCATCGTCCCCTCTGCTATGCTTAGCACATGGTCATCGTCATGTGGATGATGATCCTGGATTCCAATCTTCCTTCATCGGCCTGGGTGTCCACCTTGCTGCTTGAAAAATATAATGTTTATTATCACACGTATCGGTTCCTAACTAATTTGCTTCCTTTGGCTACTGTATTCACCAAAATTGTCCTAGAGCAAATATTACGACGAATACTGCCCTAATCTGTAGTGTAGTAACTACCTATAATTCACTGATTCTATGATTAAACAAACTGAGTTGTAAGCACACAACATAATACATATTCAAACTGTTTCTCAAAGTTACAGTACTTACATGTGCCATCTCGACACTCAAAATAGTAAAGTACAAAGTGTCGCCTGGACACGCAAAATAGTATGACGTCTATGTCCCTCGGACACCAAAAGTAGAATAATATTCAGAACAGTATTTATACAATATAGGCAAATGTCGATGGAGTGGGAGTAGGTTCGAAGCTAGATTCAATAATAATAGGTCCTCTGACATGCAAATACACTCATTGAGGTCGTATCATTCTGGAGGTTACAATTATGTTGGTCCGCTCGAAAATCGATCGTAGGATTTGATAGCAAATTGATTCCCGCGTAATCGCCAGGCCACGCTTCGTGAAGCCGCGTACCCGCGAAAAAGTGCATCATACTTTTAATTGGTTCAACTGAACATTGAAATCGTGGTTCCTGGAGCTTATACCCGCCCCAAGGAGTGGCCAAATCATACCTCCTTCCTTTATATTTCATCTTCCTTCCTCGTCTTTCACTCATAGAAAAAGACGTAGCTCTACCATGACTCAGAGAGACAGAGACGCGGACTAGGCCGTTCAACCCTTCTTCTAAGGGTGCTGCATCCTTCGCATGCCAAGTCATAAATATTTGCAGCCTCTGTTCTATAGAAATATAACATTCCTTTGCTGACCCAAGTGTCGCGTGGCTTAATTAAAGTTTCGAAATATTGTCTGGTCTTCATACTCGACTGCCAGTAGCATTTCCATACAGAATAGAATAAAACTAAGGAATCATTAAGGGTTCAATATTGGCCAATAATGTTCATTTTCCTTTTGGCAAACTGTTCAAGATAGCAGCAGTCCGAAATTCTAAAAACATGTTTTATTTCTCGTATTCTATTTAAGCTTCGAATAATGAACCACCAGAATAATCTTATCTACAGGCACTGAATTCTCTAGCTTCATCGTCATCATCTTGCACAGTTTCCAGCCACTGGGCGGGTCTGTTTGGAACACAAGCCTCTCTAACGTCTTCTGTCTTCCCACCATCTCTCAGCCTCCACCATTGTCCAGTCATCTCCTCTCTTCTTCACGCTTTCTTCCACCCCCTTCAGCCACCTGTCTCTCGGTCTTCCTCTCGGTCTCTTTCCTTCCCACTTCGTCTCGTGTATCCTCCTGGGAATCCTCTTCTCCTCCATTCGTTTTACATGTCCATACCATCTAAGTCTAGATTTCTCTATACCATCCTGTAATGGTTCCTCCTTCATTAATTCTCTGGTCCTCTCATTTCTTATTCTGTCCATCTTTGTAGCTCCAATACTGCTTCTCAAGAACCTCATCTAGCTGGCCTGTATTTTGCTCTTCTCCCTTCCTTTCATAGCCCAGCTCTCCGAGGCATACGTCAGGATAGGGACATAGTACGACCGATGTATGATCTTTTTGCTGTTCTGAGGGACATCTTTGCTCCATAACATGCTTCTCACACTCCTCCGGAATGCTTCTGCCTGTCTCCCCCGCTCATTTATTTCTCTATCGTTTCTTCCGTTATCTTGTATCAGGCTTCCCAGATACTTGAAACTCTCCACTTTCCTCAGCTGTTCCCCACCTGTTGTTATTACCGTTGTTGTTATTTCTTTCTTCCTTGTTGTGATCACCATCTCACTCTTATTTATGCTAAATTCCATCCCATATCCTTGTATTATTCCTTCCCACACGTCCAACTGTTCATGTACCTCCTCCTCCTTGTTTCCCCAAATCATCAAATCATCTGCAAACACCATTGCTTTCATCTTTCCTTCCCCAATTACTTGTGCCACTCGGGTCATTATGTCATCCATCACCACAATGAAAAGTAACGGTGACAGTGCACTTCCTTATTTCAGGCCTTTTCTCTGTTCCAACCAGTCCGATCTCTCTCCTCCCACTTTCACACAGCTCACGCTTCCTCCTTATAGTCCATTTTTCTACTCCTCTATCCTCCAGGGACTTCCATACTTTGTTTCTGCATACACTGTCATATGCTTTCTCAATGTCCAGGAAGGCCATCAGTAGATCTGTTCCATACTCATAGTGCTGTTCTTGTAACTGCCATACAGCAAAAATCAAATCCACTGTGGATCTTCCTGTTCTGAAGCCATGTTGTTCTTCCCTCATCCCTCCTTCTATCATTGTCCTAATTCTCCTTTCCAAAACTTTCTCAAACATCTTTGTACAATGACTCATCAGTGTTATTCCCCGATAGTTTCTGCATTCTGTTCTACTACCTTTGATGAAGAACGGGACAATTATTCCCTTTTTCCAGTCCTCTGGGGTCTTCCTTTCCTTCCATGCTGTCTTCATCACTCGGTACAACCATGGTATCCCCACCTCTCCTGCTGCTCTCACCATCTCCATACTCAACTCATCCACACCCGGTGCCTTCCCTCCTTTCATCTTCCTCACTGCATCTTCCACTTCTTTCCATGTTAAGTCCTTTTCTGTTTGCAGTCCATCTTCCTCTTCGCCGATTTCTTCCTCCTCGCCGTGGTTTCCATTTGGGTTCAGAAGTTCTTCAAAATATTCTTTCCACATTTACATCAGTTCTTCCCTATTTTCTATTTCTTGTCCCCTTTTGTTCACCATTCAAACATAATCCGTAGGATCCTCTTATTTTTTACCATCCCATACAGGACCTTTTTTGTACCTTCACTATCCTCCTTCATCTTTGTCCACTCTTCCATCCACTTTCTTCTCTCTCCTCAGCCACTACTCTCTTTGCCTCTTTCTTTCCTGGTATTCTTCCCTTGTCTCTACCGTCCTAGCTTACATTTCGTAAATAATAGAATCCATGCATTTGACATTTCTAAAAATTAGCTCTCTGACTCGTTGTAGAAAGATGCAATCGCTACGGATGGAGTCATAATAATTAATTGATACTGAAATTTATGTATTCTTTCAAGGTATTCTTAATGGTAGTGGTGAAAATGATGCTTGTTTTAAGGGGTGCAACACTGAGGTCATCTGCCACGATTTTTAGTGTAGGTATCGTAAATTATAGGCCTAGATGATACACATATTGGTTTCAGAGAAGGAACATTTATTACTGATGTTCTACTTAACCGGTGTATCGAAAAGATGATAAACCAGTACCATGAACTAAATATACCGTACTTTAGTGTTGTATACATGAATATTGCAGTTAACACCTCATAATGTGATTTTGGACACCTAGCCTCCAGTGCTGGAAATGTGTTGATGTGGGTTACCTTGAGCAACGATGAAAGCTTTGGTTTAATTGAAGTGATAGAAGCCATTTTTCAGTGTTACCTAGTTCTAATAAAGATAGCTTTTCAGTCGGTCAACACTATTTTTTTCTGTGCGGGGAACACTACATAAGATATTTATCACAAAATAACACGCTTTTATGTACAAAAATGGGACTACTTCATGCTTCGAACGTCAAGCGTTCATCCTCCGATCCTGCTCAGTTAGGCTTAATTAATTACGATGTTTATGAATTACAATTATGCTCAAATACAGTATATATACAGTGTTCAGATTACATAAGTTTGCAAAAACTTGGGTAATGCGTGAATGTTATTGTTCACTACTATGGTTGCTGCGTTACTGTTGATGTATTTTAAATATGTTAACCTGTGTTCAGAAATGATGTCTACACTGTTTTGTTAATTATGTTCTAAATCAAACGTCCCTATTGAAATTGGTGGCATATTGTGTTTGGTTATAATGCACATATTATACACAGCACTTAAATGGAAAACTGTAATTTAAATGTATCTGTTATACGAAACTTGAGTCGTAAACGTCCGTTCCAGTTCACTACTCACTCGGGACTAAAAGCTTTAACGTCCGTCGGCTACCCCTAGCTATAGTGCTGCGCTCTAGTGTGGTTTTGTGTTCTGTGTTATAAGCGCTAGCCAACATGCAAGTCTGTGCCACCTGTTGTTGCTTCTTCAAATTCTTGCTTTGCTATCTAGAGCCAGAAACGCCACCTAACCTGAGATATGTATGCCAATTGAGAAGGACAATCACATCTATTGACGGCCAATCTCTTCTCCGCGTCGCATAAACTAATGAGTCATATCTAGCGCAGCAGGCATATAGGGGGGTTCTTGAACTCGTTAAAAACTGTCTAATTTAGGCATTGGTTTATTGAGAATAAGGTACAATGTACATCCTTCCCACTTAGCATTCTTCGCATGCATTCCCCCCTTTTCGTATTCATTGCCGGGCTTTTTTCGTTAGGTTGGTACCTCTTCACTGTGGGGATTGTTGCCTAATTGTGTGAATAGGGGTGAACTCTCCAAGAATGTGTGTTCATTTAGATTATCTGGTTGTTAAGTTTAGCTAAATGAATTTCTATTGCTACTTTATGTCAAGTTCCCTGCCTTTTGTTTCATAGAGTATGATTTTTAGGTCTGTTTCTATATTTGTCATACATGTGTTCGCAAACTGCTGAATGGTTCCTCTTTTTGATAGCGATTCTATGTTCCTTATAACGTGTATCCATTCTTCTCCCTGCCTGCCCTATGTAATTTGGTTTAAGACAGAGCAAGCACTGAACCAATTTGATTTCTTAATATGTTATGTTAAGCTTATTATGTAAAAGGACTACAATATTTGGATATTGAGTTTTGAGTTTGAAATTGTTGCCCTGTAGGTCATGTACCAAAAGATATTTAGTCCATCACGCGGACACTCTATTTAATTTTGACGGGGGAATTTTGAAACGGAAAAGACCAGTAGGTTATATAAGAATGAGGCCATTTAATTCTTCAGGGGATTACTTGTCTAGCAGGTTTCACGTTGAGGGTTAGATGTGAAGGAAGTGGACGTGGGCTATCCAGAGCTCAGACCAGAATCATCCATTTCTTTGCAGTATCGGGAATCGAACATAGACCTGCACGGTGACAATTCCTCACAGTAATGTTTAGCACTATTTTGCGATTTCTGCACGCAAAGACTTAAGAACTAAGTGGCATTGCTATCTTACATCTTCCTTCATTCCCGGTGAAGCATGTGTAAACGGGTTTGATGCTCGGTTAATGCATGTGGGATTTGTTAAGGTGAATTGTCACATCCAGTGGTCCGGATTCTACGTATTTAGGAGGTTCTGTAGAGGGATTATCGGTTACATAAATTGTCAAGCTTTATTTTTTTCTTATATGCATATAAAAGTTTTCACGATGTTAACAAGTGTAAAACCAAATCTTGCAGTCTCAAGTATTCCTCCTCGCAGATAACGTCTAGCCCTGAAGAAACAAACCCGTGCATCCCATTGACTAGGTATGTATCACGGTGGAAAGTACCGAGGGCCTACAGCCTAATAAGACACTCTTGAATATTTGTTGATGGGAGGATCGTAAATGCCTAAGTATGTGGATGTAGCATTTAACGCTACAGTTTAATAATAAAAAAATAAGGTCTAAAATTTATAACTGATGCTATCTTGACATTTTGAAAAGAATTGAGCATCATTAGATGTCTCTACACTAAGCTCTGAATTACCGGTAATTTTTTGCACGTCCCTTCGGGCTGCTTTAAATCTGCATATCTGTGTCACTGTGTGTCCGTTTCGGGGCGTGGTGGCGCAGAGGTCAAGCTGTTGGCCTCACACTATGGTGGACTGGGTTCGTTTCCTGGTCAATGCATGTGAGATTTTCGAAGTGAAATGCTATGTCCTGTGGTTCGGATTCCACGTAAATAGGAGGTCCTGTGGCTCATAATCATAAGATTCATGGTCACGTAAAGCTACAAACTTCTTTTAATTTATTCCTACCAATGATGCAGATAAAGCCATCAAGATAGGCAGATTTTGAGAGTCAAGAGTAGCCTAATGGCAGTAGGAACATGCAGAGCAAAATACTTTTCTCTCGCATAATATCAATATTATAAGCAGTAACGTATCATGTAACATGATGATACCACTGCATAATTTCAGTTTTAATATAAGTTACTGTTTTCCATATCTTTAAAAAAAATGATTTTTTTCATATTGTTATTGTTCTGGAAAATATAATTAAAATAGTTTTCATGCATAGATAATGTTGTTTATTTAATTATTGCTTTTTATGAATAACTAGGAGAAGTAGCCTACCCGTATTAACAGCCAGACGGTATCAATTGATTTATTGTTGCAATGGTTAGGGGCTTGTCATTCCATCAGCAGTTTATCACAGCGAAGTTAGTTTTCTGGGAATATCACAGACACTGTTAATTTTAGGGCCTTAAAATTGGGACCCGACGGGCCCTGCTATGGCCATTCGTCTGCAATTCATACATAATAATTAAATAAAGTCTTCGGAGACACTTTATAGACTCAAGTATTGTGTCTTATATTGAGAGGCTCAAAATAAGCTTTGGTCGTCGTTCGAGGTTACTTTTTATATTTCGCCTATTTTAGCACGTATTTTGAAAAGTTTTCCCTTATAGCTACAGTGCACGTTTATGAGAAGTACGGCGAAGGGTTATATAAATGATAGCCTCTGATGGATACCGTACCTAATTTTACGATGCTCCAATCAGCCGAACACGAGTTATAGGCGTACAGAAAAATACGCAGTAAGACAGACAGACAAAACCACTTCTTTGTTGCATCCGCCAAAACACAGGTCGAAACGCGTAAAAGAGAAAACAAAATTGAAAAGTGATTAAAGAAACATTCATAGATTTATAGAGGGGTATATATATTAACCCTTCATGCGAAAGCGAAGCCACCTGGTGGCCACGAGGCAAATTAACTCTGTTGATACACAATATCACCCAGATGGCCAAATATGGATATGTTAACCGCACACTATCAAAATATAACAACTTCCTTGTGAAGAAGCCATTTAACGAAAAGTATGAAAAGGACTCGCAGAACTGTGAATAGGCCTACTAAATTTACCTAACATGTCCTTCTTAACGTGAAAATAAAATTGAAAACCTCCTGGAAAAAAGGCAATTCATGTCGCATAAAAATTGACCCTCATCGTTGCGCAAAGTCCCCATCCCCATGAAGATCCTTTTAATAAATTTAAGTTGCTTGTAGGGCATGAAAATTTAGGTTTTTTAGTTTTCAATCCCCACAATTCCTAAAAGTAAAATACTATTTCAATTCCAGAATTGTTGAAAATGATGTTGCAATTTGGAGATATAATATATCTTCCGTACGACATATCGCACGTGTAAATAACGTGAAAAAAATGCTAGGGTACCCCTTGACCCCCTTAAGCGCATTGTACGTATTGATGAATTGTTTTTTCCGTGATAACCTAATAGCCATTTTGCAAACTTTCAGAGAAATGAATGGAGTAGCGTTTTACAGAAATAGATGGAAAGTTGAATGTCACCTCACGAGATTCTGTTGCCATGGAAACGGTCTTGCATTCTTCCGTTAGTTTATTACATGAAATTAATTTTCTGGGAATATCTTAGAAACTATTGGCTTTAGGGCCTTAAACCATAATTTTCGGGGACCCATTAGGGCCCCCGAAATTTTTTCGCATATTGAGGGGTTGAAAATAAGCTTTGTCTCGTCCTTCTATGCCCATTTCAGCATGTATTTTAAGGGGGTGGACCCTCTTTTATGAGAGGTACGGAGAAGAGTTATATCAATGATTGGTGTCGTGCCTCTGATGGATATCTGCACCAAATTTTACGTTGATCCACCCAGCTGTTCTTGAGTTATAAGGGAACAAACTTGTCCACAGACAGACAAACAGACATTCAGACAGACAAAAAAAGTTATTTTCACGCGCACACGTCATAAAACAGTCTGAAACGCATTAATAACGAAAATTTCCGTAGCAATTGGAAAAAGAAACGTCAAACTTTCATTTGTATATATATAGGGATGATCGAAATATCATTTCAATAATGTGCGCAACTACCATACTGTATGAATGAACCTCCCCACCCACCCAGAAAGAAATCCTGCGTACGCCACTGGGTACCATCCATTCTTATTTGTCAGTGTTGTTGACTTACTTAGAGGCTTTATAGCTAGATGGTCATGTGTGTACCTGTGTCATGTGTGTATTGAAATATTACAAGTCATTTTTCAGTGTTGCCTAAGTAATCTATACTAATATAATGAAGCTGAAGAGTTTGTGTGTTTGTTTGTGTGTTTAAACGCGCTCATCTCTGGAACTACCAGTCGGATTCGAAAAATTCTTGTTTTTATATGATAGCCAGATTCAAGAGGAATAGTTTAGGCTATGTTAAATTTCGGACAGAACACTCTATTCCCTGCATTTAGTCCCTTTGGCACAAATCTACACCGTTTTACCGATCTGAACCAAAATGTGTATACTTATTCTTTGGAACCCTACGAGGAACACTGTCTGCATGACATTTCGGACATATCATTCCATTCCCTGAATTTAGGCCCTTTGGCACAAATCTACACCGTTTCACCGATCTGGACAAAAATTTGTATACTTACCCTTTGGAACCCTGCGAGTAACACTGTCTGCATGAAATTTCGGACAGACCACTCCATTCCCTGCATTTAGGCCCTTTGGCACAAATCTACACCATTTCACCGATCTGAACCAAATTTCACATAATTACATGCCGGGGTGCCGGAATTTTGCCCCGAAGGGGATCTTTAATGTGCCAGTAATCTACTGACACGGCTCCCTCGCATTTGCACACCCTCAAATGCCAGCTGACTGCACCAGGATACGAAAAATGTGCAAAAATGTGAGGGAGCCGTGTCAGTAGATTTACTGGCATGTTAAAGGTCCCGTTCGGGGCAAATTTCTAGCACCCTGGCGTCTCTAAAGCCTTAGTAGTTAAAACGGACGTAAAGCCAATAACATAATCATGTATTGGAACACTTGTGACTCAAATGGGGGGGGGGGGGGTCATTGGATGATAAGTGTGGTTCGTCATGAGATCCTGCTCACGCAGGATTAATTAGGCCCCCCCCCCAGGGTCTGACATCTAGTGGGACATGAGTTGGCGACTACGGGACCCCAGCTGAGTCCGGCGTTGCTTCCACTTACTTGTGTCGGGCTCCCCTCCGTCTTCTTTCCTGTCGACCTCTCTTGGTCAACTCTTGTTCTCTTCCAACCCCGGCGGTATTAGGGTATCCGAGGCCTAGGGGGTCTCTTCCTTTCCCACCTTAATTGGCCCTTGTCTCATCTTTCCTGATACCCTCCTTCTGTGAGGGGTCAGCCTTCTTTTTCTTTTCATGTTATCTCCTGCCTTCTGCAGAAGGCCCTCAAGGAGGCAGGGTGTGTGTAGCCCCACCACTTCTGGTTAACCCTGGCTATTGCTACACCCTCAAGGGCTAACGGCTGGTGAGTTCGGGAGTTGGCTATCCCGAGGGATTCCTGAGCTGGGTCCGTGTTTTCCCCCTTTTCCCAGCGACTTTGGGGTGGGCCCTCTCTTTCCCTTTCCTATCTGCCTTTCATGGCTCTCCTTCCATCCAAGTCTTTCAATCCTCATTCTTCGAGGGTTTAGGGCATTTCTTTTCTTCCTGTCCTTTATTTGCCTTATCCTTTATTTGTTTACCATTTCTCCTTCTAGTCTGTAAGTCTGTAGTTAGTATTAGTTATAGTTTTCATTCTCATCTCATCTTTCACTATCACCCAAACCATTAGGGGCCGATAACCTAGATGTTAGGGCCCTTAAAACAACAATTATCATCATTATTAATTTAGGTTCAGTGTATATGTAGGCCTACTGTACACAAGCTCATTACGTAAATAGTAAATGTTACTAACAAAACAGTCTAGATCGCAAACACTTCAAAATCTCGCTACGGTAGAAGTTAAGGGTTTAAAAGGGTTTTCATATTTATGCACATAAAAAGTAATGACAACAAGAACGCAGTACTTAACAGAAGTATAATCGACTTACGCAATAAAAAAGTATTGTTTAAAAAATCTGACTCATTACAAAGTTTAATTAAACATTTCTGTAGTAGTAGCCTACATGAGTCTTATACAGGGTGATACATAATTCCTATTACAAACTTCTGGGTGTTGTAGAGGGGACTAAGTAGATCACATTTTGATTAGGAACCATTGTCCGGACATGTATCGTTTCGATACCAAATCAGTTTGACTCGATTGCACATCTCCCGCTTCACTACAGACACATATGCACTACAAGAGTTGTTCCACGTGGCGACCCTGCTGTTCATTACGCAACGTGTACATGCGCAGCATGTTGTCATACACACCTCCCACGAGACCTGGTGTGTGTTCAATTATGTGCTCTGCCGCCCAAAACGCGTGCAACAAGATCTTCTTCACTTGACAGAAGTTGGTCTCATAAACAAAGTTCTTCATGTGGCCCGACAGGAAAAATTCGAGGGAGTTAAATCTGGTGATCGAGGTGGCCACGAAATGGGACTACCTGGACCTGTCAAAGTGGACCCACTGTCATTACCGTTTGTAAACGAACTGACAACACGATATCATTAGACTGCGATCCCGTCCTGTACACTACTGCGCCCTGACTGCATCACAACTGCTGTCAAAGCGGACTCACTGTCACTACGGTTTGTAAACAGAAGACATACGTACTGTATGGCATCAGGGGACTGCAGAGGTTGCCCTCAGCCAATGTTATTTGCGTTCCGTGAAGCGGGCGATGTAAAATGAAAGTGATGTTCAAACCCATTTGGTATCGAAACGATAAACGTCCGGACAAGGGTTCCTATTCAAATTTTGATCTACTTAGTCCTCTCTACAACCCCCAAATGTTTGTAATAGGAATTATGAATCACTCTGTATACATAACCACTGAACCTATATTACGCCTAAGTGAGCAGTATCTACTGATGTTCGCTTCACGAACTAAACTAGTCATCCAATTTAAAAAAGAAGTGTATTATTGAGTAGAAAAAATGCATATAATTTCTCTCGGGCACTGGGAATATACACACATCAAAAAAAGTTTTGCATCACCTCGGTTCCCAGATCTCCGGCATATAGACGTTGACTGTGTATATTGTATCCAAGATACAGTCCCTTTGACTGTTCATAGATGTCACTAAAACTGCTCAAAGATGTAAACAACCATGCATGAGCAGGGCCTATTAGACGGAGGGGGTACGACAGCCGATCAGTTCCAGTCATTCCACCAGGACGAAGGTACGCTGCTCATGTTGTCTGTAGTTCTACCATGCCTAGAAGGTCAATACCGCAGTTCGATCGCGTCCGCATTGTTACTTTGTGTCAAGAAGGGCTCTCAACAAGGGAAGTTTCCAGGCGTCTCAGAGTGAACCAAAGCGATGTTGTTCGGACATGGAGGAGGTACAGAGATACAGGAACTGTCGATGACAGGCCTCGCTCAGGCCGCCCAAGGGCTACTACTGTAGTGGATGACCGCTACTTACGGATTGCCGCTCGGAGGAACCCTGACAGCAATGCCACCATGTTGAATAATGCGTTTCGTTCAGCCACAGGACGTCGTGTTTCAACTCAAACTGTGCGCAATAGGCTGCATGATGCGCAACTTCACTCCCGACGTCCATGGCGAGGTCCAGCTTTGCAACCCCGACACCATGCAGCGCGGTACAGATGGGCCCAACAACATGCTGAATGGACCCCACGGAATTGGCATCACGTTCTCTTCACCGATGAGTGTCGCATATGCCTTCAACCAGACAATCGTCGGAGACGTGTTTGGAGGCACCCTGGTCAGGCTGAACGTCTTAGACACACTGTCCAGCGAGTGCAGCAAGGTGGTGGTTCCCTGATGTTTTGGGGTGGCATTATGTGGGGCCGACGTACGCCACTGGTGGTCATGGAAGGCTCCGAAACGGCTTTACGATACCTGAATGACATCCTCCGACCCATAGTGCAACCATATCGGCAGAATATTGGAGAGGCATTTGTCTTCATGGACGACAATTCTCGACCTCATCGTGCACATCTTGTGAATGCGTTCCTTCAAGATAACGACATCGCTCGACTACAGTGGCCAGCATGTTCTCCAGACATGAACCCTATCGAACATGCCTGGGATATGTTGAAAAGGGCTGTTTATGGACATCTTGACCCACCAACCACTCTGAGAGATTTACGCCGAATTGTCGTTGAGGAGTGGGACAATTTGGACCAACAGTGTCTTGATGAACTTGTGGATAGTATGCCACGGCGAATACAGGCATGCATCAATGCAAGAGGACGTGCTACTGGGTATTAGAGGTAGTGGTGTGTACTGCAATCTGGACCACAAATGCTGAAAGTCTAGCTGTATGATGGTACAACATGCAATGTGTGGGTCTCATGAGCAATAAAACGAGCTGAAATGTTGTTTGTGTTGATCTCTATTCCCTTTGTATTTAACGGTTCCGGAACTCTTGGAACCGAGGTGATGCAAAACTTTTTTTGATGTGTGTAGTTGTTCCTCCCCGCACACTCGTGCTAACTGGCTGAAATGCTCCTACTAATAGATTTATTATAAGCTGAGACTAGGATTAACGGCCGTGGCGTTAAGTAAGGAACCATTTGCCTGCAGTGGAAGTGGGAAACTACGGAAAACCACTTTTTGGACAGCTGAGTTGGGAATCGAACTCATCTCTTCTCAGATCTGGCTCACGTGAACTTGAACATGAACATAATTCCAACCGTCACATTAGAATTACATTTCGTAATGTAATGATGATGATAATTTTTTAAGGGGTCTAACATCTAGGTTATCGGCCCCTAATGGTTTGGGTCATAGTGAAATATGAGATGAGAATGTAGTGATAACTGTAACTAATACTGACTACAGTCTTACAAACTAGAAGAAGAAATGGTAAACAAGTCAAGACTAAGGCGAACAATGGACAGGGGGAGAGGAAATGCCCTCAACCCTCGAAGAATGAGGTTTGAGGGACATAGAAGGAAGGAGAGTCAGGAAATGCAGCTGGGGAAAGAGGAGAGGGCCCGCCCCAGAGGCAATGGAAATAGGGGGGGAAACCGGACCCAGCTCAGGAATCCCTCTGGGTTGCCAACTCCCGAACTCACCAGCCGTGAGCCCTTGAGGGTGTAGCACTATCCAGGGTGCACCAAAAGTGGTAGGGCTACATACACCCTGCCTCCTTAAGGGCCTTGAGCAGAAGGCAGGAGATATAGGAAGAGAACAGAAGAGGTCTGATCCCTCGAGGAATGAGGGATCAGGAAAGATGAGACAAGGGCCAATTAAGGCGGGAAAGTAAACGACTCCCTAGGCCTCGGATACCCTAATATCGTCGGGGTCGGAAAAGAACAAGAGTTGACCAAGGGTGGTCGATAGGAAAGATGACAGAGAGGAGCCCGGCACAAGTAAGTGGAAGCAATGCCGAACTCAGCTGGGGTCCCGTGGTCGCCAACCCACGTCCCATTAGCCGTAGGCCCATGGGAAACCTGTTGATCTGGAGTCTCAATACGTATCCCAAGACCACCGAAGTGAATCATATTTGATATCAAGCAGCAATGGCCTTGTGTGAGATTTACGCTGTATACGGTAAGTTGGAAGGTGAAGAGTGCGCTAAGAACTAGACCGCCTGGTGTGACAGGGGAGGAGTGTACTTCGCGAGGTCAAGTGCTCCTTCAGTCGGTCTTGTTGATGTGCGTGCAAACCTCGAGCTCCCTGGCTGGGCATGACTACCAAGGTAAGCCTCTGCATGTGCATGTTCGAGTCTTTACCGGAATCCAGGCTGTCAGACGGAAACTAACGACTACAGGATACAGAATGCCACTGTCGACTTTCAACTAGGCCTATATTATTACCCTTCAGCCCAAGGTTGGGGGGTCGTTGGAAGAATAGGTGTCAACTGAAGTCTTCTTATCTTATTATATAATACGCTAAGGTGTATGTTTCACAAAACTGAAGCTCCTAAACCAGTGGGAGTTAGAAGGTGGGGTTTGTACCAAACTCTTCCAAATCGTCTTAATAGTACAGGAAAATTCTTGCATTTCTTGAAAAGTCAACGGAAATACATTTATTTGTTTATAAAGCTGTACGAAATGTTAAAATTATATTTTTATTTCTTGGGTCCTAATTAAGCTATCGAAGTCAAATATTTTATAGAGAACCAACGCAATAATCTTCATCTATTGTTACATAACTCAGTGGATTACATATAAAACAGTCCAACATGGTCGCGATGCAACATTTTTCACCGGTTCTCAGTATCTACGAATCTACAGTATTACAGCAATTAAACGGAAATTTTGTATGTTGATACAGGCCATTAAAGTAAGTTCACCGAAGTGACTATCAATAACCTGATCAGCACAAAACAAACATGGTGTCCACGTGAACTTTAAATGGATTTTCTCTCAATTTACTGACGTCTAATTTGTTTCAATTTTATGAGAACTTCAAAATAGCAACTGTGCAACATTTTAAATCACGTTTTATTTTTCCTTGTGTCCTAATGAAGTGATCGAAATGAACGTTTGTATAATGAACTACCATTATTGCGTTGGTTCAAGATAACCGTCATTGCTGGCACATAATTCTATGGTCTACATATAAAACAATTGAATATGGAGGCCATGAGAAATATTTCACCAGTTCTCTATATTTCAGAAACTATTATTGCAATCAAACTGAGTTTTACGGTTATAGAGGACTGTTTTGTTAGTGCATATATATGTGACTTTCAAGAATCTGATAAAAAAATTACGAGCCTTACAGTAGTCGCATAAGATGTGTAACATCTGGCATAGAAGAAACCTCACGTGAAATTGTTGATACACCGGTATTTTATACTATACTGCTCAAAAAAATTAAAGCACCACTTTTTTCAAAGGCCACCAAATTTTGAAAAGTTGACCTACAAGCTCGAAATCTCAGTATGACGTTTGTCCTGACGCCTACCAAGCATATGCTTCAGCACAACTCCCCAACTTGAGTAGTTTCGGGGTAGCACCCCGAAAACCAGCCGATTTTCGAAAACCGCAAATTGAAGTTTGCGAAAAACGCTGCAGGACTTGTCGCAGGTTGCCAAAGCAGTCGAAAATGAATGAGTCTTGCTCTTAAAGGTTCCACAAACACGTAGAAATCGTTACATTTGACGTTTCGGCATTTTCAACCCCCTTCATCATCCCCTAAACATGGACTACCATTGGGGGCGTCTGAGAAGGTACCGGGTGTGTTTAACCATCTGAAAACCTGCACACCGTCCTCAGTTGCTGATTTCAGTAAATTCTTAAGGCCTCCGCAATGTCCACACCCCCTAACACCCTCAACTGGCATGGGACCAAATCACCCCCTCTCGATTCACCCCTAAGGAAGGTTTTAATCGAGATGTTTATCAGTGCTGTGAATGCGGGGGTCTTCCCCTACCGTTTCAAAAAAGGAGCTGTGCCTTTGTCACCACCCCTTCCCCTGCAACCCCCGTTTGTATGATTTTTCGAATCAGGCCCTTTTTAAGGGCTGGAACGAGGTCTTAATCGCTGAAAGGGCTGTAAAGGTCCTTAGAAGTAGTGGTGACACGAAATCAACCCCTTCCGATCGATGATTGACATTCCGTCCCCGAAATTCGAAATTTTTGCACCCCCAACCCTCCCTGTCTGGACGCGTAACGCGTCATGGCAGAGTTTTCAGAGTTGGATGGAAATGAAGCTTATGGCCTGCAATGGAGCCCAAAACAGCAGGTTGGATGGAAATTCATCGGTAGGGTGGGAAACGGGACCAAAATGTTTTCAAAAAAGTTAACAGCCTCTAGTAAGTACACCAATGCATAGGCAACCCACATCACGTCATTTTTCTCTCATTGCCAAACTTTGTAACCTATTGCCGATCATAGGCAACCCACACGCACGGACGTGATGTGGGTTGCCTATGCATGGGCGTACTTACTGTAGGCTGTATACTTTTTTGAAAAATTTTGGTCCCGTTTCCCAACCTACCGATGAATTTCTATCCAACCTGCTGTTTTGGGCTCCATTGCAGGCCATAAGCTTCATTTCCATCCAACTCTGAAAACTCTGCCATGACGCGTTACGCGTCCAGACAGGGAGGGTTGGGGGTGCAAAAATTTCGAATTTGGGGGACGGAATGTCAATCATCGATCGGAAGGGGTTGATTTCGTGTCACCACTACTTCTAAGGACCTTTACAGCCCTTTCAGCGATTAAGACCTCGTTTCAGCCCTTAAAAAGTGCCTGATTCGAAAAATCATACAAACGGGGGTTGCAGGGGAAGGGGTGGTGACAAAGGCACAGCTCCTTTTTTGAAACGGTAGGGGAAGACCCCTGCATTCACAGCACTGATAAACATCTCGATTAAAACCTTCCTTAGGGGTGAATCGAGAGGGGGTGATTTGGTCCCATGCCAGTTGAGGGTGTTAGGGGGTGTGGACATTGCCGGAGGCCTTAAGAACTTACTGAAATCAGCAACTGAGGACGGTGTGCAGGTTTTCAGATGGTTAAACACACCCGGTACCTTCTCAGACGCCCCCAATGGTAGTCCATGTTTAGGGGATGATGAAGGGGGTTGAAAATGCCGAAACGTCAAATGTAACGATTTCTACGTGCTTGTGGAACCTTTAAGAGCAAGACTCATTCATTTTCGACTGCTTTGGCAACCTGCCACAAGTCCTGCAGCGTTTTTCGCAAACTTCAATTTGCGGTTTTCGAAAATGGGCTGGTTTTCGGGGTGCTACCCCGAAACTACTCAAGTTGGGGAGTTGTGCTGAAGCATATGCTTGGTAGGCGTCAGGACAAACGTAATACTGAGATTTCGAGCTTGTAGGTCAACTTTTCAAAATTTGGTGGCATTTGAAAAAAGTGGTGCTTTAATTTTTTTGAGCAGTATATTATTGGCACAAATATTAATCTATTGTAAAAGGGAGTGTTTTACAGATATTTTAGTTTATAATACGGAACTCATTTTATTAGATGATTTGTAGCTTCCACCAGCCCTAGCCTAAATAAAGAATACGATATGGATCAACTAGATTAATAGACGCGACACCGCTCATAACCTTAAATTCCTTATAAACACGCCCTCTTGATTCACAGGCCAACACGTAATTTCATATGGATTCTGTTAAAATGAGTCATATTGAAATGATAAATTTTGTTTAAAATGATAATCTGGTAGCAAAAATAACTACCCCGTCCAGTATTCGAACCCGAGATCTCTATATTCACAGTCATAGGCACTAACCCCACGGCTATTTCGACTACGCGAATATTGTGCACAAGATGGTGACTTATTTCCACGTTCCAATAATACTGCATTACGGAATTAAGTTTCATTTATATTTTGCTTGTTTCGATAATGTTCCTGCGTGAAATTGAGTTTAAAATGCCTTATGAATAGGCCCTCTTGTGAGTAAAGAGAATGTGTTCAGCAATAGTTCATGAAGGCTTGCTCAATTCTCGTATAACCACAACGATTATATTATATTGATGACTGCATTACCGTTATGTGGGTTGATATTTGAATAGCCATTGTGCAGAAACATAATAGCGGCAATGCCGACTACTTACAATGTTTGATATTAAGGCATTTAACCATTTAAATACCGATACGAAGACTTCGAACATGTACCATGTGCTTTGTTTCAATCACTTGACACCAGAGTTCGCATGAGCATTTACCGTTCAGTATGTCATATACATTCCACATGGCCGAGAGTACGTCATGGTATCAATTTCCGACACCGCGCGCTCATTCATTCTCTTACCGCTGCCAGCTGGATCGATCGATCGAGTTGGCAGTGCGTCTTACACTTCCGTTCGATCCACCACTGCCAGCTGGCACACTTCCGTTCGAGCACACTTCCGTTCAGTGTGCCAGCTGGTGCCACCTCGATCGTTCCGATCCACTTCCGTCCCATTTTTCAAAATCACTCCCACAAAAATATCCAGGAACCGAGAGGAAAGATGTTACACATCAAAAACCAAGATGGCGGCCACGCGAATTTCGAATATTTAACATAACTATTGTGGTGATCTAAGCCTCCGTGGCTTAGGCGGTAGCACGCCGGCCTCTCATCACTGGGTCCGTGGTTCAAATCCCGGTCACTGCATATGAGATGTGTGCTGGACAAAGCGGAGGCAGACAGATTTTTCTCTGGGTACCGCGGTTTTCCCTGTCACAAATGTCATTCCAGCAACACTCTCCACTATCATTTCATTTCATCTGTCATTCATTTAATCATTGCCCCAGGGTAGTGTGATAGGCTTTGGCAGCCGGCACAATTCATATCCTCGCCGCTAGATGGGGTTTCATTCATTCTATTCCCTGACCCGGTCGCTCGACTTGAAGCAGGCTGTGGATTTCATTTTCATATCGTTGTGATAACATACATATGGTTGCCGATTCGCGCTAATCGTTACAACCAAAATTCCGAGAATCTTCTAATGATCCTTAATCTGCCCACACAACGTGTATTGCGCCATCACATACTGAAGGAAAAATTAATAAAATTTGTAAGAGTTTTCCAAATGTCCAAATTATAGATGTAAGTAAATTAGACAGGAAGTTCCACACTCGGCATGGTCTACACTAAAAGAGGTTAGGAAAAGGGTATCTTAGTGATGAAATCTGCAAAATTGTAAATTCAAATGGTAAGAATAGTTCAACAGTAATATCTTTAGAGTGGAAGCAGGGAAACTGGTAAAAGAAGCCAAACGTGAGGTTTGGCATTCAGATGAGTATCTTTTGATGTCAAATTTAACTGAGTGCGACAATTGTATTTCGGATTTGTCTAGCAACAATAATAATAACAATTATGATAATAATAATGTAAATAAATCACCAACACAAGCTTGCAAAAGTAACAAATTTAAAATTTACCACCAGAATGTTCAGTCACTCTATAATAAAATTGATTACATAAATCGAATGCTTAAAAATGAACTTAAAGACATCTCAGCACTATTATAACGTGTTTTTCGAGGGTATTTTATGCCACTGACATAAGTCAGTAGGAAGCCATTCAATGTTTATTTACGCGGCAAATTGTTCAGCCAAGATAAGTTTCGTGTAACTTATTATTATTATTAAGGTATTTTTGGAGCGTTTTTTTTATAAGATTATAAGTATACAGATAGGTTTTCGATGTTATGGAAAACACTGTCAAGCGAATTGTTACGAACAACATTATCGCGGAAAATTATATGATTACGGAATTTTAACGGATTTTTGTCAGTTAGAGTATATTGTAAGAGAGATGAGTCATTGGGAATTCAGCTACAGGTATATTCTTGTCGAGAAGCGTGACGAAAGCCGTGGGGCACTTCCAGTTGGCTGCATCAAGAAAAGGCGAAATGGCCTGGACCGGAAATCGACATCGTCGCGCCGAGTATATTGACCCTTATGTCGGGAGTATCGCGTGGTGTCTCAGCCAATCATAGGAGACCGGGCGACTTGGAGACGGCTCCGGAGAGGGGATGCGAGGAGTGCATATATTGTTTGCGCGCCGAGAAGGGAGGACGATTATCATTGTAAAACTTGACCGATGTGGTTCCTCGTTTGGTTGGTTCCGGTGTGATCGGACCATAACTTTACTTTTCTACAACTATCTCCACAACTGACGAAGAAGATGGCGACGTCGAGAAGGCTGAGGGAAGCTCTCTTCAGCATCAAGTACGAGGGAAATGCCACGGCAATTTCCAATGGTAAGCGCGAATGACTCAGAACTACATAATCTCTCGCTTCATTGTTTCATATTCAGTATTTCAGTAACTTCATAGCTTGGGAATAATAGTAAAATCAGTAATTCATCCGACTCCGTTTTCACGTAATTCTCTTGTGGTAATATTCAAATCGTTACGCTCCAATTTAAATTTATTATTATTATTATTATTATTATTATTATTATTAAAATTGCCACTTTTGTTTTTATATAATAAATTCATTTCTTATACTATGCAATCTTTGCTTTCAGTAGGTAGCATTAGATATAGACCAAATTCCTTCTCCTGATACAATTGTTAATTGGGTTAATGATCAAATCATAACACGATCTGAGTGTGAAGATTCTTAAAGGTGTTCTGCCTGAGCTAGGTGTTGTTAAATATAAATTTAGATTTCAACATAGCGTTGAGGTCTTGGCGCCCATGCATAAAACGTGACTTAGTCAGAGTAAACATTACATTTATCACCTCAGACGAGGGACGTGTTGTGGTTTTTCCACACTCTCCCCAGGAAAACAGTTACACTTGTCACCCAATAGTGGGGACACTAGTAAAACCGTTACACTTGCCGCCAAACTGTGGAGCTTCTTATATAAGTATTTTAATGTGCAAGGCAGCGCTAGTAAAAACGTTACACTATGTATTACAGAACATTGGCTAAAAGAGGAACAACTCGAATTAATTCAATTACCAGGGTTTATACTAGCTAGTAAATACTCTAGATCTAATATTAGCCATGGTGGTACTTGTATCTTCTTAAGAAATAATTTAGATCATGAACAGTTAACAGCTTATGATTATCTAATTATGGAACAAGATTTTGAATTCTCTGCCGTAAAAATACAGCAGGTTAAGTTAATAATTTTATGCATGTACCGTTCTCCGTCAGGAAAGTTTCATTTATTTATAGATAAATTAGAATTGTTACTCAATAACATGAGCAAAGTAAATTTCGATATAATAATTTGTGGGGATGTAAATGTGGATTTCTTAAAATATGATAGAAATTGTGAATTATTAACACAGTTACTAATTTCCTATGGACTGAAACCTACAGTAAATACCCTAACAAGAATAACAAAATTTAGTAAAACCACTCCTGATCAAATTTTAAAAAATACAGATAAATATCACCATTCAATAGAAGTCTATTGTCCGGGTTTTAGTGACCACCATGGACAAATACTGAGTTTTGAAGTACCCGAAACAATCAATAATAATGATAAAGGAATAAAATCAAAGTTCAGGTCATTCACTGAAACAAATGTTACATATTTCAATGTCTTATTAAATAAGGAAACATGGTCAGAAATGTATAAACTAGAAAATGTAAATGATAAATTTAATGCATTTAACAGTACCCTAAAACACTATTTTGAAACAGTATTCCCCTTTTAACAAAGAACTATTCAAAATAACAAAACTAGCAATTGGATAACAACAGGGATTATAAATTCATGTCAAAGAATGAAATTTCTACACAAATTATATAAACAATACCACACAACTCCTGAATTCAATTTATACTACAAAACATACACTAGCATATTAAATAAGGTAATAAGACCAGCAAAGAAAATGCATAATGGTAATTTTATTTCCCAATATTCTAATAAAAACAGGGCTATGTGGTCCATGATAAAGAAACTGGAAAATCTGCTAAAATATAAAGGGACATTACACTGACCGGGAATAATAAAGTGATTAATAATCCAGAGGAAATAGCAAACACTTTTAATGACCATTTTCTGGAAATTCCACAAAAATTATTAAATAAATCACAGGTAAATACACTAAATTCTAATAATAAAATAAATATATGCAGTGATTCTTTATTTATAAATCATGTCACAAGTGAAGAGGTAAGAATAGTTATAAAAGAGCTAAAAATAAATTCTGTGCTGGCATTGATGGCATCCCTGATGCAATTTTAAAGAAATGTGCAGAAAATGTAATAAATCCACTTACGCACTTAATCATCACCATCAGCTTCTAAAGGTTAAAAGCCTTGTCGTTGCAGCCATTTCTTACGGTCTTCAGCAGTTCTCTTCATATTGACATACGATTCACATTCCATTTCCTTGACAATGTTCTTGAGAGACGATTGTCTTTGTCGTCTCCTTGGATTCTTCCCCAAAATTTTTCCTTCAAAAATGACCTGGAGGAGAGTGTCATGTCTGAGTATGTGTCCCATGAATTTTGATTTTGATTTCAATTCTCTCAGGAACTTACCCGGATATTTTGAAGTTATCGAAAGTAATTCCAGTGCACAAAATCGGTTCAAAATATGAATTAGATAACTATCGTCCTATTACCTTACCAACTGGTATTGCGAAAATTGTGGGAAAAATCATGTATAAGCGACTGATAAGTTTTAAAGAAAAAATAAAAGACTATCAAACTCACAACATGGATTCAGAACGGAAAAATCTACACAGAATGTATGAATGTAGTTATAGTATACTGAAATTAATTGACAATAAGGAACATGTAACTGGGCTATTCCTGGATTTATCGAAAGCATTTGATGTTGTTGACCATAAAATCCTCATTACAAAACTAAATCAATATGGTATTAGAGGTTTAGCTAATAAATGGATAGAGTCTTACTTAACAAGGCGTAAACAAATAGTAAGCTTGAGGCACAAGGATGATGGAACCAAATTACTTAATGGAACATTGTCCAATGAGGAAATTATTACATTTGGAGTACCCCAGGGATCGGTTTTGGGCCCACTACTCTTTCTTCTATATATCAATGATATAACACAGAACGTTCATTCACATAAGGAAATATTATTTGCGGACGATACAAAACTCGTAGTAAAAGGTGAAACTAAACAGGTCTTACAGCAGTCTGCTGACTCCGTTACAGAAGAGTTAACCAAATGGTCACAAGATAATCGCCTCATAATAAACTATAAAAAACAGTATCTCTAAATTTCCACACTATACAGAATAGGAATCCTGCGAAGCCCAATATAACATTAAATGGTTATCAAATAGAAAATAAATCAGAAACAAAGTTTTTAGGACTATGGATACAGCATGACTTGAAATGGAATAAACATATACAATATCTGAATACTAAACTGAGCTCGATGTGCTTTGCGTTACGTATTTTGAAAACCTGCACTAGCATGCACACATTAAGAAATACTTATTTTGCTTATTTCCATTCATACTTAAGATATGGGGTCATATTATGGGGTATGTCACCAGATGTACTAAGCACGTTTAGGATACAAAAGAGGGCGATTAGAATTATGGCAAATGTAAACACTAGAGAATCATGTAGACCTCTGTTTCAAGATTTAAACATTCTCCCACTGCCCTTGTAACGTGTTTTTCGAGGGGTTTTATGCAACTGGCATAAGTCAGTAGGAAGCCATTCTATATTTATTTACGCGGCAAATTGTTCAGCCAAGAGAATTTTTCATGGTAATTTATTATTATTATTAATTTATTATAATTATTATTAAGGTATTTTCGGAGCATTTTATAAAAATTATTAGCATTCAGATAGGTTTTCTATGTCTTAGAAAACCCTATCCAGCAAATTATTACGAACGACGATATCATAGAAAATTATCTGATTACGGAATTTTACGGAGTTTTCGTCAGTTAGGGTATATCGAGAGACGTGACTCACTGGGATTTCAAGTACACGCTTAATCTTGTCGAGAAGCATGACGCAATCTTGGGTCGTAAGGTCTAGAAAAGACGAATTGTTGGAACGGAACCCTCCCGCCGAGTGTAATGACCCGGAGGAGGAGAAGATCGCGTGGTGGGTCAACCAATCAGGGAGGACGACGTAAGCTAGATGTCGGTACCATGGTGGGGGAGCCAACGTGTGCATATATATCGTTCGACGCGCCGTGAAACGAGAACAATCTGTATAGTTCTTGCCGAGTGTGGATATACGCGGGAGTCGCTCCGATGTTCCGTGGGACGAGGACTATCTGTGAAATACTTGAGGTGTACGGTCGCAAGTGCGTGTCGCTCCGATGTTCAGTGGAGTTAGCGACGAACTTTTGTAAAACTTGGTTGTACGAGTGTTTGGGTCCGAGGTATGGACCATAGAATTATCTAAGCTACCAGAATATCATCAAATTCCGACGGAGATGACGACGTCCAGGAGACTGTGGGAAGCTCACAACATCATCAAGAACGAGGGAAATGCTTTGGCAATTTCCAGTGGTAAGCGCCAATGACGCAGAAATACGCAATCTCTCATTTTCTTTGTTTTACATTTCATATTTCAGTAACTTCATAGCTTGGAAATAAGAGTAAAATCAATTTATCAGACTCCGTTTTCACGTAATTTTCTATCGGTAATATTCAAATCACAACGCTCCAATTTAAATTTTATAGTTATTATTATTATTAATTTTGCTATACTTGTTTTATATAATAAATTCATTTCTTTTACAATGCAATCTTTGCTTTCAGTAGGTAGCATTAGATATAGACCAATTCCTTCTCCTGATACAATTGTTTGTTGGGTTAATGATCAAATCATACCACGATCTGAGTGAATAGAGTCTTGAATGTGTTCTGCCAGAGCTAGACGTTGTTAAATACAAATTTAGATTTCAACATTGCGTTGAGGTCTTGGCGCCCATTAAAACAACATAGCTTAGGCAAAGGTAAACAGTTACATTTCTCACCCAACAGTTAGGAGCTAGCAAAACGTTTCACTTGTCGCCGACAACTTGGGGCTGAAAACCTAATAACATTTGTGGAAGGAGAAGGGTATATATTTCTGTGCCTGTATTTTGGGGGTTATTTGTCTGTATCAGTGTATATCATTATGGGGGATGAGAAAGAAAGACAGATGAGGTTACGTAGTGGTCATCAACGGGAGAGTGATGATACGAGCAGTATGTCGAGTGATGGTAGTACCGGGGTAGCGGAGGTAAATCCCGATACTGAAACAGGGAGTGTAGGCGGCCAACCAGAATTAAAAACTTTACTTCTCGAGTTTATGTATCAGAACAAAGTTAGTAGTGATGCCTTAAATGCAAAGTTAGAACAGAATAACGCTAAATTAGAACAAAACAGTAGGGAAAATAAAGAAAGTACAGAAGCTTTAAATGCAAAGTTAGAACAGAATAACGCTAAACTAGAACAAAACAGTAGGGAAAATAAAGAAAGTACAGAAGCTTTAAATGCAAAGTTAGAACAGAATAACGCTAAACTAGAACAAAACAGTAGGGAAAATAAAGAGAGTAATAGGGAATTGAGCGATAGTTTAACCGCCAGATTAGAACAAAACAGTAAGGAAAATAGAGAGAGTACTGAAACTTTAAATGCTAAATTAGAACAAAACAGTAGGGAAATGAGTGACAAATTCGAACTGATTAGAGGTGAAATCAGGGGGGTGATGGAAGAAAAGGCTAAAGAGATTATTGCAGATGTAGACAGAAAATTAGGAAAAGTACAGGAGGAGTTGGAAATTAGAATCAGTACACAGGCTGAAAATTTAAAAGAACTAGTGCAACTGGAAACACAGCAGGTCAAAAAGCAATTGGGGGGAGAAATTGACAAAATTCAGGTAGCTACTAAAGAGGTTAAGGAACAGCTGGGGGGTAGAATTAAGAAAGTCCACTCACAAATAGTTGCAGAAGTAAATGATTTAAGAGAGAGTAATAAAGAGAGCATTAGCAAGATTGAGGAGAAACAAGCAAAGCTATATGATAAAGTAGAAGAATCAGAAGGAAACATTAAATTAACAGTAAACAGTATTGAGAGGAAGGCTGAGGAGAAAATCGCAGAATTAGAATTAAAATTAAAAGCTAGGATCAGGCAAGAAAATAGTCAGAATAGACCAGTTTTTGTGAATAGCACACACAGGGAGGTAGAACTGGGTAAGTTCAGCAATCGACAGGGGTGCCCAATGGAGTTCATGAACACTATAGAAAATAAATTCGGGGAGAGGTTGGAAAATGGTAGTATTGAGTGGTGCCAGGTAGTTGAAATTTTAGATCAAGTGTTTGTGGGGGAAACGAGGAATTGGTTTGCTGTCTTCAGAGACAAGTTTACTGATATGAATGATTTTAAAATGAAATTCTGTGAAAAGTTCTGGAATGAGGTTATTCAGTCGCAGCATCGTGAGGGAGTAGTGTGTGGTAAATATAACCCTAAAGGAAGCTCCACCATGACCGAATACTTTTTAGGGCAGGTATTAGTGTGTAAATATCTGGATGGCTTGAAGGAGGAAAGTGATGTGGTAAGGTTGCTACTTAGGCACTTTCCCTATAGGATCAAGGAGGCTGCTTGTATCCAGAATGTAAAGACTATATCACAAGTAGAAAATTTGTTAAGCACATTTGATGCACTAGGGAGAGGGGGTTATGAGGACAATTTCAATAGGAACCAGGGTAATAATAATAATAGACCTAATGAAGCCAGGCATCAGGAAGTTCAAGCGAACGGTGGCGAAGGGGCCAATGCTCAAAATAGAAATAACAATAATCAGCTAAATCAGAACAGAGGAAATGGCTATGGTAATCAGTATCAAGGGAGGAACAATGATTTCAGGGGAAATCAAGGGAGAAACAATGATTTCAGGGGAAATCAAGGGAGGAATTATAACGACAATAATTACAACCAGAATAGGGGTCAAGGAAGAGGACAGCCTAGTGGTAGTAATATACAGCCAAACAATGACAACACAACTCAGAACAACCAGACCAGTGCAGTAGTAACTAGTACTACGGCCAGCTGTAGCGGTTCTTTAAACGCGAACCAGGCTGCGAAGTAAGGTCAGAATCTCAGTCTGTAGCATGCCCTGTCCATACAATTATACAGGAACCCTATGACCTAAATGTGAGAAATGAATTATTACATGAACTAAATGATGAAGGTATTATTCAGGAAGTGGTTAGTAAGAGCCCCATAGTTAAATTTAACGTGTCCGAGGCGTACACAGATGTTTTAATTGATAGTGGTTGTATGAAGAGTTGCATAAGTAGTGCATTTTATGATAAAATGAAAGGAACTGGAGTAAATTTTGAGGAGCTGCCAATTAAAAGCACTTTTGTTATCACAGCTGTTGGGAAGAGGTCTAAAGTAATTTCTAAGCAAGTTTTAGTAGACATTAAAATTAATAATCATGTAGAGAAGCAGATTTGCCTTGTAATTCCAAATTTAGTATTCAGTGTTATCTTGGGTTCAGAGTGGCTAAGTAGAGTGTCTGGTAACTTATGTTATGATGTAGGGAGTTTGAGATTTAAATGGGGAGATTCTGAAGTAGAAGTAGCGTTCAATGACCATATTCAGAGGAGTAGTATTGTAGGTGTGATTTGTACTTTAAATGAGATATCGCCAGCCGTAGAGCGGGGTTCTCCATGTTTTGTGGGCAGTGTGATTACGAACGGAAGTCTAGAGGATTCGTTACGTGATGCTGCATTTCAGGGTAATATAGAGGTGGAACAATGTGTTCGGCTCTATGATGTGTTATTGTGTAATAGGAGAGTTTTTGAGGATCGCATTGGTATGGCCAATTGCTATACACATTCATTGAACGTTATTGATAGGTCAGTATTCACAGGACATAGATATCCTGTACCTTTCGCTTATCAGAGTGCAGTTGAGGCACAAATTAATCAGATGCTTGAAGATGGGATTATTGAGCACTCTAACAGTCCATATGTTAATTCTTTGATCACGGTACCCAAGACCGACGGCACTGTTCGTATTTGTTTAGACGCTCGTTTGGTTAACAGTAGAATTAGTTCAGATCAACTGAAATCTATGTCAATAGAGGAATTAATGCAAACATTTGAGGGGAAGAAGTATTTCACTTGTGTAGATTTGAGTTCCAGTTTTTGGCAAGTGCCACTTATGTACGAAGATAGACCATTTACAGCTTTTAGTCATAAATATAACCTTTATCAATTTTGTAGAACACCTTATGGGTTAAAGAGTAGTTCAGCAGCTTTAATTAGGGCTTTAAACATAGCATTAGGGGATGACACAGGAGAGTTTGTAACCATTTACATAGATGATATGGTAATTAGTTCACGCAGTTTTGAGGAGCATCTACGTCATTTAAATATAGTTTTTCAGAAGTTAGATCAGGCAGGGTTCACTTTGAAGCTGTCTAAGTCGTCATTCTGTCAGTCAGAAGTGACATTTTTAGGTCATAGAGTGTCGAGTAGAGGTGTAACACCAGAAGAAAGTAGGGTTAATAAGATACTTAACGCAGAGGTGCCACAGAATGTTAAACAGTTAAAAACTTACCTGGGAATTTGCAACTTTTTCAGGAGGTTCGTTCTTAAATACTCAGGGTTGGTAGAACCATTCAGGGAATTGCTTAAAAGTGGGACTCGGTGGAGATGGGAGTCTAAGCATGATCAGGCTTTTAGAGCGCTGAAGGAAGGTTTTGAGAAAGCTGTAGTGCTGAAATATCCGTTAAAAGATAAGGAATATGTGGTTATGACAGATGCTTCACATATCGGCATTGCTGGAGTATTATGTCAGAAAGATGATGAGGGTAATCTGTGCATTGTATCTTTAGCCTCGCGAAGACTGACAGCAGCGGAGAAAAGATACACGATTACTGAGTTAGAGCTTTTAGGTATTGTTTTCAGTTTAGGGAAATTTAGAATGTATTTAGTAGGGGGGAAATTTGAGATCCACACAGATCACCATGCATTACTGTATATGAGGACTTGTAAACTCAGTTCTAACAGAGTTAGTAGGTGGATTCTTGCTCTGCAGGAATACGAATTCACAGTAAAATATATTAAAGGTAAAGATAACATTCTTGCAGACATGCTATCGAGGGACACTAATTTATGTAGGGAATATCCTGTGGTTAAAGCAGAGGACGGTATTTTAATATGTGCATGTGTGGACAGTAGCAACAGGGCATCGTTACAGACACTGAGAAATAGGTAGGTAGAGCAACGTGAGGACGTTCATTTAAGGGAGCCACTTGCAAGGTTGGAAGCAGGTGACGCAGTAACATTTATGGTTTCCAAACGTATTGGCAAAACAGCATATGTGCTGGAGAATAGTGAGGGAAACAGATTATACGGAACGTATAATATACATAGTCTACGAAAATATGTGTCATAAAGTGAGTGTGTTTAGCTGGCGAGCCAGCCTATCAAATGCGTAAGTGTGGTGTCTGGTGCGTGGAAGATCTGGTCTTAAGGCAGGCGTATCAGAAGTCACACAGGGGGGTAGTATGTAAGTAAATGAGAGTTTTTAAGGTACAGGGAAATATGACGGGATTGTCGGATGCTGTTGAGCACTAAATTGTCTCGATGCACCAAGGCCATTTTGGCAGCGCTGATGGGTTCCCATTTATCTCCAAGAGATGGGGGAGCGCTTGAATAGGGCTTGTTAGCTTAAGGCGTCCACGAGATAAAAGATGGGCCATCAGAATGCGAGACAGTCCTTCATGAAACTCATACATATCAGCACACGTGATTTCTGTTTACGGCCTCGCCATGTAAGATTTGTAAGTGTGTAATTTAAGATAATATGTACAATGGTATTATTTGTGTGAGGAGAAATGGTCTGTGTTGAGAACTAGTATTAAGTAGAATATGGTTAACGGAAACTTAACAAGACAGGGCGCTTACGGCACAGAAATATTTGGTGTTATATGTAATGCGCATTTACTGTTTTTTTTTTTCAGAAGTCAATATTAATTTAATCTACTTCAAAGAGAGATTAAGTATTATGGTCACGAGGCGCTGCCACAATAGTGTGATCGTGTGCTGAGTGATAAGTGGAATTAAATGTCACCATAAGGAGGGGACCTCCAGTGAAATTAGGAAGTTCTATGGTGATATAAATATATCAGAACACCTTCAATGCGTGTGATATGACATCATAAATACATAGTGCTCACACATTAATTATGTCTATTTCTCCAACATAGAGAAATTTGAGAGGCGGAAATATCCGTGGAACACTATTCCATATGTAAAACATTGGACTGGTTGCAAAGTGCGATCCATTGTGACAACAAACTTTGACGCAAAGTGCGTGAAGAAAAAATATGAGTGTATATATCTGTAATTTAGGGTGATTTCATTTATGTAATATGTATTTTGGATGGGGTTTATTAACGTGTCTGGGATAATCGGATAATGGACCGTCGTCACGGTAAATCATCCGATGATCCGAGGCGAATATGTAACGTGTTTTTCGAGGGGTTTTATGCAACTGGCATAAGTCAGTAGGAAGCCATTCTATATTTATTTACGCGGCAAATTGTTCAGCCAAGAGAATTTTTCATGGTAATTTATTATTATTATTAATTTATTATAATTATTATTAAGGTATTTTCGGAGCATTTTATAAAAATTATTAGCATTCAGATAGGTTTTCTATGTCTTAGAAAACCCTATCCAGCAAATTATTACGAACGACGATATCATAGAAAATTATCTGATTACGGAATTTTACGGAGTTTTCGTCAGTTAGGGTATATCGAGAGACGTGACTCACTGGGATTTCAAGTACACGCTTAATCTTGTCGAGAAGCATGACGCAATCTTGGGTCGTAAGGTCTAGAAAAGACGAATTGTTGGAACGGAACCCTCCCGCCGAGTGTAATGACCCGGAGGAGGAGAAGATCGCGTGGTGGGTCAACCAATCAGGGAGGACGACGTAAGCTAGATGTCGGTACCATGGTGGGGGAGCCAACGTGTGCATATATATCGTTCGACGCGCCGTGAAACGAGAACAATCTGTATAGTTCTTGCCGAGTGTGGATATACGCGGGAGTCGCTCCGATGTTCCGTGGGACGAGGACTATCTGTGAAATACTTGAGGTGTACGGTCGCAAGTGCGTGTCGCTCCGATGTTCAGTGGAGTTAGCGACGAACTTTTGTAAAACTTGGTTGTACGAGTGTTTGGGTCCGAGGTATGGACCATAGAATTATCTAAGCTACCAGAATATCATCAAATTCCGACGGAGATGACGACGTCCAGGAGACTGAGGGAAGCTCACAACATCATCAAGAACGAGGGAAATGCTTTGGCAATTTCCAGTGGTAAGCGCCAATGACGCAGAAATACGCAATCTCTCATTTTCTTTGTTTTACATTTCATATTTCAGTAACTTCATAGCTTGGAAATAAGAGTAAAATCAATTTATCAGACTCCGTTTTCACGTAATTTTCTATCGGTAATATTCAAATCACAACGCTCCAATTTAAATTTTATAGTTATTATTATTATTAATTTTGCTATACTTGTTTTATATAATAAATTCATTTCTTTTACAATGCAATCTTTGCTTTCAGTAGGTAGCATTAGATATAGACCAATTCCTTCTCCTGATACAATTGTTTGTTGGGTTAATGATCAAATCATACCACGATCTGAGTGAATAGAGTCTTGAATGTGTTCTGCCAGAGCTAGACGTTGTTAAATACAAATTTAGATTTCAACATTGCGTTGAGGTCTTGGCGCCCATTAAAACAACATAGCTTAGGCAAAGGTAAACAGTTACATTTCTCACCCAACAGTTAGGAGCTAGCAAAACGTTTCACCCTGCATATACTTCTTTGAAAGTATTACGTTTTATTAAAAGAATTTAATGAATAAAGATGATTTTCTTAAAAACAACAATGATTTTCATAGGCATAACACAATACAAAATCAAAACATTCATATTTCACACACACACACACACACACTCACAAGCATATATCAAAAAGGAACTTTTCACACAGGAGTTAAATTATACAATAAACTACCCCAGTATATAAAACTTGCCCCAAAAATAAAAACTTTTGATAGAATGTTGAAAGCTTATCTGCAGTGCCATTGTTTTTACTCTGTAGTTGAATATCTTGGCATATAGGAGAGATGAAATCTATAATTATATTTTACTTTTGTATTTTAATTTTAATACCTATCTGTAAGTTGTTGTATTTAAAGTATTAAGTTTTCATGTTGTGATAATAGAGTAAGGTGTAATTAGTTGTCCAATAAGATTGCATCTCTTAAGACCTGTTATTGTAATAAGTTATAAATAGTTATAATATTAGTAATATATACCTGTTAGTTCTTTTATTTTATAGATGTAAATTCTGACGTGTCCTATATCAAAAATATATTGTATACATATATTTGATGAAATGGATTTAATAAAAATCTAATCTAAGATTCATTGTGGTTGTTGTTTCATTTGAGGGGCTTGGACATCGTGGGCATTTAGCACCGTGCATTGGGGTGTGTGTGTGTATATATATATATATATATATATATATATATATATATATATATATAAGTTGTCTGATAACCTGTGTTATTGAGGTGTCTGTAATAGTGTGTATATTTGCAATTCAGGTGAGGATTGGGAAGGAGGTGGCCGTGGTCTAAGTTATGACCCATCCCTACATTTACCTGGAGTACAAGTGGGAAACCACGGACATCACTTCAAGGATGACTGAGGTGGAAATCGGACTCTCCTCGTCTCAGTTTTGCCTCAGAAGGGCTATTACACTTGCTGTGGCACGTATGCGATGTACAGGACTCACACAAGTATGTCACGAGTATCCTGGTTACGCATTAGGAAATGTGGAGCGTAGTCTTGAAAGCGAATGCGGTATTTGAAGGCGTGACAACCATGCGAGCCATCTAGGCGGAAACAAAGGTCATCTGCGGTTGGAAAGTGATCCTTGTAAGTTTATTTCCGTATTATACAGCACAATTCTATACTTGGTAATTTTCCCAAACAATGTAAGTTATTATCGCACCGGTTATTATGCGTACCGTTATTTGTTGTTGTTGTTGATTCATTGAGGGGCTTTGCCAAATTGTGGTCATGTAGCCCCGTGTACTTGGAAGTGTGTGTGGAATTTGGCTGATAATCTGTGGTACTGTGATGACTGCATTAGTGTGTGTAGTTGTAATTAAGATGGGAATTGGAAGGATGCAGCCGTGGCCTTAATTTAGGAACCACCCCGGCATTCGCCTGGAGTAGAAGTGGGAAACCACTGAAACCCCCTTCCAGGATGGCTGAGGTGGGAATCGAACTCATCTCTTCTCAGTTTTTTCCTCACGCGGCTGAGTATTCCCCGTTGCAGCCCTCGGACCAGAATGTAATTTCTTAGCAGGGCCGGGAGTCAAACCCGGGCCTCCGCGGTGACAGCTAATAGTGCTAGTGACGCAATGAGGTGGAGACCGTTATTTGGGGCCAATCTTCAGTTTGTTATAAGAATAGCAATAAAGCAAGTATAATAATAAAGCAGTAGCTAACGTGCAGCGCTAGGCCAGGCTATCCTCGGGCTCGGTGTCAGCGTCCTTGAAATGGTTAAGCGTGCTTTCCCTTTTTCAACTCCAGGCAAATGCCGAGACGGTAACTTCCTTCCATCTCCTTGCCCAGTTTCATTCATTTTGCCTCTCATGAACTCCTCTCTTAAGGGGGTAGTTACTTTTGCACATTTTGCCTGCATTTGGGGTCTGTTTGCCATCTTTTGAGGAATGCAGTACATTTGCATTTGTCTGTTGGCACAGGCTAGAGTAAAATGTGGCTTTTCACCGATGTCTCAGTCTCACTCATGGCTGTGATTATATGGAAGCTACTGAGGTATGGGTGTAGCTTAGTAATGACCTTCAGGGCACAGTTAGTTATGGTCGACCATAACTGGTGCCAGAGGGAACACGAAACTGCTTGAAGTTCCAGTTAGGGAGACAACCGGATTAGTATCAGCCTGTATTATTACAGTATAACCATAGTTGATTTTGTATAACCATATAATCACCCCAAACAGACAAATTCCGGATTTTTATCACCATTTTAGAAGTTCTCCTAACATTAGATAGGGCCGATAACCTAGATGTTAGGCCCCTTAAAACAACAATTATCATTATTTATTTAACATTAGATATACTACATTTTGCATACACCGACAGTTGCATTACCAACACTGCAACTAAATAATTGTACATATTGTATATATTTTTCACCTGTATTCTCAAACATAGATGTTATAGCCTAAGTGTAATGGATCTGATGATGATCGCTTGACGATCGAAACTGGTCATCATAGTGTATTTATTAATCTCATGTAATTCATTTCAGGATTAGGGCATACCCCAGCTCTATTTGGGTACATTCCTTTTGTCCAACCAAACTTTTCTTTACTTAGGCAACACTGAAAAATGGCTTCAAACCTCACAATGTTCAATTGTTTATAATAAAAATGTATTGGCAATTCATTAGAAAAATTAACATTTATTTAGCAATGTTTATAGAAAGGAATTGCCAATATTAAATAAAAATGTTTTTGCAATTTATTAAAAAGGATTTGGCAATATTTTTAAAAAGTTAATGTTTATGTTCCTTTTCCATTTTCCTGACAGCTTTACGCTGTCCTTGATGAGTACTACAACATTTAAGAACTGGGGAATTTCCTATAAATGTGACCTGGTCCCAAATTACACAAGTAGGCTACTTAATCTAGCAACATAACTTGATGATCTCTGCCCTTTACGGCATATATTTACATATACCATGGTATAATGAGTTACTCCACTCTGACACTTAACCTAAACATGAAGTTTTGATCGTAGATTCTTTACCACCCTATCAAATAAAACAAATGGTAACATACCAAACTTTTATTTGTTGCCCTAATACATAATTAAATTCATAACCCTTTTCTTACGTTAGTCGGAAAATTCACCTGCCATCAAATATCTATCGGTTTACGTTACTCGGAGTAAATACCTCCGTATATCAAATACTAGCTTGCGGGTGTACTTATATTTACTGTCTACATGTACACTGACATGGACCACAACAAAATATAATCAAGAATCTAACTTCAAAATCAGGAACTCCAATCACTCCATAAAACTCAATATAGACTTGACTGCCGTCTATACTGCTCTATAATCACAAGGAATAGGTCATCTGCTAAAATTGAACCCTAGCTCGTGGCAAATACAACTGGAGTTGGACGATGTCACTTACCTTGTGGTTCTGTCGAATTTCTTCAGAGTGCTCTCTTCTTCCTAGCGTGTTTACAGTGCAATTACTTTACTTTTCAAAGGACTTTTCCATCCCTGAATTTTATATACATGAGATCTTAAGCAATTGCCTCTGACGTACTCATTTTTCAAGGGACTGTTCCACCCTGACATTAACTCCTATATCTGAGGTCTTACCTAATGACCTCCTATTATTTCCTCGAAGATTCTGCACTTTCACAACACGTACACTGATTTACCTTAGCACCCAATCGGCTTACTCCGAACCACCTAATCACTTGACCGATTAGCCACCGCAATACATAACATGCACCCTATTTTCCACGTTTCACAAACACTTATTAAACATCCTGTATTTAGCATTTCTATTGTTATTATTATTAACATGATTAATATTCTTATTCCTGATTTTTCCATAACGCAATAAGCTTATTATTATTATTATTATTATTATTATTCGTAATTTGCCCATGGCACAATAGTGTGATTCTTCTTCTTCTTCCTTCGTTACGGCCAACCAAGGACCACGTCATGTCAACTGTTTCTTCTGCATTTTAATGTTGGCCCAGTACTCCTTCATTCGCAATCGATGTTGCACCTTTCTCTCTGTCGTCCACGCCTTCCCGGTTTTTAGCTTCGGCTTAAGTTGAAAACTCCGATGCTTTTGAAGTTTTCCCCTAAGTGGGCCACGCTCCTGGATATCTTCACGTGTAATCCCAGTCTCCAGCAGATCTTTCTCTACTTCACTGACCAGGCCCCCTTTTTTCTTTTTCTCATGTCTTTTTCTGATGGATAGCCGTGTTGATTTCATTCGGGTAATATGCCCATAAAAGGAAATCCTCCTTTTCCTCATCACGTCAGTTATTTTCTCTACGTGTGTGTACAACTCTTGGTTGTGGCGTCTTCGGAACTCGCCGTGTTCTTTGACTGGACCCAGGATTTTCCTCAATATCTTCCTTTCCTTGGTCTCCAGTTTTTCCATTATGCCTTTTCTTTCATGGAGAGACATTCCGCTGCATACAAAGCTTCTGGCCGGATGACCGTGCAGTAGTGCTCCAGTTTTGCATTCAGAGATATAGATCTTTTGTTGTACACATTCTTAGTTAGATGGTAAGCCATTTCAATTTTATTCAAGCGTGACGCAAAAGTCTCGTTTTCGGACATTGTAGGGTCTATCCATTCACCAAGATACTTAAATTTCACAACCCGCTTGATTTTCCCATGATTCACTTCAATATATTTTGGATCCGTTTTGATGTTGGTAATAAATTCTGTTTTCTCGAAAGAGATCAGGAGGCTCGCCTTTGCAGCTTGTGTTTGAAGCTGGTTGATCTGCTTCCTGGCCGTATCCAACGAATCCGCAAAAACCGCAAGGTCATCTGCAAAGGATAGACAGTCAATTGATAGGTTGTTATTCTTGTGACCAAGTCTGATCCCATTTTGGACTCCTTCATCACTTATTGCTTTGCACCACTCACGGATAACTTTCTCAAGATCGCAGTTGAATAGTAGAGGCGAGAGACCATCTCCCTGTCGAACTCCTGTCCTTATCTCGAAGGCATTGGAAATCTCGCCTCTAAACTTAACTTTTGAAGTGGCGTTGGTGAGAGTCTGTTGGATGATCGCTCTGGTTTTGTTGTCTAGGCCGAACTCCTTTAGAATCTTAAGTAGGGTAGTCCGATCAATGGAGTCATAAGCTTTCTTAAAATCAATGAAGGTTACTACAAATTTCTTGCTCCTTAGTTTCAGATATGAAAGGATAGATTTGAGATTCATGATTTGCTCCACACATGACCGTCCCTTCCTAAAACCTCCTTGATAATCACCCAGTTCTGTATCTAGCTGTTCTCCAGCCCTTATTATTATTATTATTATTATTATTATTATTATTATTATTATTATTATTATTATTATTATTATTATTATTATTATCATCATCATTAATATTCTTAATTTTCCACACAGTAAAGACCTTCATTTTTATTACTATTATTATTAATCTTGATTTTCATTCCACGTAAAGACATTATTATTATTATTATTATTATTATTATTATTATTATTATTATTATTATTATTATTATTAATCTTGCTTTTCATTTTACGTATAGACATTATTATAATTAATCTTGATTTTCACTCAATGCAAAGACATTATTATTATTATCCAACATTCTGGGCATTACGAAGCTATCGTATTCCCTTGCGGGAAGACAATATTCGACCCTTAATTTGATATTACCCGTCTTCATTAATACATAAATGACGAGTTTTCCGACTACGTATATTTGGCAACAAATCTACGTCATTCTATACATTTTTATCCAGGCCGCATTTTAACGTACTACATTACATCGTGCATCTTTAATTATCCTATTACCTTTTCCTTAAACAACTTAAATAATACAAATGTGCACTCATGTGCATGGTAGGTGACATGAGATCTCAACCCTGTACATGGGTTTAGCCGCCCATTTCACAGCTCAGCCGAGGTTGACAGATCTCTCCCCCAATATTTGCGTCACTCCGTTGCAAAGGGTTACACACTCTTGCAATTTTCACTTGCAAAACTTATATAAACACAGAAATTCTTCTTCTTAAACATTCAAAAATTCACAACACTAGTTTGTCCCCAGAAGACTGTCGTGGACGTCCGCGCACTTACTTGAAATGTCTGTAGACTAATGGTTTACTATTCAGAACGAATTCAGAACCAACTGAGACTGTAACTCGTATTATAATTTCAGCTTTGTGTAAGTCCCTTTGTCGCCCAAATCGGGGATCGACTGCCACACGCTATCGCCACTAATGACGTTTTCGAACTGAGAGACAATGGCTTCCAACCTCCTGCCTATATTAGATCATGACAAGGACCTGAAGTTGGCATGAATATTTTTAGCTGAGCTCCGCTAATTGGGTCTTCGAACTCAGGATTGACATTCCCTTAATGTTCGCGATTCGCTGATTTCAAATGTTGTACTTGTTTTGAGAATCGATCATTCAAATTCCTAGAATTTGGATCACGTCGGCTTTGGGAGTTCACATACTCAAGAGATGGTAAACGGATTCACACATTTGGCCTCCCACTCTTGCCGCCCCTGCGTGTGCATAATTAAATTTTGGCCTCTAAATGCGTAATTTATGTACTTCATTTACACTATTAGGTGTTTGTCTTTTCATAATTAGGATTTTAATTTTTTAAGTCACGAGCGTCTTTTCATTCCTTTGTAATTGATCCAAATCAGCTTTAATACGGCATATCCATTGAAGTCACGTGTTTTATCCGAATGATTGCTCCTCATACTGCATGCTTACTAAGTAATAATATTTCCCCAGCCTTCATAGCTCTGAGAGTAATCTCTCGCGGTTCGTTTTCATAAACAGATAAACGCGCCCGCTTCTCATCTTAGTGCAACTATCCAGGGTCCGTCTTTTGCAGACGCCAATGTATTAAAATATTCACTTTCGCTTTGCATTGTATTTCATAACAATGAACCAATTTATTTGGCCTAGATCAATAGGGTTCAATAGTCCACATACCCACTCTGATCTTTAGATTCAAGTTCCACCTTTTAACTTTTGGCCCTTTGTCTAAATGCATACCTGACATGAATTATATTTTCTAAGATACCTTTCTCACTTTCTTGGAACAATCTCTACATGGTTACCTTTGGCTTTGTAAAATCCCATTGTTTTAGTCTATCATTAGCATTACGTAAGCATTACGCTTGCATTACCTGCTTGTTAACCCACTTAAAATCGTTTATAATATTCTCCGTTTTACTTCTGATCAACTCGTCCTTGTCTACTCAATATCAGTCTCCGAAGCATACAACCTTTCCGGTTTAAGAACCATGCTATAGGGTTGAAGTCTGGCACCTATCCTTAGCGTCATTTTCTGATACTGTAGAGGCCTTCGTCAACTGAAACGCACGGAGTAATTTTCAAGTCCTGAAATCAATCTTGTCCATTCTGTTTGATTACTTCACCCAGATATTGAACTTCCTAACCAATCCGATTTTCCCATTAATTGACCACTGAATTTTTTGGGCTCCCGTTAACCTGTTGATCAGCTAAAGAGTAGCCTATAAATAGGCAATTCTATAATTAATGTTCATGTCGCTATTCTACAGTCTGATCCTGTGCGAACAGTGAGGACCCAATGCTATTGTTACAGGGTTTCAAGATTCAAAACTCGTAGCGCAATTATACTGCCCGCAACTCACTTGTGAAGGCTGTGTTGCGTTAAGCGAGCGCTCAGGTGTGACGCTTCGGCAAATTATTATTTATGCTGTTGTTGTAGTTGCTTAATGTATGGTCAAAGGCGTTCATGGCGTCAGTCCTGTGTACTTGTGTTTGTGATAAATATGTCTGATAATTTGTGTTATTGAGGTGACTGTAGTAGTGCGTGTTAACCTAATTACTAGCGTCTAAGACAGGGGTACATGCTTAGTGTCATCCCAGCATGAACAATATGAAGTGAAAATGTGGAAAATTCAGAGAAAAAAGAAACTCAGAATGACTACTCAAAGCACCAGGATTTGAATTTCAGATTCCCTGCCTGCACTCCTCCTCGTTGAGCTGGCTCTGCCATCTATGTGAGCAATGATAGGTTTATATGGGGGTCAGTTGACAGTGGAAAATGAAAAATGAGCACCTAGAAACAATAGTTCCACATGAATGCAGTTCTATTCAATTATTAAATGATCATAATCGCAGGTCACACAACTATGGACAACAATTCCTTGTTTAGCCCCCTCTATTTTGAATGTAGTCCTGCAACAGCGCATAGAGACGATCATAGAGGTGTCGGATATCATCGGGGGAGATAGTGTTCCAGGATAATTCTACCTGTTTTCACAATATTGCTCAAGGGATGTTGCCAGCAATACCAAAAGGAGCCATCATGGGGACATGTCTGGCAATGGTGCTGGCCAGGGTAGTTGAGGAGGGCTTTGGGCAACGTGAGTAGTGTATGCAGGGGCACTGTCTTGTTGGAAGAGCACATTTTCCTGACGTTGTAGGAACGGCAATAGAATAGGCTGGATGATGTGCTGTTCAGTATTGTAGCCTATGGGTCCCTACACCATGATGTCACTGCCGTACTCCAGTAGTTGCCGCTCTCCCGGTAGACGCTACACTCGCAAACGACGCAGCGTAAAAATATCGTTCAAATCTCGAAGAATTCAAATATATCGATAAGTAGGGTAAAGTTAAGTAACTCCGTGATACTAAGCTTTGTTTTTGGTTACTATTTCTGAAATTTTAGATTTCAGTTATTTCGATTCATTTCATGTTAAAGTGGGATACCCTACGGAATATTTCTGGCACATATCTTACAAATATTCATAAGTTATTTCAAGGTATTAACTAACAAAATCCGATAGTAGAAGTAGGTAACGCCGTGATATTCAAGTTACTCCGTGATAGCACGGTGTTCACCATTCAGTGTACTTTTTAATCGTGAAAACTAATGTTTAATGTAATAAAAGTGTTCAAATCGTACGTAGACTATAAGTTTATATTACCCCATATTACCCATTATGAAACTATTCACTACACATTTTTGTTAATAGAAAAAAACATTCTATTAAAAATATTCCATTATAGGCTACATATTTTAAGTCTTCTTAGTCACTGTCAGATTCCTCACACCTGTCCCACATAAAACAGACATTATAGGTACCAGACATTACAAAACTGATAATCCATCCGGCTCCACTCTCTCTCTCGGTGTCATCCGCCAGGGGAGCCACCTCACGCACCACAACCATCATCGTCATTGTTCTGGAGTCTGGAATTAGGCCAAGACCGATCTATTGTGTCTATCTTGACACACTATCTTCACTTCAAATTCAGGTAACACAACGAGTGGCTTTCCAATTTTTGCAAGGGTTGCACTTCCTGGATCGGCTGAATATTTTGTGCAATAATCCTTTAGTGTACTCCAGGGGTTATTAAAACGTCTACTGGACTTGTCTACTGACCATCCTTCATTCTTCATCGTCCTCAATGCTTCTTTACGTGTTTCAGCTGTGTAGGAGCGAGCCTCTTTATTCTGTTTTGGTGCCATTTCAGCGTCCAACCTAAGAAAAACGTACTTATTGCTAAGCTCACACACCTTGCATTCGTAACACTACTTGCATGTAAGTGTTGTATGCGAATGGTTAGCATCTTACCTCTGACTGGTGTTAAAATGAAACTTATACAATGAAACAGCTGTTTATAAGAAATTAAAATCTTCGCCACAGATTTCACGGGATGTGGATCACTTGTTGAAATGTCAACTCTCTGTTAATATATTTTTTAAACCTCATTTAGTTGGTCAAAGATAGAAAGCAAGGGTTTCCTGAATTCCTGGTTTCTACTGCCATCTGCAGTTAAAAACTTAGAACTTTCGGAATTGAACCTACGTAGTGATAGATGAAATACGCTTTATCACGGAGTAACTTGACTCTACCCTACAGAGTGTCATTCCATTGGATAGGTGATTCCGTGGCAAACATTTGGCATATTTTAACCCATTTTAAGAAAGAAAATGTAGTGTCTTATAATGAGCATGCTAATGTTAAATAAATTAAAGAAAAGAGATCGCCCAGTGTCCTATAAGGAACTACTGTATTTCTGTACCCCACTCCGCAGTGAAGCCGTGTGTAATGAGTCTTGCAGCAAGGGGGAGTTGGAAACAGTGGCCATCCTGAGTGTACTTTTCCCTCGATATTTTCCTCACTCCCTCGAGACAAATGAACTTTATGTCAAGTCCCAGGGAAACTTTCAAACCCATAACCCTGAACAATTACAGTTCCTCACACTATTACAGTCTCCACACGCACACAAGCATATGGGATTGGTGGCTCCAAGGTACAGAAGCTGGGGCACTGGGTGATGTACAGTATTGTTCTAGAAGGCGAGCATGTATGGAGTAATACTGTATAGGGGAGTGATGTAGGTGTGTATTTGTTCTCTACTTTGCGTTGGCTAAATGGCCCATGCCTTGGAAGTGTTATGTAAGTTAACCATACATTTGATGAAGTGCAGGACTCTTGATGGCAAGTGTTTGTTGTTGATTAATGGAGTACAACTTTCAAGAACGTTGGCTGTTCTGATCAATTGCACAGTTGTGGGAGCATTTCTGTCTCGTTTAACCACACATACTCTACATGTGTTCCTATATCGCCATATCGTCTTGGCTCAGTAGCTTGACGCTCTGATATCAACATAGTACCCAGTGTACCTTCAAAATAAAAATAAGCACAGATTTTCCATTCAGCTATGAATAAACATATTCACTTCTGGCAAACTGCCGAACTAGCACTGGTTCGTCCAATGAAGCTTTGACTTCTCTGCACCTGGAGTAAAAACTCAGCTCAGCGCCCTTGGCATAGATAACGTCTGTCTACACACGCAAGCTCAATCCCTACTTCACACACAAAGTTATAGCTCTTCGGGGCATAAAGGTGCACATCTGTTAGTGAAGTAAACTAATCGAACATGTACTATGGTAAAGGAGTCATTATTGAGAAACTTTAGTTACACAAGCCAAAAGGCTATCAGAGTGAATATTACGTGCTTTCGCCATCTTGTACATATAAAACACTTCGATCGATAACTCACCATCTAATTAACTTATAATTTCCAAAAATGGCGCAATGGTAGTATTTTATAGGAAATACTGCTGAACGTACATGTGCATTCAATATAGCAACCATGCGTTAAGATCGATAATTGAGCTATCACAGGGGATAATTCCTAAACTTGAAAATATCCGGTAGTATAACCTAGGCGGGAGATTAGTTTACTTAAGGCTAAAATGCAATGTTTCTTACATTAAAGACGGCAACTCTGCGTACTGTGCCCGAAATACCTACCCTTTACCTGTTGAAATCCCTCGATGGTAGCTGGATCGTAGGACCTGAAAACCCCCCGGCCTAGAAAAGTCCCCAAATCCTACCAACAGGGAAAAGGAGTAATAGGGTGCAGTAAAACCTAACAGAGGTGGCATTAAGCACGACCAAAGCATAACAGCGAACAGCTCTAAGAACACGAGAATCGTGGGCAAACACCCTCTCAGGAGTGTGGGAAACTCTAGAAATATCTAGCTGTGCCCCCCCCCCCTTAATGCGACCTCTTTGTACTTCTGTAAATCATCACATCACGCGATTAAAAGAACTGACAAAATATTTATTTCAAAAGAAATCTGACAGAAGGTCAGACCAAATTGTCCTTGACTGGACACAAACAAAGAAACTGGGCACTAGAATCATGCCAATAAATGCATTAACAGTCCCCATGGACCAAGAGTGCATTTAACCCTCAATAGAAATTGTTAATCATGAGAACAATAGAAAACAAAAACAAAAAATTAGACAAATCACCTTAATGGTTCTTCCACCCATTCCAACATTAAAGAACACGTGAATTATTTCATATATATATATATATATAAATATATATATATATATATATATATATATATATATATATATACATATTTACTTATTTACAGCGAAATCATTATTTATGTTATTACACCCTCAGATGTAAATGTCTTTCCAAACAGGTAATTCTGCACTCCTTATCTGCTTTGTCAAAAATTGAAATTGCATAACTCATATTGTCTTAGCAATGTATTCAAAATGTATTTTTTTATCAATCAAGCACTCAAGCTAAAAAAGACGTGAAATTCGTAATTCAGAATCTCTAAAGATTCAATAATATTTCAGTATGAATGTACTTATTTAAATTCATCCAGAATTTAAAATATAACGATCGTGAATCATATCTAGCATTGCTTAAATCTTATAAACTGAGCACAACCGAAGAATTAATTAAATGGGGATGCCACACAAAAACAAACTCTGAGGCTTGACAAAAGAATTACTGTCATAATAATGGTCACTCATGACCTCGATTTCTGAAAACGGTGGGCATTACCACCAACATTACCAAGTTTATATTTTATAATCGCATTACACATGATGCTTTTACTAGCATTTTAATATGAACGTACTTCAACGAGTACCACCGTAAATATATATCACGCCCATTGACTTTTCTTCACACACTATCACCCACATGGTGATTATTTTATTCGATAACTAGTGATCAGACATGATCAGCTGTATTTCTTAATTATTATGATTTCTCAATCCAATGCAACATAAATTTAACATGAGTGGCTACTTAATCAAGTGCACTGGATCACAAAAAGCTTGCCTTACAGAGTTGTATTCACAGTCACATAAGAATTCATTTCCCCTTAAAGTTAATCCCTGGGATCTGTCTCGTAAAAGATTCTTGTTCTTCAAATAGTTCTTTAAAGCAATGTTCTAAACAAGAAAAACTCGAAATACTGAATCAAAGTTCAGTTATAGCACTATTAATAAATATAAAAATTAACGAGGTGTATCCAAGTACACGTGACTACAAAATCAAACGTTAACGTTGATCAGACAAAAATAGAAATGTCCCCTCAAGAGAATTCACGAAAATCAAACTGAATCTACAGCATGTATCCAGATAACGACTCCAGTTAAATTCTGTTGACACATTAGAATAGGGATGTATAGAACTAGCACCGATAGAGCGCACTGCTGTTATACTGGGTAAGCGCAAGGCGCTCTTCATTTGTCTCCTGTGTTCTCATGCCGCTAATATCCACGAATTTAAGTTGTTTAAATTGCTATTTTCGTGACTATGCCGAGCTATTGCAGTGTTCCTCTTTGCAAAAATCAGGGAAATCCGATTTCGTTTCACCAATTTTCACAAAATAAAGAAATGAGGAAGAAATGGTTACATGCTATTAGAAGGAAACATTTCGGTGAAGAAAATATGACCGAAAATATTAAAGTGTGTTCCCATCGTTTTCAACTCGATGACTTCACGAAAACTGTGTTGAGCAAGTGTGATTTACAAAGGGAAATAATTCCTACCTATAAACTGAATAGACATATCGATAACAACCACTGAATTTATGCGTTTGTATTTGTAGGTGAGAGAGCAAGATTAAAACCGGGCACTGTTCCATCGCTTTTTCCATGGACCACGAACACAACAAAACTAAGGAAGAGGCCATACACAAGAAAATTGCCAGTTTACCACGATAAGCCTACAATATCGGAATCTGCATAAATTATCTCCTTTGAAGTACGGTACGGGAAGAAATCGTCAATATACAGGAAGAAGTGAATGTAACATTTGTGACTCCCATTTTCAAAGGCATCAATACTCGGACAAATACTTCAAGAATAAATGTCACAACATTAACAGTCAAAAACGTATTATGGTTGGTTTCTTGAAATCAGAATTAATCGTCAACTTACATCTGCCCGACGGAGAATGTGGTACCGGTAGTGACTGACTTCTACATTCTTGAGTCATAGGCCTAAGTTAGCCAGATGAATGGAAACAGTTCATGGCCTTAAAACAGGGATTCTCAAACTTTTTAAATACTGTACCCCTAAGTCGTTTCCAAGGGATACGGAAACGATTTGTATTAAGAAATTGACAAATTACAAAAGAACCAAACGCTGCGATGCATTTTGAGGTAAACAATACCGGTATCAACTTTCTTTGATTATGTTTACCTTAAAACAAGACCGTTTCATGTACGCTATCAACCAAAAAAATACACGAATCGAAGTCTATAAGCAAGGGGAGCCAGTGAATATTTAAATCTCTATTTATAAAAGGAAGGTTATAGTTTTACATGACCGTTAATCTAGAGATCATAAGGCACAGAGGACTTCCTCTTTACGTGGAATCCGAACAGGACAAGGCATTTCACTTTGAAATTCTCACATGCATTGACCGGGAAATCTCTATTTATGATTTAAGTCTTATGGAGATATAGGCTATTTATCAATATAGGCCTATAATACTCAAGCATGCTGACTCCTATTCATAATTTGAATAATAATAATAAAGCGTGTTAGAATTTTGTTATTACCGCTGTAGCCTACAATTCTTCCCTCCTCCCACTAGTTTTAGAGCCTCTAGTCCGTAGCTCATTTTACAGCTGTTTAACGCTTAAACGCTGAAAATCGTTCATAATATATTAGAGGATATACCTATAGAATTAATTAATATAGTCTTGGAGTAAAATTAGAGAAGATATAATTTACTTTAGCTTAGAAAACTCGGTCACAATCTATACATTCCTCGTAGCTGACTGGGGGAAACATAGGACGATCGCCTTGCGCTTATCCAGTACTACACGAGCGCTATCTGGCGCGAACTTTCTCAGGCTACATCCCTATTGCAGTATGACCTCGCTTACCCTCAAGAGAAAAGAAAATTCCCATTCTAAAAGAATGATCAAACTCCACATTTTATACTGTAATTTAATAATAATAATACATGAGCGCATAAGAAAAATTCGAAGCTCGCAATTGTCGAACACAAAAATAAAGGAACGATGACCCCTCAAGCCAAAGCTTGATGAAAAAAAATAACAATTCCCTATGCGAATAACGTAGATTTCTTCCCCTACGAAGATCTGTTCTTCACAATCAAGAAGTTCGGTATAAATTTAATGAATTTAATTTAATAGATTATTAAGCTGAAAAATGAACAATTAATTCATAATAAAATGTCATGAAATGAGTGCACCTGGTTAATCAGGCCTAAACTCGACTGAAAATGAAGTCACACATGACATGGAATAGCCATGCATAAACTCCACCCCTCAATCATACTACTCAAAATAAAGAAAGAAAATAGATGGCAAAGTATTTAAACTGGACTATCTACCTTGCAACGCTACATGAAAAGTAGATTCTCTACCTGGCTGGAGATTCTCGAAGGCAATATGGAGCGTGAAGATGCCCACCATCTGATTCCACCGTGGTGTAGCAGGACTACACGGTTCCATTCCAATTTCCAATGAACGCGCTGGGGATCCCTTACTCCAATGTCCCAAGTCCACTGGTAGTAAACGAACTGCTTCCTCATCTCGGAAATTGTCCTAGCCCGAATTTCGAATAGTTCCAGACCGGTTCGGAAATACAACACGCGCGCGAATGCAACATTTCGATAAGCAAGTGAACACATGACGGTAGCCTGAGTTATTTTCGGCTGCATGTTACCAAAAGTTCATGTTGCACAAGCCAATAGCCCGCGTCGCGAATATGCTATGATCCACTTCGCAAACATGCATTGTGGTTACTCGTGACGTCCGCTGCATTTGCTTGGAGAGCGATGTCCACACTAAAATGCCTAACCGCTCATGGCTAATATGCTTATATGCATTCTAAATATCTCCCCCAACACCTCGGACTTCCAAGCACTGTACATTGTTAAAAAGCTTCACTCGGAATGTACTTGATATTTAGCTGCAATAGTCTTGGCGTGAGAAAAGATAGCACGCCTTCTCAGTATGCATAGACTTCAGAAACAAGCCTCCTTTATGTATCACTGCATTTCGCTCCGTAACACGTGAAAAGAGTGATTCCACTAACAGAATACTGCCCACATACAATGCCAGGCGCTCTGACGACTGAAGTTCTCATTCGACACTGAACGTTTATGATAATGACCTTAATCCGTCACCACACGATGTATAAAATGTCAACCAGCACCGCCGTGAACTCAAAATAGCTTGACACTTCTTCCAGCCGAAACAACATTGCGATACAAGTTCTGCTTAGGCGTGAATTCGTCTGAGTTGAAACGTGTTGTCAGTCTCGCACCTGTGTCGGCCTGCAGGAGGCAACTCGCGCACTGTCTCTACTGCGCATGACAAGACGATCTCTCTGAGACAGGTCGATATATAAATCTATATTCTTGATGTTACAGATGCCATAACTAAAAAGCACGACTGCATTGTCCCTCTCTGCTGTAAAATCGAACTCCAGTATATACTTGACATCATATCTGTATCACATTTCCAAATAAAAAATTCAAATGTAAATGTCAATCTCCCACTACTGCCAGCTCAAGGACACCTGCGTATCCTCGCGGCCTACGAGCGAAACACTCTCTTCCGAAGGTTGCTGATGAGACAACAGCTGAGCAAACGATCACATGGCTATGCGCGCTGTCAAAACTAGGTCAAAACCTGCCGTGCGGTGTAGCGGTTCGTATAGGTACATGTACCGTAAACCAGGCCGAATAAAAGAAAACTGTACAGTACCATCGAAATATATTCATGCAACTACCACGAAAATTGGTGAAACGTGGAGTATGTATGAGAGATCCCAGTTCCACAAATAAAAATATTATAATGAACTAGCTGTGTGTACCCGTCGTTGACGGCATTATATTATGCACATTGTTATGGATGAATACTGTATTCTTTAAGAGAGATATTTGAGATTTTAATTTCCAAAAATTCACCCCCTCCCCATGAGGCACTTAAAATGGGGGTTCGAAAAATCGTTGGAACATGTATTTACTTATTTTCAAAAGATGAGTTTTCTCCCTGAGTTTCACTTTTCTCGCTTATGCCGTGTCAGAGATACACGCACCGTTAGGTATCATTCAACCCCTTGCTCTCCTAATAACTGCCTGTACCCCTAAAATACATCAGTTGAAAGGACACTGAAACATGTTTCTGTTTATTTTTAATGAGAAGTGTATGTGCTAAATATCACATCTCCAAATTTAAAAAAAACTCACAAGATGTTATTATTCATCAAATGAAGGATTAACCCCCCCGTATCACCCTTTTATAACATGAATATCCAAATATTCCTTCTTATCTCTTGTCTATAACATAAGGGATTTAACTCTCCGAAATCACGTTTATCGTCTGGGATTCAGAAGCCGTGCACTCCGAGCGATGTATCTCTCCACTATACGGCCCATTCTTCTGTATGGACGTCTGCCTGGCATCCCACCACCGAGGAAAACATGAGGAAGTTAAGTGCAGTCCAACGTCGAGCAGAGCGACTCATTTACAAACAGGGTAACAAAGTTTTGACAAAACCACTAACATCCATCAATGACATCATCATCATCATCATCAATTCCCCTTATCCAGCTCCTGCCGGGTCGGGGTATTTATGGCACTTCTCCACTTTCCTCTTTCCTTCCACCATTCTTCTTCCACGATCTTGTCCCAGTCCAGATTTCTTTTTCTTATGCTGTTCTGCACTGAATCAATCCACCTTGTTCTAAGCCTTCCTCTTGCTCTCTTACCCTTGCACTTTGCCTCCAGCATCTGTCTTGGTATTCTATTTTCCTCCATTCTCTTTACATGTCCAAACCACCTTAGTTTATTCTTCTCAATTCTCTCATTTAGTTTTCCCATCCCAACTTCCTTCCTAACATCTTCATTCCTCACTCTGTCTTTCCTTGTCTTTCCTATCATACTTCTTAGGAATTTCATTTCACTGGCTTGGATTCTACTCTCTTGCCTGCTTGTCAGGGTCCAAGTCTCAGCTGCATAAGTTAATATGGGAACATAGTACACTTTATACATTACCTCCTTGCTTTTCCTTGGTACTTCCTTATCCCAAACAAGTTTTCTTACACTTTGATAGAATGCATTGCTCTGCTGTACCCTCCTGCCAATCTCCATGTCCAACCTACCAGATTGCATCAATTCACTTCCTAGGTACTTGAACGTGTCCACAATTTCCAAACTCTGACTTCCAATTTTCACAGTGCCCTTTCCTTGTCTTTCCCCTCTTGTCATCACCATGGTCTTGCTTTTCTCTATACTGATTTTCAGGCCGTACTTCTGAATATTTTCGTTTAGTGCATCTAGTTGTTTTTGCACTTCTTCGGTGTTCCTTCCCCAGACCAAAATATCATCTGCAAATAACAGTAACTTCATTTCTTTATGTCCATATGCTTCCTTTGTTTCCTCTACAATTTCATCCATCACCATTATGAACAAGAGAGGTGACAGCACACTCCCTTGTCGTAGTCCAGTCTTGTTCCTAAACCAATCTGTCTTTCCAACCGGGGTCAGTACCCTGCTAACACAGTTGTTGTACATTTCTTGCACCATTCCAACATTTCTCTTCCCAGTCTCTTCTTAACCCTGGTTTCCCATACCTTCTCTCTGGGGACCCTATCATATGCCTTTTCTAGATCTATGAAAGTCATGATCAAATCCTCTCCATATTCCCAGTTCTTTTCCATCACCTGCCTCAAGCTAAAGATTGGGTCCACTGTGGATCTTCCACTCCTGAAGCCATACTGTTCCTCTTGCAACTCTCCTTCCACCTTTCTTCTCATTCTTCTTTCTAATATCCTTTCCAGTATTTTTACTATCTGTGATATGAGGGTGATCCCTCTATAGTTATCACACACCTTCTTGTCCCCCTTCTTAAACACTGGTATTATTAGCCCTTTCTCCCAGTCTTCTGGTACACATTTCCTTTTCCACACACACTTTAGCAGTCGATACAACCATTGCATACCAACAGGTCCAGCAGCCTTTATCATTTCTACACTGATTTCATCCACCCCTGTTGCTTTTCCCCTCTTCATTTTCTGTACTGCTAATTCCACCTCCAGCATTGTTATATCATCTTCTGTTATAGAGTCGTCAGGTTGTGTCACTTCCATCTCACCAGTACAATTAATCACATTCAATAACTTATCGAAATACTCCTTCCATCGTCTCTTTATCTCTTCTGGGTGTGTTAACAACTCTCCATCTTCCTTTTTCACTAGCTTTGTAGTAACTCTTTCTTTCCTCTTACTTCTTAGAAGCCCATACAGCATCCTTTTACTGCCACTTACATCTGTTTCCATTCTTCGTGTAAATTCTTCCCAACTTTTCTTCTTTTCTTCTCCTACCGCTTTCTTACACCTCCATTTGCTGTCGTGATACTTCCTTTTGCTTTCTTCTGTTTGATCTCGGTTCCATTCTTTCCATGCAGACTTCTTTTCTTTCACTGCTTTCCTCACTTCCTCATTCCACCACGGTGTCTCCTTCTCTTTCACTCTTGTAAACGTTGTACCCGTTCGTCCTGGGGATGCGATGACCCATCTGCTATTACATCGCATTCCTGGATTTCCAGGACAGAGCGGAGTTAAATGAACATCAAGTCAAATAAGGAATGTGTCGGAAATTCAGTTGAAATATCACAAAAGCAGAGGGTAACACGAGATAAAGTATCTCCAGGGTCGTTACGGGCTTAAATTTAATAATAAAAAATACAAATAGCAATGGGCGCCACCAACTGAATCCCTAGCAAACCACATCCTTCCTGGTAAAGCCTTAATTTAGACAAGGAAAGAAATAGGAAAATCACATCATCATCAGATCACAACTAAGATAAAAACAAATTTATTCAACTTTGATAGTCAGACAGACATATTAAACACTCCTCCTACCTAAGAGCATGGTCGAATGCCAACGTTAAATTGTCATTGTCCAGAAAATCGAACCATCTCTATTCTACTCAAAGTGTATTTAATCCACATAAAATAGGAAAAATTTCTAAAGTTCACTTGGGTTCTCAGGATCACCGTAGCACTATGTCATTGCGTCACTGACATTCGTGATACCTGAGACCTAACTTCTCTTTAAATTAACATCATGAATGTAGATGTAAAAAATATAATTAATCTGTCTAAACACATATATTCTAATCACATATTTTAAACATCAAATAATTTATGGCTTGCATGGCATTATTCAAATGCTGAATATATTAGTAAATTGCTCCTAAACATCGAATAATTAATTTACACTATTTACACTGTCATTAATAATTGCTTGTTTGTGAATCACAGAAAATCCACTACTCATTGGTTATAATCATCATCATCATTAAATTAAATATTTCTCACATTAGTTCTCAACACAAAATTCAATATATTCATGTCAGAATAATTAATTCATTATCATCAAATCATTTAAATGAATATTATAATCATCAACTCATTATACTTTCTAATTATTCACACACTCTCATTTCATCATCTCCTTCAGATTAAATCATCTTAAATCATCCATATAAATTGTTTAATTCATTAATTCAAGTTGCAATTCTTCAAATCATTCAAATCGTATCTCTCAATTAAATTTATTTAAATCCATTTAAATTTATTAATCTTCAGCTTCTTTAATTAATTATCACCTTCTAATTCAGTTATTCATCATCTATTTAATCATCTATTAATTTATTTAAATCAGCTTATTTATTCAATCTTTAATTCATCCATTTATTTAATTCATTGATTTATTCCAAAATTTAATTTATCAATTTATTTAAATTTTATTTCATCTGGTTATTTAGATTTTTATTATTTCATCGAGTCATTTAGATTTTTATTTCATTAGGTCAGATCATTAATATGCTTAAACTTCAGATTATTATTTCATCAATTATTATTATTATCAGAAAGTCTTGTATTATCAACATTATTTATTTGTTAATTTCCTAACAAATTGTTTAATATGGGTTATAGAACGTTGTCTTACAGTTTTATCACTTCCAAGTTATATCTCGTATTTAATTATCATGCCAAAAAATATTATTGCCTTCACAAAATCACGTTGGATCTCACTATCCACAACTTCATCATCTACTCTCACTTTATCAAATACCATATTTGAATACCACAATTATTCCACATAACACTATAAATATTCAGCGCACAGCATGAATCTCAAAAATTATGCTAGACTGGGTTCGACAACCTCATGTCTGCCTCAAAATACATTAGCAATATTGCAACTTTCCCTTGGCAACTTCCACAAAATGCCTATCACAAACTTCACTTAACCACGTTGCATGATCTACAAAATATATAACTGGCTTCAAATTATCAACGCACACAATCTCCAATAACTGTAATTAATCTGATCACATCTAGACAACTTCTTAAACAATTAGGAAAAATATTACCTTAGTAATCGAAATCAAATTCAAGATTTGCTTTCAAATAGCATAAATTCTCTCAAAATTCTCATAATTCACTTCACAGAAAAACACTAATGTGTTATAATCTCTCACATCAAAATATGCAATACTGATCTGCCTCAAAATAAATCTGACCATTAATGATTCATCTTACAAGATTCAATTACTTTAAATCCTTCTCAAAGGTATTAAACTCAATCATAAAAATTATCAAAAGCATCAGCTGTATCAGCTGTTAAATGAAAGTACTCTCAAAAGAGTATAGCAACAAAATATTGGATTGGCAAACAAGAATTACAAAATGTAACCCTGCTGACATTTATTTTTAATTTATTTAACAAAATTCGACTGATATGTGACTAGTAGTTTCTTGTTTGATCCACTTACAATCTCAAGTACACTCGGATGATAAAAATGAGTTCCTCAATGGCAAGTTAGGTGTGTACCACCACGCAATCGTATAAATACGAAAGGCCTTGCCTCGTAGACTATCATGATAATGCCCTGAGCGATGGGTAAAGATGTGTACCACCACGCCATCGCCTAAAGCGAAAGGCCCCATCTCGTCGTCTAATGAGTGAATGTACCAGATTGGAATCAACAAGTCTCTAGTTGTCACATAAAAGCGATATTCATTCACTTGAGTGAATAAAATCTTAATATCTCCAAACAATCCAATGGAAAAAATCCCTACTGATGAATAATACACACTCGCTAGTATGCAATGAACTGACGAAGTAATTTAAATAATCCAATTGCAGATCACGAGTTCGAAATACTCGCCACAAAAAATTAACTATCCAAGAAAAACTATCCTTACTGAAAAATGTCTAAAAGACCAAACATCTGCTTAATAAAGCCAACCAATGGTGAGAATGTCGTATAATGGTGCCTGCCATATCATATGGTAACGCCATATTCTAGCAAAATTTGGAGCAAATAATGTCTAAGCCATGTCGAAATAATCGTAGAACTCCTACTAGAAAAATATACAAGTATGCCCAGTGTTCATGGAAAAATCATATCAGAAAGTCCATAACTCTTACAGTACCTTCTCATATCAGCTGTTAATATATTTCAAAGATCGTCGATTATCCTCGTGTGTGCAATAAATTTCTCGAAAGATCGACGAAAATATCGTATCACCCACGCAATAACGATTGCCTTCATATCCCAAGTGAATCAGCTGTTGGACCTCCTCTTCTTCAGGAACCGAATCCATCGCTCTGTGGTGCCATCACGTCTCCGTCTTCGCTTACTCCGACATGATGAACTGCATGTTATCCATAACGGATACTGTCCAAATTCTTCCGTAAAAGTTCATAAACGTAGCGTACCCCATATTCTTCTTCTATGTTACGCCACTGTCCCATACAATGTTCGGTTTGCTTGCGATAAAAGTCAATCTCCACAGCGGCTGAATCTCACTTGCAGAAAATAATTTTATTTATAAAAGTGTATAAGTTTCTGAAACACCCTGTAGCTGAGTTCGTACTTGAAATTTCATAATAATTCATGAAAAAGAATTATATTAATGCACGTGCCAATGTTCATAAGTGCATATATTTGTAACAGTTCGTTTGCCTAAAAGCGTTAATGTTGGCTTGACCCCATGGTCGCTTTAAATATTCCGTTATGAAATGCATAGTTTGATAAGTCGTAATGTCATTGGAATATCTAAGTTCATTTGAAGTTCACAATAGCAGTATATGATAACTATCTGCCTGCACAATTCGACTACTGAATACAAGTCCCAACTCATAAAGTTGTAACTAAATGTCGAAATGAAGTTCAGCTTCTTTAATGTTGCCTGCGTATAAAAGTCGGAACCAGCACGCTCGGCTCTACTGCACTGTTCTAGAATGATCGACGCTTAAAGCCGGCCTCGCCATACCGCTTCGCTGTGCTGTCCTGTGTTACAAAATGCAGCTCGAAATAAAGTTCTCAATCTTGTTATAACGCTGTTTATTCCTTAACATTTGAAAAAGCATTGCTGCCTCGCATAGCTGTAACTACGATGTTGGAAATAATACTGTTCTAACACCGGCTCTTCTCTCGCTTACACGGCCTGTACAGCTTGCCTCGCAACCGGTCCTCGTACCACCTACCGTGCTTTGCTTGCCTTGACTCACTGACCTACTTTCCGTTCTCCCAACGCATGCTGCTATCAGCTCCGCTTGTTGAAGTAATACTGTCGCTTTCACTCCACGCAACAAGTGCTGTACACCGCTCAACTCGCCGTTCTCTCTGCGCAACATGTGTTCTACTCGGCCTTGCTGGCTGAACTGAAACTGCTGTCTCTAGACTGCGTTGACGAGCTCCTACTCCGCGCTGTCACGTGATGTTCCCCTACCTTCTGCGGTCATGCGTCACAAGTATAATCTCGACCACCATCATATGGCTATTAAGTTATACAATAACTTAAGGGATTATCTGCCTTTCTTCAAGTTATCACCATATATATTCCTTGACATTTCTTCTCTTCTGAGATGATATAACATTATGTTCCATATAGATCTTAATAATACTTCAATATTCCTCCCATAATTCCATCTGCTTGACTGGTAGTGCCACCTTTATCCTTGGCCTTCTACGTCATTTCCTAACATTCTTCTCGACTCGATTTGAGCGCTATCTTTACAACTTTTCCCATAAATCTCAACTACGGCTTGATGTCAGCTGGCGTAGCCGATAGCCTCAACTAGGTATCGGGTACATCTCTCCCGTACATCTCCTTTTTTATCAGGCTTGAGAAAAAAAATACTCTCTGGCGTTCTATACACAACATATGTACACGATAGCTCTACAATCCTCTTATTCAGCATAATGATACTTTCTAATGCTAGCTGCGTTAAAAGTCCCCACAACTTCATTAGTATCCATTCTAACAATCTTGTAGCTGTTATTTCGGTATGTTTCATCAATTCTGAATGGACCAGCGTACAATGGCGCAAATTTATGGTAGATCTTCAGTTGAAGATTCGATATGACTGGCTTCCTAATCAGCACCTCGTCATTTTCTTGAAATGGCTCGTGAAACTTCCTTCCTCTGTGTCTCCTGGCTCACTTCTCCGCCTGTCTTCTGAGTCTTTCTCCTGCCATCTCGACTCTTCTTTCTTGTGTAGGTTCAGGATCTACTGGTGCCTTCACGATTCGTTCCCATGGTCTATCAGGTTTCAACCCATGATGAAGCATGGACGGAATCTGTCCTGTGCTTTCATGTATGGTGGAATTCAAACATTGACTAATGATGGGTATCACTTCCATCCATCTGTGGTGTTGTCTTGACACATATAAGCGACACATTTTACTAATCTCCGGCATAATTCTTTCGGCTGGATTTCCCTCTGGATACCGCACAGAATTAAGTACATGCCTTATTCCTAAACGTTCCATAGCAGTAGAAAATTCCATACTGGTGAACTGTGATCCATGGTCACTCAACAAAATTTCAGGTTTCCCCATACTTGGAATAACTGTTTTCTCTAATCTGTTGATCACGTACTTCGATGTAGCTTTCTGGATAGGACATAGAGATATGTATTTAGAAAATAGTCTACTGCCACCAAAACAAACTGGTTTCCTTTCGTCGAACGAGGAATCGGACCAAAAATGTCCGTAGCGAAAAGTTCTCTCGGCTTGCTAGGTAATATTGATCTAGGAACTTCCTTCATTAGCTTAGATGAATATTTGCTTCGCTGACAACTGTCACAGGTCTTTATGACGTCGCGGATCGTTTGTCCCATCTGTCTCCAAACGAAAGTTTCTTGAGCAAGAGCCAAAGTCTTGTCTACACCTACATGAGCTGCGGTTCGGTGTATCATCCAAATAACTGGTTTGACAAGCTTGGGTGGGATCACAACTCTAAGTTTAGTATGATCCTGATCGATATATTGGCATATAACACCTCCCATAATGTGATATTTTCTAGCTTCTATCTCCGTTCTTCTAAAATCTGGATCAGCGTTGTCCATCCTGCGTGTTAAAAAACGGTAAATTCTTCGCAAAGGTGCATATCTCTTCTGAGTTTGCGCTAACATCTTCAACTTTTCCAGAGTTCCCTGGTCCTCTTGAACTAGATTTATATGGTTGACAATCACCTCCTCACAAGGGTTTCTGCTCAACACATCCGCTAACAGATTTAATTTCCCAGGTCTATGCACAACAGTTGGGTTAAATTGTTGTAAGAACAGAGCCCATCTGGTGATGCGGTCACTTGCTAAGTCTGTCTTCATAATAAATTGGAGGGCTTTATGATCTGTGATCACCGTTATGTCATGTCCAAACAACACCTTCTTCCACGTCTTAAGAGCATGAACCACTGCTAATGCCTCTAACTCGGTTGCATAGTAGTTCTTTTCACAATTCCTGAGCTTGCGACTGGTGAAAGCTAAATATCTGTGTTTGTTGGTATCGTCCAACTGATATAGGATACCACTGATGCCTATTTTGGATGCGTCTGTCTCCACAAAAAATCTTCTAGCAAAATCTGGGTATTCAAGTTTGACATTCTGGATCAACATGTTCTTAGCTGCTAAAAAGGCTTGATTGCATCTATCGTCCCATTTCCATCGATTTCCCTTTCTTAGCAAATCCTGCAGAGGTGCCATCGTTTCAGTATATTCAGGACAATGTGTTGAAAAGAACTGACACATTCCTAAAAACTGCCGTACTTCTTTAAGCTTTCTTGGGGTTGCAAATTCCGAAATAGCCATGATCTTCTTTGGATTGGGCCTATAACCATCTCCATCGATTCTATGTCCAAGAAATTCGATTTTTTTCATGAAAAAAACTGACATTTGTTGAAATTCACCTTGAAGTTCGTCCTCCGGAGATCTTCAAAAAGCATTCGAAGGTGCCTGATATGCTCTTCAGCTGTTTCAGACGCTATAATCAGGTCATCAATATAGCTCACCACATGCTCCTTAACTGCATCTGATAAATTCTCATCTAGTGCTCGGATCATCACCGGACCACTATTCTTTACTCCAAAAGGTAACCGATTGAATACATATGTTTTATGATCAAATAAGAACCCTGTATATTGTTTGCAGTCTTCTGCTAGCTCTATATGATAATAAGAACTAGTCAGATCAATGGTAGAAAAGAAACTCTTTCCTCTGAATCTGCGCAACAATTCACGAATAACAGGTGGACTGTCGTGTTCAGGAAGAACTCTTTCATTAAGGGCTCTAGCATCTAGGCATATCCTCAGCTTACCATTAGGTTTCTTGACAACAGCTAAAGGATTCAAATAAGCAGTCGGCATCTTCTTGATAATTCCATCTTTCTCCATATCGCTTATCATTGTACTGACTTCTTCCTTCCATTTATCCGGTATGAGATATAAATTCTTGTGGTATGGTTTGTCATCCATCAACTTGATGCTGTATGTAAAATTCTCTATGAGTCCTGGTTTATCATTGAATATGTCCTCATATTCTGAAATTGCTTGATCAAACTGCTCCTTGATTTCTGGATTCATCTTACTCTTCGTGTTAGTTTTATCCTCTATAGACCTTTCAATGCTGCATACTATCTCATCCAATATATTCTCTCTGAAGAATGTCATCTCGGATTCCTGATTTTCTATGACCTCTTCTTGAAAGTACATGCGCCTACTCTGCATATCTATGATCAGGCCACTCTCACTTAAAAAATCCACTCCTAGGATCATATCGAAATGTAGTTGACCCACAACTAGGAACATCTGTTCAAAATATCTGGTTCCAATTCCAACATCTAAAAGTACCTGACTTTTACATTTCATACTTTTGTCTGGGATTACTCCTTGAATTTTGCTAACAACAGTTGGCAACATCGTAATCTCTCCTGACAATTTCAATTCATCCAGGCAGCCTATGGATATCAAGCTCACCATAGCCCCCGTGTCCACTAGTGTCTTTATTTCCTTTCCCATGACTTCCACACTGATAACTGGCAATTCATGTCTATTCCCTCGATGTACTACGTCTTCCTCTTCAATTAACTCCTCGTCCTTGACTTGATACGTATCAACAATGATGATTGATTCCCAATGATTAGCATCCTGATTTGAAGTTAATTTGTCGTTTTTTTTTCCTTCACCACTCGTGTTTGCTCGATTGACATCTCTAGTTATCTCTTCGGGTGGTGCACTAGGCTGTCTACTCTCTTGCCTTGATCTCCCATACCCTTGACTATCCTGTCTTTCATTTGGATCATTTCTTCTACTATCCTGCCTATTGTTCTGATTAGACTGCTGACCATGGTTCCAGTTGTATCCACCTCGATATCTATTATTGTATCTATTCCTATTTTGGTATTTGGAATTCTGATCATAGTTCCTGTATCTACTGTTTCTTGGATCTTGATCGTATGGCCTCTCATATGGTCCTCGATATCGATCATTCCCACGAACGTTGTGAATATTTCCTCTATTCCCTTCGTTCCTTCTGTTTCCCCAGGAATCTCTTCTATCTGTCTGTGCTGCGTTATCAACAACTACCGCATTCACCTCTAGCGGGTTTCGATTATCGTTCCTCGCAGTTCTGGGTGTAATTTGAGCGCTTGTATAATCTAATCGGCGTAAGATATCGTCATAGTGCTCAAGTGTGTTCGCTCCCGATGCTATGAGTGATCGTTGTACCTCAATTGGCAACTGTCTTGCTATAGCTTGCAAAAGTTCTTCTTCTGGCAATGGAGGAATCAAAAACTGTAATTTAGCCAATTTCGAAGTAAAGTAATTTGCATAATGCGTCGGATGTGACGTAGAGTAACGTTTCGAATACATTTCTGCTCTTACGTTCAGCTGATCCTCTGCACTCCAAAATCTCCTTAAGAATGCTATGGCAAATTGTTCCATGTTCGCAAAATTACTCCTGAATGCGCGAAACCAAGTTAACGCTGGCCCCTTCTAAGGCGCGTTCGACTATCCTTAGTTCTCTCTCCTTGGCTACTCTATGTTCCGCAATGTAATCGCGAATATCTCTCAGAAATTCGACTGGTGTGACTCCTGTGTTCCCCGAAAACTTCCTTGGTTTATCATCCAGATTTCGATTATGGTCACCGGACCTGAGTATCGTTCACTCGTACCAAACGTACTTCTATTCGGATTCGGATTATCTTGAGGGGTTGAACTAGCCCTTTCGAATGTTACATTCTGTTGCTTTTGACTGTCTTCTCCCACGCTAATCTCTTGATTGTTCATACTGCGATCTATCGGTGTCTGATTTATCGATACTTCCCCTGTTGTAACACCTTGACTTGTGAAACTTTTATTATAGATTCTAGTTTAGTCATCCTATCTTCTGTTCGTTTTTCTACCGTCTTGACCTTAGTTTCCAAATTATTTAACGACGTAACATTCTGCGTTCTGTTACTCTCTTCTAAATCGTTCTTCAATTTGTCTATCTTATCTTCGCATGTAGTCTTTACTGACGCGACTTGTTCCTTTAACTGATCAACATCTGTCCTAGAATGAGCTGAATCTATCTTCATCGCTTCCTTATTCTCAGTAAATCTCGCTTCTAAGTTCGCCATACCTGCGATTAATTTCTCATCCAACCCTGCACGTTTTTCTTTTGCTTCGGCATCGACCTCACTATACCGTTCTTCCACTATTGCACCGACTCTATATTTGAATAAAGCTAAGTTTTCATTAACCTTCTGCTCTATGTCATCATCAATTTTCCTAATGTCTATCTGCCATTGGTTTTCTAAGGATTTCAAGTTAGAATTAACCTCTCCTAAGACTTCCTCTTTAACGGTCCCAATTACTGACTTTAAACTTTTGATTTCATTACCTAGATTCATTTCTAGACCTTTGATTTTGGATTCGAAAGATACTTCGGTAGACCACTCTTGTATTTTGCCTACATCTGCCACTAAACCATCAATGTCGAATCTTAATTTCGATACATCTGATTTAATATCTTTCTGTATAGACATAACATCTGTTCTCAAATTAAGAATATTTTCTTCTTCTCTATTTTCTAATTCAATAATATTTTTTCTTAACATTTGCACATTTTCCTCTCCTTTCATTTCTACTGCTTTTATATCTAATTGTAAAGCCTTGAATATTTCATCATTCTTTAACGTTAATCTATTCTCCAAACTAGTTAAATTGTTTTTCAACTCTGTGTTAGTTTCTTCACTACGAGCTTGTAATCTAGTTTCTAATAATTTAAAACTATCCTTTAAATTGCCTTCATTACTGGTTTGTAGTCTAGTCTCTAATGACTTCAATTCATCTTTACTATTTGACTGTAATCTATCTTCCAATAATCTCAATTCATCTTTACTATTTGACTGTAACCTAGTCTCTAATGACTATAAATTATCTTTCAGATTGCCTTCATTACTAGCCTGTAATGATTTTAAGTTAGTTTCGTTGCTAATCTGTAATGACTTCAAATTTTCTTCATTACTAGTCTGTAGTAATTTCAAATCTTCCCTATTACTAGTCTGTAAAGCTTTCACATTTTCTTTACATCTAGCTTCTAACCTAGCTTCTGAATCACCTATCCTTTCTTTGACTTCTGTTTCCATTTTAGAAATAGTTACTGCAATACTAGACATGCCATTCTGTAACTCTCCTAACACCTTAGCTAAATCTTCCGGTAACATAATTATATCTTTCAATAGACGTTTTATTCAGAGACGTTAGATAACAACACATCACAATGTATCAATTCCTGATTTCACTTGGGTATAAGAAAAATGACTTATAACTAACATGATATAACACTAATATGATTAACATGATCACTGGAATGGGCATACAAGTATATAGTCTGATCAAGTTTAATAAATTTTATAACACCATTAAATGAAATTGAGATCAATCTCTTCGTAATCTAAATCTGATGTGATTCCATAGAATAAACAAAATCGAAGCCCCACGGACGGGTAAAGCAAATTCTCCCTCTCTCTCTGTACCCGTTCGTCCTGGGGATGCGATGACCCATCTGCTATTACATCGCATTCCTGGATTTCCAGGACAGAGCGGAGTTAAATGAACATCAAGTCAAATAAGGAATGTGTCGGAAATTCAGTTGAAATATCACAAAAGCAGAGGGTAACACGAGATAAAGTATCTCCAGGGTCGTTACGGGCTTAAATTTAATAATAAAAAAATACAAATAGAAATGGGCGCCACCAACTGAATCCCTAGCAAACCACATCCTTCCTGGTTAAGCCTTAATTAAGACAAGGAAAGAAATAGGAAAATCACATCATCATCAGATCACAACTAAGATAAAAACAAATTTATACAACTTTGATAGTCAGACAGACATATTAAACACTCCTCCTACCTGAGAGCATGGTCGAATGCCAACGTTAAATTGTCATTGTCCAGAAAATCGAACCATCTCTATTCTACTCAAAGTGTATTTAATCCACATAAAATAGGAAAAATTTCTCAAGTTCACTTGGGTTCTCAGGATCACCGTAGCACTATGTCATTGCGTCACTGACATTCGTGATACCTGAGACCTAACTTCTCTTTAAATTAACATCATGAATGTGGATGTAAAAAATGTAATTAATCTGTCTAAACACATATATTCTAATCACATATTTTAAACATCAAATAATTTATGGCTTGCATGGCATTATTCAAATGCTGAATATATTAGTAAATTGCTCCTAAACATCGAATAATTAATTTACACTATTTACACTGTCATTAATAATTGCTTGTTTGTGAATCACAGAAAATCCACTACTCATTGGTTATAATCATCATCATCATTAAATTAAATATTTCTCACATTAGTTCTCAACTCAAAATTCAATATATTCATGTCAGAATAATTAATTCATTATCATCAAATCATTTAAATGAATATTATAATCATCAACTCATTATACTTTCTAATTATTCACACACTCTCATTTCATCATCTCCTTCAGATTAAATCATCTTAAATCATCCATATAAATTGTTTAATTCATTAATTCAAGTTGCAATTCTTCAAATCATTCAAATCGTATCTCTCAATTAAATTTATTTAAATCCATTTAAATTTATTAATCTTCAGCTTCTTTAATTAATTATCACCTTCTAATTCAGTTATTCATCATCTATTTAATCATCTATTAATTTATTTAAATCAGCTTATTTATTCAATCTTTAATTCATCCATTTATTTAATTCATTGATTTATTCCAAAATTTAATTTATCAATTTATTTAAATTTTATTTCATCTGGTTATTTAGATTTTTATTATTTCATCGAGTCATTTAGATTTTTATTTCATTAGGTCAGATCATTAATATGCTTAAACTTCAGATTATTATTTCATCAATTATTATTATTATCAGAAAATCTTGTATTATCAACATTATTTATTTGTTTAATTTCCTAACAAATTGTTTAATATGGGTTATAGAACGTTGTCTTACAGTTTTATCACTTCCAAGTTATATCTCGTATTTAATTATCATGCCAAAAAATATTATTGCCTTCACAAAATCACGTTGGATCTCACTATCCACAACTTCATCATCTACTCTCACTTTATCAAATACCATATTTGAATACCACAATTATTCCACATAACACTATAAATATTCAGCGCACAGCATGAATCTCAAAAATTATGCTAGACTGGGTTCGACAACCTCATGTCTGCCTCAAAATACATTAGCAATATTGCAACTTCCCCTTGGCAACTTCCACAAAATGCCTATCACAAACTTCACTTAACCACGTTGCATGATCTACAAAATATATAACTGGCTTCAAATTATCAACGCACACAATCTCCAATAACTGTAATTAATCTGATCACATCTAGACAACTTCTTAAACAATTAGGAAAAATATTACCTTAGTAATCGAAATCAAATTCAAGATTTGCTTTCAAATAGCATAAATTCTCTCAAAATTCTCATAATTCACTTCACAGAAAAACACTAATGTGTTATAATCTCTCACATCAAAATATGCAATACTGATCTGCCTCAAAATAAATCTGACCATTAATGATTCATCTTACAAGATTCAATTACTTTAAATCCTTCTCAAAGGTATTAAACTCAATCATAAAAATTATCAAAAGCATCAGCTGTATCAGCTGTTAAATGAAAGTACTCTCAAAAGAGTATAGCAACAAAATATTGGATTGGCAAACAAGAATTACAAAATGTAACCCTGCTGACATTTATTTTTAATTTATTTAACACAATTCGACTGATATGTGACTAGTAGTTTCTTGTTTGATCCACTTACAATCTCAAGTACACTCGGATGATAAAAATGAGTTCCTCAATGGCAAGTTAGGTGTGTACCACCACGCAATCGTATAAATACGAAAGGCCTTGCCTCGTAGACTATCATGATAATGCCCTGAGCGATGGGTAAAGATGTGTACCACCACGCCATCGCCTAAAGCGAAAGGCCCCATCTCGTCGTCTAATGAGTGAATGTACCAGATTGGAATCAACAAGTCTCTAGTTGTCACATAAAAGCGATATTCATTCACTTGAGTGAATAAAATCTTAATATCTCCAAACAATCCAATGGAAAAAATCCCTACTGATGAATAATACACACTCGCTAGTATGCAATGAACTGACGAAGTAATTTAAATAATCCAATTGCAGATCACGAGTTCGAAATACTCGCCACAAAAAATTAACTATCCAAGAAAAACTATCCTTACTGAAAAATGTCTAAAAGACCAAACATCTGCTTAATAAAGCCAACCAATGGTGAGAATGTCGTATAATGGTGCCTGCCATATCATATGGTAACGCCATATCCTAGCAAAATATGGAGCAAATAATGTCTAAGCCATGTCGAAATAATCGTAGAACTCCTACTAGAAAAATATACAAGTATGCCCAGTGTTCATGAAAAAATCATATCAGAAAGTCATAACTCTTACAGTACCTTCTCATATCAGCTGTTAATATATTTCAAAGATCGTCGATTATCCTCGTGTGTGCAATAAATTTCTCGAAAGATCGACGAAAATATCGTATCACCCACGCAATAACGATTGCCTTCATATCCCAAGTGAATCAGCTGTTGGACCTCCTCTTCTTCAGGAACCGAATCCATCGCTCTGTGGTGCCATCACGTCTTCGTCTTCGCTTACTCCGACATGATGAACTGCATGTTATCCATAACGGATACTGTCCAAATTCTTCCGTAAAAGTTCATAAACGTAGCGTACCCCATATTCTTCTTCTATGTTACGCCACTGTCCCATACAATGTTCGGTTTGCTTGTGATAAAAGTCAATCTCCACAGCGGCTGAATCTCACTTGCAGAAAATAATTTTATTTATAAAAGTGTATAAGTTTCTTAAACACCCTGTAGCTGTGTTCGTACTTGAAATTTCATAATAATTCATGAAAAAGAATTATATTAATGCACGTGCCAATGTTCATAAGTGCATATACTTGTAACAGTTCGTTTGCCTAAAAGCGTTAATGTTGGCTTGACCCCATGGTCGCTTTAAATATTCCGTTATGAAATGCATAGTTTGATAAGTCGTAATGTCATTGGAATATCTAAGTTCATTTGAAGTTCACAAGAGCAGTATATGATAACTATCTGCCTGCATAATTCGACTACTGAATACAAGTCCCAACTCATAAAGTTGTAACTAAATGTCGAAATGAAGTTCAGCTTCTTTAATGTTGCCTGCGTATAAAAGTCGGAACCAGCACGCTCGGCTCTACTGCACTGTTCTAGAATGATCGACGCTTAAAGCCGGCCTCGCCATACCGCTTCGCTGTGCTGTCCTGTGTTACAAAATGCAGCTCGAAATAAAGTTCTCAATCTTGTTATAACGCTGTTTATTCCCTAACATTTGAAAGAGCATTGCTGCCTCGCTTAGCTGTAACTACGATGTTGGAAATAATACTGTTCTAACACCGGCTCTACTCTCGCTTACACGGCCTGTACAGCTTGCCTCGCAACCGGTCCTCGTACCGCCTACCGTGCTTTGCTTGCCTTGACTCACTGACCGACTTTCCGTTCTCCCAACGCATGCTGCTATCAGCTCCGCTTGTTGAAGTAATACTGTCGCTTTCACTCCACGCAACAAGTGCTGTACACCGCTCAACTCGCCGTTCTCTCTGCGCAACATGTGTTCTACTCGGCCTTGCTGGCTGAACTGAAACTGCTGTCTCTAGACTGCGTTGACGAGCTCCTACTCCGCGCTGTCACGTGATGTTCCCCTACCTTCTGCGGTCATGCGTCACAAGTATAATCTCGACCACCATCATATCGGCTATTAAGTTATACAATAACTTAAGGGATTATCTGCCTTTCTTCAAGTTATCACCATATATATTGCTTGACATTTCTTCTCTTCTGAGATGATATAACATTATGTTCCATATAGATCTTAATAATACTTCAATATTCCTCCCATAATTCCATCTGCTTGACTGGTAGTGCCACCTTTATCCTTGGCCTTCTACGTCATTTCCTAACATTCTTCTCGACTCGATTTGAGCGATATCTTTACAACTTTTCCCATAAATCTGAAATGCGGCTTGGTGTCAGCTGGCGTAGCCGATAGCCTCAACTAGGTATCGGGTACAACGTCCTACCACAAGCACTCTCTGCTGCACCAACAAATGCCTTTTTAAAGTGGGTCCATTCCTCTTCTATGTTTTCCACTTCAGTAACTGGGATTTGTTGCTTCAATCTCTCCTGAAAATCTTCCTGTACAGTTTTGTCTTTCAATGCCATATGAAGCCAAATAGATCTCACCTTTCTCCGAAAATCTCTAGCTGACACCATTATATTGTCCCCATTTCACCGCTTTTAGCTGTCATATCGCTCAATCCGTAGAGCACAAGGTGTCACCCTCACCCCTCCATTCGCTAGGACAACAGATTTTCAATCTGGGTTCTACAATCGCTCTGCTCGACTTTGGAATGACCTGCCTCATGCAATAAAAGACCTTCCTCCACGACAATTTTGCCGCAAAGTGAAGGCTCTAAAGGGACTAAAACCCCATGTAAATTGAATTTATATAATGTAACTTTGTGAGTGAGTGGGAGTGTGTGCGTGCGTGTAGGTATGTATGTATGCATGTATGTGTGCGTGCGTGAGTGTGTATATGTGTGTGTGCGTGCCTGTATCTTCCCTTTTATTTATTAATTGTATGATATAGACGTCGTGTTCAGCAGATTATGTGTATATAGCAATGTAAAATTGTACATTGTATATATGTAACATTTCAGATTTGTACAGATTTAATGAACGGAGATGGAGACACCGCTGTGTATGTGGGGCTTGCCTTTCTCTATCTGCCGTCCATAAATTGTAGGCACAATTTTTGGTAAATAAATAATAATAATAATAATAATAATAATAATAATCGGTTCCATGGTTGTAAATTAAACCGACTTCTTTGAAAAGAAAAGGGCCAAAACGATAAAGGTCACCCTCTTAACTCCCTCATCTCTCAGCACTGATGAAATAATTTGTAGCGTAGTTTTATTTTAGGGGCGGCTTCTACTTCAATATGAATTTCAATGCCATTCACTCCAGTAGTTTTGACGCCAACCTAAGACAAACAGACGAAAGTAAACCGAGGGTATATTTGGTCATTGTACAACTCATCCGGGATAAATACAAAGCTTTAGCTGAAAATTCAAACTGATCAGACAGAAAGCTTACTTTTTTTTTAAGAGATGATACGCTGAATCGACATTTTGAGCATAGGTCTATGCAATATTCAAATCAATGACACTGAAGGCTAAAGAAGTATCAGTAGTAAACGTTGTAAGAGGAATGTACCCTATAATGAACTTACTATGATATGACCAGACATTTATCAGATTGTGTATTACTCACAATCTCCAACTTGAATCTCTACGTAGTATAAAACAAAGACTCTCATTCTTGGATGTAACGGGTAATCTCGAGAACCACTGGAGGGATCTTGATGCGGTTTTCACCATTCTGTAAAGGATTCCACGAGGAAGGATTCCATAGAAACACATTCATTTATGCCTAAGGAAGCCAAGCAGTAACGTTTTATTCAGAGACGTTAGATAACAACACATCACAATGTATCAATTCCTGATTTCACTTGGGTATAAGAAAAATGACTTATAACTAACATGATATAACACTAATATGATTAACATGATCACTGGAATGGGCATACAAGTATATAGTCTGATCAAGTTTAATAAATTTTATAACACCATTAAATGAAATTGAGATCAATCTCTTCGTAATCTAAATCTGATGTGATTCCATAGAATAAACAAAATCGAAGCCCCACGGATGGGTAAATCAAATTCTCCCTCTCTCTCTGTACCCGTTCGTCCTGGGGATGCGATGACCCATCTGCTATTACATCGCATTCCTGGATTTCCAGGACAGAGCGGAGTTAAATGAACATCAAGTCAAATAAGGAATGTGTCGGAAATTCAGTTGAAATATCACAAAAGCAGAGGGTAACACGAGATAAAGTATCTCCAGGGTCGTTACGGGCTTAAATTTAATAATAAAAAAATACAAATAGAAATGGGCGCCACCAACTGAATCCCTAGGAAACCACATCCTTCCTGGTTAAGCCTTAATTAAGACAAGGAAAGAAATAGGAAAATCACATCATCATCAGATCACAACTAAGATAAAAACAAATTTATACAACTTTGATAGTCAGACAGACATATTAAACACTCCTCCTACCTAAGAGCATGGTCGAATGCCAACGTTAAATTGTCATTGTCCAGAAAATCGAACCATCTCTATTCTACTCAAAGTGTATTTAATCCACATAAAATAGGAAAAATTTCTCAAGTTCACTTGGGTTCTCAGGATCACCGTAGCACTATGTCATTGCGTCACTGACATTCGTGATACCTGAGACCTAACTTCTCTTTAAATTAACATCATGAATGTGGATGTAAAAAATGTAATTAATCTGTCTAAACACATATATTCTAATCACATATTTTAAACATCAAATAATTTATGGCTTGCATGGCATTATTCAAATGCTGAATATATTAGTAAATTGCTCCTAAACATCGAATAATTAATTTACACTATTTACACTGTCATTAATAATTGCTTGTTTGTGAATCACAGAAAATCCACTACTCATTGGTTATAATCATCATCATCATTAAATTAAATATTTCTCACATTAGTTCTCAACTCAAAATTCAATATATTCATGTCAGAATAATTAATTCATTATCATCAAATCATTTAAATGAATATTATAATCATCAACTCATTATACTTTCTAATTATTCACACACTCTCATTTCATCATCTCCTTCAGATTAAATCATCTTAAATCATCCATATAAATTGTTTAATTCATTAATTCAAGTTGCAATTCTTCAAATCATTCAAATCGTATCTCTCAATTAAATTTATTTAAATCCATTTAAATTTATTAATCTTCAGCTTCTTTAATTAATTATCACCTTCTAATTCAGTTATTCATCATCTATTTAATCATCTATTAATTTATTTAAATCAGCTTATTTATTCAATCTTTAATTCATCCATTTATTTAATTCATTGATTTATTCCAAAATTTAATTTATCAATTTATTTAAATTTTATTTCATCTGGTTATTTAGATTTTTATTATTTCATCGAGTCATTTAGATTTTTATTTCATTAGGTCAGATCATTAATATGCTTAAACTTCAGATTATTATTTCATCAATTATTATTATTATCAGAAAATCTTGTATTATCAACATTATTTATTTGTTTAATTTCCTAACAAATTGTTTAATATGGGTTATAGAACGTTGTCTTACAGTTTTATCACTTCCAAGTTATATCTCGTATTTAATTATCATGCCAAAAAATATTATTGCCTTCACAAAATCACGTTGGATCTCACTATCCACAACTTCATCATCTACTCTCACTTTATCAAATACCATATTTGAATACCACAATTATTCCACATAACACTATAAATATTCAGCGCACAGCATGAATCTCAAAAATTATGCTAGACTGGGTTCGACAACCTCATGTCTGCCTCAAAATACATTAGCAATGTTGCAACTTCCCCTTGGCAACTTCCACAAAATGCCTATCACAAACTTCACTTAACCACGTTGCATGATCTACAAAATATATAACTGGCTTCAAATTATCAACGCACACAATCTCCAATAACTGTAATTAATCTGATCACATCTAGACAACTTCTTAAACAATTAGGAAAAATATTACCTTAGTAATCGAAATCAAATTCAAGATTTGCTTTCAAATAGCATAAATTCTCTCAAAATTCTCATAATTCACTTCACAGAAAAACACTAATGTGTTATAATCTCTCACATCAAAATATGCAATACTGATCTGCCTCAAAATAAATCTGACCATTAATGATTCATCTTACAAGATTCAATTACTTTAAATCCTTCTCAAAGGTATTAAACTCAATCATAAAAATTATCAAAAGCATCAGCTGTATCAGCTGTTAAATGAAAGTACTCTCAAAAGAGTATAGCAACAAAATATTGGCTTGGCAAACAAGAATTACAAAATGTAACCCTGCTGACATTTATTTTTAATTTATTTAACAAAATTCGACTGATATGTGACTAGTAGTTTCTTGTTTGATCCACTTACAATCTCAAGTACACTCGGATGATAAAAATGAGTTCCTCAATGGCAAGTTAGGTGTGTACCACCACGCAATCGTATAAATACGAAAGGCCTTGCCTCGTAGACTATCATGATAATGCCCTGAGCGATGGGTAAAGATGTGTACCACCACGCCATCGCCTAAAGCGAAAGGCCCCATCTCGTCGTCTAATGAGTGAATGTACCAGATTGGAATCAACAAGTCTCTAGTTGTCACATAAAAGCGATATTCATTCACTTGAGTGAATAAAATCTTAATATCTCCAAACAATCCAATGGAAAAAATCCCTACTGATGAATAATACACACTCGCTAGTATGCAATGAACTGACGAAGTAATTTAAATAATCCATTTGCAGATCACGAGTTCGAAATACTCGCCACAAAAAATTAACTATCCAAGAAAAACTATCCTTACTGAAAAATGTCTAAAAGACCAAACATCTGCTTAATAAAGCCAACCAATGGTGAGAATGTCGTATAATGGTGCCTGCCATATCATATGGTAACGCCATATCCTAGCAAAATTTGGAGCAAATAATGTCTAAGCCATGTCGAAATAATCGTAGAACTCCTACTAGAAAAATATACAAGTATGCCCAGTGTTCATGAAAAAATCATATCAGAAAGTCATAACTCTTACAGTACCTTCTCATATCAGCTGTTAATATATTTCAAAGATCGTCGATTATCCTCGTGTGTGCAATAAATTTCTCGAAAGATCGACGAAAATATCGTATCACCCACGCAATAACGATTGCCTTCATATCCCAAGTGAATCAGCTGTTGGACCTCCTCTTCTTCAGGAACCGAATCCATCGCTCTGTGGTGCCATCACGTCTTCGTCTTCGCTTACTCCGACATGATGAACTGCATGTTATCCATAACGGATACTGTCCAAATTCTTCCGTAAAAGTTCATAAACGTAGCGTACCCCATATTCTTCTTCTATGTTACGCCACTGTCCCATACAATGTTCGGTTTGCTTGTGATAAAAGTCAATCTCCACAGCGGCTGAATCTCACTTGCAGAAAATAATTTTATTTATAAAAGTGTATAAGTTTCTTAAACACCCTGTAGCTGTGTTCGTACTTGAAATTTCATAATAATTCATGAAAAAGAATTATATTAATGCACGTGCCAATGTTCATAAGTGCATATACTTGTAACAGTTCGTTTGCCTAAAAGCGTTAATGTTGGCTTGACCCCATGGTCGCTTTAAATATTCCGTTATGAAATGCATAGTTTGATAAGTCGTAATGTCATTGGAATATCTAAGTTCATTTGAAGTTCACAAGAGCAGTATATGATAACTATCTGCCTGCATAATTCGACTACTGAATACAAGTCCCAACTCATAAAGTTGTAACTAAATGTCGAAATGAAGTTCAGCTTCTTTAATGTTGCCTGCGTATAAAAGTCGGAACCAGCACGCTCGGCTCTACTGCACTGTTCTAGAATGATCGACGCTTAAAGCCGGCCTCGCCATACCGCTTCGCTGTGCTGTCCTGTGTTACAAAATGCAGCTCGAAATAAAGTTCTCAATCTTGTTATAACGCTGTTTATTCCTTAACATTTGAAAGAGCATTGCTGCCTCGCTTAGCTGTAACTACGATGTTGGAAATAATACTGTTCTAACACCGGCTCTACTCTCGCTTACACGGCCTGTACAGCTTGCCTCGCAACCGGTCCTCGTACCGCCTACCGTGCTTTGCTTGCCTTGACTCACTGACCGACTTTCCGTTCTCCCAACGCATGCTGCTATCAGCTCCGCTTGTTGAAGTAATACTGTCGCTTTCACTCCACGCAACAAGTGCTGTACACCGCTCAACTCGCCGTTCTCTCTGCGCAACATGTGTTCTACTCGGCCTTGCTGGCTGAACTGAAACTGCTGTCTCTAGACTGCGTTGACGAGCTCCTACTCCGCGCTGTCACGTGATGTTCCCCTACCTTCTGCGGTCATGCGTCACAAGTATAATCTCGACCACCATCATATCGGCTATTAAGTTATACAATAACTTAAGGGATTATCTGCCTTTCTTCAAGTTATCACCATATATATTGCTTGACATTTCTTCTCTTCTGAGATGATATAACATTATGTTCCATATAGATCTTAATAATACTTCAATATTCCTCCCATAATTCCATCTGCTTGACTGGTAGTGCCACCTTTATCCTTGGCCTTCTACGTCATTTCCTAACATTCTTCTCGACTCGATTTGAGCGATATCTTTACAACTTTTCCCATAAATCTGAAATGCGGCTTGGTGTCAGCTGGCGTAGCCGATAGCCTCAACTAGGTATCGGGTACAACGTCCTACCACAAGCACTCTCTGCTGCACCAACAAATGCCTTTTTAAAGTGGGTCCATTCCTCTTCTATGTTTTCCACTTCAGTAACTGGGATTTGTTGCTTCAATCTCTCCTGAAAATCTTCCTGTACAGTTTTGTCTTTCAATGCCATATGAAGCCAAATAGATCTCACCTTTCTCCGAAAATCTCTAGCTGACACCATTATACTGTCCCCATTTCACCGCTTTTAGCTGTCATATCGCTCAATCCGTAGAGCACAAGGTGTCACCCTCACCCCTCCATTCGCTAGGACAACAGATTTTCAATCTGGGTTCTACAATCGCTCTGCTCGACTTTGGAATGACCTGCCTCATGCAATAAAAGACCTTCCTCCACGACAATTTTGCCGCAAAGTGAAGGCTCTAAAGGGACTAAAACCCCATGTAAATTGAATTTATATAATGTAACTTTGTGAGTGAGTGGGAGTGTGTGCGTGCGTGTAGGTATGTATGTATGCATGTATGTGTGCGTGCGTGAGTGTGTATATATGTGTGTGCGTGCCTGTATCTTCCCTTTTATTTATTAATTGTATGATATAGACGTCGTGTTCAGCATATTATGTGTATATAGCAATGTAAAATTGTACATTGTATATATGTAACATTTCAGATTTGTACAGATTTAATGAACGGAGATGGAGACACCGCTGTGTATGTGGGGCTTGCCTTTCTCTATCTGCCGTCCATAAATTGTAGGCACAATTTTTGGAAAATAAATAATAATAATAATAATAATAATAATAATCGGTTCCATGGTTGTAAATTAAACCGACTTCTTTGAAAAGAAAAGGGCCAAAACGATAAAGGTCACCCTCTTAACTCCCTCATCTCTCAGCACTGATGAAATAATTTGTAGCGTAGTTTTATTTTAGGGGCGGCTTCTACTTCAATATGAATTTCAATGCCATTCACTCCAGTAGTTTTGACGCCAACCTAAGACAAACAGACGAAAGTAAACCGAGGGTATATTTGGTCATTGTACAACTCATCCGGGATAAATACAAAGCTTTAGCTGAAAATTCAAACTGATCAGACAGAAAGCTTACTTTTTTTAAAAGAGATGATACGCTGAATCGACATTTTGAGCATAGGTCTATGCAATATTCAAATCAATGACACTGAAGGCTAAAGAAGTATCAGTAGTAAACGTTGTAAGAGGAATGTACCCTATAATGAACTTACTATGATATGACCAGACATTTATCAGATTGTGTATTACTCACAATCTCCAACTTGAATCTCTACGTAGTATAAAACAAAGACTCTCATTCTTGGATGTAACGGGTAATCTCGAGAACCACTGGAGGGATCTTGATGCGGTTTTCACCATTCTGTAAAGGATTCCACGAGGAAGGATTCCCTAGAAACACATTCATTTATGCCTAAGGAAGCCAAGCAGTAACGTTTTATTCAGAGACGTTAGATAACAACACATCACAATGTATCAATTCCTGATTTCACTTGGGTATAAGAAAAATGACTTATAACTAACATGATATAACACTAATATGATTAACATGATCACTGGAATGGGCATACAAGTATATAGTCTGATCAAGTTTAATAAATTTTATAACACCATTAAATGAAATTGAGATCAATCTCTTCGTAATCTAAATCTGATGTGATTCCATAGAATAAACAAAATCGAAGCCCCACGGATGGGTAAATCAAATTCTCCCTCTCTCTCTGTACCCGTTCGTCCTGGGGATGCGATGACCCATCTGCTATTACATCGCATTCCTGGATTTCCAGGACAGAGCGGAGTTAAATGAACATCAAGTCAAATAAGGAATGTGTCGGAAATTCAGTTGAAATATCACAAAAGCAGAGGGTAACACGAGATAAAGTATCTCCAGGGTCGTTACGGGCTTAAATTTAATAATAAAAATATACAAATAGAAATGGGCGCCACCAACTGAATCCCTAGCAAACCACATCCTTCCTGGTTAAGCCTTAATTAAGACAAGGAAAGAAATAGGAAAATCACATCATCATCAGATCACAACTAAGATAAAAACAAATTTATTCAACTTTGATAGTCAGACAGACATATTAAACACTCCTCCTACCTAAGAGCATGGTCGAATGCCAACGTTAAATTGTCATTGTCCAGAAAATCGAACCATCTCTATTCTACTCAAAGTGTATTTAATCCACATAAAATAGGAAAAATTTCTCAAGTTCACTTGGGTTCTCAGGATCACCGTAGCACTATGTCATTGCGTCACTGACATTCGTGATACCTGAGACCTAACTTCTCTTTAAATTAACATCAAGAATGTGGATGTAAAAAATGTAATTAATCTGTCTAAACACATATATTCTAATCACATATTTTAAACATCAAATAATTTATGGCTTGCATGGCATTATTCAAATGCTGAATATATTAGTAAATTGCTCCTAAACATCGAATAATTAATTTACACTATTTACACTGTCATTAATAATTGCTTGTTTGTGAATCACAGAAAATCCACTACTCATTGGTTATAATCATCATCATCATTAAATTAAATATTTCTCACATTAGTTCTCAACTCAAAATTCAATATTTATTTATTTATTTGCGCACAACAGGATTTTCATCCCAATTACAGTGGCATAAAGATTACACAGTATGTTATCTTAAAACTTATACAAACTTAAACTAAACAGTAATAATAATTTTAAAAAACTAATTAAAATTACACAGTATGTTATCTTGCAACTTATACTAACTTAAACTAAACAGTAACTAAATAAAACTAATTAAAATAACTAGGTGTACAATTAAAAGAGTATGGTACAAATAATACATGTGTAATGCAAGGTTGGCTAGGTAGAATGACACAGTGGTACGAATTCATGATTTACAATTTTTTAGGTTTGAGTCATTATTTCTGGAGAGTGGTTAGGAGTTCCATCAAAAATACTGTCAAGGAAGTACTAAAATCTATGGCATTATTTCTTTGAGCAACAGTGTTGAAAATATAACATAGCCTGTTCAGCGGTGAATTTTTGTGGCCAGATGTCCTGGTTCTTTTAATTTCAAATGTGATATTGTTCCTAGAATTGATGCGTGGTACATGGAAATTTAAGAGAGAGAGGAATTCGGAATCATCAATTGAATTGTTTATAATTTTGAAAAGGAATTTCATAGCATCTATTTTTCTTCGTATTTCTAAACTGTCCACATCAAAATTTATTAGCAGTTCTTGGTATGGTATCAAGTGAGGATAGTTGGCTGTTCTTTTAAAATGTAGATATTTTAGGAATTTCTTTTGTGTGTTTTCAATCATTGAGGTATATGTCTTGCATCTAGGACTCCATATAATGCTAGCATATTCTAGTTTCGGTCTGACTAGTGTGTTGTACAGGTGGATACACGTACTTATGTTTTTGAATGGTTTTGTATTCCTGATAACAAATCCAAGTGTCTTGTTTGAGTCAGCTATCATTTTCCGTATATAGGGGGTAAACGTTAGCTCTCTGTCTAGCAACACACCGAGATCTTTGTTTTCATGAACTGATTTCAGGACACTGCAACCTAACTTGTAATTAAAAACGATAGGGTTTATATTCCGGGTGAACGACATTGAGATACATTTTTCTACGTTTAATCCTAATAAATTTTCTGTAGTCCATTCCATAATATTGTGCAGGTCATTTTGAAGCAAGTCGCAGTCGGTAGATACAGATATTTTTCTATACACCTTGAAGTCATCAGCATACAATAGACAATTAGAATGCTTTATTCTTTGAGGTAGATCGTTTATGAAAATCAGAAAAACTAGAGGTCCAAGGTTCGATCCCTGAACTATTCCCGAATTAGCTTCAAATTCTTGAGAATTCTTTCTATGAAATGACACATATTGCTTCCTGTCATTAAGGTAAGAGCTGAAGAGGCATATAAGTAAATCAGAAAATCCTAAGATTTTGAGTTTTTTCAGGAGAACATCGTGGTTAATTTTGTCGAATGCCTTCTGAAAGTCTGTGAATACAACATCCATTTGTCCTCCTGCGTCTAATGTTCTGGACACTGATTCAGTAAAGTTGACCATATTTGTGATAGTCGAACGTCGGGCGAGGAAACCATGCTGTTTTTCTGATATTAATGGTCTGACAAAAATAGAAATTCTTTGGTACAAAACGAATTCAAAAATCTTTGCTACCGCTGACAATATACATATCGGACGATAGTTACTAATTAGCATTGGATTTCCAGATTTTAAGATTGGACATACTCGGCTTTTTTTCCAATTAGATGGAAATGTGGCGGTTTTAATAATTAAGTTATATATGAAAAGGAGAGGGTGCTTAAGAACATCTGCACAGCCCTTAATTACATATGGCGGGATATGATCTGGTCCAGCTGAGGATTTAGGCTTCAGTTTTCTTATAGCTACTTCCACCTCACGTAAGGTGACTTTGTCAATGTGCAGAGTGTCGGTAGTGATAGATGTATCGCTAGGCATGCAGTATTGGGCTTTATTAGGTGAGTAAACCGATTTGAAATACGACGCAAAAACTTCAGCTATGTCTTGATCATTATCGTATGTTTTACTGTCGAGGCGAAATGTATCACAACTATTATTATTCTTCCTTTTATTTTTGACATACGCCCAGAAGGATTTTGTATTTTCAGTGATATTCTGTTCAATAGATTCAATGTGCCTTTGATATGCTGATTTAATTGCTGTTTTTATTTCGGATCGTATTGTTTTAAACTGACTGTTGAAGTAGTCCGACAATCTTCTTCGCTTCCTATAAAATTCCTTCTCATGTAATTTCTTAATTATGGCATCTGTAAACCATATAGGATATTTTCTTTTGTTCTGAAATTTTATTTGAGGGACCGATTCGTTAATTACCCCGTATAGGTTCGAGTAAAAGCAGTCTACTGCAATATCGACATTAGTGCATTTGTATAAACGGTCCCAATTCCAGTCCCTTAGACCCGTGAATAGATTTTCAAAGTTTGCGTTTTTAAAACTGTATGATGTTTGATAATCACTTTTGCATTTTTTATGTGTAGAAGTGGCCTGCATTTCTATATTCAGAGCGGGGTGGTGGACATCCTCAGGCAGTAGGGGTTCAGTGTTTCGTTTACATTTTACATTAGTTATATTCTTACTGGCTAAAACTAAGTCTAACGTTTTACCGTGGCTGTTTTGGACTGAATTATATGAGATCATATTACATAGATTTATAAAAATGTTTAATTCTCGACTTTGCTGAGTTGTGTTTAATTCATTATTGTTATCGCTTATTGTTGGTATATTGAAATCCCCAACAATTAGTACATGATTGTCATGAGCCTCGTAGTGTGATTCTAGCCATTGGAATACTTCTGAATACACTTCCAGCTTTGAGGTCGGAGGTATATACACGTTAACAATAAACCATGTCTTTCCTTGAAAGTTTAATTTTAGAAGTAAGCCTTCGTAAGTGCTTGAAACCGGCTCTACCTGCAGTACAGATATTCCTTCCCTGACAGCTATTAGCACACCCCCTCCCCTCCCGGTGTTACCACGACCACGGTCCGCACGGTATACTCTGTACTTCTCATTACAGACCTCGGCACCATAAACACTCGAATCTAGCCATGTTTCACTAAGAGCTATAACTAGGAAGTCATTGACTAAAATGTTTGTGTTCAGTTTGTCCAATTTGGTGTTCAGACCACGCACATTCTGATAGTAAATAGGAAATATAGAAGTAGACAACATATTTACAGTTTAGCTAAGTCTTCTACACTATTAATAATTATTGCATCAGAACCTTGATTCTTACGCATTTTAATGATGCCATTTCTTACCCAAATGAATGCGTAGCCTTTTTCATTGCGTGTGTTTCGTGCCTGGGCCAGGAGTTTCCTTCTCTGGGGGGACAAGCTTTCGTTTATGTACACTGTGTTGTCACCAGGAAGATTTGCATGTCTAGTAGAGAGGTTCCTCTTGATTCTCCGTCTCTCCATGAAGTGTTCCTTGTCGGTTCTCCTCACGAATTTCACTATGATTCCCCTGTGCGTTTGGTTCGGGGATTTTGGATGTCAGAATAATTAATTCATTATCATCAAATCATTTAAATGAATATTATAATCATCAACTCATTATACTTTCTAATTATTCACACACTCTCATTTCATCATCTCCTTCAGATTAAATCATCTTAAATCATCCATATAAATTGTTTAATTCATTAATTCAAGTTGCAATTCTTCAAATCATTCAAATCGTATCTCTTAATTAAATTTATTTAAATCCATTTAAATTTATTAATCTTCAGCTTCTTTAATTAATTATCACCTTCTAATTCAGTTATTCATCATCTATTTAATCATCTATTAATTTATTTAAATCAGCTTATTTATTCAATCCTTAATTCATCCATTTATTTAATTCATTGATTTATTCCAAAATTTAATTTATCAATTTATTTAAATTTTATTTCATCTGGTTATTTAGATTTTTATTATTTCATCGAGTCATATAGATTTTTATTTCATTAGGTCAGATCATTAATATGCTTAAACTTCAGATTATTATTTCATCAATTATTATTATTATCAGAAAATCTTGTATTATCAACATTATTTATTTGTTTAATTTCCTAACAAATTGTTTAATATGGGTTATAGAACGTTGTCTTACAGTTTTATCACTTCCAAGTTATATCTCGTATTTAATTATCATGCCAAAAAATATTATTGCCTTCACAAAATCACGTTGGATCTCACTATCCACAACTTCATCATCTACTCTCACTTTATCAAATACCATATTTGAATACCACAATTATTCCACATAACACTATAAATATTCACGCACAGCATGAATCTCAAAAATTATGCTAGACTGGGTTCGACAACCTCATGTCTGCCTCAAAATACATTAGCAATATTGCAACTTCCCCTTGGCAACTTCCACAAAATGCCTATCACAAACTTCACTTAACCACGTTGCATGATCTACAAAATATATAACTGGCTTCAAATTATCAACGCACACAATCTCCAATAACTGTAATTAATCTGATCACATCTAGACAACTTCTTAAACAATTAGGAAAAATATTACCTTAGTAATCGAAATCAAATTCAAGATTTGCTTTCAAATAGCATAAATTCTCTCAAAATTCTCATAATTCACTTCACAGAAAAACACTAATGTGTTATAATCTCTCACATCAAAATATGCAATACTGATCTGCCTCAAAATAAATCTGACCATTAATGATTCATCTTACAAGATTCAGGGGGCAGATGACCTCGTAGTTCCGCCCCTTAAAACAACAATAACTAACTAACTAACTAACTTACAAGATTCAATTACTTTAAATCCTTCTCAAAGGTATTAAACTCAATCATAAAAATTATCAAAAGCATCAGCTGTATCAGCTGTTAAATGAAAGTACTCTCAAAAGAGTATAGCAACAAAATATTGGATTGGCAAACAAGAATTACAAAATGTAACCCTGCTGACATTTATTTTTAATTTATTTAACAAAATTCGACTGATATGTGACTAGTAGTTTCTTGTTTGATCCACTTACAATCTCAAGTACACTCGGATGATAAAAATGAGTTCCTCAATGGCAAGTTAGGTGTGTACCACCACGCAATCGTATAAAACAAGAGTTTAGTGCTTTTCAGTCGGTCAACACGAATGTACCCAAAAGAGATGGGTTATGCCCTAATCCTGAAATAAATTACATGAGATTAATAAAACTCATGTAATTTATTTCAGGATTAGGGCATAACCCATCTCTTTTGGGTACATTCGTGTTGACCGACTGAAAAGCACTAAACTCTTGTTTACTAAGGCAACACTGAAAATATGGCTTCAAACACCACAACAATCGTATAAATACGAAAGGCCTTGACTCGTAGACTATCATGATAATGCCCTGAGCGATGGGTAAAGATGTGTACCACCACGCCATCGCCTAAAGCGAAAGGCCCCATCTCGTCGTCTAATGAGTGAATGTACCAGATTGGAATCAACAAGTCTCTAGTTGTCACATAAAAGCGATATTCATTCACTTGAGTGAATAAAATCTTAATATCTCCAAACAATCCAATGGAAAAAATCCCTACTGATGAATAATACACACTCGCTAGTATGCAATGAACTGACGAAGTAATTTAAATAATCCAATTGCAGATCACGAGTTCGAAATACTCGCCACAAAAAATTAACTATCCAAGAAAAACTATCCTTACTGAAAAATGTCTAAAAGACCAAACATCTGCTTAATAAAGCCAACCAATGGTGAGAATGTCGTATAATGGTGCCTGCCATATCATATGGTAACGCCATATTCTAGCAAAATTTGGAGCAAATAATGTCTAAGCCATGTCGAAATAATCGTAGAACTCCTACTAGAAAAATATACAAGTATGCCCAGTGTTCATGGAAAAATCATATCAGAAAGTCCATAACTCTTACAGTACCTTCTCATATCAGCTGTTAATATATTTCAAAGATCGTCGATTATCCTCGTGTGTGCAATAAATTTCTCGAAAGATCGACGAAAATATCGTATCACCCACGCAATAACGATTGCCTTCATATCCCAAGTGAATCAGCTGTTGGACCTCCTCTTCTTCAGGAACCGAATCCATCGCTCTGTGGTGCCATCACGTCTCCGTCTTCGCTTACTCCGACATGATGAACTGCATGTTATCCATAACGGATACTGTCCAAATTCTTCCGTAAAAGTTCATAAACGTAGCGTACCCCATATTCTTCTTCTATGTTACGCCACTGTCCCATACAATGTTCGGTTTGCTTGCGATAAAAGTCAATCTCCACAGCGGCTGAATCTCACTTGCAGAAAATAATTTTATTTATAAAAGTGTATAAGTTTCTTAAACACCCTGTAGCTGTGTTCGTACTTGAAATTTCATAATAATTCATGAAAAAGAATTATATTAATGCACGTGCCAATGTTCATAAGTGCATATACTTGTAACAGTTCGTTTGCCTAAAAGCGTTAATGTTGGCTTGACCCCATGGTCGCTTTAAATATTCCGTTATGAAATGCATAGTTTGATAAGTCGTAATGTCATTGGAATATCTAAGTTCATTTGAAGTTCACAAGAGCAGTATATGATAACTATCTGCCTGCATAATTCGACTACTGAATACAAGTCCCAACTCATAAAGTTGTAACTAAATGTCGAAATGAAGTTCAGCTTCTTTAATGTTGCCTGCGTATAAAAGTCGGAACCAGCACGCTCGGCTCTACTGCACTGTTCTAGAATGATCGACGCTTAAAGCCGGCCTCGCCATACCGCTTCGCTGTGCTGTCCTGTGTTACAAAATGCAGCTCGAAATAAAGTTCTCAATCTTGTTATAACGCTGTTTATTCCTTAACATTTGAAAGAGCATTGCTGCCTCGCTTAGCTGTAACTACGATGTTGGAAATAATACTGTTCTAACACCGGCTCTACTCTCGCTTACACGGCCTGTACAGCTTGCCTCGCAACCGGTCCTCGTACCGCCTACCGTGCTTTGCTTGCCTTGACTCACTGACCGACTTTCCGTTCTCCCAACGCATGCTGCTATCAGCTCCGCTTGTTGAAGTAATACTGTCGCTTTCACTCCACGCAACAAGTGCTGTACACCGCTCAACTCGCCGTTCTCTCTGCGCAACATGTGTTCTACTCGGCCTTGCTGGCTGAACTGAAACTGCTGTCTCTAGACTGCGTTGACGAGCTCCTACTCCGCGCTGTCACGTGATGTTCCCCTACCTTCTGCGGTCATGCGTCACAAGTATAATCTCGACCACCATCATATCGGCTATTAAGTTATACAATAACTTAAGGGATTATCTGCCTTTCTTCAAGTTATCACCATATATATTGCTTGACATTTCTTCTCTTCTGAGATGATATAACATTATGTTCCATATAGATCTTAATAATACTTCAATATTCCTCCCATAATTCCATCTGCTTGACTGGTAGTGCCACCTTTATCCTTGGCCTTCTACGTCATTTCCTAACATTCTTCTCGACTCGATTTGAGCGATATCTTTACAACTTTTCCCATAAATCTGAAATGCGGCTTGGTGTCAGCTGGCGTAGCCGATAGCCTCAACTAGGTATCGGGTACAACGTCCTACCACAAGCACTCTCTGCTGCACCAACAAATGCCTTTTTAAAGTGGGTCCATTCCTCTTCTATGTTTTCCACTTCAGTAACTGGGATTTGTTGCTTCAATCTCTCCTGAAAATCTTCCTGTACAGTTTTGTCTTTCAATGCCATATGAAGCCAAATAGATCTCACCTTTCTCCGAAAATCTCTAGCTGACACCATTATACTGTCCCCATTTCACCGCTTTTAGCTGTCATATCGCTCAATCCGTAGAGCACAAGGTGTCACCCTCACCCCTCCATTCGCTAGGACAACAGATTTTCAATCTGGGTTCTACAATCGCTCTGCTCGACTTTGGAATGACCTGCCTCATGCAATAAAAGACCTTCCTCCACGACAATTTTGCCGCAAAGTGAAGGCTCTAAAGGGACTAAAACCCCATGTAAATTGAATTTATATAATGTAACTTTGTGAGTGAGTGGGAGTGTGTGCGTGCGTGTAGGTATGTATGTATGCATGTATGTGTGCGTGCGTGAGTGTGTATATGTGTGTGTGCGTGCCTGTATCTTCCCTTTTATTTATTAATTGTATGATATAGACGTCGTGTTCAGCAGATTATGTGTATATAGCAATGTAAAATTGTACATTGTATATATGTAACATTTCAGATTTGTACAGATTTAATGAACGGAGATGGAGACACCGCTGTGTATGTGGGGCTTGCCTTTCTCTATCTGCCGTCCATAAATTGTAGGCACAATTTTTGGTAAATAAATAATAATAATAATAATAATAATAATCGGTTCCATGGTTGTAAATTAAACCGACTTCTTTGAAAAGAAAAGGGCCAAAACGATAAAGGTCACCCTCTTAACTCCCTCATCTCTCAGCACTGATGAAATAATTTGTAGCGTAGTTTTATTTTAGGGGCGGCTTCTACTTCAATATGAATTTCAATGCCATTCACTCCAGTAGTTTTGACGCCAACCTAAGACAAACAGACGAAAGTAAACCGAGGGTATATTTGGTCATTGTACAACTCATCCGGGATAAATACAAAGCTTTAGCTGAAAATTCAAACTGATCAGACAGAAAGCTTACTTTTTTTAAAAGAGATGATACGCTGAATCGACATTTTGAGCATAGGTCTATGCAATATTCAAATCAATGACACTGAAGGCTAAAGAAGTATCAGTAGTAAACGTTGTAAGAGGAATGTACCCTATAATGAACTTACTATGATATGACCAGACATTTATCAGATTGTGTATTACTCACAATCTCCAACTTGAATCTCTACGTAGTATAAAACAAAGACTCTCATTCTTGGATGTAACGGGTAATCTCGAGTACCACTGGAGGGATCTTGATGCGGTTTTCACCATTCTGTAAAGGATTCCACGAGGAAGGATTCCCTAGAAACACATTCATTTATGCCTAAGGAAGCCAAGCAGTAACGTTTTATTCAGAGACGTTAGATAACAACACATCACAATGTATCAATTCCTGATTTCACTTGGGTATAAGAAAAATGACTTATAACTAACATGATATAACACTAATATGATTAACATGATCACTGGAATGGGCATACAAGTATATAGTCTGATCAAGTTTAATAAATTTTATAACACCATTAAATGAAATTGAGATCAATCTCTTCGTAATCTAAATCTGATGTGATTCCATAGAATAAACAAAATCGAAGCCCCACGGATGGGTAAATCAAATTCTCCCTCTCTCTCTGTACCCGTTCGTCCTGGGGATGCGATGACCCATCTGCTATTACATCGCATTCCTGGATTTCCAGGACAGAGCGGAGTTAAATGAACATCAAGTCAAATAAGGAATGTGTCGGAAATTCAGTTGAAATATCACAAAAGCAGAGGGTAACACGAGATAAAGTATCTCCAGGGTCGTTACGGGCTTAAATTTAATAATAAAAAAATACAAATAGAAATGGGCGCCACCAACTGAATCCCTAGCAAACCACATCCTTCCTGGTTAAGCCTTAATTAAGACAAGGAAAGAAATAGGAAAATCACATCATCATCAGATCACAACTAAGATAAAAACAAATTTATACAACTTTGATAGTCAGACAGACATATTAAACACTCCTCCTACCTAAGAGCATGGTCGAATGCCAACGTTAAATTGTCATTGTCCAGAAAATCGAACCATCTCTATTCTACTCAAAGTGTATTTAATCCACATAAAATAGGAAAAATTTCTCAAGTTCACTTGGGTTCTCAGGATCACCGTAGCACTATGTCATTGCGTCACTGACATTCGTGATACCTGAGACCTAACTTCTCTTTAAATTAACATCATGAATGTGGATGTAAAAAATGTAATTAATCTGTCTAAACACATATATTCTAATCACATATTTTAAACATCAAATAATTTATGGCTTGCATGGCATTATTCAAATGCTGAATATATTAGTAAATTGCTCCTAAACATCGAATAATTAATTTACACTATTTACACTGTCATTAATAATTGCTTGTTTGTGAATCACAGAAAATCCACTACTCATTGGTTATAATCATCATCATCATTAAATTAAATATTTCTCACATTAGTTCTCAACTCAAAATTCAATATATTCATGTCAGAATAATTAATTCATTATCATCAAATCATTTAAATGAATATTATAATCATCAACTCATTATACTTTCTAATTATTCACACACTCTCATTTCATCATCTCCTTCAGATTAAATCATCTTAAATCATCCATATAAATTGTTTAATTCATTAATTCAAGTTGCAATTCTTCAAATCATTCAAATCGTATCTCTTAATTAAATTTATTTAAATCCATTTAAATTTATTAATCTTCAGCTTCTTTAATTAATTATCACCTTCTAATTCAGTTATTCATCATCTATTTAATCATCTATTAATTTATTTAAATCAGCTTATTTATTCAATCTTTAATTCATCCATTTATTTAATTCATTGATTTATTCCAAAATTTAATTTATCAATTTATTTAAATTTTATTTCATCTGGTTATTTAGATTTTTATTATTTCATCGAGTCATATAGATTTTTATTTCATTAGGTCAGATCATTAATATGCTTAAACTTCAGATTATTATTTCATCAATTATTATTATTATCAGAAAATCTTGTATTATCAACATTATTTATTTGTTTAATTTCCTAACAAATTGTTTAATATGGGTTATAGAACGTTGTCTTACAGTTTTATCACTTCCAAGTTATATCTCGTATTTAATTATCATGCCAAAAAATATTATTGCCTTCACAAAATCACGTTGGATCTCACTATCCACAACTTCATCATCTACTCTCACTTTATCAAATACCATATTTGAATACCACAATTATTCCACATAACACTATAAATATTCAGCGCACAGCATGAATCTCAAAAATTATGCTAGACTGGGTTCGACAACCTCATGTCTGCCTCAAAATACATTAGCAATATTGCAACTTCCCCTTGGCAACTTCCACAAAATGCCTATCACAAACTTCACTTAACCACGTTGCATGATCTACAAAATATATAACTGGCTTCAAATTATCAACGCACACAATCTCCAATAACTGTAATTAATCTGATCACATCTAGACAACTTCTTAAACAATTAGGAAAAATATTACCTTAGTAATCGAAATCAAATTCAAGATTTGCTTTCAAATAGCATAAATTCTCTCAAAATTCTCATAATTCACTTCACAGAAAAACACTAATGTGTTATAATCTCTCACATCAAAATATGCAATACTGATCTGCCTCAAAATAAATCTGACCATTAATGATTCATCTTACAAGATTCAATTACTTTAAATCCTTCTCAAAGGTATTAAACTCAATCATAAAAATTATCAAAAGCATCAGCTGTATCAGCTGTTAAATGAAAGTACTCTCAAAAGAGTATAGCAACAAAATATTGGATTGGCAAACAAGAATTACAAAATGTAACCCTGCTGACATTTATTTTTAATTTATTTAACAAAATTCGACTGATATGTGACTAGTAGTTTCTTGTTTGATCCACTTACAATCTCAAGTACACTCGGATGATAAAAATGAGTTCCTCAATGGCAAGTTAGGTGTGTACCACCACGCAATCGTATAAATACGAAAGGCCTTGCCTCGTAGACTATCATGATAATGCCCTGAGCGATGGGTAAAGATGTGTACCACCACGCCATCGCCTAAAGCGAAAGGCCCCATCTCGTCGTCTAATGAGTGAATGTACCAGATTGGAATCAACAAGTCTCTAGTTGTCACATAAAAGCGATATTCATTCACTTGAGTGAATAAAATCTTAATATCTCCAAACAATCCAATGGAAAAAATCCCTACTGATGAATAATACACACTCGCTAGTATGCAATGAACTGACGAAGTAATTTAAATAATCCAATTGCAGATCACGAGTTCGAAATACTCGCCACAAAAAATTAACTATCCAAGAAAAACTATCCTTACTGAAAAATGTCTAAAAGACCAAACATCTGCTTAATAAAGCCAACCAATGGTGAGAATGTCGTATAATGGTGCCTGCCATATCATATGGTAACGCCATATTCTAGCAAAATTTGGAGCAAATAATGTCTAAGCCATGTCGAAATAATCGTAGAACTCCTACTAGAAAAATATACAAGTATGCCCAGTGTTCATGGAAAAATCATATCAGAAAGTCCATAACTCTTACAGTACCTTCTCATATCAGCTGTTAATATATTTCAAAGATCGTCGATTATCCTCGTGTGTGCAATAAATTTCTCGAAAGATCGACGAAAATATCGTATCACCCACGCAATAACGATTGCCTTCATATCCCAAGTGAATCAGCTGTTGGACCTCCTCTTCTTCAGGAACCGAATCCATCGCTCTGTGGTGCCATCACGTCTCCGTCTTCGCTTACTCCGACATGATGAACTGCATGTTATCCATAACGGATACTGTCCAAATTCTTCCGTAAAAGTTCATAAACGTAGCGTACCCCATATTCTTCTTCTATGTTACGCCACTGTCCCATACAATGTTCGGTTTGCTTGCGATAAAAGTCAATCTCCACAGCGGCTGAATCTCACTTGCAGAAAATAATTTTATTTATAAAAGTGTATAAGTTTCTGAAACACCCTGTAGCTGAGTTCGTACATGAAATTTCATAATAATTCATGAAAAAGAATTATATTAATGCACGTGCCAATGTTCATAAGTGCATATATTTGTAACAGTTCCTTTGCCTAAAAGCGTTAATGTTGGCTTGACCCCATGGTCGCTTTAAATATTCCGTTATGAAATGCATAGTTTGATAAGTCGTAATGTCATTGGAATATCTAAGTTCATTTGAAGTTCACAAGAGCAGTATATGATAACTATCTGCCTGCACAATTCGACTACTGAATACAAGTCCCAACTCATAAAGTTGTAACTAAATGTCGAAATGAAGTTCAGCTTCTTTAATGTTGCCTGCGTATAAAAGTCGGAATCAGCACGCTCGGCTCTACTGCACTGTTCTAGAATGATCGACGCTTAAAGCCGGCCTCGCCATACCGCTTCGCTGTGCTGTCCTGTGTTACAAAATGCAGCTCGAAATAAATTTCTCAATCTTGTTATAACGCTGTTTATTCCTTAACATTTGAAAGAGCATTGCTGCCTCGCATAGCTGTAACTACGATGTTGGAAATAATACTGTTCTAACACCGGCTCTACTCTCGCTTACACGGCCTGTACAGCTTGCCTCGCAACCGGTCCTCGTACCGCCTACCGTGCTTTGCTTGCCTTGACTCACTGACCTACTTTCCGTTCTCCCAACGCATGCTGCTATCAGCTCCGCTTGTTGAAGTTATACTGGCGCTTTCACTCCACGCAACAAGTGCTGTACACCGCTCAACTCGCCGTTCTCTCTGCGCAACATGTGTTCTACTCGGCCTTGCTGGCTGAACTGAAACTGCTGTCTCTAGACTGCGTTGACGAGCTCCTACTCCGCGCTGTCACGTGATGTTCCCCTACCTTCTGCGGTCATGCGTCACAAGTATAATCTCGACCACCATCATATGGCTATTAAGTTATACAATAACTTAAGGGATTATCTGCCTTTCTTCAAGTTATCACCATATATATTCCTTGACATTTCTTCTCTTCTGAGATGATATAACATTATGTTCCATATAGATCTTAATAATACTTCAATATTCCTCCCATAATTCCATCTGCTTGACTGGTAGTGCCACCTTTATCCTTGGCCTTCTACGTCATTTCCTAACATTCTTCTCGACTCGATTTGAGCGCTATCTTTACTACTTTTCCCATAAATCTCAACTACGGCTTGATGTCAGCTGGCGTAGCCGATAGCCTCAACTAGGTATCGGGTACATCTCTCCCGTACATCTCCTTTTTTATCAGGCTTGAGAAAAAAAATACTCTCAGGCGTTCTATACACAACATATGTACACGATAGCTCTACAATCCTCTTATTCAGCATAATGATACTTTCTAATGCTAGCTGCGTTAAAAGTCCCCACAACTTCATTAGTATCCATTCTAACAATCTTGTAGCTGTTATTTCGGTATGTTTCATCAATTCTGAATGGACCAGCGTACAATGGCGCAAATTTATGGTAGATCTTCAGTTGAAGATTCGATATGACTGGCTTCCTAATCAGCACCTCGTCATTTTCTTGAAATGGCTCGTGAAACCTCCTTCCTCTGTGTCTCCTGGCTCTCTTCTCCGCCTGTCTTCTGAGTCTTTCTCCTGCCATCTCGACTCTTCTTTCTTGTGTAGGTTCAGGATCTACTGGTGCCTTCACGATTCGTTCCCATGGTCTATCAGGTTTCAACCCATGATGAAGCATGGACGGAATCTGTCCTGTGCTTTCATGTATGGTGGAATTCAAACATTGACTAATGATGGGTATCACTTCCATCCATCTGTGGTGTTGTCTTGACACATATAAGCGACACATTTTACTAATCTCCGGCATAATTCTTTCGGCTGGATTTCCCTCTGGATACCGCACAGAATTAAGTACATGCCTTATTCCTAAACGTTCCATAGCAGTAGAAAATTCCATACTGGTGAACTGTGATCCATGGTCACTCAACAAAATTTCAGGTTTCCCCATACTTGGAATAACTGTTTTCTCTAATCTGTTGATCACGTACTTCGATGTAGCTTTCTGGATAGGACATAGAGATATGTATTTAGAAAATAGTCTACTGCCACCAAAACAAACTGGTTTCCTTTCGTCGAACGAGGAATCGGACCAAAAATGTCCGTAGCGAAAAGTTCTCTCGGCTTGCTAGGTAATATTGATCTAGGAACTTCCTTCATTAGCTTAGATGAATATTTGCTTCGCTGACAACTGTCACAGGTCTTTATGACGTCGCGGATCGTTTGTCCCATCTGTCTCCAAACGAAAGTTTCTTGAGCAAGAGCCAAAGTCTTGTCTACACCTACATGAGCTGCGGTTCGGTGTATCATCCAAATAACTGGTTTGACAAGCTTGGGTGGGATCACAACTCTAAGTTTAGTATGATCCTGATCGATATATTGGCATATAACACCTCCCATAATGTGATATTTTCTAGCTTCTATCTCCGTTCTTCTAAAATCTGGATCAGCGTTGTCCATCCTGCGTGTTAAAAAACTGTAAATTCTTCGCAAAGGTGCATATCTCTTCTGAGTTTGCGCTAACATCTTCAACTTTTCCAGAGTTCCCTGGTCCTCTTGAACTAGATTTATATGGTTGACAATCACCTCCTCACAAGGGTTTCTGCTCAACACATCCGCTAACAGATTTAATTTCCCAGGTCTATGCACAACAGTTGGGTTAAATTGTTGTAAGAACAGAGCCCATCTGGTGATGCGGTCACTTGCTAAGTCTGTCTTCATAATAAATTGGAGGGCTTTATGATCTGTGATCACCGTTATGTCATGTCCAAACAACACCTTCTTCCACGTCTTAAGAGCATGAACCACTGTTAATGCCTCTAACTCGGTTGCATAGTAGTTCTTTTCACAATTCCTGAGCTTGCGACTGGTGAAAGCTAAATATCTGTGTTTGTTGGTATCGTCCTACTGATATAGGATACCACTGATGCCTATTTTGGATGCGTCTGTCTCCACAAAAAATCTTCTAGCAAAATCTGGGTATTCAAGTTTGACATTCTGGATCAACATGTTTTTAGCTGCTAAAAAGGCTTGATTGCATCTATCGTCCCATTTCCATCGATTTCCCTTTCTTAGCAAATCCTGCAGAGGTGCCATCGTTTCAGTATATTCAGGACAATGTGTTGAAAAGAACTGACACATTCCTAAAAACTGCCGTACTTCTTTAAGCTTTCTTGGGGTTGCAAATTCCGAAATAGCCATGATCTTCTTTGGATTGGGCCTATAACCATCTCCATCGATTCTATGTCCAAGAAATTCGATTTTTTCATGAAAAAAACTGACATTTGTTGAAATTCACCTTGAAGTTCGTCCTCCGGAGATCTTCAAAAAGCATTCGAAGGTGCCTGATATGCTCTTCAGCTGTTTCAGACGCTATAATCAGGTCATCAATATAGCTCACCTCATGCTCCTTAACTGCATCTGATAAATTCTCATCTAGTGCTCGGATCATCACCGGACCACTATTCTTTACTCCAAAAGGTAACCGATTGAATACATATGTTTTATGATCAAATAAGAACCCTGTATATTGTTTGCAGTCTTCTGCTAGCTCTATATGATAATAAGAACTAGTCAGATCAATGGTAGAAAAGAAACTCTTTCCTCTGAATCTGCGCAACAATTCACGAATAACAGGTGGCCTGTCGTGTTCAGGAAGAACTCTTTCATTAAGGGCTCTAGCATCTAGGCATATCCTCAGCTTACCATTAGGTTTCTTGACAACAGCTAAAGGATTCAAATAAGCAGTCGGCATCTTCTTGATAATTCCATCTTTCTCCATATCGCTTATCATTGTACTGACTTCTTCCTTCCATTTATCCGGTATGAGATATAAATTCTTGTGGTATGGTTTGTCATCCATCAACTTGATGCTGTATGTAAAATTCTCTATGAGTCCTGGTTTATCATTGAATATGTCCTCATATTCTGAAATTGCTTGATCAAACTGCTCCTTGATTTCTGGATTCATCTTACTCTTCGTGTTAGTTTTATCCTCTATAGACCTTTCAATGCTGCATACTATCTCATCCAATATATTCTCTCTGAAGAATGTCATCTCGGATTCCTGATTTTCTATGACCTCTTCTTGAAAGTACATGCGCCTACTCTGCATATCTATGATCAGGCCACTCTCACTTAAAAAATCCACTCCTAGGATCATATCGAAATGTAGTTGACCCACAACTAGGAACATCTGTTCAAAATATCTGGTTCCAATTCCAACATCTAAAAGTACCTGACTTTTACATTTCATACTTTTGTCTGGGATTACTCCTTGAATTTTGCTAACAACAGTTGGCAACATCGTAATCTCTCCTGACAATTTCAATTCATCCAGGCAGCCTATGGATATCAAGCTCACCATAGCCCCCGTGTCCACTAGTGTCTTTATTTCCTTTCCCATGACTTCCACACTGATAACTGGCAATTCATGTCTATTCCCTCGATGTACTACGTCTTCCTCTTCAATTAACTCCTCGTCCTTGACTTGATACGTATCAACAATGATGATTGATTCCCAATGATTAGCATCCTGATTTGAAGTTAATTTGTCGTTTTTTTTTCCTTCACCACTCGTGTTTGCTCGATTGACATCTCTAGTTATCTCTTCGGGTGGTGCACTAGGCTGTCTACTCTCTTGCCTTGATCTCCCATACCCTTGACTATCCTGTCTTTCATTTGGATCATTTCTTCTACTATCCTGCCTATTGTTCTGATTAGACTGCTGACCATGGTTCCAGTTGTATCCACCTCGATATCTATTATTGTATCTATTCCTATTTTGGTATTTGGAATTCTGATCATAGTTCCTGTATCTACTGTTTCTTGGATCTTGATCGTATGGCCTCTCATATGGTCCTCGATATCGATCATTCCCACGAACGTTGTGAATATTTCCTCTATTCCCTTCGTTCCTTCTGTTTCCCCAGGAATCTCTTCTATCTGTCTGTGCTGCGTTATCATCAACTACCGCATTCACCTCTAGCGGGTTTCGATTATCGTTCCTCGCAGTTCTGGGTGTAATTTGAGCGCTTGTATAATCTAATCGGCGTAAGATATCGTCATAGTGCTCAAGTGTGTTCGCTCCCGATGCTATGAGTGATCGTTGTACCTCAATTGGCAACTGTCTTGCTATAGCTTGCAAAAGTTCTTCTTCTGGCAATGGAGGAATCAAAAACTGTAATTTAGCCAATTTCGAAGTAAAGTAATTTGCATAATGCGTCGGATGTGACGTAGAGTAACGTTTCGAATACATTTCTGCTCTTACGTTCAGCTGATCCTCTGCACTCCAAAATCTCCTTAAGAATGCTATGGCAAATTGTTCCATGTTCGCAAAATTACTCCTGAATGCGCGAAACCAAGTTAACGCTGGCCCCTTCTAAGGCGCGTTCGACTATCCTTAGTTCTCTCTCCTTGGCTACTCTATGTTCCGCAATGTAATCGCGAATATCTCTCAGAAATTCGACTGGTGTGACTCCTGTGTTCCCCGAAAACTTCCTTGGTTTATCATCCAGATTTCGATTATGGTCACCGGACCTGAGTATCGTTCACTCGTACCAAACGTACTTCTATTCGGATTCGGATTATCTTGAGGGGTTGAACTAGCCCTTTCGAATGTTACATTCTGTTGCTTTTGACTGTCTTCTCCCACGCTAACCTCTTGATTGTTCATACTGCGATCTATCGGTGTCTGATTTATCGATACTTCCCCTGTTGTAACACCTTGACTTGTGAAACTTTTATTATAGATTCTAGTTTAGTCATCCTATCTTCTGTTCGTTTTTCTACCGTCTTGACCTTAGTTTCCAAATTATTTAACGACGTAACATTCTGCGTTCTGTTACTCTCTTCTAAATCGTTCTTCAATTTGTCTATCTTATCTTCGCATGTAGTCTTTACTGACGCGACTTGTTCCTTTAACTGATCAACATCTGTCCTAGAATGAGCTGAATCTATCTTCATCGCTTCCTTATTCTCAGTAAATCTCGCTTCTAAGTTCGCCATACCTGCGATTAATTTCTCATCCAACCCTGCACGTTTTTCTTTTGCTTCGGCATCGACCTCACTATACCGTTCTTCCACTATTGCACCGACTCTATATTTGAATAAAGCTAAGTTTTCATTAACCTTCTGCTCTATGTCATCATCAATTTTCCTAATGTCTATCTGCCATTGGTTTTCTAAGGATTTCAAGTTAGAATTAACCTCTCCTAAGACTTCCTCTTTAACGGTCCCAATTACTGACTTTAAACTTTTGATTTCATTACCTAGATTCATTTCTAGACCTTTGATTTTGGATTCGAAAGATACTTCGGTAGACCACTCTTGTATTTTGCCTACATCTGCCACTAAACCATCAATGTCGAATCTTAATTTCGATACATCTGATTTAATATCTTTCTGTATAGACATAACATCTGTTCTCAAATTAAGAATATTTTCTTCTTCTCTATTTTCTAATTCAATAATATGTTTTCTTAACATTTGCACATTTTCCTCTCCTTTCATTTCTACTGCTTTTATATCTAATTGTAAAGCCTTGAATATTTCATCATTCTTTAACGTTAATCTATTCTCCAAACTAGTTAAATTGTTTTTCAACTCTGTGTTAGTTTCTTCACTACGAGCTTGTAATCTAGTTTCTAATAATTTAAAACTATCCTTTAAATTGCCTTCATTACTGGTTTGTAGTCTAGTCTCTAATGACTTCAATTCATCTTTACTATTTGACTGTAATCTATCTTCCAATAATCTCAATTCATCTTTACTATTTGACTGTAACCTAGTCTCTAATGACTTTAAATTATCTTTCAGATTGCCTTCATTACTAGCCTGTAATGATTTTAAGTTAGTTTCGTTGCTAATCTGTAATGACTTCAAATTTTCTTCATTACTAGTCTGTAGTAATTTCAAATCTTCCCTATTACTAGTCTGTAAAGCTTTCACATTTTCTTTACATCTAGCTTCTAACCTAGCTTCTGAATCACCTATCCTTTCTTTGACTTCTGTTTCCATTTTAGAAATAGTTACTGCAATACTAGACATGCCATTCTGTAACTCTCCTAACACCTTAGCTAAATCTTCCGGTAACATAATTATATCTTTCAATAGACGTTTTATTCAGAGACGTTAGATAACAACACATCACAATGTATCAATTCCTGATTTCACTTGGGTATAAGAAAAATGACTTATAACTAACATGATATAACACTAATATGATTAACATGATCACTGGAATGGGCATACAAGTATATAGTCTGATCAAGTTTAATAAATTTTATAACACCATTAAATGAAATTGAGATCAATCTCTTCGTAATCTAAATCTGATGTGATTCCATAGAATAAACAAAATCGAATCCCCACGGATGGGTAAAGCAAATTCTCCCTCTCTCTCTGTACCCGTTCGTCCTGGGGATGCGATGACCCATCTGCTATTACATCGCATTCCTGGATTTCCAGGACAGAGCGGAGTTAAATGAACATCAAGTCAAATAAGGAATGTGTCGGAAATTCAGTTGAAATATCACAAAAGCAGAGGGTAACACGAGATAAAGTATCTCCAGGGTCGTTACGGGCTTAAATTTAATAATAAAAAAATACAAATAGAAATGGGCGCCACCAACTGAATCCCTAGGAAACCACATCCTTCCTGGTTAAGCCTTAATTAAGACAAGGAAAGAAATAGGAAAATCACATCATCATCAGATCACAACTAAGATAAAAACAAATTTATACAACTTTGATAGTCAGACAGACATATTAAACACTCCTCCTACCTAAGAGCATGGTCGAATGCCAACGTTAAATTGTCATTGTCCAGAAAATCGAACCATCTCTATTCTACTCAAAGTGTATTTAATCCACATAAAATAGGAAAAATTTCTCAAGTTCACTTGGGTTCTCAGGATCACCGTAGCACTATGTCATTGCGTCACTGACATTCGTGATACCTGAGACCTAACTTCTCTTTAAATTAACATCATGAATGTGGATGTAAAAAATGTAATTAATCTGTCTAAACACATATATTCTAATCACATATTTTAAACATCAAATAATTTATGGCTTGCATGGCATTATTCAAATGCTGAATATATTAGTAAATTGCTCCTAAACATCGAATAATTAATTTACACTATTTACACTGTCATTAATAATTGCTTGTTTGTGAATCACAGAAAATCCACTACTCATTGGTTATAATCATCATCATCATTAAATTAAATATTTCTCACATTAGTTCTCAACTCAAAATTCAATATATTCATGTCAGAATAATTAATTCATTATCATCAAATCATTTAAATGAATATTATAATCATCAACTCATTATACTTTCTAATTATTCACACACTCTCATTTCATCATCTCCTTCAGATTAAATCATCTTAAATCATCCATATAAATTGTTTAATTCATTAATTCAAGTTGCAATTCTTCAAATCATTCAAATCGTATCTCTCAATTAAATTTATTTAAATCCATTTAAATTTATTAATCTTCAGCTTCTTTAATTAATTATCACCTTCTAATTCAGTTATTCATCATCTATTTAATCATCTATTAATTTATTTAAATCAGCTTATTTATTCAATCTTTAATTCATCCATTTATTTAATTCATTGATTTATTCCAAAATTTAATTTATCAATTTATTTAAATTTTATTTCATCTGGTTATTTAGATTTTTATTATTTCATCGAGTCATTTAGATTTTTATTTCATTAGGTCAGATCATTAATATGCTTAAACTTCAGATTATTATTTCATCAATTATTATTATTATCAGAAAATCTTGTATTATCAACATTATTTATTTGTTTAATTTCCTAACAAATTGTTTAATATGGGTTATAGAACGTTGTCTTACAATTTTATCACTTCCAAGTTATATCTCGTATTTAATTATCATGCCAAAAAAATATTATTGCCTTCACAAAATCACGTTGGATCTCACTATCCACAACTTCATCATCTACTCTCACTTTATCAAATACCATATTTGAATACCACAATTATTCCACATAACACTATAAATATTCAGCGCACAGCATGAATCTCAAAAATTATGCTAGACTGGGTTCGACAACCTCATGTCTGCCTCAAAATACATTAGCAATATTGCAACTTCCCCTTGGCAACTTCCACAAAATGCCTATCACAAACTTCACTTAACCACGTTGCATGATCTACAAAATATATAACTGGCTTCAAATTATCAACGCACACAATCTCCAATAACTGTAATTAATCTGATCACATCTAGACAACTTCTTAAACAATTAGGAAAAATATTACCTTAGTAATCGAAATCAAATTCAAGATTTGCTTTCAAATAGCATAAATTCTCTCAAAATTCTCATAATTCACTTCACAGAAAAACACTAATGTGTTATAATCTCTCACATCAAAATATGCAATACTGATCTGCCTCAAAATAAATCTGACCATTAATGATTCATCTTACAAGATTCAATTACTTTAAATCCTTCTCAAAGGTATTAAACTCAATCATAAAAATTATCAAAAGCATCAGCTGTATCAGCTGTTAAATGAAAGTACTCTCAAAAGAGTATAGCAACAAAATATTGGATTGGCAAACAAGAATTACAAAATGTAACCCTGCTGACATTTATTTTTAATTTATTTAACAAAATTCGGCTGATATGTGACTAGTAGTTTCTTGTTTGATCCACTTACAATCTCAAGTACACTCGGATGATAAAAATGAGTTCCTCAATGGCAAGTTAGGTGTGTACCACCACGCAATCGTATAAATACGAAAGGCCTTGACTCGTAGACTATCATGATAATGCCCTGAGCGATGGGTAAAGATGTGTACCACCACGCCATCGCCTAAAGCGAAAGGCCCCATCTCGTCGTCTAATGAGTGAATGTACCAGATTGGAATCAACAAGTCTCTAGTTGTCACATAAAAGCGATATTCATTCACTTGAGTGAATAAAATCTTAATATCTCCAAACAATCCAATGGAAAAAATCCCTACTGATGAATAATACACACTCGCTAGTATGCAATGAACTGACGAAGTAATTTAAATAATCCAATTGCAGATCACGAGAGCGAAATACTCGCCACAAAAAATTAACTATCCAAGAAAAACTATCCTTACTGAAAAATGTCTAAAAGACCAAACATCTGCTTAATAAAGCCAACCAATGGTGAGAATGTCGTATAATGGTGCCTGCCATATCATATGGTAACACCATATTCAAGCAAAATTTGGAGCAAATAATGTCTAAGCCATGTCGAAATAATCGTAGAACTCCTACTAGAAAAATATACAAGTATGCCCAGTGTTCATGGAAAAATCATATCAGAAAGTCCATAACTCTTACAGTACCTTCTCATATCAGCTGTTAATATATTTCAAAGATCGTCGATTATCCTCGTGTGTGCAATAAATTTCTCGAAAGATCGACGAAAATATCGTATCACCCACGCAATAACGATTGCCTTCATATCCCAAGTGAATCAGCTGTTGGACCTCCTCTTCTTCAGGAACCGAATCCATCGCTCTGTGGTGCCATCACGTCTCCGTCTTCGCTTACTCCGACATGATGAACTGCATGTTATCCATAACGGATACTGTCCAAATTCTTCCGTAAAAGTTCATAAACGTAGCGTACCCCATATTCTTCTTCTATGTTACGCCACTGTCCCATACAATGTTCGGTTTGCTTGCGATAAAAGTCAATCTCCACAGCGGCTGAATCTCACTTGCAGAAAATAATTTTATTTATAAAAGTGTATAAGTTTCTGAAACACCCTGTAGCTGAGTTCGTACTTGAAATTTCATAATAATTCATGAAAAAGAATTATATTAATGCACGTGCCAATGTTCATAAGTGCATATATTTGTAACAGTTCGTTTGCCTAAAAGCGTTAATGTTGGCTTGACCCCATGGTCGCTTTAAATATTCCGTTATGAAATGCATAGTTTGATAAGTCGTAATGTCATTGGAATATCTAAGTTCATTTGAAGTTCACAAGAGCAGTATATGATAACTATCTGCCTGCACAATTCGACTACTGAATACAAGTCCCAACTCATAAAGTTGTAACTAAATGTCGAAATGAAGTTCAGCTTCTTTAATGTTGCCTGCGTATAAAAGTCGGAACCAGCACGCTCGGCTCTACTGCACTGTTCTAGAATGATCGACGCTTAAAGCCGGCCTCGCCATACCGCTTCGCTGTGCTGTCCTGTGTTACAAAATGCAGCTCGAAATAAAGTTCTCAATCTTGTTATAACGCTGTTTATTCCTTAACATTTGAAAAAGCATTGCTGCCTCGCATAGCTGTAACTACGATGTTGGAAATAATACTGTTCTAACACCGGCTCTACTCTCGCTTACACGGCCTGTACAGCTTGCCTCGCAACCGGTCCTCGTACCGCCTACCGTGCTTTGCTTGCCTTGACTCACTGACCGACTTTCCGTTCTCCCAACGCATGCTGCTATCAGCTCCGCTTGTTGAAGTAATACTGTCGCTTTCACTCCACGCAACAAGTGCTGTACACCGCTCAACTCGCCGTTCTCTCTGCGCAACATGTGTTCTACTCGGCCTTGCTGGCTGAACTGAAACTGCTGTCTCTAGACTGCGTTGACGAGCTCCTACTCCGCGCTGTCACGTGATGTTCCCCTACCTTCTGCGGTCATGCGTCACAAGTATAATCTCGACCACCATCATATGGCTATTAAGTTATACAATAACTTAAGGGATTATCTGCCTTTCTTCAAGTTATCACCATATATATTCCTTGACATTTCTTCTCTTCTGAGATGATATAACATTATGTTCCATATAGATCTTAATAATACTTCAATATTCCTCCCATAATTCCATCTGCTTGACTGGTAGTGCCACCTTTATCCTTGGCCTTCTACGTCATTTCCTAACATTCTTCTCGACTCGATTTGAGCGCTATCTTTACAACTTTTCCCATAAATCTCAACTACGGCTTGATGTCAGCTGGCGTAGCCGATAGCCTCAACTAGGTATCGGGTACATCTCTCCCGTACATCTCCTTTTTTATCAGGCTTGAGAAAAAAAATACTCTCAGGCGTTCTATACACAACATATGTACACGATAGCTCTACAATCCTCTTATTCAGCATAATGATACTTTCTAATGCTAGCTGCGTTAAAAGTCCCCACAACTTCATTAGTATCCATTCTAACAATCTTGTAGCTGTTATTTCGGTATGTTTCATCAATTCTGAATGGACCAGCGTACAATGGCGCAAATTTATGGTAGATCTTCAGTTGAAGATTCGATATGACTGGCTTCCTAATCAGCACCTCGTCATTTTCTTGAAATGGCTCGTGAAACCTCCTTCCTCTGTGTCTCCTGGCTCCCTTCTCCGCCTGACTTCTGAGTCTTTCTCCTGCCATCTCGACTCTTCTTTCTTGTGTAGGTTCAGGATCTACTGGTGCCTTCACGATTCGTTCCCATGGTCTATCAGGTTTCAACCCATGATGAAGCATGGACGGAATCTGTCCTGTGCTTTCATGTATGGTGGAATTCAAACATTGACTAATGATGGGTATCACTTCCATCCATCTGTGGTGTTGTCTTGACACATATAAGCGACACATTTTACTAATCTCCGGCATAATTCTTTCGGCTGGATTTCCCTCTGGATACCGCACAGAATTAAGTACATGCCTTATTCCTAAACGTTCCATAGCAGTAGAAAATTCCATACTGGTGAACTGTGATCCATGGTCACTCAACAAAATTTCAGGTTTCCCCATACTTGGAATAACTGTTTTCTCTAATCTGTTGATCACGTACTTCGATGTAGCTTTCTGGATAGGACATAGAGATATGTATTTAGAAAATAGTCTACTGCCACCAAAACAAACTGGTTTCCTTTCGTCGAACGAGGAATCGGACCAAAAATGTCCGTAGCGAAAGGTTCTCTCGGCTTGCTAGGTAATATTGATCTAGGAACTTCCTTCATTAGCTTAGATGAATATTTGCTTCGCTGACAACTGTCACAGGTCTTTATGACGTCGCGGATCGTTTGTCCCATCTGTCTCCAAACGAAAGTTTCTTGAGCAAGAGCCAAAGTCTTGTCTACACCTACATGAGCTGCGGTTCGGTGTATCATCCAAATAACTGGTTTGACAAGCTTGGGTGGGATCACAACTCTAAGTTTAGTATGATCCTGATCGATATATTGGCATATAACACCTCCCATAATGTGATATTTTCTAGCTTCTATCTCCGTTCTTCTAAAATCTGGATCAGCGTTGTCCATCCTGCGTGTTAAAAAACTGTAAATTCTTCGCAAAGGTGCATATCTCTTCTGAGTTTGCGCTAACATCTTCAACTTTTCCAGAGTTCCCTGGTCCTCTTGAACTAGATTTATATGGTTGACAATCACCTCCTCACAAGGGTTTCTGCTCAACACATCCGCTAACAGATTTAATTTCCCAGGTCTATGCACAACAGTTGGGTTAAATTGTTGTAAGAACAGAGCCCATCTGGTGATGCGGTCACTTGCTAAGTCTGTCTTCATAATAAATTGGAGGGCTTTATGATCTGTGATCACCGTTATGTCATGTCCAAACAACACCTTCTTCCACGTCTTAAGAGCATGAACCACTGCTAATGCCTCTAACTCGGTTGCATAGTAGTTCTTTTCACAATTCCTGAGCTTGCGACTGGTGAAAGCTAAATATCTGTGTTTGTTGGTATCGTCCAACTGATATAGGATACCACTGATGCCTATTTTTGATGCGTCTGTCTCCACAAAAAATCTTCTAGCAAAATCTGGGTATTCAAGTTTCACATTCTGGATCAACATGTTCTTAGCTGCTAAAAAGGCTTGATTGCATCTATCGTCCCATTTCCATCGATTTCCCTTTCTTAGCAAATCCTGCAGAGGTGCCATCGTTTCAGTATATTCAGGACAATGTGTTGAAAAGAACTGACACATTCCTAAAAACTGCCGTACTTCTTTAAGCTTTCTTGGGGTTGCAAATTCCGAAATAGCCATGATCTTCTTTGGATTGGGCCTATAACCATCTCCATCGATTCTATGTCCAAGAAATTCGATTTTTTTCATGAAAAAAACTGACATTTGTTGAAATTCACCTTGAAGTTCGTCCTCCGGAGATCTTCAAAAAGCATTCGAAGGTGCCTGATATGCTCTTCAGCTGTTTCAGACGCTATAATCAGGTCATCAATATAGCTCACCACATGCTCCTTAACTGCATCTGATAAATTCTCATCTAGTGCTCGGATCATCACCGGACCACTATTCTTTACTCCAAAAGGTAACCGATTGAATACATATGTTTTATGATCAAATAAGAACCCTGTATATTGTTTGCAGTCTTCTGCTAGCTCTATATGATAATAAGAACTAGTCAGATCAATGGTAGAAAAGAAACTCTTTCCTCTGAATCTGCGCAACAATTCACGAATAACAGGTGGCCTGTCGTGTTCAGGAAGAACTCTTTCATTAAGGGCTCTAGCATCTAGGCATATCCTCAGCTTACCATTAGGTTTCTTGACAACAGCTAAAGGATTCAAATAAGCAGTCGGCATCTTCTTGATAATTCCATCTTTCTCCATATCGCTTATCATTGTACTGACTTCTTCCTTCCATTTATCCGGTATGAGATATACATTCTTGTGGTATGGTTTGTCATCCATCAACTTGATGCTGTATGTAAAATTCTCTATGAGTCCTGGTTTATCATTGAATATGTCCTCATATTCTGAAATTGCTTGATCAAACTGCTCCTTGATTTCTGGATTCATCTTACTCTTCGTGTTAGTTTTATCCTCTATAGACCTTTCAATGCTGCATACTATCTCATCCAATATATTCTCTCTGAAGAATGTCATCTCGGATTCCTGATTTTCTATGACCTCTTCTTGAAAGTACATGCGCCTACTCTGCATATCTATGATCAGGCCACTCTCACTTAAAAAATCCACTCCTAGGATCATATCGAAATGTAGTTGACCCACAACTAGGAACATCTGTTCAAAATATCTGGTTCCAATTCCAACATCTAAAAGTACCTGACTTTTACATTTCATACTTTTGTCTGGGATTACTCCTTGAATTTTGCTAACAACAGTTGGCAACATCGTAATCTCTCCTGACAATTTCAATTCATCCAGGCAGCCTATGGATATCAAGCTCACCATAGCCCCCGTGTCCACTAGTGTCTTTATTTCCTTTCCCATGACTTCCACACTGATAACTGGCAATTCATGTCTATTCCCTCGATGTACTACGTCTTCCTCTTCAATTAACTCCTCGTCCTTGACTTGATACGTATCAACAATGATGATTGATTCCCAATGATTAGCATCCTGATTTGAAGTTAATTTGTCGTTTTTTTTTTCCTTCACCACTCGTGTTTGCTCGATTGACATCTCTAGTTATCTCTTCGGGTGGTGCACTAGGCTGTCTACTCTCTTGCCTTGATCTCCCATACCCTTGACTATCCTGTCTTTCATTTGGATCATTTCTTCTACTATCCTGCCTATTGTTCTGATTAGACTGCTGACCATGGTTCCAGTTGTATCCACCTCGATATCTATTATTGTATCTATTCCTATTTTGGTATTTGGAATTCTGATCATAGTTCCTGTATCTACTGTTTCTTGGATCTTGATCGTATGGCCTCTCATATGGTCCTCGATATCGATCATTCCCACGAACGTTGTGAATATTTCCTCTATTCCCTTCGTTCCTTCTGTTTCCCCAGGAATCTCTTCTATCTGTCTGTGCTGCGTTATCAACAACTACCGCATTCACCTCTAGCGGGTTTCGATTATCGTTCCTCGCAGTTCTGGGTGTAATTTGAGCGCTTGTATAATCTAATCGGCGTAAGATATCGTCATAGTGCTCAAGTGTGTTCGCTCCCGATGCTATGAGTGATCGTTGTACCTCAATTGGCAACTGTCTTGCTATAGCTTGCAAAAGTTCTTCGTCTGGCAATGGAGGAATCAAAAACTGTAATTTAGCCAATTTCGAAGTAAAGTAATTTGCATAATGCGCCGGATGTGACGTAGAGTAACGTTTCGAATACATTTCTGCTCTTACGTTCAGCTGATCCTCTGCACTCCAAAATCTCCTTAAGAATGCTATGGCAAATTGTTCCATGTTCGCAAAATTACTCCTGAATGCGCGAAACCAAGTTAACGCTGGCCCCTTCTAAGGCGCGTTCGACTATCCTTAGTTCTCTCTCCTTGGCTACTCTATGTTCCGCAATGTAATCGCGAATATCTCTCAGAAATTCGACTGGTGTGACTCCTGTGTTCCCCGAAAACTTCCTTGGTTTATCATCCAGATTTCGATTATGGTCACCGGACCTGAGTATCGTTCACTCGTACCAAACGTACTTCTATTCGGATTCGGATTATCTTGAGGGGTTGAACTAGCCCTTTCGAATGTTACATTCTGTTGCTTTTGACTGTCTTCTCCCACGCTAACCTCTTGATTGTTCATACTGCGATCTATCGGTGTCTGATTTATCGATACTTCCCCTGTTGTAACACCTTGACTTGTGAAACTTTTATTATAGATTCTAGTTTAGTCATCCTATCTTCTGTTCGTTTTTCTACCGTCTTGACCTTAGTTTCCAAATTATTTAACGACGTAACATTCTGCGTTCTGTTACTCTCTTCTAAATCGTTCTTCAATTTGTCTATCTTATCTTCGCATGTAGTCTTTACTGACGCGACTTGTTCCTTTAACTGATCAACATCTGTCCTAGAATGAGCTGAATCTATCTTCATCGCTTCCTTATTCTCAGTAAATCTCGCTTCTAAGTTCGCCATACCTGCGATTAATTTCTCATCCAACCCTGCACGTTTTTCTTTTGCTTCGGCATCGACCTCACTATACCGTTCTTCCACTATTGCACCGACTCTATATTTGAATAAAGCTAAGTTTTCATTAACCTTCTGCTCTATGTCATCATCAATTTTCCTAATGTCTATCTGCCATTGGTTTTCTAAGGATTTCAAGTTAGAATTAACCTCTCCTAAGACTTCCTCTTTAACGGTCCCAATTACTGACTTTAAACTTTTGATTTCATTACCTAGATTCATTTCTAGACCTTTGATTTTGGATTCGAAAGATACTTCGGTAGACCACTCTTGTATTTTGCCTACATCTGCCACTAAACCATCAATGTCGAATCTTAATTTCGATACATCTGATTTAATATCTTTCTGTATAGACATAACATCTGTTCTCAAATTAAGAATATTTTCTTCTTCTCTATTTTCTAATTCAATAATATTTTTTCTTAACATTTGCACATTTTCCTCTCCTTTCATTTCTACTGCTTTTATATCTAATTGTAAAGCCTTGAATATTTCATCATTCTTTAACGTTAATCTATTCTCCAAACTAGTTAAATTGTTTTTCAACTCTGTGTTAGTTTCTTCACTACGAGCTTGTAATCTAGTTTCTAATAATTTAAAACTATCCTTTAAATTGCCTTCATTACTGGTTTGTAGTCTAGTCTCTAATGACTTCAATTCATCTTTACTATTTGACTGTAATCTATCTTCCAATAATCTCAATTCATCTTTACTATTTGACTGTAACCTAGTCTCTAATGACTTTAAATTATCTTTCAGATTGCCTTCATTACTAGCCTGTAATGATTTTAAGTTAGTTTCGTTGCTAATCTGTAATGACTTCAAATTTTCTTCATTACTAGTCTGTAGTAATTTCAAATCTTCCCTATTACTAGTCTGTAAAGCTTTCACATTTTCTTTACATCTAGCTTCTAACCTAGCTTCTGAATCACCTATCCTTTCTTTGATTTCTGTTTCCATTTTAGAAATAGTTACTGCAATACTAGACATGCCATTCTGTAACTCTCCTAACACCTTAGCTAAATCTTCCGGTAACATAATTATATCTTTCAATAGACGTTTTATTCAGAGACGTTAGATAACAACACATCACAATGTATCAATTCCTGATTTCACTTGGGTATAAGAAAAATGACTTATAACTAACATGATATAACACTAATATGATTAACATGATCACTGGAATGGGCATACAAGTATATAGTCTGATCAAGTTTAATAAATTTTATAACACCATTAAATGAAATTGAGATCAATCTCTTCGTAATCTAAATCTGATGTGATTCCATAGAATAAACAAAATCGAAGCCCCACGGATGGGTAAAGCAAATTCTCCCTCTCTCTCTGTACCCGTTCGTCCTGGGGATGCGATGACCCATCTGCTATTACATCGCATTCCTGGATTTCCAGGACAGAGCGGAGTTAAATGAACATCAAGTCAAATAAGGAATGTGTCGGAAATTCAGTTGAAATATCACAAAAGCAGAGGGTAACACGAGATAAAGTATCTCCAGGGTCGTTACGGGCTTAAATTTAATAATAAAAAAATACAAATAGAAATGGGCGCCACCAACTGAATCCCTAGCAAACCACATCCTTCCTGGTTAAGCCTTAATTAAGACAAGGAAAGAAATAGGAAAATCACATCATCATCAGATCACAACTAAGATAAAAACAAATTTATTCAACTTTGATAGTCAGACAGACATATTAAACACTCCTCCTACCTAAGAGCATGGTCGAATGCCAACGTTAAATTGTCATTGTCCAGAAAATCGAACCATCTCTATTCTACTCAAAGTGTATTTAATCCACATAAAATAGGAAAAATTTCTCAAGTTCACTTGGGTTCTCAGGATCACCGTAGCACTATGTCATTGCGTCACTGACATTCGTGATACCTGAGACCTAACTTCTCTTTAAATTAACATCATGAATGTGGATGTAAAAATGTAATTAATCTGTCTAAACACATATATTCTAATCACATATTTTAAACATCAAATAATTTATGGCTTGCATGGCATTATTCAAATGCTGAATATATTAGTAAATTGCTCCTAAACATCGAATAATTAATTTACACTATTTACACTGTCATTAATAATTGCTTGTTTGTGAATCACAGAAAATCCACTACTCATTGGTTATAATCATCATCATCATTAAATTAAATATTTCTCACATTAGTTCTCAACTCAAAATTCAATATATTCATGTCAGAATAATTAATTCATTATCATCAAATCATTTAAATGAATATTATAATCATCAACTCATTATACTTTCTAATTATTCACACACTCTCATTTCATCATCTCCTTCAGATTAAATCATCTTAAATCATCCATATAAATTGTTTAATTCATTAATTCAAGTTGCAATTCTTCAAATCATTCAAATCGTATCTCTCAATTAAATTTATTTAAATCCATTTAAATTTATTAATCTTCAGCTTCTTTAATTAATTATCACCTTCTAATTCAGTTATTCATCATCTATTTAATCATCTATTAATTTATTTAAATCAGCTTATTTATTCAATCTTTAATTCATCCATTTATTTAATTCATTGATTTATTCCAAAATTTAATTTATCAATTTATTTAAATTTTATTTCATCTGGTTATTTAGATTTTTATTATTTCATCGAGTCATTTAGATTTTTATTTCATTAGGTCAGATCATTAATATGCTTAAACTTCAGATTATTATTTCATCAATTATTATTATTATCAGAAAATCTTGTATTATCAACATTATTTATTTGTTTAATTTCCTAACAAATTGTTTAATATGGGTTATAGAACGTTGTCTTACAGTTTTATCACTTCCAAGTTATATCTCGTATTTAATTATCATGCCAAAAAATATTATTGCCTTCACAAAATCACGTTGGATCTCACTATCCACAACTTCATCATCTACTCTCACTTTATCAAATACCATATTTGAATACCACAATTATTCCACATAACACTATAAATATTCAGCGCACAGCATGAATCTCAAAAATTATGCTAGACTGGGTTCGACAACCTCATGTCTGCCTCAAAATACATTAGCAATATTGCAACTTCCCCTTGGCAACTTCCACAAAATGCCTATCACAAACTTCACTTAACCACGTTGCATGATCTACAAAATATATAACTGGCTTCAAATTATCAACGCACACAATCTCCAATAACTGTAATTAATCTGATCACATCTAGACAACTTCTTAAACAATTAGGAAAAATATTACCTTAGTAATCGAAATCAAATTCAAGATTTGCTTTCAAATAGCATAAATTCTCTCAAAATTCTCATAATTCACTTCACAGAAAAACACTAATGTGTTATAATCTCTCACATCAAAATATGCAATACTGATCTGCCTCAAAATAAATCTGACCATTAATGATTCATCTTACAAGATTCAATTACTTTAAATCCTTCTCAAAGGTATTAAACTCAATCATAAAAATTATCAAAAGCATCAGCTGTGTCAGCTGTTAAATGAAAGTACTCTCAAAAGAGTATAGCAACAAAATATTGGATTGGCAAACAAGAATTACAAAATGTAACCCTGCTGACATTTATTTTTAATTTATTTAACAAAATTCGACTGATATGTGACTAGTAGTTTCTTGTTTGATCCTCTTACAATCTCAAGTACACTCGGATGATAAAAATGAGTTCCTCAATGGCAAGTTAGGTGTGTACCACCACGCAATCGTATAAATACGAAAGGCCTTGCCTCGTTGACTATCATGATAATGCCCTGAGCGATGGGTAAAGATGTGTACCACCACGCCATCGCCTAAAGCGAAAGGCCCCATCTCGTCGTCTAATGAGTGAATGTACCAGATTGGAATCAACAAGTCTCTAGTTGTCACATAAAAGCGATATTCATTCACTTGAGTGAATAAAATCTTAATATCTCCAAACAATCCAATGGAAAAAATCCCTACTGATGAATAATGCACACTCGCTAGTATGCAATGAACTCACGAAGTAATTTAAATAATCCAATTGCAGATCACGAGTTCGAAATACTCGCCACAAAAAATTAACTATCCAAGAAAAACTATCCTTACTGAAAAATGTCTAAAAGACCAAACATCTGCTTAATAAAGCCAACCAATGGTGAGAATGTCGTATAATGGTGCCTGCCATATCATATGGTAACGCCATATCCTAGCAAAATTTGGAGCAAATAATGTCTAAGCCATGTCGAAATAATCGTAGAACTCCTACTAGAAAAATATACAAGTATGCCCAGTGTTCATGGAAAAATCATATCAGAAAGTCATAACTCTTACAGTACCTTCTCATATCAGCTGTTAATATATTTCAAAGATCGTCGATTATCCTCGTGTGTGCAATAAATTTCTCGAAAGATCGACGAAAATATCGTATCACCCACGCAATAACGATTGCCTTCATATCCCAAGTGAATCAGCTGTTGGACCTCCTCTTCTTCAGAAACCGAATCCATCGCTCTGTGGTGCCATCACGTCTTCGTCTTCGCTTAGTCCGACATGATGAACTGCATGTTATCCATAACGGATACTGTCCAAATTCTTCCGTAAAAGTTCATAAACGTAGCGTACCCCATATTCTTCTTCTATGTTACGCCACTGTCCCATACAATGTTCGGTTTGCTTGTGATAAAAGTCAATCTCCACAGCGGCTGAATCTCACTTGCAGAAAATAATTTTATTTATAAAAGTGTATAAGTTTCTGAAACACCCTGTAGCTGTGTTCGTACTTGAAATTTCATAATAATTCATGAAAAAGAATTATATTAATGCACGTGCCAATGTTCATAAGTGCATATACTTGTAACAGTTCGTTTGCCTAAAAGCGTTAATGTTGGCTTGACCCCATGGTCGCTTTAAATATTCCGTTATGAAATGCATAGTTTGATAAGTCGTAATGTCATTGGAATATCTAAGTTCATTTGAAGTTCACAATAGCAGTATATGATAACTATCTGCCTGCATAATTCGACTACTGAATACAAGTCCCAACTCATAAAGTTGTAACTAAATGTCGAAATGAAGTTCAGCTTCTTTAATTTTGCCTGCGTATAAAAGTCGGAACCAGCACGCTCGGCTCTACTGCACTGTTCTAGAATGATCGACGCTTAAAGCCGGCCTCGCCATACCGCTTCGCTGTGCTGTCCTGTGTTACAAAATGCAGCTCGAAATAAAGTTCTCAATCTTGTTATAACGCTGTTTATTCCTTAACATTTGAAAGAGCATTGCTGCCTCGCTTAGCTGTAACTACGATGTTGGAAATAATACTGTTCTAACACCGGCTCTACTCTCGCTTACACGGCCTGTACAGCTTGCCTCGCAACCGGTCCTCGTACCGCCTACCGTGCTTTGCTTGCCTTGACTCACTGACCGACTTTCCGTTCTCCCAACGCATGCTGCTATCAGCTCCGCTTGTTGAAGTAATACTGTCGCTTTCACTCCACGCAACAAGTGCTGTACACCGCTCAACTCGCCGTTCTCTCTGCGCAACATGTGTTCTACTCGGCCTTGCTGGCTGAACTGAAACTGCTGTCTCTAGACTGCGTTGACGAGCTCCTACTCCGCGCTGTCACGTGATGTTCCCCTACCTTCTGCGGTCATGCGTCACAAGTATAATCTCGACCACCATCATATCGGCTATTAAGTTATACAATAACTTAAGGGATTATCTGCCTTTCTTCAAGTTATCACCATATATATTGCTTGACATTTCTTCTCTTCTGAGATGATATAACATTATGTTCCATATAGATCTTAATAATACTTCAATATTCCTCCCATAATTCTATCTGCTTGACTGGTAGTGCCACCTTTATCCTTGGCCTTCTACGTCATTTCCTAACATTCTTCTCGACTCGATTTGAGCGATATCTTTACAACTTTTCCCATAAATCTGAAATGCGGCTTGGTGTCAGCTGGCGTAGCCGATAGCCTCAACTAGGTATCGGGTACAACGTCCTACCACAAGCACTCTCTGCTGCACCAACAAATGCCTTTTTAAAGTGGGACCATTCCTCTTCTATGTTTTCCACTTCAGTAACTGGGATTTGTTGCTTCAATCTCTCCTGAAAATCTTCCTGTACAGTTTTGTCTTTCAATGCCATATGAAGCCAAATAGATCTCACCTTTCTCCGAAAATCTCTAGCTGACACCATTATACTGTCCCCATTTCACCGCTTTTAGCTGTCATATCGCTCAATCCGTAGAGCACAAGGTGTCACCCTCACCCCTCCATTCGCTAGGACAACAGATTTTCAATCTGGGTTCTACAATCGCTCTGCTCGACTTTGGAATGACCTGCCTCATGCAATAAAAGACCTTCCTCCACGACAATTTTGCCGCAAAGTGAAGGCTCTAAAGGGACTAAAACCCCATGTAAATTGAATTTATATAATGTAACTTTGTGAGTGAGTGGGAGTGTGTGCGTGCGTGTAGGTATGTATGTATGTATGTATGTATGCATGTATGTGTGCGTGCGTGAGTGTGTATATGTGTGTGTGCGTGCCTGTATCTTCCCTTTTATTTATTAATTGTATGATATAGACGTCGTGTTCAGCAGATTATGTGTATATAGCAATGTAAAATTGTACATTGTATATATGTAACATTTCAGATTTGTACAGATTTAATGAACGGAGATGGAGACACCGCTGTGTATGTGGGGCTTGCCTTTCTCTATCTGCCGTCCATAAATTGTAGGCACAATTTTTGGTAAATAAATAATAATAATAATAATAATAATAATAATAATAATAATAATAATAATCGGTTCCATGGTTGTAAATTAAACCGACTTCTTTGAAAAGAAAAGGGCCAAAACGATAAAGGTCACCCTCTTAACTCCCTCATCTCTCAGCACTGATGAAATAATTTGTAGCGTAGTTTTATTTTAGGGGCGGCTTCTACTTCAATATGAATTTCAATGCCATTCACTCCAGTAGTTTTGACGCCAACCTAAGACAAACAGACGAAAGTAAACCGAGGGTATATTTGGTCATTGTACAACTCATCCGGGATAAATACAAAGCTTTAGCTGAAAATTCAAACTGATCAGACAGAAAGCTTACTTTTTTTTAAAGAGATGATACGCTGAATCGACATTTTGAGCATAGGTCTATGCAATATTCAAATCAATGACACTGAAGGCTAAAGAAGTATCAGTAGTAAACGTTGTAAGAGGAATGTACCCTATAATGAACTTACTATGATATGACCAGACATTTATCAGATTGTGTATTACTCACAATCTCCAACTTGAATCTCTACGTAGTATAAAACAAAGACTCTCATTCTTGGATGTAACGGGTAATCTCGAGAACCACTGGAGGGATCTTGATGCGGTTTTCACCATTCTGTAAAGGATTCCACGAGGAAGGATTCCCTAGAAACACATTCATTTATGCCTAAGGAAGCCAAGCAGTAACGTTTTATTCAGATACGTTAGATAACAACACATCACAATGTATCAATTCCTGATTTCATTTGGGTATAAGAAAAATGACTTATAACTAACATGATATAACACTAATATGAACTAATATGATTAACATGATCACTGGAATGGGCATACAAGTATATAGTCTGATCAAGTTTAATAAATTTTATAACACCATTAAATGAATTTGAGATCAATCTCTTCGTAATCTAAATCTGATGTGATTCCATAGAATAAACAAAATCGAAGCCCCGAGGATGGGTAAAGCAAATTCTCCCTCTCTCTCTGTACCCGTTCGTCCTGGGGATGCGATGACCCATCTGCTATTACATCGCATTCCTGGATTTCCAGGACAGAGCGGAGTTAAATGAACATCAAGTCAAATAAGGAATGTGTCGGAAATTCAGTTGAAATATCACAAAAGCAGAGGGTAACACGAGATAAAGTATCTCCAGGGTCGTTACGGGCTTAAATTTAATAATAAAAAAATACAAATAGCAATGGGCGCCACCAACTGAATCCCTAGCAAACCACATCCTTCCTGGTTAAGCCTTAATTAAGACAAGGAAAGAAATAGGAAAATCACATCATCATCAGATCACAACTAAGATAAAAACAAATTTATTCAACTTTGATAGTCAGACAGACATATTAAACACTCCTCCTACCTAAGAGCATGGTCGAATGCCAACGTTAAATTGTCATTGTCCAGAAAATCGAACCATCTCTATTCTACTCAAAGTGTATTTAATCCACATAAAATAGGAAAAATTTCTAAAGTTCACTTGGGTTCTCAGGATCACCGTAGCACTATGTCATTGCGTCACTGACATTCGTGATACCTGAGACCTAACTTCTCTTTAAATTAACATCATGAATGTAGATGTAAAAAATATAATTAATCTGTCTAAACACATATATTCTAATCACATATTTTAAACATCAAATAATTTATGGCTTGCATGGCATTATTCAAATGCTGAATATATTAGTAAATTGCTCCTAAACGTCGAATAATTAATTTACACTATTTACACTGTCATTAATAATTGCTTGTTTGTGAATCACAGAAAATCTACTACTCATTGGTTATAATCATCATCATCATCATCAAAATTAAATATTTCTCTCATTAGTTCTCATCTCAAAATTCAATATATTCATGTCAGAATAATTAATTCATTATCATCAAACCATTTAAATGAATATTATAATCATCAACTCATTATACTTTCTAATTATTCACACACCCTCATTTCATCATCTCCTTCAGATTAAATCATCTTAAATCATCCATATAAATTGTTTAATTCATTAATTCAAGTTGCAATTCTTCAAATCATTCAAATCGTATCTCTCAATTAAATTTATTTAAATCCATTTAAATTTATTAATCATCAGCTTCTTTAATTAATTATCACCTTCTAATTCAGTTATTCATCATCTATTTAATCATCTATTAATTTATTTAAATCAGCTTATTTATTCAATCTTTAATTCATCCATTTATTTAATTCATTGATTTATTCCAAAATTTAATTTATCAATTTATTTAAATTTTATTTCATCTGGTTATTTAGATTTTTATTATTTCATCGAGTCATTTAGATTTTTGTTTCATTAGGTCAGATCATTAATATGCTTAAACTTCAGATTATTATTTCATCAATTATTATTATTATCAGAAAATCTTGTATTATCAACATTATTTATTTGTTTAATTTCCTAACAAATTGTTTAATATGGGTTATAGAACGTTGTCTTACAGTTTTTTCACTTCCAAGTTATATCTCGTATTTAATTATCATGCCAAAAATATTATTGCCTTCACAAAATCACGTTGGATCTCACTATCCACAACTTCATCATCTACTCTCACTTTATCAAATACCATATTTGAATACCACAATTATTCCACATAACACTATAAATATTCAGCGCACAGCATGAATCTCAAAAATTATGCTAGACTGGGTTCGACAACCTCATGTCTGCCTCAAAATACATTAGCAATATTGCAACTTCCCCTTGGCAACTTCCACAAAATGCCTATCACAAACTTCACTTAACCACGTTGCATGATCTACAAAATATATAACTGGCTTCAAATTATCAACGCACACAATCTCCAATAACTGTAATTAATCTGATCACATCTAGACAACTTCTTAAACAATTAGGAAAAATATTACCTTAGTAATCGAAATCAAATTCAAGATTTGCTTTCAAATAGCATAAATTCTCTCAAAATTCTCATAATTCACTTCACAGAAAAACACTAATGTGTTATAATCTCTCACATCAAAATATGCAATACTGATCTGCCTCAAAATAAATCTGACCATTAATGATTCATCTTACAAGATTCAATTACTTTAAATCCTTCTCAAAGGTATTAAACTCAATCATAAAAATTATCAAAAGCATCAGCTGTATCAGCTGTTAAATGAAAGTACTCTCAAAAGAGTATAGCAACAAAATATTGGATTGGCAAACTAGAATTACAAAATGTAACCCTGCTGACATTTATTTTTAATTTATTTAACAAAATTCGACTGATATGTGACTAGTAGTTTCTTGTTTGATCCTCTTACAATCGCAAGTACACTCGGATGATAAAAATGAGTTCCTCAATGGCAAGTTAGGTGTGTACCACCACGCAATCGTATAAATACGAAAGGCCTTGCCTCGTAGGCTATCATGATAATGCCCTGAGCGATGGGTAAAGATGTGTACCACCACGCCATCGCCTAAAGCGAAAGGCCCCATCTCGTCGTCTAATGAGTGAATGTACCAGATTGGAATCAACAAGTCTCTAGTTGTCACATAAAAGCGATATTCATTCACTTGAGTGAATAAAATCTTAATATCTCCAAACAATCCAATGGAAAAAATCCCTACTGATGAATAATACACACTCGCTAGTATGCAATGAACTGACGAAGTAATTTAAATAATCCAATTGCAGATCACGAGTCCGAAATACTCGCCACAAAAACATTAACTATCCAAGAAAAACTATCCTTACTGAAAAATGTCTAAAAGACCAAACATCTGCTTAATAAAGCCAACCAATGGTGAGAATGTCGTAAAATGGTGACTGCCATATCATATGGTAACGCCATATTCTAGCAAAATTTGGAGCATATAATGTCTAAGCCATGTCGAAATAATCGTAGAACTCCTACTAGAAAAATATACAAGTATGCCCAGTGTTCATGGAAAAATCATATCAGAAAGTCATAACTCTTACAGTACCTTCTCATATCAGCTGTTAATATATTTCAAAGATCGTCTATTATCCTCGTGTGTGCAATAAATTTCTCGAAATATCGACGAAAATATCGTATCACCCACGCAATAACGATTGCCTTCATATCCCAAGTGAATCAGCTGTTGGACCTCCTCTTCTTCAGGAACCGAATCCATCGCTCTGTGGTGCCATCACGTCTCCGTCTTCGCTTACTCCGACATGATGAACTGCATGTTATCCATAACGGAGACTGTCCAAATTCTTCCGTAAAAGTTCATAAACGTAGCGTACCCCATATTCTTCTTCTATGTTACGCCACTGTCCCATACAATGTTCGGTTTGCTTGTGATAAAAGTCAATCTCCACAGCGGCTGAATCTCACTTGCAGAAAATAATTTTATTTATAAAAGTGTATAAGTTTCTGAAACACCCTGTAGCTGTGTTCGTACTTGAAATTTCATAATAATTCATGAAAAAGAATTATATTAATGCACGTGCCAATGTTCATAAGTGCATATACTTGTAACAGTTCGTTTGCCTAAAAGCGTTAATGTTGGCTTGACCCCATGGTCGCTTTAAATATTCCGTTATGAAATGCATAGTTTGATAAGTCGTAATGTCATGGGAATATCTAAGTTCATTTGAAGTTCACAATAGCAGTATATGATAACTATCTGCCTGCACAATTCGACTACTGTATACAAGTCCCAACTCATAAAGTTGTAACTAAATGTCGAAATGAAGTTCAGCTTCTTTAATGTTGCCTGCGTATAAAAGTCGGAACCAGCACGCTCGGCTCTACTGCACTGTTCTAGAATGATCGACGCTTAAAGCCGGCCTCGCCATACCGCTTCGCTGTGCTGTCCTGTGTTACAAAATGCAGTTCGAAATAAAGTTCTCAATCTTGTTATAACGCTGTTTATTCCTTAACATTTGAAAAAGCATTGCTGCCTCGCATAGCTGTAACTACGATGTTGGAAATAATACTGTTCTAACACCGGCTCTTCTCTCGCTTACACGGCCTGTACAGCTTGCCTCGCAACCGGTCCTCGTACCGCCTACCGTGCTTTGCTTGCCTTGACTCACTGACCTACTTTCCGTTCTCCCAACGCATGCTGCTATCAGCTCCGCTTGTTGAAGTAATACTGTCGCTTTCACTCCACGCAACAAGTGCTGTACACCGCTCAACTCGCCGTTCTCTCTGTGCAACATGTGTTCTACTCGGCCTTGCTGGCTGAACTGAAACTGCTGTCTCTAGACTGCGTTGACGAGCTCCTACTCCGCGCTGTCACGTGATGTTCCCCTACCTTCTGCGGTCATGCGTCACAAGTATAATCTCGACCACCATCATATCGGCTATTAAGTTATACAATAACTTAAGGGATTATCTGCCTTTCTTCAAGTTATCACCATATATATTGCTTGACATTTCTTCTCTTCTGAGATGATATAACATTATGTTCCATATAGATCTTAATAATACTTCAATATTCCTCCCATAATTCCATCTGCTTGACTGGTAGTGCCACCTTTATCCTTGGCCTTCTACGTCATTTCCTAACATTCTTCTCGACTCGATTTGAGCGATATCTTTACAACTTTTCCCATAAATCTGAAATGCGGCTTGGTGTCAGCTGGCGTAGCCGATAGCCTCAACTAGGTATCGGGTACAACGTCCTACCACAAGCACTCTCTGCTGCACCAACAAATGCCTTTTTAAAGTGGGACCATTCCTCTTCTATGTTTTCCACTTCAGTAACTGGGATTTGTTGCTTCAATCTCTCCTGAAAATCTTCCTGCACAGTTTTGTCTTTCAATGCCATATGAAGCCAAATAGATCTCACCTTTCTCCGAAAATCTCTAGCTGACACCATTATACTGTCCCCATTTCACCGCTTTTAGCTGTCATATCGCTCAATCCGTAGAGCACAAGGTGTCACCCTCACCCCTCCATTCGCTAGGACAACAGATTTTCAATCTGGGCTCTACAATCGCTCTGCTCGACTTTGGAATGACCTGCCTCATGCAATAAAAGACCTTCCTCCACGACAATTTTGACGCAAAGTGAAGGCTCTAAAGGGACTAAAACCCCATGTAAATTGAATTTATATAATGTAACTTTGTGAGTGAGTGGGAGTGTGTGCGTGCGTGTAGGTATGTATGTATGCATGTATGTGTGCGTGCGTGAGTGTGTATATGTGTGTGTGCGTGCCTGTATCTTACCTTTTATTTATTAATTCTATGATATAGACGTCGTGTTCAGCAGATTATGTGTATATAGCAATGTAAAATTGTACATTGTATATATGTAACATTTCAGATTTGTACAGATTTAATGAACGGAGATGGAGACACCGCTGTGTATGTGGGGCTTGCCCTTTCTCTATCTGCCGTCCATAAATTATAGGCACAATTTTTGGTAAATAAATAATAATAATAATAATAATAATAATAATAATAATAATAATCGGTTCCATGGTTGTAAATTAAACCGACTTCTTTGAAAAGAAAAGGGCCAAAACGATAAAGGTCACCCTCTTAACTCCCTCATCTCTCAGCACTGATGAAATAATTTGTAGCGTAGTTTTATTTTAGGGGCGGCTTCTACTTCAATATGAATTTCAATGCCATTCACTCCAGTAGTTTTGACGCCAACCTAAGACAAACAGACGAAAGTAAACCGAGGGTATATTTAGTCATTGTACAACTCATCCGGGATAAATACAAAGTTTTAGCTGAAAATTCAAACTGATCAGACAGAAAGCTTACTTTTTTTAAAGAGATGATACGCTGAATCGACATTTTGAGCATAGGTCTATGCAATATTCAAATCAATGACACTGAAGGCTAAAGAAGTATCAGTAGTAAACGTTGTAAGAGGAATGTACCCTATAACGAACTTACTATGATATGACCAGACATTTATCAGATTGTCTATTACTCACAATCTCCAACTTGAATCTCTACGTAGTATAAAACAAAGACTCTCATTCTTGGATGTAACGGGTAATCTCGAGAACCACTGGAGGGATTTTGATGCGGTTTTCACCATTCTGTAAAGGATTCCACGAGGAAGGATTCCCTAGAAACACATTCATTTATGCCTAAGGAAGCCGAGCAGTAACGATTTCAGTGAATCGAGTCGAAGAGAAACCTGCTGTCCGTGCGCCTTTTAAGCTTACGCTGGGCAAACCGTTAATATATCTATATACTGGACCCGTGACCGGGAGCAGACGTGTCGTTTGAGGAGTTTGAATGAAGCGCCACGCTGCATTTTCAAATGAGCGTCGTGAGAGTGGAGAGCCACTCCGCTGCTTAGCGCGAGTGTGCAGCGAATAACGAGCCATCGAAGTTGCGAGAATAACTGACTAAAGCTTATCCGTTGCCCAACAGAGGAGTTGACTACGCTATAAAATAGGTCTGATTTTTATGCTGAATTTACAAAATTAATTATATTTCTATCGGCACGCGTTTATGAGATATGAATGAAAGAATATTTGGAGCATTACGTCATCCGGACCTTAAGCCATGCTTCCAGGCAGTATATAAGTCATAGCAGTGATCGTTGATACACATCTTATTTTCTGACTATATTCAGAGGAACGTCATTCTCGCCGAATAACTCCAGAAAAGTATCTACACGTCATCATCAAGTCATCGCTACGTCATCGCCATCGTCATAGCTCGTGAATTTTCTGGATCTTGCCAGGCGACCCCGTCTGGCCACGTGGAGCTCACATCACGTCATTACAGTCAGTGCACTTTCGTTTCATAATTTCATACATTTTAACAACCACTACATCTCATCCTCGCATCGCGAATCTACTGTACTGTCTGGTGACATCGTCTTATTCTCGCTGCTTGCCTACCTACTGTTCTTCAAGGGGATTGACCAGAGCCAGCAGTTATTCATCGCATATCATCGCCAGTGCACGCTACTCAGAATCCCTAGTGCTTGTAATACACAGCAACGTTCTTTCTGTGTAGCGCCTCTAGACCTATTGCCTTCTTCTCGAGTACTGCTGTAGCGACATTACTTTCATCGCTACTTCATTTTCTCCACGAAACATCATCATTCATATTACATTCACACTTACATACACACATACTTCTACACAGCTCGTCTGCGAAATATTTCTTTCCAGACTTACTCATTCATCATACATCCTGCTTTCATTCTCCCATTATCATTCAGTCCTCGCCAGCGAGATATTTTTCTCCTGAGGTAGGTACTTCTTCGACATATCCTCATCATCATCTTACGTTTTTGTCTATAATTCCCTTGCATTCCCTTTCACGTACCACTCCATTCCTTATTTTTGAAGGCGCCATACAGCCTTCCGTCCCACTTCACCCAGCGACCCATTCGACTCCTCCCTACACTACCACCCATTGTCAGTCGACTTCCCGGGTTTCCTGGCTTCTTTCCTTTAATATTTCACCAACTCGCTTTTCTTAAAACTCCCAACATCTCACCCTGGGCAGAGGCAAGGGGAAAACTTCGCCACATCGCCAAGCACAGAAGCAAACCACTCCTACCACATCCGGCCCTCCGGGGAACGTCACCAACGTTCCGCCCGCCCCTCAGGGAGGGGGAGCAATCCCCAAAAAAAAAATCACGACCAGGATCCCCACCTTACCTCCCACTGGAACCCACTTCCAACTACCGGGTCTGGTGAGACAAACTCCGAGCCGTTCTGAAAAGCGGCCCGGATCTGATTCATCCGATACTGAGGGGGCAGCCCACCGCTCTCGCCAGAGGGTCCATGAAGGGATGGAGGAGGCTCCGTCCTCTTCCAGGCGGCACTGCAGTATTTCCCCACCACCCAAAGTTCATCCTTCTCCGCACGATCCACGCTTACCTGCCACCGCCCCTATCCCTAACTTTGCACTCTCAGACGCCGCACCAGCTTCTATCCCCTCAACCCTCCCTTCCTATGCCTCCAAGGCTTCCGAACCAACTTACAAACATGTCTTCCTCTTTCGTGGTCACACACACGCTAACAAATACCACTTCACCGACGCACTGCGCCGTGTGCTTGGCCACGCCAAATTCACCGCCACAGCCTCTACAAACGGCGTGTACGTAAAAACGGACGACGACGCCACGGCCACTGTACTGCACAGCCCGGACGTCGTTCGCGAACTGGGCCCTAACGTCACCGTGGAGCCTCTTCGCGCCCGCCAAACCCCCGCAGTCCCTCCCCCACCCCAGCGCCAACCTCACTTCTCGTGCGTCATCCGGGGTGTGAACCCCGACCTCACCGAGGAGGCGGTGCTCCAGGAACTTCAACTTGAGCAGATTGATGTGAGGAAGGCTTTTCGCATCCGTAATGCGGACGGTCCGACCTGGATGGTGCGTATCCTCCTGGCCACCCAGGCGGAGGTCGACCGCCTTCTTACCACTGGGGTTTTTCTATACCGTTACCACCACCGTGTCGAGCCCTCCAAAGCACCGGCCCCTGTCGCACTTCGTTGCAATCGGTGCCTCCAATATAACACCCATCCTACTGACCAATGCCGGGAACCCCCGCGCTGCGGCCACAGTTCCCAACCCACGCACACCACCGGACGGTGCCCTAACCTCGCTCAGCCCCCTCGTTGCAACCAATGCCACGAGCCCCATCCCACTTACTCCTATAAGTGTAAGGCCAAACCTGCACCAGTCCCCAACCGCCCTGAAACCGTAGCCCCGGTCAGGTCCATTGACCCTCCTACCGCACCCGCTCTTTCCCAATTCCCTCCTCCAACCATCGAGGATGTGATCAGATTCATGGTCATATCCATTCAAAACATTCTGCCGTACAATCGCCCTCTCATACTGACTCAACTTCAGTACGCTGCCCAGCAGATCTTCGGGATGCAATTCCATCCTTCTTTTTCGGGTCCTCTAAACCACTTCACTTTCTTCCCCTACCCCCGCGTCACCACAGTATAAACCGAAAATGGCCCAACAACAAACAAGGATCCGAACTCCCAGTAACATCACCATCCTCTACCAGAACGTCTGCTCCTTCAGCGCCCGCCGCACACTATTGAGCCACACCTTATCCACCCACCACGTCGATGTGGCTCTTTTGAATGAAACGTTTCTCCGGAGCGATCACCACGCCCTACTCCCCGGATATACCCTTCTACGAGCGGACCGTCCCCATAACCTAGGCCGTGGCGGTTCTGCACTCGCTCACCAACCACGCTTCCCCAACCGCCCCCATATCCCCCCCCCCTACACTTTCCAGAGAGCCTCATCGCCACGGATTATTTCCCATCCCGCGTTCTCCATCTCGCAACAATATACACCCGTCCTCGCCATCCTCTTCCAAAGGTTTTTATTGCCCATGTGGCCGAATCCTTCCCTCACTTCATCATCATGGCTGATCTCAATCTACATGATCGCTACCGAACTCCGGAGCCTCGACATCTACCTAAACCACATTAACGCCTCGCTCGTCCCCATTCCACAACCCACGCGCCCATCCTCCCAAGCCACTCCTGATGCCATCATAGCGCATAACTCCCAACTCCACCTCCTTCACGTTTCAGTCTTACCTCTCATTGGAGGCGATCATGACCCTGTTTTATTATCTTTTCACACTCCCAATCGAAATTTACCCAAACCACCTCCCGTTATGGTTCAAAACTTCTGCTCGGCAAATTGGCCAGCTTATCGCCTGCAGATCACGGAGCGCTTGCGAACCGACACCTTACCGCTCAGCTCCCAGGAAACGGTCGATGCCTACACGTATCATCTACAGGATACGCTCCAACAAGCGGCAGAACGCCACGTCCCCCCTACCCCATTGACCCCTAACCGACCACCTATCCCACCCAAAGCTAGGCGTCTACTAGCACTCTCCCACTCCTATCATAACTCCTACCTCCGCACCCGTGACCGCTAATTCCTGCAGCGGCATCGACAGACTCTTCGCCAGGTAAAATCGTACATTGAGGCACACAAGCGGCGCTCCTGGTACAACACCTGCTCGAAACTGAATGGAGTATCGCCCTCCCTTTCTCGCTTCTGGAGTCACCTCAACCGATTCACCGGAAAGACGTCCACTCCGCAATACCCCATTGTCTATGACAACGTTGCACCACCTGACGACCCGGCAAAACTAGCCATCTTTGCTAACCAATTCGCCCAAGTATTTCGAGACGCACCGGACCCAACGTTTCTATACGACGATGACGAGTTCATCTCCACGGTACCTCAACGCCCCTATCTGCAGGCCTCGCCCAACCATGCCCTCTCCCCCCACCCTCTAGACGACCCCATCACCCCCATCGACATAACCATCGCTCTCTCCCGTACCACTAACACCGCCCCTGGTCCCGACACCATCAGATACCGCCACCTCAAGGAAGCACCTCCCCCTTTCTTCACCGCTCTAGCCCACCTCTATAACCATCTCCTTCGCACCGGTTTCTACCCTACCCCCTGGCGGCAAGCCATGATGCTCCTTTTCCCAAAACCAGACAAACCACTTTCCTCGCCCGATTCCTACCGTCCCATCTGCCTGACCGCCGTCCTTTCAACAACCTTCGAGAGAATCCTTACCAAGCGTATCCATACCCATCTCCACCGACACCAGCTCTCACCCCTCTCCCAATGTGGCTTCCGTCCCCTACTCTCCGCCCAAGACCAACTCCTCCGTCTCTCCACCCTCATTGCCGATAATTACAACCGCCCTGCTCCCACCCTTTTCATCGCCTTCGACTTCCAGAAGGCTTTTGACACCGTCTGGCACGACGCACTCGTCCTAAAACTTCATTTTTTCTATCTCCCCACACTTAACTCCGCTTCCTCAACACCTTTCTCCGCCACCGCACGGCACGAATCCGCATCAACGGCCACTACTCCCGCCCCATCCCTTTCGAACAGGGCGTCCCCCAGGGCTCCGTCCTCTCCCCACTTCTGTACGTCCTCTTCGTCGCCGATATCCCCCAACCATCCCCTCCAATGCAATTATTGCAGTTCGCCGACGATACGGCAATAGTCGCGCCTTTTCCCACCGTCGCCCACATAAACACTCAAGTCCAATCCTATTTGGACCTTTTCTCCTCCTGGTGTGGCAGGTGGCACATACGCCTAAATTCCTCGAAGACACAAACCATTCTCTTTCGCCCCCGTCGGAGGGCCTCTGTGCCTACTCGAAATCCCGACAACCTCAACATCCGCCTGCACAACCGTCGACTGGTCCCCGCCCGCAATGTTCGGTACGTTGGATTGATCTTTGATGAGTTTTTCACCTTCCGACCTCAGTTCAAACTGAAACTCCCCAATGCACGCAAGCGCGCATATCTACTGCGGCGATTGGCAGGGACCACTTGGGGCCTCAACGAGAAGTTATTATGATATACTTACAAGGTCCTAATACGCACTTTCTTAGTGTACGGGTATCCGGCATGGACAGGATTCCCCGAATGCCCCCTTCGCCCCTATCTTGCACTGGAGCGCCGCCTCGTCAGGGTCGCCATGCGGTTGCCTTTCACATATCGAACGGCATGGTGCATTCTTGGAATACACGGTACCTGAGATTATAATTGTCAATGCTTTTGCATGTTCTTTCCTTCCTCTTTGTCAAACACCAACAGTGATCTATTTTCTCTTAGGTGTTCCGGTTGCTTATATTTTGTTTGAGTCTGTTCCAGATATATATTCTATGACCCACCTAGCGTCATATAACAGCGAATCTCTGAAGCTCTTCAACTCTTTCTCGCGCAAGAGGAATTCCATATCCATTTGGCTACCAGATCCTGTTATCATCGCCAGCTATTTTCTCTTGGAGCAAGAGGACTACGTCCACTTCTTTACTCACCATGCTGCGCTAGTATCAACTGTTATCAACTCTTAGAAGACCGGCTCAGCAAGAGAAGATAAATTTTTTGTTTTCAAGTTGGCAATGTTTATATGTTCTCCTTTTGTCTCCTACCCCCCACTCTTTCCCCTTTTTCTTGGTCCCTCCGTGCTCCGTTGAGCTGCTCTCACTTCTTAGTCTGCAGTTGACTCGTTCAGTCAAAGCTCCGCTCGAGCTTGCCTCCTCAAACCAAGAGGCTCACCCTCTTCTACGCCATGTTGGCTAAGTAATCTTCAACAGAAACTTCGACTTCAACATGAAATCAAGATAAGTACCATTTTAAAAGTTTTAACCTCATCTTCATGGTTTTAACTTTCACGTGCTTTTAATTATAATTTATAGACAGTGTGAAATCATTTACTTTGGGGCAATAATCATTCTTCGTGGGATTTGCCATGTTGAGCTTTTGCTTGTATAAGCCAACCTTACTAAAAAAGAGCTTTTCTTAAGCTATTTAAACGAGAAACCCTCTCGCTACGTGGGATATTATCTAATACCCGCTGTCTATAATTATAAAGCTAGTTCCTCCGTTGGATTTTCTCAACCCCATTTTCTGCTAAGGTCGTTCTGGAACCTTCGAGATCTTGTTCTTTATCTGCGAGTCTTGCCGTCAAGTATTGTTCACGCACTTGTGAAAATGCTAGTTAAAATGAGGAATCTTCCTTACAAATTTTTGCAATAGCTAACTTTCCTCCACCGCTGGGACCTCTGGAACATTCTATGGCGCATTTAATTGTAAATCACAACTTTTTCAAGAAATAGACTCTCACCTATATAGTGCAATCAGTTATTTCCATAATTGCAATAACTTTCTTTTTCATAAACTTTAGTGTTTCTATAGTGAACTTTGCATCCATCTTCATAGACTATAGTGATAAACAGTGCTTGCTCCACGTTTCTACCACGTCGCGATCGTCCGGTTATATTAAATACGGCCATGAACATTGATCCTATATCCCAATGATCTTTCCTCAACCTTCTACTAACCATCATTATTAATAAAATTGTAACTTTCTATAAGGTGTCACTCACAAGGTGCCCTTCCCTCTTTGCTAGTTTAACATTAATTAAATTCTGCATAAATTGCTTGTGTGATACAAGTTTTAAATTCACGTTGTTCCTTTCCCATAATCAGGGAAAACAATTCTTTAAACTCTTGAGCGAGTCATGTTCAGGTTTCACGAAATGGAAACTGTCCCATTTGGCGAGTGATTCCTGCTCAAACTTGGGAAGTCTAGAACTTTCCCTTTCACTTTCTTCAGGTTTCACAGTAAGTGACCTGCCCTCTTTGTATGATTCTCATATATTAATTCTGTATAAATATAAGAAGTTGTAGAAACTTCTATCTTATTTTTCATGTTGTTATTATTGTTATTTTCAAAGTTGTCACTTTCTCTAGAACATTCTCTCCAGAATTTCTTAAGGTGCACTCTTTGTTCTCCAATTCACGTTTAAGCTTTAATTATTTCATTGTTCATTTGTTTAAATCTTATAAAGATTTTAGAAACATGTAAGGTTTGAAACCTTGTAAATGGTCAATTGCCTGGAGCAATTTCTGAACGTTGTTGGAGGTCTGCGACCCCAAATTGTTAACAAGATTGCAAAATATTTAATTGTCAAAAATATTAACTTCTTTAAATTGTTAAATAAATTAAATATTTGTTTTTGGATTCATCATTTTTCTGATACTACAGTTAGGCAAGATCCTGGCTTTCCTAGCTCCTCCTAGGTTCATGCTCTCGTTAACACAAAATAAAGCTTTTACTATCTGTCTTGCTAGAACATCACCCTTCCCTATAGTACTTTTATTCGTGCTCGGGAGGAAATACACTAAAGCCTTTCTCTGGCAAACTGCCCAAGTCTTAGCTGCGGTTCCCGTTAGCTTCGACCAAGCTCGTATCCACTTTAGGTATCCGAGCAAGGATTTGCGGTGGCAACCGCTTCTAAATGTATTGAAAGTCAAATTCATAACTTTTGTGGGACTCTCCTCCTATTTTTCTATCCTTTTTCTCCAATCCAAAATCTACTTCCTTCTCTTAATCATCTTCCCTTGGTGGGTGGGTTATTCCTCAGCCAATAAACTACCCAAAATTTGGTACCAGAAACCCGGGAGAGTCCATTTTTTATGTCCATTGTTTGTCAAGTGTCATTTGACAATACTTGGCAAATTATTAATATCTGCTTTGGATTTTTCAGCTATATCCACATCATGCAAAGCCTGTGAACGGGAAAGAGGCCGCTCCCGTCTCCTTTGGTGTGTCCTGTTCTTTATACCCATTTGCTGCTGCAAACTTGACAGCATCTCCAAGGTTCTACAGTTTCGTGAGTTGTATTTCAATTTATTCTTTTTGTCATGGCCCCTACTGAAAAAGATGAAACTCTCATTGCCAGACGTTCTTCCTATAAAGGGCAACTCACTAGATTCAGAAATTTCATCAGCAAATTAAATCCCGCCGAGTGTGATTTAGACATCTTGACACATCGCCTTAAGTTGTATGATCGGTCTTATGATTATTATGACCAAATTCAAACCGAGATTGAATCCGCTTGTCCAGAACTTCAATCGGATCGGGACGAGGTCGAACCCTTGTACTTTGAAGGGATTGCAAAGGCCCACCAATTGATTCGCAATATCTCAGAACCGGACACTAGGGTCATCAATCCGGCCCAGTTCGCACCCGCTTCAGTTCACGAGAACAAACCGAAACCGTTACTTCCCAAGATAAGCCTACCGCACTTCTCAGGCAAGGAAGGTGAATGGTATTCTTTTTATGAACTTTACTGCTCCCTAATTCATGAAAATATCGAGATCCCTGACATACATAAGTTCTACTTCCTCCGCACTTCTTTGGAATGTGAGGCCTTAGCCTTGGTGGAGTCACTGCCTTTAAGCGCAGACAACTACCACATCGCCTTTAATCTCCTTAAAGAGAGATATGGCAATTTACGCTTGAGTGTAGCTCGTCACATACGCTGTCTTTTTAACTTGCCAGCCGTCAAACCTAATGACGTCACCTCTTTAAGAGACCTCTTAGATTCTATACAGTTGAATGTCAGAGCATTATACCAACTCAATCAACCTGTCCAAACATGGGACACCATACTCATTCATCTGGCTACATCAAGATTCGATTTTTCAACTTTAAAGGCTTGGGAGATCGAACTCGCTCGCAAGGAAGAATTTTCCTTCGAACACTTAATCTCGTTTCTTAACAGCCGATGCCAAGTCCTTACAGCACTCGCATTTCAGTGCGAAAAGGTCGAAACGAATCATCAGTCTCACATTTTTGAGAAAAACCTTGCTTTTTCAAAGGGTCATCAGCCCCCATCTGTCGAGTACAAGCAACCCCGTTCTTCTTTCAATCATGCAAGAGAAGATATCAGGCCGCTTAATAAATCTTTAAAATGCACGCTCTGTAAAAAGCTTCACACCTTGTATTCGTGCAAATCCTTTAACGAATTGTCTGTCGAAGATCGAAGAAATTTTGTCTTCAACAGCAAACATTGTTTCAATTGCTTGTCACCTAAGCATTCTTCTTCGAACTGTACGTCATCAAATCTCTGTTTTCATTGTAAAAAACCGCATCATTCTTTATTGCACGTTCACGATAAATCGAGGTCATCAGTACCTGCCTCTTCAAGCTCCATGCAGAGCAGCTCCGAACAAACTAATGCTTCTTCCTGCATTTCTAACGCCGAAACTTTTCATAGTGCGCAAACCCTTTTGACTACTGTACAATTCGAAATCCAAGATAAATTTGGAAATTGGTTTAGAACCCGTGGTCTTCTCGATTCCGCTTCAACTCATAATTTTGTTTCGCAATCGTTGATTAAAAAACTAGGTCTTTCGTCATCGCCTACTTCTATCAGTGTGACCGGCATTGACAAATTGAAAACTCAAGTTTTGCAGTCTTCAAAATTGAAAATCAGAGACGTTTGCCAAAGAAACACCAATCTTAATTTAAACTGTCTCATTCTTACCAGTATTGGCAAGGACACTCCAAGTCACTCTATTAATACCTCCGGATTAAAGATTCCTTCGCACTTAAGGTTAGCTGACCCTCAGTTTAATGCTCAAGGTCCCATTGATGTACTTTTCAGTGCCAATGTTTTTTGGAATTGCATTCGCAAACAAACACGCAAGTTATCTTCAACCGTGGTCGCCAGAGACACCGATTTTGGTTGGGTTATTACTGGTGAAATCAAACAACCCAGTCTTCAAACTAAAGCGCAATGTCATTTCGTTACAGCTGACAGAAATCCCATTTCTGAAAAAGAGAACGCTCATGTTTCAGATCTCAATATTTTTGAAAAACACTTGTCGAAACGATGTCTTATCGTGAACAACTACGCTACCTCTGTAAGTTGTTTAAATGGTTTTTCCTTCTTCCCGCACAAAATGGCAATTCAAGTTCGCCTTGCTTTGTGTTATTTCGTTTACCTTCTCATGTCATTTTTATAGCAGGTAATTGCTTAAACTCTTTCTCGAAAACTATCTTCCCCTTGTGTAAAACCATGGCTATCAGTCTCCATCACTTTGCTGTACGCTATGTTTCACTTCTTTCGCTATGTAGAAGGATGGCCACGGTCGGCTCCTCCCTCCTTCCTCACAATTGGAAGTCGCTCATGAAACCGTTTGAAAATCTGAATTCTATAGCATCTAGAATAACTATTCTTATGCATAACCTTCTTCTCAATGTCCCAGCTTGTCTTCTTTGCTCGGAAGAATTAAGCTTCTTTTTGTTGAAAATTGTCGGATTCCGTGATCCTCTCAATTATGCGAAATTGATTTCCTACTCTATTTCATATATCTTTAAATCGCTTGTTCACGTCCAAGTCACGATTGACTGCATGCTGTTCAACCTGAATATCTGCTTTAAGTTACAGCTGATTCAACAAATGTTGTTTGTGTACTCCGAACTGCTTGTTTTTCAAACTTGTTTGTATACACGCCTGAGGAAGGCCAAGTTGTTGTTTATTTCCTGTACGATTGCCAAAGGTCAAAGCAAGTTTCTCTTATCTCAACTCTGGCTGATTGCCAATTTTGTCTGGCGAGCCGCTACCGTAATATCGGAAGCCGCTCACCTAATTCCCAAAATAAACTTGTTCTAGTCAAGGACTCTCTCAGCTATTTATATGTCTTATCTCGTTGTACTATGTGTGTCAAGGCCGCGCTTGCCTGTGTCTTTCATTTACTCATGCTCGTATTCTATAACTGCTTCGTTCCTTGTTTCAAAACTTCGTTGCGTATTTCTTACGCGCTCATGTATTGCAATTTGCTTACATCTTTTGCGATCTTAATGTTCATTGATGAACAAACTTACTTTTTCCCGTCGTTACATTCGATGTGTTTTTGCATTCGTACTTGTTATGTCACGTTTCTCGCTGACTTAAGTATTTTTCTGAGTAACCCCTTTGATGCTTATTGTAACTTGAGGTCATTGTTTATAGCTACTAGTTTGTTACCTATGGCGTTCTTGCTTTCTACTCGCATAGTTTCTTTGTTTACTTGGTATATTCTTATCCTGAATAGATGTACTTGTCTCTATACGTTTTGTTTAAACTTGTCAATTCTTCATTCGCATCGTATCGTAATCTTTACTAGTGCTTTATTTCTCTCAGCTTCCAGCTATTTCGTGATTGAAAGTGTCGTTAATTCTCACCTTTTAACTCCGCTTTCCAATGACCCTGATGACCTCCTTCCACTTACACCTGGTCGCTTCCTTACACGCACTTCTCTCTCTGTCCCTCCTCCCCTTCCTAATTCTTTCAGGGATTCTGATTTACCTATTGCTTGGTGTAAACTTGAAGCCCTCCGCAATTCCTTTTGGAAGAGGTGGAACTTGGAATATTTAACTTCCTTGCAAGGGAGACAGAAGTGGTTTCTTTCCAGTCCCGACATTAAAGTGGGAGACTTGGTCTTAGTTAGGGATGTTTCACCCCCCCCCCCCCCCCTAGTCTGGCCTTTTGGAAAAGTGACCGAGTGTTACCCTGGAAGAGATGGGAGAGTCAGGGAAGTCAGAGTCTTAACTATTAATGGTCCGATCACAAGACCTCTGTCTTTGATCTCTCCATTACCTTTAAATGTGTACTTGTTTTTCTTGTTCGCTGTTGGTGTCTGCCCCTCCCAGTATGGTGCATTCTTGGAATACACGGTACCTGAGATTATAATTTTCAATGCTTTTGCATGTTCTTTCCTTCCTCTTTGTCAAACACCAACAGTGATCTATTTTCTCTTAGGTGTTCCGGTTGCATATATTTTGTATGAGTCTGTTCCAGATATATATTCTATGACCCACCTAGCGTCATATAACAGCGAATCTCTGAAGCTCTTCAACTCTTTCTCGCGCAAGAGGAATTCCATATCCATTTGGCTACCAGATCCTGTTATCATCGCCAGCTATTTTCTCTTGGAGCAAGAGGACTACGTCCACTTCTTTACTCACCATGCTGCGCTAGTATCAACTGTTATCAACTCTTAGAAGACCGGCTCAGCAAGAGAAGATAAATTTTTTGTTTTCAAGTTGGCAATGTTTATATGTTCTCCTTTTGTCTCCTACCCCCCACTCTTTCCCCTTTTTCTTGGTCCCTCCGTGCTCCGTTGAGCTGCTCTCACTTCTTAGTCTGCAGTTGACTCGTTCAGTCAAAGCTCCGCTCGAGCTTGCCTCCTCAAACCAAGAGGCTCACCCTCTTCTACGCCATGTTGGCTAAGTAATCTTCAACAGAAACTTCGACTTCAACATGAAATCAAGATAAGTACCATTTTAAAAGTTTTAACCTCATCTTCATGGTTTTAACTTCCACGTGCTTTTAATTATAATTTATAGACAGTGTGAAAACATTTACTTTGGGGCAATAATCATTCTTCGTGGGATTTGCCATGTTGAGCTTTTGCTTGTATAAGCCAACCTTACTAAAAAGAGCTTTTCTTAAGCTATTTAAACGAGAAACCCTCTCGCTACGTGGGATATTATCTAATACCCGCTGTCTATAATTATAAAGCTAGTTCCTCCGTTGGATTTTCTCAACCCCATTTTCTGCTAAGGTCGTTCTGGAACCTTCGAGATCTTGTTCTTTATCTGCGAGTCTTGCCGTCAAGTATTGTTCACGCACTTGTGAAAATGCTAGTTAAAATGAGGAATCTTCCTTACAAATTTTTGCAATAGCTAACTTTCCTCCACCGCTGGAACCTCTGGAACATTCTATGGCGCATTTAATTGTAAATCACAACTTTTTCAAGAAATAGACTCTCACCTATATAGTGCAATCAGTTATTTCCATAATTGCAATAACTTTCTTTTTCATAAACTTTAGTGTTTCTATAGTGAACTTTGCATCCATCTTCATAGACTATAGTGATAAACAGTGCTTGCTTCACGTTTCTACCGCGTCGCGATCGTCCGGTTATATTAAATACGGCCATGAACATTGATCCTATATCCCAATGATCTTTCCTCAACCTTCTACTAACCATCATTATTAATAAAATTGTAACTTTCTATAAGGTGTCACTCACAAGGTGCCCTTCCCTCTTTGCTAGTTTAACATTAATTAAATTCTGCATAAATTGCTTGTGTGATACAAGTTTTAAATTCACGTTGTTCCTTTCCCATAATCAGGGAAAACAATTCTTTAAACTCTTGAGCGAGTCATGTTCAGGTTTCACGAAATGGAAACTGTCCCATTTGGCGAGTGATTCCTGCTCAAACTTGGGAAGTCTAGAACTTTCCCTTTCACTTTCTTCAGGTTTCACAGTAAGTGACCTGCCCTCTTTGTATGATTCTCATATATTAATTCTGTATAAATATAAGAAGTTGTAGGAACTTCTATCTTATTTTTCATGTTGTTATTATTGTTATTTTCAAAGTTGTCACTTTCTCTAGAACATTCTCTCCAGAATTTCTTAAGGTGCACTCTTTGTTCTCCAATTCACGTTTAAGCTTTAATTATTTCATTGTTCATTTGTTTAAATCTTATAAAGATTTTAGAAACATGTAAGGTTTGAAACCTTGTAAATGGTCAATTGCCTGGAGCAATTTCTGAACGTTGTTGGAGGTCTGCGACCCCAAATTGTTAACAAGATTGCAAAATATTTAATTGTCAAAAATATTAACTTCTTTAAATTGTTAAATAAATTAAATATTTGTTTTTGGATTCATCATTTTTCTGATACTACAGTTAGGCAAGATCCTGGCTTTCCTAGCTCCTCCTAGGTTCATGCTCTCGTTAACACAAAATAAAGCTTTTACTATCTGTCTTGCTAGAACATCACCCTTCCCTATAGTACTTTTATTCGTGCTCGGGAGGAAATACACTAAAGCCTTTCTCTGGCAAACTGCCCAAGTCTTAGCTGCGGTTCCCGTTAGCTTCGACCAAGCTCGTATCCACTTTAGGTATCCGAGCAAGGATTTGCGGTGGCAACCGCTTCTAAATGTATTGAAAGTCAAATTCATAACTTTTGTGGGACTCTCCTCCTATTTTTCTATCCTTTTTCTCCAATCCAAAATCTACTTCCTTCTCTTAATCATCTTCCCTTGGTGGGTGGGTTATTCCTCAGCCAATAAACTACCCAAAATTTGGTACCAGAAACCCGGGAGAGTCCATTTTTTATGTCCATTGTTTGTCAAGTGTCATTGACAATACTTGGCAAATTATTAATATCTGCTTTGGATTTTTCAGCTATATCCACATCATGCAAAGCCTGTGAACGGGAAAGAGGCCGCTCCCGTCTCCTTTGGTGTGTCCTGTTCTTTATACCCATTTGCTGCTGCAAACTTGACAGCATCTCCAAGGTTCTACAGTTTCGTGAGTTGTATTTCAATTTATTCTTTTTGTCATGGCCCCTACTGAAAAAGATGAAACTCTCATTGCCAGACGTTCTTCCTATAAAGGGCAACTCACTAGATTCAGAAATTTCATCAGCAAATTAAATCCCGCCGAGTGTGATTTAGACATCTTGACACATCGCCTTAAGTTGTATGATCGGTCTTATGATTATTATGACCAAATTCAAACCGAGATTGAATCCGCTTGTCCAGAACTTCAATCGGATCGGGACGAGGTCGAACCCTTGTACTTTGAAGGGATTGCAAAGGCCCACCAATTGATTCGCAATATCTCAGAACCGGACACTAGGGTCATCAATCCGGCCCAGTTCGCACCCGCTTCAGTTCACGAGAACAAACCGAAACCGTTACTTCCCAAGATAAGCCTACCGCACTTCTCAGGCAAGGAAGGTGAATGGTATTCTTTTTATGAACTTTACTGCTCCCTAATTCATGAAAATATCGAGATCCCTGACATACATAAGTTCTACTTCCTCCGCACTTCTTTGGAATGTGAGGCCTTAGCCTTGGTGGAGTCACTGCCTTTAAGCGCAGACAACTACCACATCGCCTTTAATCTCCTTAAAGAGAGATATGGCAATTTACGCTTGAGTGTAGCTCGTCACATACGCTGTCTTTTTAACTTGCCAGCCGTCAAACCTAATGACGTCACCTCTTTAAGAGACCTCTTAGATTCTATACAGTTGAATGTCAGAGCATTATACCAACTCAATCAACCTGTCCAAACATGGGACACCATACTCATTCATCTGGCTACATCAAGATTCGATTTTTCAACTTTAAAGGCTTGGGAGATCGAACTCGCTCGCAAGGAAGAATTTTCCTTCGAACACTTAATCTCGTTTCTTAACAGCCGATGCCAAGTCCTTACAGCACTCGCATTTCAGTGCGAAAAGGTCGAAACGAATCATCAGTCTCACATTTTTGAGAAAAACCTTGCTTTTTCAAAGGGTCATCAGCCCCCATCTGTCGAGTACAAGCAACCCCGTTCTTCTTTCAATCATGCAAGAGAAGATATCAGGCCGCTTAATAAATCTTTAAAATGCACGCTCTGTAAAAAGCTTCACACCTTGTATTCGTGCAAATCCTTTAACGAATTGTCTGTCGAAGATCGAAGAAATTTTGTCTTCAACAGCAAACATTGTTTCAATTGCTTGTCACCTAAGCATTCTTCTTCGAACTGTACGTCATCAAATCTCTGTTTTCATTGTAAAAAACCGCATCATTCTTTATTGCACGTTCACGATAAATCGAGGTCATCAGTACCTGCCTCTTCAAGCTCCATGCAGAGCAGCTCCGAACAAACTAATGCTTCTTCCTGCATTTCTAACGCCGAAACTTTTCATAGTGCGCAAACCCTTTTGACTACTGTACAATTCGAAATCCAAGATAAATTTGGAAATTGGTTTAGAACCCGTGGTCTTCTCGATTCCGCTTCAACTCATAATTTTGTTTCGCAATCGTTGATTAAAAAACTAGGTCTTTCGTCATCGCCTACTTCTATCAGTGTGACCGGCATTGACAAATTGAAAACTCAAGTTTTGCAGTCTTCAAAATTGAAAATCAGAGACGTTTGCCAAAGAAACACCAATCTTAATTTAAACTGTCTCATTCTTACCAGTATTGGCAAGGACACTCCAAGTCACTCTATTAATACCTCCGGATTAAAGATTCCTTCGCACTTAAGGTTAGCTGACCCTCAGTTTAATGCTCAAGGTCCCATTGATGTACTTTTCAGTGCCAATGTTTTTTGGAATTGCATTCGCAAACAAACACGCAAGTTATCTTCAACCGTGGTCGCCAGAGACACCGATTTTGGTTGGGTTATTACTGGTGAAATCAAACAACCCAGTCTTCAAACTAAAGCGCAATGTCATTTCGTTACAGCTGACAGAAATCCCATTTCTGAAAAAGAGAACGCTCATGTTTCAGATCTCAATATTTTTGAAAAACACTTGTCGAAACGATGTCTTATCGTGAACAACTACGCTACCTCTGTAAGTTGTTTAAATGGTTTTTCCTTCTTCCCGCACAAAATGGCAATTCAAGTTCGCCTTGCTTTGTGTTATTTCGTTTACCTTCTCATGTCATTTTTTATAGCAGGTAATTGCTTAAACTCTTTCTCGAAAACTATCTTCCCCTTGTGTAAAACCATGGCTATCAGTCTCCATCACTTTGCTGTACGCTATGTTTCACTTCTTTCGCTATGTAGAAGGATGGCCACGGTCGGCTCCTCCCTCCTTCCTCACAATTGGAAGTCGCTCATGAAACCGTTTGAAAATCTGAATTCTATAGCATCTAGAATAACTATTCTTATGCATAACCTTCTTCTCAATGTCCCAGCTTGTCTTCTTTGCTCGGAAGAATTAAGCTTCTTTTTGTTGAAAATTGTCGGATTCCGTGATCCTCTCAATTATGCGAAATTGATTTCCTACTCTATTTCATATATCTTTAAATCGCTTGTTCACGTCCAAGTCACGATTGACTGCATGCTGTTCAACCTGAATATCTGCTTTAAGTTACAGCTGATTCAACAAATGTTGTTTGTGTACTCCGAACTGCTTGTTTTTCAAACTTGTTTGTATACACGCCTGAGGAAGGCCAAGTTGTTGTTTATTTCCTGTACGATTGCCAAAGGTCAAAGCAAGTTTCTCTTATCTCAACTCTGGCTGATTGCCAATTTTGTCTGGCGAGCCGCTACCGTAATATCGGAAGCCGCTCACCTAATTCCCAAAATAAACTTGTTCTAGTCAAGGACTCTCTCAGCTATTTATATGTCTTATCTCGTTGTACTATGTGTGTCAAGGCCGCGCTTGCCTGTGTCTTTCATTTACTCATGCTCGTATTCTATAACTGCTTCGTTCCTTGTTTCAAAACTTCGTTGCGTATTTCTTACGCGCTCATGTATTGCAATTTGCTTACATCTTTTGCGATCTTAATGTTCATTGATGAACAAACTTACTTTTTCCCGTCGTTACATTCGATGTGTTTTTGCATTCGTACTTGTTATGTCACGTTTCTCGCTGACTTAAGTATTTTTCTGAGTAACCCCTTTGATGCTTATTGTAACTTGAGGTCATTGTTTATAGCTACTAGTTTGTTACCTATGGCGTTCTTGCTTTCTACTCGCATAGTTTCTTTGTTTACTTGGTATATTCTTATCCTGAATAGATGTACTTGTCTCTATACGTTTTGTTTAAACTTGTCAATTCTTCATTCGCATCGTATCGTAATCTTTACTAGTGCTTTATTTCTCTCAGCTTCCAGCTATTTCGTGATTGAAAGTGTCGTTAATTCTCACCTTTTAACTCCGCTTTCCAATGACCCTGATGACCTCCTTCCACTTACACCTGGTCGCTTCCTTACACGCACTTCTCTCTCTGTCCCTCCTCCCCTTCCTAATTCTTTCAGGGATTCTGATTTACCTATTGCTTGGTGTAAACTTGAAGCCCTCCGCAATTCCTTTTGGAAGAGGTGGAACTTGGAATATTTAACTTCCTTGCAAGGGAGACAGAAGTGGTTTCTTTCCAGTCCCGACATTAAAGTGGGAGACTTGGTCTTAGTTAGGGATGTTTCACCCCCCCCCCCCCCCCTAGTCTGGCCTTTTGGAAAAGTGACCGAGTGTTACCCTGGAAGAGATGGGAGAGTCAGGGAAGTCAGAGTCTTAACTATTAATGGTCCGATCACAAGACCTCTGTCTTTGATCTCTCCATTACCTTTAAATGTGTACTTGTTTTTCTTGTTCGCTGTTGGTGTCTGCCCCTCCCAGTATGGTGCATTCTTGGAATACACGGTACCTGAGATTATAATTTTCAATGCTTTTGCATGTTCTTTCCTTCCTCTTTGTCAAACACCAACAGTGATCTATTTTCTCTTAGGTGTTCCGGTTGCTTATATTTTGTATGAGTCTGTTCCAGATATATATTCTATGACCCACCTAGCGTCATATAACAGCGAATCTCTGAAGCTCTTCAACTCTTTCTCGCGCAAGAGGAATTCCATATCCATTTGGCTACCAGATCCTGTTATCATCGCCAGCTATTTTCTCTTGGAGCAAGAGGACTACGTCCACTTCTTTACTCACCATGCTGCGCTAGTATCAACTGTTATCAACTCTTAGAAGACCGGCTCAGCAAGAGAAGATAAATTTTTTGTTTTCAAGTTGGCAATGTTTATATGTTCTCCTTTTGTCTCCTACCCCCCACTCTTTCCCCTTTTTCTTGGTCCCTCCGTGCTCCGTTGAGCTGCTCTCACTTCTTAGTCTGCAGTTGACTCGTTCAGTCAAAGCTCCGCTCGAGCTTGCCTCCTCAAACCAAGAGGCTCACCCTCTTCTACGCCATGTTGGCTAAGTAATCTTCAACAGAAACTTCGACTTCAACATGAAATCAAGATAAGTACCATTTTAAAAGTTTTAACCTCATCTTCATGGTTTTAACTTCCACGTGCTTTTAATTATAATTTATAGACAGTGTGAAATCATTTACTTTGGGGCAATAATCATTCTTCGTGGGATTTGCCATGTTGAGCTTTTGCTTGTATAAGCCAACCTTACTAAAAAAGAGCTTTTCTTAAGCTATTTAAACGAGAAACCCTCTCGCTACGTGGGATATTATCTAATACCCGCTGTCTATAATTATAAAGCTAGTTCCTCCGTTGGATTTTCTCAACCCCATTTTCTGCTAAGGTCGTTCTGGAACCTTCGAGATCTTGTTCTTTATCTGCGAGTCTTGCCGTCAAGTATTGTTCACGCACTTGTGAAAATGCTAGTTAAAATGAGGAATCTTCCTTACAAATTTTTGCAATAGCTAACTTTCCTCCACCGCTGGAACCTCTGGAACATTCTATGGCGCATTTAATTGTAAATCACAACTTTTTCAAGAAATAGACTCTCACCTATATAGTGCAATCAGTTATTTCCATAATTGCAATAACTTTCTTTTTCATAAACTTTAGTGTTTCTATAGTGAACTTTGCATCCATCTTCATAGACTATAGTGATAAACAGTGCTTGCTTCACGTTTCTACCGCGTCGCGATCGTCCGGTTATATTAAATACGGCCATGAACATTGATCCTATATCCCAATGATCTTTCCTCAACCTTCTACTAACCATCATTATTAATAAAATTGTAACTTTCTATAAGGTGTCACTCACAAGGTGCCCTTCCCTCTTTGCTAGTTTAACATTAATTAAATTCTGCATAAATTGCTTGTGTGATACAAGTTTTAAATTCACGTTGTTCCTTTCCCATAATCAGGGAAAACAATTCTTTAAACTCTTGAGCGAGTCATGTTCAGGTTTCACGAAATGGAAACTGTCCCATTTGGCGAGTGATTCCTGCTCAAACTTGGGAAGTCTAGAACTTTCCCTTTCACTTTCTTCAGGTTTCACAGTAAGTGACCTGCCCTCTTTGTATGATTCTCATATATTAATTCTGTATAAATATAAGAAGTTGTAGGAACTTCTATCTTATTTTTCATGTTGTTATTATTGTTATTTTCAAAGTTGTCACTTTCTCTAGAACATTCTCTCCAGAATTTCTTAAGGTGCACTCTTTGTTCTCCAATTCACGTTTAAGCTTTAATTATTTCATTGTTCATTTGTTTAAATCTTATAAAGATTTTAGAAACATGTAAGGTTTGAAACCTTGTAAATGGTCAATTGCCTGGAGCAATTTCTGAACGTTGTTGGAGGTCTGCGACCCCAAATTGTTAACAAGATTGCAAAATATTTAATTGTCAAAAATATTAACTTCTTTAAATTGTTAAATAAATTAAATATTTGTTTTTGGATTCATCATTTCTCTGATACTACAGTTAGGCAAGATCCTGGCTTTCCTAGCTCCTCCTAGGTTCATGCTCTCGTTAACACAAAATAAAGCTTTTACTATCTGTCTTGCTAGAACATCACCCTTCCCTATAGTACTTTTATTCGTGCTCGGGAGGAAATACACTAAAGCCTTTCTCTGGCAAACTGCCCAAGTCTTAGCTGCGGTTCCCGTTAGCTTCGACCAAGCTCGTATCCACTTTAGGTATCCGAGCAAGGATTTGCGGTGGCAACCGCTTCTAAATGTATTGAAAGTCAAATTCATAACTTTTGTGGGACTCTCCTCCTATTTTTCTATCCTTTTTCTCCATTCCAAAATCTACTTCCTTCTCTTAATCATCTTCCCTTGGTGGGTGGGTTATTCCTCAGCCAATAAACTACCCACGGCAGACCTGCTGGACAGGATGCCACTGCCACCGCTCACCACCTATATAGACCTCCGGCATCGCCGATATCTCTTGAGAGCGCGAAGAACCGGCATCCCAATAGTCACGCCACTCATCCAACAACCACATCGCGCCCCGGTGCGGACAAAACTGGGCATCTACTGTCTTTTGGCACTGCCTCCAGCCCCTAACTGAGAATGGCGTTGGGCGACAAACACGCAGTAACACGAGCCTCACCCACCAGCTCTAGCACCGACCAACGGTCCAAGTAGCAACCAATAGTTTTCACTTTCAACATCTCCATCACGCACATCTCACGCCGATATAACTTTTCATAACTCTTCAACTACTCATTCACATCATCTGCAACTCCCCCACCCGCCCTTCATTTCATCATATCGCCACTGTTTTCATATCGCCAGCAATACTCTTCTCTTCTTCCATTTCTCTTTCTTACTTCTCTTTCTTTCTCTCTCTCTCTCTATTCTATATCTGTCTCATCCTCATCACAACCAACACCAATCATTACCCTCTTCCCACCAACATTGATCATCTCCTTAAAAAGAAAAAAAATCACCATCATGTTCATCTTCTCACACATCCACCAGCAAATCTTACAACTTCGACACCATCACCCTCCTTCTACTCGTTGTCTTCTTCCGTTCACTACTCCCCTCAGCACAACTTATCCATTCGCCACTGTCCTCAAATCACCAGCTTTATAATTCTTTCTTCCCGTCTCTTTACTACCATAAGTAGGGGGATGATAGGAGTTCTGCTTCCCTCCTACCATTACTCCCACCTACTGTACATTCTCAGCCATGTTAAATCATTAATATCTGGCCAACCCATGGTCCGATTTTGACATGCGACATATCGTTGGACTCGGGCTGACGCCCTCTTTTCAATGGACCACTCATTTCAACCCCTAAATAAAACCTACCCCTACTAGGGGGTGAAATTGTAATTTCTTAGTGAAAGTCTCTTTTCAAATGCGACATGTATAAGGTGCGCTGCTAAAATGAACTTAAAGGTTGTTGCTCATATAGCGCATGCGTTTTGTTGGATGCCGCTATGGATCAACATTTTGGTTTTTGTTTTTTACGCATGCGCACTTGGGATTTTTGTAAGAGGGCGAGCTCTTTGTAAACAAGGATTGATAAGAAGGGGTTTTGGTGGTGAGGAGAGAACCAGATAGTCGCCTACTTTCCTACGAAGTTTGCCGATATCGCTCGAACGCAAGGTCGTATTTGGACGTGTGACGTGTCAAATCACTTGTCTCAAAGCCCTATATATGTTATTAATAGGTTAAAGTTTTGAGAATGAGGGAAACAGGCTTTTTGGGGGTAAAACCATGATTTTAGACTTTTTCCGATATCTCACGAATGCATGGTCGGATTTGGTCCTATGACGTGTCAAATGGCTTGTCTCAAGTCCCTCTTTATTTTGGTAATAGGTTAAAGTTTTTGAGAATGAGGGAAACTGAATGTTTTGGGGTAAAACCGTGATTTTAAACTTTTTGCTATATCTCGCGAACCAATCATGCTAGAGGCGTGTACGAGGGGTCAAAGGACTCGGGCTGACGTCCTCTTTGCTATGGACCATGCGTTATATTTAAAAAAATTGGAAACTCGATTTTGGGGTAAACAAGTGTTTTTTGAGATTTTTGCTGATAACTCACGAACCAATAAGCCTAGAGACAAGTGCGAGGTGTCATTTTTTTCATCACGTTGCCCTCTTGCCGAGGATGTTCGTGTTGAGCAGGAATGAAAAACCATGTTGAGGTAAAACCATGATTTTAGACTTTTTGCTTTATCTCGCAAACCCAGAACGCTAGAGACGTGTACGAGGTGTCCTAGGACTCGGGATCACGCCCCCCTTTTAGAAACTATGTTTGACATTTTGACAAAGGGCCTAACGCCATACGTGTTGAAAAAAATATTTACCGATACTTGTTTATAATGTTCATGAAGCGTGTGGTTGAGAGAGACGATACTGCTGGGTGTGTGTGTTTCAACGAACCTGTCGCTGACCACGGTGGCTGTGCTCAATAGAACAATCGATATTTCGGCGGGTCAGTTCATGACAGAGCGAGGGTTTCGTTTTTCTGATATTTTACCCCCGAAGAAAGCCTTTAACGTGTAAACGGTGATGAGAACTTGGTTCTATGTTGGTCGAAGCGAGTACAGAAAACAAACTTGCAGAGGAGCAGACGAGCAGGAGGTGAATGTCATTTGAGCTTATTGGAATGAGCTGATCTGACTTGACAACAAGTGCAATGGAAAATGACAAAGACGCAGAGGACGCATAAAGGTGAAATAATCTGACAATCGTGGTGGCAGGGAGGAGCGAAATGCATGCATACACATGTGAAACCACATGAGGGCTAAACAAGTTACATCCCGTTTGCTTCGTACGTGACAAAATGCAAGTTCATGTGAAATTTGATCCGGCACAGGTGTTCACTTTGGGCGTTAGCTGTCCACGTGACCGATAACAGGATGTTCAAAGCGTGGGAAAAAATTATTATACATGCAATGTAACATATATAAAGACATGTCGTTATCATTTCCACTCTCACTTAGGTGACTACCTTTGAACACATTGCGTTGCGTGAAACCCCTGGTCTTGTTTAACAGTTTTGGTGTTGGTGGAAAATACTTAACCTTGTTGTGGGGTAGGTATTTATTTATATATTTATTCATTTATACATTTATTTATTCATATATATATTTACAAGCAATTATTTATTGATTAGGTAATTAATGATTTTATTTATTTATTTGTTTGCAGATAACCTGTATACCTTACATGTCTGAGAGAGAAGAAACCATTGCACTTTTGAGCCCACTAGAAGGAAACAGCAACAAGCCACTGCAAGTAAAGGTGAGATGGTTTTTTTAAACTAACTTGTTTCATTTTTTTGTTTTATGTTTTATTTTATGAAATGCATGTATTAACCTGAATTTAGGTATTTATAACTGTTTATTTTATTTATTTTTAGAAACTTGGAAAGAAAAGCCTTACCGCAGTAGCAGTCGCTGAAAACCCGAGACGCAGTAAAGTGCAACCATTGTTTCCAGGCAGTGAACTATTTAAAACTCAGGTAAGCCTAACATAAAATGCTATTCCATTTTACCACTACTGAAAACTCGTAGACAAAAAATTCATTACCTGTACATGACTAGGACGATGATTGCTTTTTTGATTAATGGCTATGTTGTTGTTGTTGACTGGGAAAAGTACAAGGCCATGTTGGATTTTCTAAAAAAAAAAAAATATGGGTGGTTTCCTATGGACTCAACGAATATCCACTGGTTTGAACATGATAATGTGAACAAAATGACATGACATTAATTTTTGTTTATATATTGGTTAACGGGGGGGGGGAAGTAAATGACTGCAGCTTCATAAAAAGAAAATAAGTACATGGGTTACTGTTAGTGCCAACATACAGTTTATTTTTAATGGTGTTTTGATATATTAATGCCTATTAACGTTAACGTTTTATTTACAAGTATTAATTGATTGATTGATTGATTGATTGATTGATTGAGTGATTGGTTATTTTGTTTGCTTTTAGGTGTCGTCATGTGCCATTAACGTAATGAACAGACAGTGAACAAGCATGCATTATGCTTTAAAGTACTCTGTGCTCTTGTGCAACGTTAATAACTTACTGTACGGCATACAAGACTTAATGAAATGAAGTTACCAACGTTACTGTATGGTCCCATCTTCACACACTCTCAAACGCCGTACTCTGGCAACCATTCGCAAGGAATGAGCAACCAGGCGGGTAGGATACCCGGGATGTGGATTTGGGCCTCGTGATACATAGGCGTGGGTCTGGGTAATGCAAATTGATGGTAGACGAATGCCCATGGGTTATAAAATACGTAAATGGAAAATATATTGAAACAATAAGGAAAATACAACAACATGTGAAAAACAAAACACTGGCATAAATAAAGAAAACACTCCTAGCTGTAACCTAGACCCCACGTGGTCTTGTGAATCTACGGTCATGGGTGGCAATTACAACTTTAGTATAAAAAACATATTTCTTGGGTAGCAAGAAATATTGTCCCAGCAAATGGGCTTAAGGTAAGAACACAACTTAAATGTGAAATTATAATTATTGTAACGAAAATGAAATGCCAGGAGGCATTTTGGGAGAACCCAAGAGCGGAAGCTCGAAACAAGACCAAACATGGTGTAGCAAAACAGAAGGTAACAGAAATAAGAAAATTGGATCAAAATAAGACTAGACTAAAGGGCTAACCACTGGCCCTGAGCGAAATGCTCCAACACAACAAACTACCGTGACCGTGGTTCACCTAAGGTAATTGTTTGCGGCCACCTGACCATGAGGTAAGCCGTTTGCAATTGTAGGCCACATTCAAAAGGCAATGCGCCCATTTTCCTCCTATCCTAACTTGCCCTCCAAAATATAACATTCAACATATAAGGCAGAAACTAAACAGTCATAATTAATTAAATTATACCACACACGGCTTAAGAATTGTATCGATGCAGTTCGATAAAAGGAAACCTGTTCGTAAGGCAAGCCGCCATTGGCTATGTACCTTGCAGTTCATACTAGTTCGAAATGTTTAGAATAGGTAAGTCAATTAACCTTGAATCGATTTGTATTTCTCACGGCGACACTGTGAGTTGATAATCATTTAAGTAGTAATGGAATTCGCAAGAGTTATTGCAGGATAAGATCGAAGGTTTTACCTTAATATCGATGGCAGGCCACATGGCCTGTGTAAAATGCCGAGCCCGAAGAGCACGGACGAAAACACTCTTATGCGGTGCATAGTTCTGGAGCTACTGGGGAAGAGACGCGCACTGAGGCACACCACCTGGTGGGCGACAACAGTCGCGCGCGCCTCACGGAGAAATTAGGAAGCAGACACTACCAACTGCGGTAGGTGCTGAGAGTCACGGATAACACCTCGCTGGCCCAACCAGAAGGACGATTCAGTTGGCAGGCCGGGCCAGGCTTATTCAATGTGAAAGTCATTGCGCGCGGGATCGCGCCATTGGTTCATTTGAACCGGCCGGGCCAATAGCGTCAGAGGAGGCCTCAAGACGCAGTTTAACCAGCCCGGGATAGTTCATTTGTAGAGCCGGAACAGTTCATTAGTAGATGAGAGGGGAGGACATCGTCGGCGGCGGGACATTCAAATATGAGTGAAACACAAGTCACGTAGAAGGCCGCCCGGGTAGCCGCGGCCAGGGGCAGAAACATGTGCCAGTCTTTGGAGTGGCACAGCCTCCCCCCCATAAAGCCGACAGTGGGGGTGAGCCAACAGGAAGAGGCTCCCCCCTGTAAGTTCTCTTGAGGATGGCTTGGTTCGCCAACAGGCAGAATACTGTTTGTTCATGCGTCACTCACTGCACCAGGAAGTCGAAACAGCAGGAAGGTAGAAGTACCCAACTAATGATGTCGTGAAGACCCCAGGCTTGGCAAGAAGGAACACCAACAGCACCATACCACCATACCAGATGACCACCATATCAGCACTCGAACATCACCAGAGTACCGCTCCAGTCGTTCAGCATCCAGGGTCGACATCAGGGAAGAAATCACCATCCGCACCGACCAGCAGGCATCAGGATCACCAACAGATGGAGGACGACGTCATGGCAATGACCTTATCCCAGGCCACCACCATCTCCAGGTGCGAGGGGGGGCTACCCTCACACTGGACCACCACTGAAACAGCCAAGGACAAGAGCAGACACAGCACGCAGAGACGCAACACAAGGTTGGGTTGGCTTCTTCACCAGCAGGGTCGAAGAATGCCACTGGCCTGAGAGGGACCAGGGCGAGAGCTTGAGCAACTTCCGTAGCACATGTTAGGACTTTCACTGTGCAAGCAAGGACTTGGCAATTCACTTGCCTTAGTGATACGAGATCACATTCACTTTCATAGGGGCGATGCACACACAATGCACACGCAGACTTTAGGTTTAGCAGAATTACGTTAATGTTAAGTCACTAAAATGGGAAGAAACACTGGACAGCGTTCTCTTGAACTTTTGTTACCTCCACTTCACTGGAGTTAGTAACTACACAGAACTGGTACCCAACCAAAATCCTAATGCTACAATGCTATGTTGAATAAATGGAAAATCTTTATACATCTTTCACCGTAGTGAGAAAATACTGAGATGGGGTCGCACGAAAGAAATCTAGGGGAACCCACGACCACAGGAATGGCTCAGCTCTCACAATACAGGGGGAGAACATGAAACAGTTACCTTGTCACCACACAGATCACAACTGGTGTCAACAAATTTCCAACATTTACATTTACAATTTACCCTTTACATTACATTACCTACACATCAAATGCCCTCTTGTAAACGGAACGCCGAACAGGAAACACCTACACGGAACGCAGAGAACAGAACAGGAACACACACTGCTCTAAACCATTACAACTTACCGACACAATGACAGGAACAGTGACTCAAGGAACAGAAACCTTATCAATATGACCCAACGTGTCATCTTCTACGACACCAAGGCGCCTGCGAGCAAATGCAGGGCAACCTTCATCACCACCACAACGTATCAGGTACAGCCACCACTTCACGATGCGCACCACGCACAAGGAACTAATCAACCGTTCTCAACTCTCTACTCTACACACAGCACACAGACAAAATTCAACGAGGAAAGGGTCCGACACCAGGGCTGCGAGCAAATGCAGTAATCCCTGATATCCACACACACACCAGAACAAGAGTACTACGACTCAGAACATAACCATGTTCACTTCAACACTACCAAATACAGAACGAAGAAATAGGCCACAAGGGGCATAGAAAGACCTCAAGCAGGTCCCGCTAACAAGAATGAAAACTTGAAAAGAAAAACCAGAAGACCCTTTATGCCTATCACTTGACGAGATTTCTCCTCGGCGAAAAACTGACTCACGATGTACTTGTGGAGATATTGCACAATCACTGCAATTGAACACGACAGAAGCACAACTTCATCTTCACGTCTGTCGACACAGCGTCATACCAAGACAGCACCACACACACGACTCCAAGAACACTACACGATATCACAATACAAATCGAGAGATCACTGTTACCAAATCACTGCACCAAAAATACTGCAACCCACACTACACCTCACATTCTGCGTTCTCCGCTTCCTCGGCTTCTTCTGTAACGCCAAAAATACCACAACAAATATCTCAACAACTTGAGATACCTTGACATAAAACAACTCTACCGCAACTACCTGTAGAACCTGATGCCACCAGAACAAATCGACAGCGTCGACAGGCACCAACTCTTCAACACTAAAAACCCTGAAAATAAAATGGCTATGCAACTATCTAAGACACACTAACACTACAAGTTGCTCCTGTCGCAAGGTGAGCTACACCAGTTCACATGACAGAAGGGGACGAACGAGCTCGACACATGACACCTAAGGATAGAACTTCCTCCTGCCGAGCGTTGACGTAAGGAACACACAAGCTAGTAACCAAAAGAAAACACCGTGTCACCAGAAGACGCCGGGGTACAACTGAGACAGGCACTGACTCAAGGAAACACTAGCCAATGTCCAGGAAAAAATACCAAATAAAACCCTAAAATAAAACAACAACAACAACAACTCACACTCCGACACTACTCTTATCTACATTAACGACTGATGACGTCGACATAACATCACGATGCCAGGTCTCCGGACGTCATTGATGAGAAGCATTACACGTGCGGTCTGAATGACCGAAATGACCACAAGCGTTACATTTCACAGAACCACTATTCGTTCGACCTTGAGCTTCTTGACGGTTTGAACTTTCGCCACGGTTAGTAGCTTCTGGGTGTCTGACACCACCTCTACCATTTGAAAGACCTTGGAAGCGGACATTCCTTCCAGAATTAAAATTTCCAGAGCTCCTGACTTCTTCATTACGAACAGGACTACTCTGAGGCTGATTACTCGACCATCGACCTCCTGAAACTTGAGGCTTACGATTTCCCCAATTACCTTGGCTACCCTGGGAACGAGCATTGTTCCAACGATTAGAAGAACCTTGCGGTTTGTATGAATTAAATTGTGAGGGTTGATCAACAGAACCTCTACCATAGTCAGACTGGCGTACGGACTCTCCACGTACGGCAAAAGCACACAATTGAGCAATAGTGCTCGGGCGAGACCCTAAGCATAAAAATAAACGATAGTCTGGCGTCACACCATCCAAAATGTGTTCCACCATCTCTTGCTCGGTGAAGTTAACAGAAAACATCTTAGCTAGCTTTAACATATCTTGCATGTACACATCCAACGATTCCCCATACTTCTGTACACGATACAAGTGACGTTGAATTACAGTACCCATCTTTCTATACGGAATGAAATTTGACATTACTTGCTCACAGAACACTTCGATACCTGTATTACGGGACATAGCCTCGACAACCATACTTCTCATCATACCAGAAGTGAACGGGAACATAAGTTGGTACACCTGAGTATAACTCACACCAAACACAGCAGCGTACTCATAAATTTCTACCAACTCACGCAGAAAATGAATGATACCATCAGTGGTATCAGTATTCATGTGCTTCAACTTAGCTACACAATCAGATAACGGATGGGCGAGATTCCCAAAATTGCGGTTAGAAAAAACTGAATGACTAGAACCTGGACCTCTCTGTTCGCCACGAACAGGTCCATCATCATCACTCGGGCTATTGAAATCCCGACCTTGAGGTTCTACACGAGAAGAAAATCTGTTCTTGTTGCACCAAACTTTATCTTTAGGTCAACGGAAATTAAGAGGTTTGATACCTAATAAAGGAGGATAGTTACTACTAGAAACGTCTTGAAGAGCACTTCGTCCCGGAGTAGGATACATGCTCCGACTGCGGAGATTTACTTCTTGAACACCCCTCGTACTGGGCGTCAAAACAGAACAAGTGGGACGAGAAAAGGCACTAGAATAAGAATATGTTACTCCACCATTGGAGTTACTTGTGGTGTACACAGGAGTTGTGCTACACACGGAACGAGGCATTTCAGTTGACATGAACAACTCTCTAGCACTCGGTTGCAAAATTTCGGAAACGGAAGAGTTACAATTGACATCACCGTTAGAATTGTTTACAGCAGAAACAGAATGAACGGACACTGGTACACGAAAACTAGAATCAGTACCCAAATTATTCATCCATGAAGCGTTTGACACTTCAACCAAATTCGCGTCGGACGATAATCCGTGGTTAAAATTTAACCGGCTAAACTCAGTCGCTAAAACACTATCGACTGGTTGCCTCTCAGTGACCTGGAGGTATTGCGTAGACAATTTAACAACACTTGTGTTGCCACCAGCATCGACACTACTGGCTGGCAACCCTGACATGACACGTGACCTGCCTACAGCAGCTCTTTCACTATACACATAAGCAGAATGATCCACACGAGGGAAAGAAAAAGGATTAGCAACGTCTACTTCAGCCAAGGAAATTACTGGCAACCCTGTACAATTGCTATCTACTGTAGTACCATTTTTAGTAGAAACCGGAAAGACATTATTGTGGTCAACAGATTGAAACATGCTAGCATTATTTGAAACTTCACAACTCAATCTAATTGCATCTAATAGATTAGCGGTACAAGTTGGAACATAAGGCTGATTATCACCTTCACCGGTAGGGAGCCTTATTTCATCACTGTCTACACTGACTGCACGGAGTGCTTCTGCACCATTACAACCACTAGAATTTTCATCGAAAACTTTATTTGCACCTTCGGCTATCATGCGCTGAATTTCAAAAATATTGGCTAGTTCCTCGTCAGAACGATGAGATGAAACAGATAAAACATCTTCGCAGCGAGTGAACAAGTACTGCAGACGAGCGCGCAACTTTTTATATTGGGCCGACGTACCATAATCATCGAGCAAAAACAAATTAATGAGATTAGCACAAACTTCTACTCTATGGAAAATCTGTGACTCACCAATTGCAAATTCTGCTTCGGACAGCACAGGCAACAATACAGGGTCCTTAAGGGCAGGTTTCAGAACTGCTCGAGCCACCTCCGTGCTCGCGGGAACCTCCAAACCTCTGATCTCCAATTCATATTGGATTTCTTCATGATCCAAATACTTTGGATCTGGTACGTGCCGCTCCATGACAGTAGCATGAAATGAAAAACCAAAATATCAGACAGTTGAATTTTACAACACCCTAAGTCTAACGGTTTAATTTTCCACATGAAACTTTAACACAAATTTTACTTATTTGCCCATGGTATGAAGTTATAATTACAAAAAAAAAAGGGATTCCACACTTCAGTGTCTTCATCCTGATAAATATCAGGGCAGAGTCGATGTTGTTGCCACGTGGCTTCCATCTACCACCAGCGGTAGCAAAACCAGACAAAATCGACAACTAACGCTCTGCTTCCACCTACTGTACGGCATACAAGACTTAATGAAATGAAGTTACCAACGTTACTGTATGGTCCCATCTTCACACACTCTCAAACGCCGTACTCTGGCAACCATTCGCAAGGAATGAGCAACCAGGCGGGCAGGATACCCGGGATGTGGATTTGGGCCTCGTGTTACAAAGGCGTGGGTCCGGGTAATGCAAATTGATGGTAGACGAATGCCCATGGGTTATAAAATACGTAAATGGAAAATATATTGAAACAATAAGGAAAATACAACAACATGTGAAAAACAAAACACTGGCATAAATAAAGAAAACACTCCTAGCTGTAACCTAGACCCCACGTGGTCTTTTGAATCTACGGTCACGGGTGGCAATTACAACTTTAGTATAAAAAACATATTTCTTGGGTAGCAAGAAATATTGTCCCAGCAAATGGGCTTAAGGTAAGAACACAACTTAAATGTGAAATTATAATTATTGTAACGAAAATGAAATGCCAGGAGGCATTTTGGGAGAACCCAAGAGCGGAAGCTCGAAACAAGACCAAACATGGTGTAGCAAAACAGAAGGTAACAGAAATAAGAAAATTAGATCAAAATAAGACTAGACTAAAGGGCTAACCACTGGCCCTGAGCGAAATGCTCCAACACGACAAACTACCGTGACCGTGGTTCACCTAAGGTAATTGTTTGCGGCCACCTGACCATGAGGTAAGCCGTTTGCAATTGTAGGCCACATTCAAAAGGCAATGCGCCCATTTTCCTCCTATCCTAACTTGCCCTCCAAAATATAACATTCAACATATAAGGCAGAAACTAAACAGTTATAATTAATTAAATTATACCACACACGGCTTAAGAATTGTATCGATGCAGTTCGATAAAAGGAAACCTGTTCGTAAGGCAAGCCGCCATTGGCTATGTGCCTTGCAGTTCATACTAGTTCGAAATGTTTAGAATAGGTAAGTCAATTAACCTTGAATCGATTTGTATTTCTCACGGCGACACTGTGAGTTGATAATCATTTAAGTAGTAATGGAATTCACAAGAGTTATTGCAGGATAAGATCGAAGGTTTTACCTTAAAATCGATGGCAGGCCACATGGCCTGTGTAAAATGCCGAGCCCGAAGAGCACGGACGAAAACACTCTTATGCGGTGCATAGTTCTGGAGCTACTGGGGAAGAGACGCGCACTGAGGCACGCCACCTGGCGGGCGACAACAGTCGCGCGCGCCTCGCGGAGAAATTAGGAAGCAGACACTACCAACTGCGGTAGGTGCTGAGAGTCACGGATAACACCTCGCTGGCCCAACCAGAAGGACGATTCAGTTGGCAGGCCGGGCCAGGCTTATTCAATGTGAAAGTCATTGCGCGCGGGATCGCGCCATTGGTTCATTTGAACCGGCCGGGTCAATAGCGTCAGAGGAGGCCTCAAGACGCAGTTTAACCAGCCCGGGATAGTTCATTTGTAGAGCCGGAACAGTTCATTAGTAGATGAGAGGGGAGGACATCGTCGGCGGTGGGACATTCAAATATGAGTGAAACACAAGTCACGTAGAAGGCCGCCCGGGTAGCCGCGGCCAGGGGCAGAAACATGTGCCAGTCTTTGGAGTGGCACACTTACAATAAGAAAAAGTTTTATTATAACACATGGCGTTAGTACCAAATACAACAAGTGAGCAAGTTGGTTTACCACGTGGGTTAAATTTAAAATCAGAACATGATCAATGGTTAACATTTGAATCCTGGCCTGTAGGATTTTTGTCGACACATAAACTTGCAAAAGCCGTTTTTTTTTTTACTTGAACCGAGAAGATGTGGTGCGCTGTGTGTTTTGTCGTATTGAACTTTCACACTGGGAAGAAGGGGATGATCCCTTTAGAGACCATTTACGATGGTCTCCTCATTGTCCTTACATGCTTGGAAAGCAAGTGGATAACCTACCCGTGCATCATTTTACCGAACCACAAGGCCTTTGGCCGCTACTTACGTTGCTGAATCACAAATAAATAATAAAAATGAAATATTACCAGCCAACGGTAGTGTCGATATATGTGGTCAATATGCCATAGACAGTGTTGAATTGGCATGTGCTTTTGAAAAATTGGGAGTTTGCAAGACTAAAGCACTAGCACACCCAAAGTACAGCTCTGTTGAAAAACGTTTAGAATCTTATAAAAATGTTTGGCCATTAATATTAAAACACCTTACCAAACAGCTAAGTGAAGCTGGATTTTTTATACTGGTGAAGGGGAAAAAACAATATGTTTTTATTGTGGATTTGCTTTAAAGGATTGGCAAATGACTGATGACCCTTTAGTGCAACACGCTCGTTGGTTACCAAACTGTAAATACATGGTGTTGCTTAAAGGTCAGGAATTTGTGAACACTATTCGTAAAGAAAACATGATTGCAGCACAAAACATAAAAGTGCCTTTAGAGTTAGAACACGCGGAGCAAATACATAAGGATGAAAGAAAAGACTTGTCTTACTAACAGATACAAAAGTGTGACCAACAATTATGTAAAATTTGTTATCAAGTTGAACTAGGTGTTGTATTTTTGCCTTGTGGACACATGATAGCATGTGTCAAGTGTGCATTAGAACTTAACAATTGTGCTATATGCAGAAAAGTAGTATCTGCTACAGTTAGGGCATTTCTTGCATAACTAGTATAATTTATAAGTCATGCATAGTGCAAAATCCCTAATTGCACAATATTATTAAAGCTGTTTTAGAGGTTAATAGATATGCTCTTGTTTTGTTTATAGACTACTACAATGAATGTTTTGAATGTTGTGGGACAATCATGTGGCTTAGAGACAAAGAAGCTCAGCGAATTGCCAACGCATATTCCATTCCGCATTATCAAGATTCGGAAATTGAAAACAGCGTATGGTGATCGTGTACTTTGTGTATGTGAAAACTTTGAGACATTTCTGCCTATACGGTTTAATAATATGTTGGAGAGTGTTTTTGATGAAGTCAATAATGCTGTGCAACCTGTACACTTAATTTATGAAGGTTTTAAAAACAATAGGTGCATGGTTCGTTTTAATTAAATAAATAAAAAATGTGAAATAATAATGGAAAATATAAGTAATCACAATATACTGAAAAAGAAAGAAAATATGTGCATAGAATAGTAATGTTTATTGTTTAGTGTTGTCTTTAAAATATTATGATGAAACAAAAAAACAAGAAATGTATATAAAGTTTGTAAATAAATGCAAAATGATGTTACAATGTTGTTTTATTTTATACAAAGTTAGTATATTTAACATTGCAGAGTATACATGATTATGACAATAAATGCACACTGAATACAAGCCTTTCTCACTTTACAATAATCTGTTATAGTTTTAAACACAAGGCTTGTTGTAGATCATTTTATAGCAATGTCCATTCAATGTTGTTTTCGAAAAGTGTGGAAGCCACAATGGTTGTATAGGCATAAAAACCTTATTGTTATTACTATTTAGTCACTTTGATCCCCTTGCATATCAAGAGCAGATGACCTAGTTGTTCCACTCTTTAAAACGACAACAACAACACTACCTCTTGCATAGTTTGTGATGTTGATGGCTCTTGCGACGTGGAAGATGGATTAAAAATAACTTTGAGAACTGGGGTTAAACGTTGATCATTAAACAATGCACTATTTTGAGTAGCAATATGGTTTTCTTGATTTTTTGTCGACGGCAACTGTGTTTCATGCAGTACACTACATTGATGATCACTGACACTCAAAACCTCACTATTTTTACTTCTTAGGTCACCAAACAATGTTTGGAACTTTGCTTTGAACAACGCCAAATAACAGTTCCATTTTTATTGGTTCGTTTCACAATATATGAATAACCTTTATAGTATGCGTAAGGCTTACCATACCTAGTCACTGATACTTCCATGTCAACTGTCAAGCATAGACTAAGCTCTAGTAAAGTCAACTTGGTAATAAGAATAATAGTTTAATGTGAGAGCAAATATGGATTCAAAGAGTTCAGGTAAAAGTGGAAGCAAATAAGCAAATATTAGAAACAAGAGTGGGGGTAAAAGTGGTCGCAAAGTGGTAGACCCATTACACAATAATTTCAGCACGACGAAGCTCTTGTTAAATTTCTTTGATTTCCCAATCGTGACCGGTATGCCCAGCTTGTTGTAAAGCATGCGATTGTCGAAGCCGTTGAATTAGCTTACTGGGTTTGTTCCATTATACAAATTTAACAAATGGATTTTTAGGTGTAAACAAAGCATTACCATTATCATGATCATTATCATCATCATCATTATCATCATCATGATCACCATTATCATCATGACCATCATCACTGTTACTATATAGTCCTTTTTGATCCTCTTGCAATACCACTTCATTTATAGTCGGAGTTGATTTTGATAGTGTTGAAGGTTTCTTGGACGTTGACAACTGTCCTAACATGACGTTTTGAGGACATGATAAGTCCTTTTGAACAAACACTGCACTACCTTTAGCCGCAGTATCGTTTTCTTGAATTTGATTTTTAGCATTTTGATAATTGTTTGTAAACAGCAAGCGTGGTTCGTTTAGAGCACTACATTGATGAACACTCACACTTAAAACCTTTCCATTTTTACTTTTCAGATTGCCTCGACATCTGCCTCCTTGGACCCCTCGTACACGTCTCTAGCATGATTGGTTCGCGAGATATAGCAAAAAGTTTAAAATCACGGTTTTACCCCAAAACATTCTGTTTCCCTCATTCTCAAAAACTTTAACATATTACCAAAATAAAAAGGGTTTCGAGACAAGCCATTTGACACGTCATAGGACCAAATCCGACCATGCATTCGTGAGATATCGGAAAAAGTCTAAAATCATGGTTTTACCCCCAAAAAGCCTGTTTCCCTCATTCTCAAAACTTTAACCTACTAATAACATATATAGGGCTTTGAGACAAGTGATTTGACACGTCGCACGTCCAAATCCGACCTTGCGTTCGAGCGATATCGGCAAACTTCGTAGGAAAGTAGGCGACTATCTGGTTCTCTCCTCACCACCAAAACCCCTTCTTATCAATCCTTGTTTACAAAGAGCTCGCCCTCTTACAAAAATCCCAAGTGCGCATGCGTAAAAAACAAAAACAAAAATGTTGTTCCATAGCGGCATCCAACAAAACGCATGCGCTATATGAGCAACAACCTTTAAGTTCATTTTAGCAGCGCACCTTATACATGTCGCATTTGAAAAGAGACTTTCACTAAAAAATTACAATTTCACCCCCTAGTAGGGGTAGGTTTTATTTAGGGATTGAAATGAGTGGTCCATTGGATAGAGGGCGTCAGCCCGAGTCCAACGATATGTCGCATGTCAAAATCGGACCATGGGTTGGCCAGATATTAATGATTTAACATGACTGAGAATGTACAGTAGGTGGGAGTAATGGTAGGAGGGAAGCAGAACTCCTATCATCCCCCTACTACCATACCACTTTCCTTCTCATCTCAGCAAACTTCTTTCATTACTCCCTTCTCATCGCCATCATTCACCAAAAAAAACTTACTTATGATCTGGACGTAATTACAGCCCCCCTTTTCTCCACCAAACTTACTTCGTTACAAATTTACGCAAATCTCAGAGCAATAGAAGTTCCTTAGTCTACTTGGGCACTTGCAGCAGTTGTTTCCGTGTTTTCCGCGTTTTCTTGTTCTGGAAAAATTTCCGACATTTCAAAATTATCCTTACACACAATGAAGCAGTCACCCTTCTCTCCCACATCCCCATTCCTGCACCTAACTCTTCCTGCTCAAAACAATACTTCGCCCCTCCCCCCCCCCCCCCCCCTCGCGCCCTTCTCCAAATCTCCCCACAATGCCTCCACTAACAATCCCCACACACTTTCTTCCAAATCCAAAAACCAAACTCCCCCATCACCAAAATTCCCACCTCTCCCAAACACCTTAACCCCCTGGCCCGAAGAGACGGCGAAACCGTCTGAGGGGGCCCGCGCCGCAGGGGCAATAGCCATGCGGCGGAATGAAACGACTGCCATATATATATATATATCGTTGATACAGCTCTCTTTGCCTCAGTGATCTGTGCGTGGGCATTATCGTCGCTAGCAGTCTACGAGAAATGCTAAGTCCGCATCGCCGTATTACCAGTGCGCGTGTAAGCCAGGCCACGCAGTCAACGCCGACAGTCAGTACGCATTAACTTAGTGAAGGAAACATAGGTTTGTGCCAGTGAGTGTGAGTAATTGAAAACTAACTATCTCACTTAATCCTTTCCCGTGGAAATGTGCTTTGCTTTTTGAACTTATTAAGTTATTGTGGAAACATCGTTAGTGCACTAGGGCTGTGTGAGTTACTAGTTGAGACTATAATTCACAAACAGTGAAACGTAATTGCACGTGAAAATTTCGCAGTGACATTACAGGCACTAGAACATTCTGTTAGAAACCAGTAAGATTTGCACAGAAAACGAATCAAACAGTGAACACCAAAATATTTTACGTGGCGAACTCACAGTTGATATTGCAGCTTATATACCGACAGCAGTGGCTACACGGGCTAAAGCGCTGCGTTAGGTCAAGGGGCCAAGCTCTCTGCTGACTCGGTAGACGCGTGGGTTCGAGCCCCACCGTCGGCTGTCCTTGAAATGGTTTTCCGTGGTTTCCCATTTTCAACACCAGGCAAATGCTGGGACAGTACCTTCTGACAGGCCACGGCCGCTTCCTTCCACATCCTTACCCAGTTTCATTCATCTTCATCCATTCCCTCTCTCATCCCGACGCACAGGTCGCCCACGGGCGTCAACTAGAAAGACCTGCACTCGGCCTATCCGGAGGCTACACGAAAAAAAAAGAAAAAAAAACATTTATATAACAATTAGCCAAGCGAGTTCAGAACTTTCGAGAACTCCAATACATTGCCAATTTCCAATCGTGTTCCGACATTGCGACAATCTGAAGAACAGTTTTTCTAGATCTTTTCACGATATGAAAGTTGATATAAATATTCACTAAGCATCAGAGATGGGTTAGAGGAGAATGAAGAGAGAAGATGTCGATTCCAGGCCATTAAGGGGACCATGAACATCCATGATGGGCTATCAAATGGAAAACTATCCGAAGCCGTTGCCGATTCCAACTGGAGATCGAAGCAGTCGTGTGTGCTATGGGGTGCACAAACCAACTAATGGAGGAACCGGACCACACCAACCGTAGCCGAGCTGAAGGTCTACACGATGCCCTGCAAAATCTAAAGTAAGACAGTCATCATGTCTTGGTAGCTTTTTCTAGTGTAGTCATCCGTATCCAAACTTAGTTCTATCTATCCAAGCTTGGTTCTATTAATCCAAGCTTAGTTCTATCTATTCAAGTTTAGTTCTATTTATTCTATCTGAGCGAATACCAGGTATTATTCATGTAATTCTTTTCAAGTCTTTTCCAAGTGTCGCTTTTCTGATATTTCCCAGTCTCATTTATTTAGTGAGGTTTTGCGACAATCACCGCCCGCTTTAATTAAACATTCAAATACGCCTCGTGATTCAATCCAGTTTTGTGTAAATATATATTTGGATCTATTCCTGAGTTGAATTTGAGTAATATCACTCAAAATGTAGTGATTCTCGTTTCTCGTTTTCATTTGATGCATCAGTATAAGCATACCTTGGAATGGCGTCAAGTGAAAATAATAATACCGTAATAATAATAATTATAATAATAATGTTTGTAATCTCTCATGGCATATAGTAAAATTGTTATAACACTTATCTGAGATGTGAAATATTGAGATATAATAATAATAATAATAATAATAATATTAATAATAATAATAATAATAATAACCATAGCTTGAAATTATTCATTACAAATTAGTAGTGAGATCTTAGGCTAATAACTGACCGACTGAAGATTTCCATATTCTGGAATACTTAATTTCTCATTCTGTGGTAAACCAGAAATTCATATAACGAGTTTTTGAGTAGTTTTTGATACTTTTTAGGTTGCGGTGTGGCAATGATTAATGGTGTTGAATATTTTTGCATTCTTTTGAGGCAGATGAAGACTCAGTTGATCGGGCATTTCGGGGACATTGGAGTGTCAATACAAGGCTTAACCACTACCAGAGGGAAGATGACGTGAGAAAGGAAAAAGGCTTAGGAATGAAAGAATGATTATGCAACAGGGGAGCAAATCCTATAAAATGATTTTATTACACACTAACAAATGGAACTTGGAATAATTAAACACTGTTTGTAACAGGGTAAGAAAGAGAATTACTCAAGTTTAAAATTTTCAAGGCGGAAAGAACAAATTAGCCTGTATAAAAGAATTTAAACTTTAATTTATAAATATGATTTGATATGCTAAAAATAGATTAACTCTAGCAGGAAAGAAAATGCCGAAAGCATGGTTAATAAAGCTAACAAGAAGATCACAGTCTTGCTTGCGCAAAAAGCAACCAATAGTGTGCATAAACAAGTTTCTAATATAACTTTATGAAAAAATGCAAACGAAGGTTGTTGATTAATAAACCAGCAGACAGTCACCAAGACAAGAAATAGAGTACCGTATAGGGACTCAGTTCACTGGCGATAGTTCAAACAAGTGATTTTGTTTAAAAGGTCAAACAAAAATTCAAAATTTCAAAAGGCATTCTAAGATGCTGCAAAGAATGTAAAAAGTAAAGAATAGCTTGACCTCGAAGCAAGAGTTAGGTTAAACTTTAAATAGAAAGAGGTAGGAGGTTCCCTTGGCCACTTAAAGTTACCACGCCTATGAGGTGATAAATTTATACAAAGTGTTTGCAGTAAGAGAATAGAAGGCTGGAATAGCCAAGATTAAGAATAAATTTGTGCAATATGCCCAACAATGATAAGAAAGACCATATAACATTTAAAAATTGATTGCTCTTAAAACTTGGGCACAGCAGACCTACACAAAAATACCATGTAAAAATTCTATTAATGGGGCAAGAGAAACGAACTATCATCCTGAGCTTTTCTTGTTGATATAACAACTGTAAGCTGATACAATACGATCCCAAATACAACAAATTGGAAAAGGGAGACCCAAGCAATTTTACGCTTGGCATAAAAGGTGGCTAAACACTTCTAAGTTTAATTTAAAAGGTGGCAACATATACCACTTGATTATTGGCGCAGAAATTAGTTAATGATAAATTACAAACAGGCGGAGGTCACCTCGGTGAAATCTCAAATTTACAAGAAGAAAGAAAAATAAATATACCAAGGTTATTTACTTAAATTTAAATGTTAGTAAATTGGAAATGGGAAAGGAAGAATAGGGTTTGTTTTGAGTCTTTCTGTACACGCGGTTTGAGTACCCAACACATATGGTTTGCACTGGAAACCAATATCTGAAAGCACACGGAAAAGTCACTATTGAATTTTATTGTTTCTTCTGATTTGGTAATTAGCAGTATTTTAATGTTATTGAGTTTTTGAGGTGTTTGCCAGTGTGACAGAGTCTATTGCATGATTGGAAACGTCACGAGTTGCAAGTAGCGTTGAATGGGGCAAGTAGAAAAATCCGCGATGAAACTAAAGTAGGGTAGTGAGGCCGGTTCTAACTCACCCATTTTATTTGTACCAGACTGTACAAGTTAAAATCATTAATATCTGGCCAACCCATGGCCCGATTTTGACAAATGAGGTGTCGTTGGACTCGGGCTTACGTCCTCTTTCCTATGGACAATTCGTTATATTTTTGATTTTTTTTTGAATTTTTTACTTTCGAAAATAGGCGATAGTTTGAAAACCAAACAGCATAGAACGTTGTGCCATGGCTCAAACGAATGGCCTTTATGACCTTTATTTTCTATAAGAAAACTTTTTTACTTTTTATGTTTTTTTGAAAACACACGAATTTTGAAATTCCTATATTTTGGAAACTAGGAAGTTTACAAAAAAAATGTTTGACGTAAATTAATGGTCCCTACCCCCTCTACCCCCAAAATAAATTTCAAGTGTCTAGAATACAAACCTGACAGTAGTAGTAGTGGGGTAACACGGGAGCTGTCTACTAACTTATTGAACCCTCCTCGTATTTGCCCCGAACCTGATATCTCGCTAACCAATGGTCGGATTTGAACATACAGGGTGTCCTAGCACTCGTAGTGATGCCCCCTACTTTCCTATAGGCTCTTTATTTAATTAAAAGACCAAAACTAAAAGGTCATCCGCTTTTAATATTTCGCGAACCAATTATGATAGAGGCATGAACGAGGGGTCCAAGGACTCGGGGTGACGTCCTCTTTGCTATGAACCACTCGTTATATTTTTTAAAAAAGTTGGAAACTCGATTTTGGGGTAAACACGTGTTTTTTGTGATTTTTGTGATATTGTTTCCAAAAAGATAATTCACAAAGGGCCTAACGCCATACATATTGAAATAACGTTTTCTTTTTCTTTACCTGTTTATAATGTCCATGAAGCGTGGTGGTTGAGAGAGACGATACGGCTGGGTGTGTGTGTGTTTCAACGAACTTGTCGCTAACCACAAGGACCATGCTTAATAGAACAATCGCTATTTCGGCGGGTCGATGTATGACAGAGCGAGGGTGCTTTTTTCTGATATTTTACCTTTAACGTGTAAACGGTGATGAGAACTTGGTTCTATGTTGGTCGAAGCGAGTACAGAAAACAAACTTGCCGAGGAGCAGGAGGTGAATGTCATTTGAGCTTATTGGATGGCGTTGATCTGACTTGACAACAGGTGACGCTTGAAGGTGAAATAATCTGACCATCGTGGTGGCAGGGGAGTGTGAAATGCATGCACACACATGTGTGAAACCACATGTACGCTAAACAAGTTCAATTCTGTTTTGCTTCGTACGTGACAAAATGCAAGTTGATGTGAAATTTGATCTACCACAGGTGTTCGCCTGGGACGTTAGCTGTCCACGTGCGCGATAACTGTTAACAAGTTACATCCTGTTTTGCTTCGTACGTGACAAAATGCAAGTTCATGTGAAATTTGATTCGCCACAGGTGTTCACTTTGGGCGTTAGCTGTCCACGTGACCGATAACAGAATGTTCAAAGCGTGGGAAAAAACGATTATACATGCAACGTAGCATATATAAAGACATGTCGTTATCATTTCCACTCTCACTTGGGTGGACTACCTTTGAACACACTGCGTTGCATGAAACCCCTGGTCTTGTTTAACAGTTTTGGTGTTGGTGGAAAATACTTAACCTTGTTGTGGGGTAGGTATATATTTATTCATTTATACATTTAATGATTAATATATATATTTACAACAATTATTTATTGATTAGGTAATTAATGATTTTATTTATTTGTTTGCAGATAACCGGCATGCCTTACATGTCTGAGGGAGAAGAAACCATTGCACTTTTGAGCCCACTAGAAGGGAAGAGCAACAAGTCACTGCAAGTAAAGGTGAGATGATTTTTTTGAACTAACTTGTTTCATTTTTGTTTTGTTTTATGTTTTATTTTATGAAATGTATATATTAACCTGAATTTAGGTATTTATAGCGGTTTATTTTATTTATTTTTAGAAACTTGGAAAGAATAGCCTTACCGCCGTAGCAGTCGCTGAAAAAAAACCGAAACGCACTAAAGCGAAACCACTGCCAAAGAGTGAACTGTTTAAAACTCAGGTAAGTCCGACTTAAAAATGCTATTCCATTTTACCACTACTGAAAACTCGTAGACAAAAAAAATTCATTACCTGTACATGACTGGGACAATGATTGCTTTCTTGATTAATGGCTATGTTGTTGTTGTTGACTGGGAAAAGTACAAGGCCATGTTGGATTTTCTAAAAATAAAAATAATAAATTTAATTTATGGGTGGTTCCCTTTGGACTCAACGAATATCCACAGGTTTGAACATGATAATGTGAACAAAATGACATGACATTCATTTTTGTTTATATATTGGTTAAAGGGAGGGTGGGGGGAATGTAAATGACTGTAGCTTAATAAAAAAGAAAATAAGTACATGGGTTACTGTTAGTGCCAACATACAGTTTATTTTTAATGGTGTTTTGATATATTAATGCCAATTAACGTTAACGTTTTATTTACAAGTATTGATTGATTGATTGATTGATTGAGTGATGGGTTATTTTGTTTGCTTTTAGGTGTCGTCATGTGCCATTAACGTAATGAACAGACAGTGAACAAGCATGCATTATGCTTTAAAGTACTCTGTGCTCTTAAGCAATGTTAATAACTTACAATAAGAAAAAGTTTTATTATAACACATGGCGTTAGTACCAAATACAACAAGTGAACAAGTTGGTTTACCACGTGGGTTAAATTTAAAATCAGAACATGATCGATGGTTAACATTTGAATCCTGGCCTGTAGGCTTTTTGTCGACGCATGAACTTGCAAAAGCCGTTTTTTTTTTTACTTGAACCGAGAAGATGTGGTGCGCTGTGTGTTTTGTCGTATTGAACTTTCACACTGGGAAGAAGGGGATGATCCCTTTAGAGACCATTTGCGATGGTCTCCTCACTGTCCTTACATGCTTGGAAAGCAAGTGGGTAACCTACCCGTGCATTCATTTTACCGAACCACAAGGCCTTTGGCCGCTACTTACGTTGCTGAATCAAAAATAAATAATAATAATGATGTATTACCAGCCAACGGTGGTGTCGATATATGTGGTCCATATGCCATAGACAGTGTTGAATTGGCGTGTGCTTTTGAATAATTGGGAGTTTGCAAGACTAAAGCACTAGCACACCCAGAGTACAGCTCTGTTGAAAAACGTTTCGAATCTTATAAAAATGTTTGGCCATTAATATTAAAACACCTTACCAAACAGCTAAGTGAAGCTGGTTTTTTTTATACTGGTGAAGGGGATAAACCAATATGTTTTTATTGTGAATTTGCTTTAAAGGATTGGAAAATGACTGATGACCCTTTTGTGCAACACGCTCGTTGGTTACCAAACTGTAAATACATGGTGTTGCTTAAAGGTCAGGAATTTGTGAACACTATTTGTAAAGAAAAAGTGATTGCAGCACATGACATAAAAGTGCCTTTAGAGTTAGAGCACGCGGAGCAAATACATAAGGCTGAAAGAAAAGACTTGTGTTACGAACAGCTACAAAAGTGTGATCAACAATTATGTAAAATTTGTTATCAAGATGAACTAGGTGTTGTATTTTTACCCTGTGGACACATGATAGCCTGTGTCAAGTGTGCATTAGAACTTAACACTTGTGCTATATGCAGAAAAGTAGTATCTGCAACAGTTAGGGCATTTCTTGCATAACTATTATAATTTATTCGCCATGGATAGTGCAAAATCCCTAATTGCACAATATTATTAAAGCTGTTTTAGAGTGTAATAGATATGCTTTTGTTTTGTTTATAGACTACTACAATGAATGTTTTGAATGCTGTGGGACAATCATGTGGCTTAGAGACAAAGAAGCTCAGCGAATTGCCAACGCATATTCCATTCCGCATTATCAAGATTCGGAAATTGAAAACAGCATATGGTGATCGTGTACTTTGTGTATGTGAAAACTTTGAGACATTTCTGCCTATACGGTTTAATGATATGTCGGAGAGTGTTTTTGATGAAGTCAATAATGCTGTGCAACCTGTACACTTAATTTATGAAGGTTTTAAAAACAATAGGTGCATGGTTCGTTTTAATTAAATAAATAAATAATGTGAAATAATAATGGAAAATATAAGTAATGACAATATACTGAAAAAGAAAGAAAATATGTGCATAGAATAGTAATGTTTTAGTGTTTAGTGTTGTCTTTAAAAATATTATGATGAAACCAAAAAATGTATATAAAGTTTGTAAATAAATGCAAAATGATGTTACAATGCTGTTTTATTTTATACAAAGTTAGTATATTTAACATTGCAGAGTATACATGATTATGACAATAAATGCATACTGAATACAAGCCTTTCTCACTTTACAATAGTCTGTTATAGTTTTAAACACAAGGCTTGTTGTAGATCATTTTATAGCAATGTCCCTTTAATGTTGTTTTCGAAAAGTGGGGGAGCCGCAATGGTTGTATTGACATAAAAACCTTATGGTTATTACTATTTAGTCACTTTGATCCCCTTGCATATCAAGAGCAGATGACCTAGTTGTTCCACTCTTTAAAACGACAACAACAACACTACCTCTTGCATAGTTTGTGATGTTGATGGCTCTTGCGACGTGGAAGATGGATTAAAAATAACTTTGAGAACTGGGGTTAAACGTTGATCATTAAACAATGGACTATTTTGAGTAGCAATATGGTTTTCTTGATTTTTTGTCGACGGCAACTGTGTTTCATGCGGTACACTACATTGATGATCACTGACACTTAAAACCTCACTATTTTTACTTTTTAGGTCACCACGACAATGTTTGGAACGTTGCTTTGAACAACGCCAAATAACAGTTCCATTTTTATTGGTTCGTTTCACAATATATGAATATCCTTTATAGTATGCGTAAGGCTTACCATACCTAGTCACTGATACTTCCATATCAACTGTCAAGCATAGACTAAGCTCTAGTAAAGTCAACTTGGTAATAAGAATACTAGTTTAATGTGAGAGCAAATATGGATCCAAAGAGTTCAGGTAAAAGTGAAAGCAAATAAGCAAATATTAGAAACAAGAGTTGGGGTAAAAGTGGTCGCAAAGTGGTAGACCCATTACACAATAATTTCAGCACGACGAAGCTCTTGTTCAATTTCTTTGATTTCCCAATCGTGACCGATATGCCCAGCTTGTCGTAAAGCATGCAATTGTCGAAGCCGTTGAATTAGCTTACTGGGTTTGTTCCAGTATACAAATTTAACAAACGGATTTTTAGGTGTAAACAAAGCATTACCATTATCATGATCATTATCATCATCATCATTATCATCATCATGATCACCATTATCATCATGACCATCATCACTGTTACTATATAGTCCTTTTTGATCCTCTTGCAATACCACTTTATTTATAGTCTGAGTTGATTTTGATAGTGTTGAAGGTTTCTTGGACGTATACAACTGTCCTAACATGACGTTTTGAGGACATGATAAGTCCTTTTGAACAAACACTGCACTATCTTTAGCCGCAATATCGTTTTCTTGAACTTGCTTTTTAGCATTTTGATAATTGTTTGTAAACAGTAAGCGTGGTTCGTTTCGAGCACTACATTGATGAACACTCACACTTAAAACCTTTCCATTTTTACTTTTCAGATTGCCTCGACATTTTGTTGACCTCTCTTTTGAGCATCGCCAGAATATTATTCCATTTACATTCTGGCGATTATAGTTATAGTAGTAGCCTTGATAGAGTGCACGTAGCCTACCTTTGTTGGTTGTAATAAGTTCCATAGTAGTAACTGACCTGTCAGTACGATGTTCACACTACAAAGGTTACAACTGTTTTGCTGATGGAGTGACCTACCATAAGCTTATATATTGGCTTATGTGTTGGCTTTTTGTGCTGGCTTTTCGTGTTGGCTTTTGTGTTGGCTTATGTGTTGGCTTTTTGTGTTGGCTTTTCGTGTTGGCTTTTGTGTTGGCTTTTCGTGTTGGCTTTTTGTGTTGGCTTTTCGTGTTGGCATTTCGTGTTGGCTTTTGTGTTGGCTTTTCGTGTTGGCTTTTTGTGTTGGCTTTTCGTGTTGGCATTTCGTGTTGGCTTTTGTGTTGGCTTTTTGTGTTGGCTTTTCGTGTTGGCATTTCGTGTTGGCTTTTCGTGTTGGCTTTTGTTGGCATTTTGTGTTGGCTTTTCGTGTTGGCATTTTTGTATTGACCTTTCATGTTGGCTTTTTGTATTGGCTTTTCGTGTTGGCTTTTTTGTGGGCTTTTTGTGTTGGCTTTAGTATTGGCTTTTGTATTGGCTTATTTGACAAGTTATTTGTGTCAATGTATTTAGTGGAATTTTTTTCTTGGTGTTGGAAAGTAGTTGAAAGAGAGGGAATATTTAAAGACTTAACCTCAGTTCACTAACCTAACCTAACCTAACCTAACTTTACCTAACCTAACCTAACCTTTCAACTCTCAGATGTTAATTAAATTCTGTACATAGTCAAGTTGGATACCAAGACCTCAGGGGTAAAAAAAAAACAATTATTTTTGACGGCTTATTTTGGTAACTTATTTTAATGGCTAACCTAACTTTACCTAACCTAACCTAATCTCAGCTCACATTGGATATTACTAGTAAGTGTTCATATCCTCTGCTAGGTAGCATGCTAGTAGTACAGGTAGTGCTCATATTTACCGCTAGGTAGCGGAAACATACTTTGCATGTTGCATGTTGTGTTGTTTGAGTCTTCAGTCTTTTGACTGGTTTGATGCAGCTCTCCATGCCTCCCTGTCCTGAGCTAATCGTTTCATCTCTACATAGCTACCACACCCTACATCCGAGGCAATCTGTTTAACATATTCTAACCTTGGTCTACCCCTACTGTTCTTGTCCTCGACCCTTCCTTCCATAACTAAGCTTGCTATTCCTGGGTGTCTTAGTATGTGTCCTACCAACCTATCTCTTCTCTTCATTAGCAGTCGCCAGAAACATCTCTCCTCTCCCACTCGTCTTAATACCTCTTTGTTTGTAACCCTATCTACCCATCTGATCTTCATCATTCTCCTGTAGCACCACATTTCAAATGCTTCAATTCTCCTCTTTTCTGCTGCACCAATAGTCCAAGTTTCACTTCCATAGAGCGCCACGCTCCAGACAAAGGCTTTCAAAAATGACTTCCTAATACCTAAATCTATATTCGATGTCAGCAGATTCCTTTTTTGTAGAAATGCTTTTCTTGCCTGAGCCAACCTACTTGTGAAGTTTAACCACATACAAGACGTGCTTGTATAAGTTCTCTATATAAACTCAATATACAATTAACCACTAAATGTTCAGAACTAACATGTATAGCCATGTTTAGGGTAAATAGGAGACCCTTAGCAAGAAAGGCTGTCTAACCCACGAGTGTACAGCCTTGTCATACGCAGTAAGCACCTGTTGGCAGAGAACAACAACAACAACAAAAATTTGAGAAAGCCAACAACATATCCATTAATGTATTTAAAGGAAACAGTTTTTTGTTGGCTTTCTCAAATTGTTGTTGTTTTTGTTTTCTGCCAACAGGTGCTTACTGCGTATGACAAGGCTGTACACTCGTGGGTTAGACAGCCTTTCTTGCTAAGGGTCTCCTATATAACCTAAACATGGCTATACATGTTAGTTCTGAACATTTAGTGGTTAATTGTATATTGAGTTTAAATAGAGAACTTCTACAAGCACGTCTTGCATGTGGTTAAACTTCACAAGTGTCACATGCAACATGCAAAGTATGTTTCCGCTACCTAGCGGTAAATATGAGCACTACCTGTACTACTAGCATGCTACCTAGCAGAGGATATGAACACTTACTAGTAATATCCAAAGTGAGCTGAGGTTAGGTTAGGTTAGGTAAAGTTAGGTTAGCCATTAAAATAAGTTACCAAAATAAGCCGTCAAAAATAATTGTTTTTTTACCCCTGAGGTCTTGGTATCGAACTTGACTATGTACAGAATTTAATTAACATCTGAGAGTTGAAAGGTTAGGTTAGGTTAGGTAAAGTTAGGTTAGGTTAGGTTAGGTTAGTGAACTGAGGTTAAGTCTTTAAATATTCCCTCTCTTTCAACTACTTTCCAACACCAAGAAAAAAATCCACTAAATACATTGACACAAATAACTTGTCAAATAAGCCAATACAAAAGCCAATACTAAAGCCAACACAAAAAGCCCACACAAAAAGCCAACACGAAAAGCCAATACAAAAAGCCAACATAAAAGGCCAATACAAAAAAGCCAACACGAAAAGCCAACACAAAATGCCAACAAAAGCCAACACGAAAAGCCAACACGAAATGCCAACACGAAAAGCCAACACAAAAAGCCAACACGAAAAGCCAAGACAAAAGCCAACACGAAATGCCAACACGAAAAGCCAACACAAAAAGCCAACACGAAAAGCCAACACAAAAGCCAACACGAAATGCCAACACGAAAAGCCAACACGAAAAGCCAACACAAAAAGCCAACACGAAAAGCCAACACAAAAGCCAACACGAAAAGCCAACACAAAAAGCCAACACATAAGCCAACACAAAAGCCAACACGAAAAGCCAGCACAAAAAGCCAACACATAAGCCAATATATAAGCTTATGGTAGGTCACTCCATCAGCAAAACAGTTGTAACCTTTGTAGTGTGAACATCGTACTGACAGGTCAGTTACTACTATGGAACTTATTACAACCAACAAAGGTAGGCTACGTGCACTCTATCAAGGCTACTACTATAATTATAATCGCCAGAATGTAAATGGAATAATATTCTGGCGATGCTCAAAAGAGAGGTCAACAAAATGTCGAGGCAATCTGAAAAGTAAAAATGGAAAGGTTTTAAGTGTGAGTGTTCATCAATGTAGTGCTCGAAACGAACCACGCTTACTGTTTACAAACAATTATCAAAATGCTAAAAAGCAAGTTCAAGAAAACGATATTGCGGCAAAAGATAGTGCAGTGTTTGTTCAAAAGGACTTATCATGTCCTCAAAACGTCATGTTAGGACAGTTGTATACGTCCAAGAAACCTTCAACACTATCAAAATCAACTCAGACTATAAATAAAGTGGTATTGCAAGAGGATCAAAAAGGACTATATAGTAACAGTGATGATGGTCATGATGATAATGGTGATCATGATGATGATAATGATGATGATGATAATGATCATGATAATGGTAATGCTTTGTTTACACCTAAAAATCCATTTGTTAAATTTGTATACTGGAACAAACCCAGTAAGCTAATTCAACGGCTTCGACAATTGCATGCTTTACGACAAGCTGGGCATATCGGTCACGATTGGGAAATCAAAGAAATTGAACAAGAGCTTCGTCGTGCTGAAATTATTGTGTAATGGGTCTACCACTTTGCGACCACTTTTACCCCAACTCTTGTTTCTAATATTTGCTTATTTGCTTTCACTTTTACCTGAACTCTTTGGATCCATATTTGCTCTCACATTAAACTAGTATTCTTATTACCAAGTTGAAAAAAGGAAAGGAAGCTTGTAGTTTAACGTGACCGTTAATCTTGAGATCATGAGCCACGGGAATTATTACCAAGTTGACTTTACTAGAGCTTAGTCTATGCTTGACAGTTGATATGGAAGTATCAGTGACTAGGTATGGTAAGCCTTACGCATACTATAAAGGATATTCATATATTGTGAAACGAACCAATAAAAATGGAACTGTTATTTGGCGTTGTTCAAAGCAACGTTCCAAACATTGTCGTGGTGACCTAAAAAGTAAAAATAGTGAGGTTTTAAGTGTCAGTGATCATCAATGTAGTGTACCGCATGAAACACAGTTGCCGTCGACAAAAAATCAAGAAAACCATATTGCTACTCAAAATAGTGCATTGTTTAATGATCAACGTTTAACCCCAGTTCTCAAAGTTATTTTTAATCCATCTTCCACGTCGCAAGAGCCATCAACATCACAAACTATGCAAGAGGTAGTGTTGTTGTTGTCGTTTTAAAGAGTGGAACAACTAGGTCATCTGCTCTTGATATGCAAGGGGATCAAAGTGACTAAATAGTAATAACCATAAGGTTTTTATGTCAATACAACCATTGCGGCTCCCCCACTTTTCGAAAACAACATTAAAGGGACATTGCTATAAAATGATCTACAACAAGCCTTGTGTTTAAAACTATAACAGACTATTGTAAAGTGAGAAAGGCTTGTATTCAGTATGCATTTATTGTCATAATCATGTATACTCTGCAATGTTAAATATACTAACTTTGTATAAAATAAAACAGCATTGTAACATCATTTGGCATTTATTTACAAACTTTATATACATTTTTTTGGTTTCATCATAATATTTTTAAAGACAACACTAAACACTAAAACATTACTATTCTATGCACATATTTTCTTTCTTTTTCAGTATATTGTCATTACTTATATTTTCCATTATTATTTCACATTTTTTATTTATTTAATTAAAACGAACCATGCACCTATTGTTTTTAAAACCTTCATAAATTAAGTGTACAGTTTGCACAGCATTATTGACTTCATCAAAAACACTCTCCGACATATCATTAAACCGTATAGGCAGAAATGGCTCAAAGTTTTCACATACACAAAGTACACGATCACCATATGCTGTTTTCAATTTCCGAATCTTGATAATGCGGAATGGAATATGCGTTGGCAATTCGCTGAGCTTCTTTGTCTCTAAGCCACATGATTGTCCCACAGCATTCAAAACATTCATTGTAGTAGTCTATAAACAAAACAAAAGCATATCTATTACACTCTAAAACAGCTTTAATAATATTGTGCAATTAGGGATTTTGCACTATCCATGGCGAATAAATTATACTAGTTATGCAAGAAATGCCCTAACTGTTGCAGATACTACTTTTCTGCATATAGCACAAGTGTTAAGTTCTAATGCACACTTGACACAGGCTATCATGTGTCCACAGGGTAAAAATACAACACCTAGTTCATATTGATAACAAATTTTACATAATTGTTGATCACACTTTTGTAGCTGTTCGTAACACAAGTCTTTTCTTTCAGCCTTATGTATTTGCTCCGCGTGCTCTAACTCTAAAGGCACTTTTATGTCATGTGCTGCAATCACTTTTTCTTTACAAATAGTGTTCACAAATTCCTGACCTTTAAGCAACACCATGTATTTACAGTTTGGTAACCAACGAGCGTGTTGCACAAAAGGGTCATCAGTCATTTGCCAATCCTTTAAAGCAAATTCACAATAAAAACATATTGGTTTATCCCCTTCACCAGTATAAAAAAACAGCTTCACTTAGCTGTTTGGTAAGGTGTTTTAATATTAATGGCCAAACATTTTTATAAGATTCGAAACGTTTTTCAACAGAGCTGTACTCTGGGTGTGCTAGTGCTTTAGTCTTGCAAACTCCCAATTATTCAAAAGCACACGCCAATTCAACACTGTCTATGGCATATGGACCACATATATCGACACCACCGTTGGCTGGTAATACATCATTATTATTATTTATTTATTTTTGATTCAGCAACGTAAGTAGCGGCCAAAGGCCTTGTGGTTCGGTAAAATGAATGCACGGGTAGGTTACCCACTTGCTTTCCAAGCATGTAAGGACAGTGAGGAGACCATCGCAAATGGTCTCTAAAGGGATCATCCCCTTCTTCCCAGTGTGAAAGTTCAATACGACAAAACACACAGCGCACCACATCTTCTCGGTTCAAGTAAAAAAAACGGCTTTTGCAAGTTCATGCGTCGACAAAAAGCCTACAGGCCAGGATTCAAATGTTAACCATCGATCATGTTCTGATTTTAAATTTAACCCACGTGGTAAACCAACTTGTTCACTTGTTGTATTTGGTACTAACGCCATGTGCTATAATAAAACTTTTTCTTATTGTAAGTTATTAACATTGCTTAAGAGCACAGAGTACTTTAAAGCATAATGCATGCTTGTTCACTGTCTGTTCATTACGTTAATGGCACATGACGACACCTAAAAGCAAACAAAATAACCCATCACTCAATCAATCAATCAATCAATCAATCAATACTTGTAAATAAAACGTTAACGTTAATTGGCATTAATATATCAAAACACCATTAAAAATAAACTGTATGTTGGCACTAACAGTAACCCATGTACTTATTTTCTTTTTTATTAAGCTACAGTCATTTACATTCCCCCACCCTCCCTTTAACCAATATATAAACAAAAATGAATGGCATGTCATTTTGTTCACATTATCATGTTCAAACCTGTGGATATTCGTTGAGTCCATAGGGAACCACCCATAAATTAAATTTATTATTTTTATTTTTAGAAAATCCAACATGGCCTTGTACTTTTCCCAGTCAACAACAACAACATAGCCATTAATCAAGAAAGCAATCATTGTCCCAGTCATGTACAGGTAATGAATTTTTTTTTGTCTACGAGTTTTCAGTAGTGGTAAAATGGAATAGCATTTTTAAGTCGGACTTACCTGAGTTTTAAACAGTTCACTCTTTGGCAGTGGTTTCGCTTTAGTGCGTTTCGGGTTTTTTTCAGCGACTGCTACGGCGGTAAGGCTATTCTTTCCAAGTTTCTAAAAATAAATAAAATAAACCGCTATAAATACCTAAATTCAGGTTAATACATACATTTCATAAAATAAAACATAAAACAAAACAAAAATGAAACAAGTTAGTTTAAAAAAATCATCTCACCTTTACTTGCAGTGACTTGTTGCTCTTCCCTTCTAGTGGGCTCAAAAGTGCAATGGCTTCTTCTCCCTCAGACATGTAAGGCATGCCGGTTATCTGCAAACAAATAAATAAAATCATTAATTACCTAATCAATAAATAATTGTTGTAAATATATATATTAATCATTAAATGTATAAATGAATAAATATATACCTACCCCACAACAAGGTTAAGTATTTTCCACCAACACCAAAACTGTTAAACAAGACCAGGGGTTTCATGCAACGCAGTGTGTTCAAAGGTAGTCCACCCAAGTGAGAGTGGAAATGATAACGACATGTCTTTATATATGCTACGTTGCATGTATAATCGTTTTTTCCCACGCTTTGAACATTCTGTTATCGGTCACGTGGACAGCTAACGCCCAAAGTGAACACCTGTGGCGAATCAAATTTCACATGAACTTGCATTTTGTCACGTACGAAGCAAAACAGGATGTAACTTGTTAACAGTTATCGCGCACGTGGACAGCTAACGTCCCAGGCGAACACCTGTGGTAGATCAAATTTCACATCAACTTGCATTTTGTCACGTACGAAGCAAAACAGAATTGAACTTGTTTAGCGTACATGTGGTTTCACACATGTGTGTGCATGCATTTCACACTCCCCTGCCACCACGATGGTCAGATTATTTCACCTTCAAGCGTCACCTGTTGTCAAGTCAGATCAACGCCATCCAATAAGCTCAAATGACATTCACCTCCTGCTCCTCGGCAAGTTTGTTTTCTGTACTCGCTTCGACCAACATAGAACCAAGTTCTCATCACCGTTTACACGTTAAAGGTAAAATATCAGAAAAAAGCACCCTCGCTCTGTCATACATCGACCCGCCGAAATAGCGATTGTTCTATTAAGCATGGTCCTTGTGGTTAGCGACAAGTTCGTTGAAACACACACACACCCAGCCGTATCGTCTCTCTCAACCACCACGCTTCATGGACATTATAAACAGGTAAAGAAAAAGAAAACGTTATTTCAATATGTATGGCGTTAGGCCCTTTGTGAATTATCTTTTTGGAAACAATATCACAAAAATCACAAAAAACACGTGTTTACCCCAAAATCGAGTTTCCAACTTTTTTAAAAAATATAACGAGTGGTTCATAGCAAAGAGGACGTCACCCCGAGTCCTTGGACCCCTCGTTCATGCCTCTATCATAATTGGTTCGCGAAATATTAAAAGCGGATGACCTTTTAGTTTTGGTCTTTTAATTAAATAAAGAGCCTATAGGAAAGTAGGGGGCAACACTACGAGTGCTAGGACACCCTGTATGTTCAAATCCGACCATTGGTTAGCGAGATATCAGGTTCGGGGCAAATACGAGGAGGGTTCAATAAGTTAGTAGACAGCTCCCGTGTTACCCCACTACTACTACTGTCAGGTTTGTATTCTAGACACTTGAAATTTATTTTGGGGGTAGAGGGGGTAGGGACCATTAATTTACGTCAAACATTTTTTTTTTGTAAACTTCCTAGTTTCCAAAATATAGGAATTTCAAAATTCGTGTGTTTTCAAAAAAACATAAAAAGTAAAAAAGTTTTCTTATAGAAAATAAAGGTCATAAAGGCCATTCGTTTGAGCCATGGCACAACGTTCTATGCTGTTTGGTTTTCAAACTATCGCCTATTTTCGAAAGTAAAAAATTCAAAAAAAAAATCAAAAATATAACGAATTGTCCATAGGAAAGAGGACGTAAGCCCGAGTCCAACGACACCTCATTTGTCAAAATCGGGCCATGGGTTGGCCAGATATTAATGATTTTAACTTGTACAGTCTGGTACAAATAAAATGGGTGAGTTAGAACCGGCCTCACTACCCTACTAACTAAGAATAGCTAGATACGGCTTTAAGATTCAGTAGAGAATCCCTCGAAGGAAGCAAAGCTTTCTTTCTAATTGCTACAGGTTTAGCATAATTCCCACGTTGGGAGGAAAAGTATCCCCCTTTCTTTTGACACAGATAGTGTTGAAAAATTTTCATGACAATTCAATGGCGAGCTTAATTAAGCTTTGGAAAAGCAATGTAACATTTCCTTGTTGGAGATCGTTGGCGGTTACACCAGTCAAGTTCAAATTTTGCCGAAAATGTTCATTTAAAATGTTCAGATTTATATTTGCACAAGCCCCATAAAATGTGTTGGAAAAAACACTGAGTTTAGTACTTATCTTGTAATCTTGAAGTTGCAGGTTTTCACGGCTAGCAGTTGAAAAGTTTTAAAACGTGGCGTCTGATTGAATTTTTTCCACAGCGTTGAGGCGTATGGGATTCTCCGAGCAGGAGAGCCTTCAGTTCGTTCGGCGCACTAGTAGAGAATAGAGTGACAGTATCCAAGTGCGTAATCGAGTAACGGCAGAGAAGGGAGGGGGAAGGTGAGAGGGGGGGGGGGGTGTACATACAGGCAACATAATAAAAAACAAAGAATGTACATAGATCGATTCTTAAGAAGAGCCTAAGAAATAGGTGGAGTCATCATGGAAGATATAAGTAGCGAGACTGATGCCCTCTACTTGAGATGTGTTGAACAAACTCTTGAGGCGAGAAGAATCAAAGCTTCAGCAACCTGCCGCAAGGAGCACTGCCACTGCAGAGAGATCTTATACAAAGAGAAAGCATCGCAAATCTGGAACAAACTTTCAGAAAATATAAGAGAATGCACAAAAGAAAGACATAAACAAGTATGTTAGTGGTTTGCAGGGGAAGTAGATAAACAAAGAGAACCCAAAGCGGGTAAGAAATACTACACCAGATAACGTATATTCTGAAGGAATATACCAGACATGGCATCGTTATATGGTGAATAATAGGGCTCAGGCACAGTGGCTTGAGAAATTGATATTATGAAAATGATGTTGCTATGTGATTATATGGAGCTGTGTTGAATAGGTGTGCAAATTGATGAGTAAGAATGTTTATTATTAGAAGGATTATTGTCTATTTGAAGTTAATGATGTCACGACACAATGAAATCGAGCTATCCAGAAGGTAGTCTTTTCAATATAGAGAATGAGTATTTCTAAATGAGTATATATTGCCAGTACAGTCATGTTATGATGGAATGTGATTTGAGGTTGAGCAACCTTAGTCAAATATCTAAATCACCAACGAGAAGGTTATTCTTGAGTGCCAACTTTCATTAATATCTAATTCCAAGCAGGTTTATTATGACGATTTGTGTGCAATAATTTAATAAGTGGTAAATAATTGAAAAACCAAGTGCGAGTGTCAAATAAATGACCCGTGTGAATAATATAGTGAATGATTAGAATGTGTGGACACGATTTGAACACTTATTGAGTTCATAAGACATTTTTATTTTTGAGTGAATGATCACCATTTAATTTTTGAGTAGGAATCCCAGGGTAAAAGACTCTATTTTACAACCCTGTTGATTTTGGCAGGAGTGTTTTATTTTATTTTATTTTGTGTGTGATATTTTTATTTAAATAAAAGTGGAGTGTTTTTAAGAATTTTGGGTTCATCTTTTCCTATATTCAAGCGTGGAACTCGAATTCGGTTAGCACCATTTTTTCTACCCTTTTTTCCCCGAGAGTTTTTCGAGTCTCGTGCTCAACCGATGACGAGGTTCACGCATATGTGGGCGTTGGTGTCCGGACTAACGGGCACAATACTATGAGTGTAAGAATTTTCCAGCATGAAAAGTTCTACAAAAAAGTTCCGGACAGCATATCTCTATCTTTAATACATTGCCCAGTATAAGTGTTTTTCAAGTTTTCATTTCTTCCAACAATCTCCATCCAGTGGAAATTTAAGTTACTAGTTTCAGAGCGAGCCTATCACCCCAGCTTCGGCCAGAATCAAACCGTTGAGTCGTGTCGAGTTAAGACTTCAGAGAAGAGTAGGCATATATGTGTTCGGAGTTTCGCTCTTCACCTCGGCTTCTCTGAATTACGTCTGGGACCTGTCGATGTGCGCCTTTTAAGCTTACGCTGGGTAAACTGTTAAAGATACCGGACGAAGCCGGGACGGGTTGCTAGTATATAGAATATAAATAACTCATCGTCTGGTGAATTTACAGTTTCTAAACTTAGCTAGAAGATGGTGTTGTATTGTGTAAGGATCAAATTCACAGAAGATCCTGTCAAGTGTAGCCTACTATTTAAACATTAGAACTGATAACTCAAAATGTAATAGAGGAATTTCTATGAAACTTGGCGAGTGAGAGTCAAAATAAGAGAAATCACTTTTTGATTCAAGACTGTTAATGGTGTAATCTCGAATGTTTTGTATACAATATTAAATCATACTGCATATTAACATATATTTATATTAAAAGATTACTCCCTATTTCACCCCTTTATAACATGAATATGCAAATATCAATTATTATCTCTCGTCTATGGCATAAGAGAAGTAAACTGTCCGAATTTCACGTTCATTGGTACAGCGCTTGTAAATTAAAACGACTGCTTTATAAAAAAAGAGCAAGAAACGATAAAGGGTTCTTAACTACCTTATCCCTCAGCACTCTATAAATAATCTGAAGCCTGGTGTTATTTTATATTAAATATATGTCTATTTGAACAGAATATAATAAAGCTACAAGTACGTGAGTAGGCTCGTATAAGAGACTTGGTAAAGATAAATCTCGTGTACCAAGTTGGTGTCTGACCACCCTACAGTACTTGAGCACAATATCAAGAGATGATGACGATTGCTATTTTAAGGGGCGGAACAGCGAGGTCAGCAGCCTCTTATGAAAAGAATATGAATTTGTATTGTTGTTAACTCGTTTCAGGGGCTTGGTACATCTTGATCATCAGCCCCGTGTACTTGGGTGTGAGTTCAATTTTTCTGAGTACCTGTGTTTCTGTGGTAACCATGAGTGTGTAATTCATGAATTTAAAAGAAAGTAGATTATGTGATATTTAGGGAACATCTCGTTGAGCTAGTATTTATTAGTGGTGGCAGCAGTTTCAGTTGTAGTAGTACTGATCACTTTACTATATTATCATCCTTATCATATATAATACTAGCAACCCAGCCCGGCTTCGTCCGGGAACATTTGCGAAGGCATTACGTGATAAGCGCTTCTTTACGATGTCAATGAACTACGATCTACAGTATATACGTTTTACGTCTCGGCATAATGGGTTAAAATTACTGACTGGGCTATTAACTATATTACCATGGAGATGCATGTGCAACAAATTCTTGTCAGACGTAATTTAAGAATTGCGAGGTGCATTAAACACAAATCCCCCTTCCGTCCAATCTAAAAACACTTATAGTGGACGATATATTGAATATAGGGATGTGCTCTCGCGTACGTTTTTATAGAACGTTTCATGCTGAACAATTCTTACACGCATTGTATATCCATATTTTTAACGGTTTGCCCAGCGTAAGCTTAAAAAGCGCACGGATGCCAGGATTTTTTCGACTTTTTCTCTGAAATCGTTACAGCTTGGCTTCCTTTGATCATAAATAATTTTCTACAGAAACCTTCCTCGAGGTATCCTTTACAGAATGGTGAAAACCGCATCAAAATCCATGCAGTGGTTCTCAAGATTAACCGTGACATCCAAGAATCTGGGACTTTGTTTTATACTAAGTAGAGATTATACGCCATTCAGTATAATTTAATATAATATAATCCCCCTTCCGTCCAATCTTAAATTGTCTGTGAACTTTGCGGATCGAAAAGTTCACAGGCGAAATGAGAGTTGCACTTCCAGGGAATGGCGAGGTGAATGAAACTCAAATACCCCTTTCCGTCCAATCTTAACTTGACTGTGGTTCACAGGCGAAATGAAGAAAACCCGAGTTGCACTTCCAGGGAAACTCCCAACACAACCACCCTTCTTAGAAATCTTAGCTCAACACGACTGGACGGTTTGCTGCCGACTGTATCTGGGGCAATAGGTTCGCCAGCTAGCTAGGCTGTAACAGGGATGTTAGACTCGCCCTTAGCTAGCTCGTAAACTGTCGCCTCAGTAGTTGAATGGACATGGCTGGAAGAAATTAAAACGTAAAAACACTAATAGTGGGCGATGTATTGAAGATAGACATATGCTCTCGCGGACTTTTTTGTAGAACTTTTCATGCTGAACAACTCTTACACTCATAGTATTTAGATATGTTTAACGGTTTGCCCAGCGTAAGCTTACAAAGCGCTCGGACGCCAGGTTTTTTTCAACTTTTCCACTGAAATCGTTACTGCTCGGCTTCCTTTGATCATAAATAAATGATTTTCGACAGAAATTATCCTCGATATATCCTCTATAGAATGCTGAAAACCGCATAAAAATCCATCCAGTGGTTCTCGAGTTTACCCGTAACGTCCAAGAATCGGGGACTTTGTTTTATACTAAGTAGAGAAGTAGAGATTTGCAAATGGGGGGAATTCCCCGGTGGCAAATTGTACAAATACAGAAAATTACCAACAATAACATCAAACACGATGTACACAACTCACAATTTAGGAACTATAGTAATTACATCGTAGTATTTACACAAAATTTCAATCTTCTCTTAAACACATCAATATATTTGGGGAAAGGTTCTAAGACTGAGGCAGGTAATGAGTTCCAATTATCAATACCACGGTTAATGAAAGCATATTTCCCATAATTTGTACGCTGTGGTCGGCCCTTGACTTTATGTGGATGATCTGCCCTGCTCAGGTAGGTGGGATTTCCCAGACGTTTGTTTAGTTCTCCCCATGTTGGCCGATTAGTAACATAGCGTATAGTCTGGATTTCGTCCTTCTATCTTCCAGAGATATAACCTCGATGTTTCTATTATGAGGTTAGAAATCCTTGTTTAAATAGTTTTATTTCCCATTTGATTAGCTACTTTAAAAATGTTGGTATTTTAATTGTTATATGAGGTCACATTGAAACGTGGTGGACATACTGTATACTACAGTACTACGTGTATAGCGGTTGTAAGCCTTGCTCCATGTATTTCCATTGGAGTAAACGATTTCACGTTGCTGTTATTGTTAATTCACTTTAGGGGCTAAGGACATCTTGGACATCAGATCCGCGTATTTGTCTGATAACCTGTGTTCTTGTGGGACTGCAGTAGTGTGTGTAACTGTAATTATAGAGTAAATGTTTGGAGTAGGTGCCCTGGGACTTGAAATAAGGTACCAAGCCGACATTTTCCTGGAGAAAGTGAGGAAAACTCGTTTGAGGCGCTATCAGTGGTAGAATTCGAACCACAGATCTCCAGACTTGCTGCAGCTCCGTATTTAACACGCATGGCTACACCGCGTGGTAGGTGGCTTCTGTACGCATACTACGGGTAGTACTGTAATTTTCTTCAGACCACTAACTCAGCGAAGATGGTCCATCCGTGATTTCTAGGCAGAATGACAGCCATCCCAACACACCATCGCCATGATTGAGAGAAATAGAGACCTTGTGAATCAATCATTTTCACAGATGGTTGGGTTTCTCACTGTTCCGCTTCAGGAAGTCGTCGATGATGTGATAGTTACGTTCCACAAACAATCACACGTGGAGAAATCGTATAAATTGAGATTCTCTAAACCAGAATTTCTCTCTTTCTTTCACTTCCGAGCTAGCTGGAATACATCAGTCACCTCTCCCTTTGAAAGTTCGTGATTAGCGCTCAGATCTGGGATATCACAGTCAACTGTTGTACTGACTGCCGAACCTTACAAGCATCACACAAAGTCTCACATAATCTGGATCTAGAGTTGTACCCGCCGTTGAAGGATCCTATTGTGTAGTTGTCACAGGCAAACGTTCCACTGTCGAGGTGCCATCCCCACTCCTCGAACTTCTACCATTGCAAGGCAGTTGCCTACCTCCACCACCATGGAGAACTCCCAGAACTGGCACGTCAAAGATGATTGATTTTACAATCAAGCTGGAAGCTCCAGAGCAGGTGCAATAGTCTGAATATCTGCATTCAGCATAAGAGGGCAATAGTCTGAATATCTGCATTCATCATGAGAGGGCAATAGTCTGAATATCTGCATTCATCATGAGAGGGCAATAGTCTGAATATATGCATTCATCATGAGAGGGCAATAGTCTGAATATCTGCATTCATCATGAGAGGCCAAAAGTCTGAATATCTGCATTCATCATGACAGGGCAATAGTCTGAATATCTGCATTCATCATGAGAGGTCAATAGTCTGAATATCTGCACTCAGCATGAGAGGCCAATAGTCTGAATATCTGCATTCATCATGAGAGGGCAACAGTCTGAATATCTGCATTCAGCATGAGAGGCCAACAGTCTGAATATCTGCATTCATCATGGGAGGGCAATAGTCTGAATATCTGCATTCATCATGAGAGGGCAATAGACTGAATATCTGCATTCATCATGAGAGGGCAATAGACTGAATATCTGCATTCATCATGAGAGGGCAATAGTCTGAATATCTGCATTCATTATGGGAGGGCAATAGTCTGAATATCTGCATTCATCATGGGAGGGCAATAGTCTGAATATCTGCATTCAGCATGAGAGGCCAATAGTCTGAATATCTGCATTCATCATGAGAGGGCAACAGTCTGAATATCTGCATTCATCATGAGAGGGCAATAGTCGGAATATCTGCTCTGAGCATGAGAGACCAATAGTCTGAATATCTGCATTCATTATGAGAGGGCAACAGTCTGAATATCTGCATTCATCATGAGAGGGCAATAGTCTGAATATCTGCATTCATCATGAGAGGGCAATAGACTGAATATCTGCATTCATTATGAGAGGGCAATAGTCTAAATATATGCATTCATCATGAGAGGCCAATAGTCTGAATATATGCATTCATCATGGGAGGGCAATAGTCTGAATATCTGCATTCATCATGGGAGGGCAATAGTCTGAATATATGCATTCATCATGAGAGGGCAATAGTCTGAATATCTGCATTCATCATGAGAGGGCAATAGTCTGAATATCTGCATTCATCATGAGAGGCCAATAGTCTGAATATATGCATTCAGCATGAGAGGGCAATAGTCTGAATATCTGCATTCATCATGAGAGGGCAATAGTCTGAATATCTGCATTCAGCATGAGAGGGCAATAGTCTGAATATCTGCATTCATCATGAGAGGGCAATAGTCTGAATATCTGCATTCAACATGAGAGGGCAATAGTCTGAATATCTGCATTCAGCATGAGAGGGCAATAGTCTGAATATATGCATACATTAAAATATGTTTTATCATCGAAAAGTAAATTTTGCTATATTTGGTGGCCCACCCACCCCTTGAGATATAGTTTTATGCAACCCGTCGCTATTATTACAATTCTGAAAAACCTCGGTCCCTTTCCCTAATCCGAGGTAATAAAGCGAGATGTGTGGTTACGGGCTAAAAGACAGCTCCAGTACTAATTCATTATGGTTACTCAGAATGCACCCATAAAACAAGTACAGATACGAAGAACACGTACATTACAACAGACAGTGCACAAACACACAGAGACCAGAAACAGGTGTTGTATAGGCTAGGAAATGCCCAAGCGCACATTTGGAAGTTGGAATCACACTCAAGGAATGTTTTTTGTTGATGGTTTCTGTTATTTTACCGCGAATTCACTGGGGCGCGCGTGGCAAAGTTGCATGCGTAGACCATTGGCGTACCGACGGGGAGGGGAGTTAGGGTTCAACCCCTCCCCCCTAGAGACATTTCTTTACTTGAATCTTTACATTGTCCCATCTATCGCCTGTTTTACGCTACCGCTTTTCTTGCTTCTTACTCCTGGATGTATTCTGAATACAGTATAAATGTAATGGTAAATGTCGTATACTCTGCTCGCAACGAGACTCCTCCTTCAGTGTTGCATGGATCAGTTTTGCTGTTAAAGTGTGCGATCGGTATCCTTTTTCACGTCGCTTCGAGTTGGTTTAATACTGTGTCCGTTTCGTTAAGATAATTCAGTACATGAGGAGTTTCTGAAATTAATGATACAGATAAAGTCTTCAAGATAGGCAGATTTTGAGAGTCAGCAGTAATGGCAGTAGGGTCACGGAGATCAAACATTATTTTTCTCTCACATTATATGAATATTTTAAGCAACCACGTTACTATGGTCGTGATGATACCACTGCATCGTTTATGTTTTAATATTTAGTTACTCTTTTCCATATTCTTTATACTGTATTTCTTTTTTCATTTTGTTATTGTGTCGAAAAAATAATAAGGCCTAAAATATTTTCCAGGCAAAGAGAACGGTTATTTAACTATTGGTTTTTATGAATATTAATCGAAATATCATTTAAATTATGATGATGACCCTGCGGAACAGCAGGGTCATCTGCACCTTTAATAATGTAGACTACACAATTACCCTATTATATTTATGACCCCCCCCCCCCCGTAAAGGAAATCCTGCGTACGCCACTGATGTACACTAATAGTCTCCGTGGATTTATTTGGTTATTTGTCTACGAAAAGTGCCGTTGGTATCGGCATTGGGAATAGTGGGCCTGTCGCCGTCGCTTGATGAATGCAGTGTCTGTTGGCGCAGTCTGTAGTAAAATGTAGCTTTTCACAAATATCAATTGCCAATGAGGGAATTAGATTTCGGACCCCACCATAGTGGTTATGCTGCTACGTTGGTACGTCACATGAATTTGTTGGGAGATTAGAGCCAAAAGTCAGTGACTCGGCACAATAGGAGCCAGTTTCTCAGTCACAGAGGCTGAATCTGCCAGCTTGTATAAACCTACAGTCCGTGAAATGAAGCCTTATCTCTGCTTGGCATCGTGACAGTAACAAGTTAGTCTACCTCGTGACGTAGTGACTAGCATTCTTGGTTGTCACCGCGATTCCCGGCTCTACCAAGAAATTTCAACTTAAACTCAGCCTCGTGAGGTAAAATTGAGAAAAAGGGGTTGGGGTGCTCGAGTCCCTCAGCAGCCATCCTGAAAGTGGTTTTCCGTGGTTTCCCACTTCTATTCCAGGCAAATACTAGGATGGTTCCTAACTGAAGGCCACGGTCGTCTCCTTGCAACTCCTTGCCTGTAACAAATACCCTCTTTCAGACATCACAACAACGCAGGTTATCAAACAAATTCTACCCACAATCAAATACTTGGGGCTGAATTGACCACGGTGTCAAAGCCCCTAAATAAAGAAACAACGAAATACAACTCTATTTGTTTGATAACCTGTGTTATTGTGGTGATTGCAGTAGTGAATGTAACTGTAATTATCAGGGTCGGGAATGGGAAAGGTGTACGGGGACTTTAAATAAGGAACCATCCCAACATTTGTCTGGAAGGAGTGTGGAAAAACGCGGGGAAGACAGGACAGCCACTGGCTGAGTGGCTCTGCGATAACGTTCACGTCTGCTGCGCCCAAGGTTGCAGGATTGAATTCTGACCCAGTCAGTTGGCATTTGAGGGTGCGCAAATGTTAGGGAGCCGCGTCAGTAGAATTTCTGGCACTTTAAAGAACCCCTTCGGGGCGAAATTCCGGCACCCCGGCATCTCTAAACGCCACAGTTGTTAAATGGAGCGTAAAACCCATAACATTATTAACATTCACGTGTATCGCTTGAATAGGATGCAGAAAATAAAAATATGTTTTCAAAATCTTCCACTGCCACCATCTTGCACTTTTGGAAGCATTAAGAACAATATTTGATACCAATATACAGTATTAAGATTTCAGTGACTATTCGCTGTTCCAACGATCACTGCACTTGGAAGATTACATCGCCTGAAATCATTTTAATACTTCTTTTGTATTAACCAGGTTTCTCAAAGTTGCATGCATGCACTTAATCCGTTATGCACTTAACCCTTTATGCACTTAACCCTTTATGCACTTAACCCTTTATGCGCTTAACCCTTTATGCACTTAACCCTTTGTAAGGCAAAACTAGTTTTATTTGTATGTGTTGTTACATTTCAATTAATTTTAATTATTATAATTATTAATAATGTTATGTTTTGTTTCTCTAATTTTAATGTCTATATATTTATTTTTAATTTCCAATTTATGTTCTTATAGATTTAATTTTGATATTTTTATTGAATTATTTAATTAACTAATTTCCAACTGATTGTACAATATATTTTATAGTTTTGTTTATTATTTAAATTTTATATTTATTTTATTATTGTAATTTTTATTTCTATATTTATATTTTATTTTTACACTTCAATTGTTAATTCTTTTAGATTTTTAAATGTTATCCAACACATTACGTCAAGTAGATAAGTAGGGCCTATAGGCTATAATATTTGATTTTTAGAAATACTAGCACTTCGGCATGAAATTCTCCGAAATTTGGCGTAAAGATTCAACTAACAGCATCTTTGAAAGCATAAACCGTCCTTATGACAGATGGTTAATATAGAGACCACTATCCCATCATAAAGGGTTAATGGCCTCCTATCGCCGTACAAAATATCAGTTTGATCGCTATGATACAGTAGTTTAGGAGATATTCAGAACCTGTGAAATAGTGCGCGTGGCGGGCATGTTGGATTGTTTTATCTGTAGGCGATGTATCGTTAGATGACTATTATGCAAAGTTTTATTTCGATTGCTTCATTAGGATAGATGGAATACAAAATTATATAATTTTAAAATCCGCAGAACCATATTATGTTTTTCAAAACAAATGAATTAGGTTAAATGCCAATTTATTAAGATTTGTTATGCCATGTTTGACTGCGTTCGGATGATTAAGTCACGAGAAAAGCCTACTGAAATATTTGAAGTTCGTGAGGCCACCATGTTGGTTTTGGGCTATTCAGGTTTTTGAATGTTACATAATTATGTAAACTTGCTTTAGAAACCTCTATCCACATGCAACATTTCAGGTTAATTGCTGCAATACGTCCGGAGATATTGAGTGCTGGTGGAATATTTCGCGCGGCCGCCATGTTAGAATAGTGACACCAATATGTGAAAGGCGCGGTCGAGGTTGGACGGGATGGTAGTATGTCCTTGCCAAGTTTCATTGAAATCATTTAACATTCAGACATACATTTGGACTGGCTGCCTGGCGCAGTGGTAACGTTCTCACCTGCTGTGTCGCAGGATCAAATCCAGTTCAAATTTTTGTTTCACTAATCTACGATGGCGGCCACGCGAAATATTTCCACCAGCACTCAATATCTCCGGACATATTGCAGCAATTAACGTGAAATGTTGCAAGGGGATAGAGGTTTCTAAAGTAAGTTTACATTTTGAGGGTGCGCAATTGTGAGGGAGCCATGTCAGTAGATTTATTGACACGTTAAAGGTCCCCTTCGGGACAAAATTTCGGCACCCCGGCGTCTCCAAACGCCACAGTAGTTAAAAGGAACGTAAAACCAATAACATGAATTACATTACATACACACACACACGGACAAAAGGTATCTGATAAGCCTTTATTTCCTAAGATGAAAATAGGCTGATAAATAGAACTTGGTCCACCTCGTTGTGTAGTGGCTAGCCTTCTTGGCTGTCACCACGGTAGTCTGGGTTCGATTACCAGCTCTATCAAAAAAGAAAATCTGGTCTGGGAGCTGGAACGGGGTACACTCCACCTCGTAAGTCAATACTGAGAAGAGGCGGGTTTGATTCCCACCTCAGTCATTCTGGAAGTAGTTTTCCGTGGTGTCGCACTTCTACTCCAGCTGAATGTTGGGATGGTTCCTAAATTAAGACCACGGCCACCTCCTTCCCAATCCTCATCTGAATTACATCCGCACACACTAATACAGCCATCACCATCACAAACAATCCACACACACCCAAGTACAAGGGGCAAAAACAACAGAAACAACGAATAGAACTTAATTATAAATAGAGATCTAACGAATTAATAAATACAGATAAGGGGAAGAATTCAGAATACGGTATTACAATACTTCCATGGGTGAATCTCATCATGATGCATGTTCTTGACAAGAGACATAGTGACCATGATCCTTGACCGCGCCAGAGAGTGCCCGGGAACATGCTTGGGAACACAAGGATGCTGTAAATCACTTTTGACTGGTTTTAAGCCTGTTGATTTATCATCTGGAAATTGTAATGAATTACTTCATTGTTTTAGAATGCAATATGCCAGTTCTTCCTCGTACCAATGGTTAGCCGCGTAGGCTACGTAAATTGACAATGCAAGTATCGATTCATAATTATTTTCTTTGCCTGTCACTACGGCAAAAACAAATGCCTGTGTTAATTTAATCCGCTGTTGGAGAATAAATGGCTCGTGTGTAATTAGTGTTGTGTTTTGTATGAAATAGTTATTATCCACTATTATCTGATACAACTCGCTCATTTAATAGTGCAGCAATAAGCCGTGCAATGTTACATCGTGCGGCAAGCAGTGAAATCTTATCTTGCAAATACAAACGGACGGATGGAATTTGCGGAACAGTTCACCGCCAACGTCAATGATGTTATTCAAATGGCAGCCGCCACAACTGAGAATGTGTCATTCTCTGACGAACATCGCAGTTCAATAGTTTCACGCTACATGAAGATATTTATCTTTGCCAAACCTCAGGAGAGTATACCTCGTGGTGTACTGGTTACCATTTCTAATAAGAAAGGCTTTCATTAACCATCCAGAGCCTGTGTGCCTACACCGTATCTCCTGCTTGAGTGCGCACTAAGAACATTACCTCTGTCCCACTATGCACAAGACTGAACATTCTGCATGTTTTGTAAGTTGTAACATGATCCTACTGTCTGTATGGCCATTGGCTGCAATAAAATTATATTTCCAGCTCTCCCAAGAAATGTTATTCTGGTTCGGGGTATCGTTGACATGGAAGTCACCCTATGGAGTCAGTATCAAAGACTTGCATCACGTAGTGGATCATACAAGATTTCTTACAAACCCCAGTGAAATACAACAGGTTTTTTTCAGTGGTTTCGGGGTACGTATTGAGAGTCCAGATTAAAGGTTCGATTCCCAGCTCTGCCAAGAAATGTAGGCTAATTCTGGTCTGAGGGTTGGAACGGATTATAATCAGCCTCGTGATACAAAATTGGCAAGAGATGGGTTTGATTCCCACTTAGCTGTCCTACAAATAGTTCTCCGTGAATTTCCACTTCTACTCCAGGCAAATACCGGCGTGGTCCCTAACTCAAGGCCATGGCCGCTTCGTTCCAAATCCTAATACCAATTACAAATACACACACTACAACAGGCACCACAATGGTACAGGTTATCAGACAGATTCCACAGACACTCAAGTGCATGGGGCTGACGACCAATATGTCCCAAGTCTTAATAATGAATTAACAACGACAATTAGGGGCAGATGACCTCGTAGATCCGCCCCTTAAAACCTCAATAACCAACTAACTAACGGCAACAAAAACAACAACAACATTACTGCAACACTAACTCTCGTAACAGAGCTTATTAGAGCAACGGGGTCCGATGGGTATCGTAATCAGGAGTCAGGAGTAGAAGCACGAAACCACGGAAAACCACTTCCAGTATGGCTGAGGAGCAAATAGAACCCACTGCTTTTCAGTTTGGCCTCATGAGGCTGAATGTACCCCGTTTCAACCCTCAGGCCAGAATTATATTTCTTAACAAGCCAGGAATCGAACCCAGGCCCTCTGGAATCGGATTCTCAATACGTTCCACAGAAGACTGCATCGAATGAAATACAGGCGATCAATCACTGCATTCCCGATATGTAATTCCGCACTAGTCCGTCCTTCTTCGCAGATACCAAAACTAAGACTTTGAACCTACACTGCTACAGATACCACAATAATACAGGTTACAATACAAATTCTTCATAATACAAGAGCACGCGCTAAGCACCAGTGGCGTAACTAGTGTTTACATCTGATGGGGATGACCTAAGTCAAAATTACATTGGTGGTGAGGGCTCGGACATAATTAGTCATAATCAATGAAAGCTAATAAACGATCCCTAAGTTTCAAAATCTCCATATTTTTCCATGTTGTATAAATATTAATAAACTACAATTCATATCTAAAGTTTAACTTAAAACAGCAATACAACTGGCACTTACACTCGGACAAGGGTAGTTTGAAAATACCTCAGTATTATGGAAAATGTTTGTTGTTGATTACTGTGATGTTTTTACTAGTGTGTGTATTTGTAATTAAGGTAGCATTTGGGTAGAAAGTGGCCGTGGCCTTGAGTTAGGTACTGTACCCAAAATCCACATAGCCTCCACCTATTATCCGAGGATGGGAAAGATTGCAAGGACTGCTGATACCCAGCTACCTAAACCAACTAATCCAGCTAGATGGTTAACTAGGAATCTCTCGGTGCATTGTGTTTAAACACGGTCGTACTGCTAACTAGCTCATTTAAAAATCTCCTACTACAAAGTATGGTAGGACAAGACTCTCGTAATCTCGAGGGTGCACGATTAAAATTAAGTGGGCGCCTGTATCTAACCAGTAGTACCACCGCCTTTAATTGTTAAATGAAGAAATCGTGAAATTTTATCAAAGGAACAGGCAGACTAAATAGTGCCTGTCAATGATTATTCAAAAAGGCTGACACTCAAAACAATTACAAAACATATGCTCAAAAGCATTCTTAACATAAATAAAATCAAATCTTCACCTGTTGATAACTAATATCTTTGTGAATTTCGTCACAATCTAGGACATCACCCTGTACTTACTCATTATAAATACTTCCTTAAAAAAGACATTAAGTCTAAAACATTTAAACGTGGATCAACTCATTGATCCGCCTGTATATCTGAGATTTGCTTCTCCTCAAGACACTACTATTGTTTACATTCAAATATCCCTACATAATACAATACTGTTTCGTTAGATCACACCCCAACGTTCCTCAATTCTATAAATATATAAATTGACTTAATGTCTGTTACTACTATTTAAATTATTTACAATATTTACAATTATCACGACCTGCATGATATCTCTTTCTAGATCTTTATAGATCTTCATAGATCTCTCTGGATATCTCCTAGATCCTTCCTTCATTTAAATCTTTCATTAATACAGAATCACATCTACCTCATCTCTCCCGGTAAGTATCTCAAATCCAATTAAACACAAGTAACAACCATCTAAGGTAATTGCTGTTCTACATGTCATAATCATTAATAAACCGATAAATGATGAGCAATATAACAGATTATCTTCGTGGTTAACTTTACCACTTACTGTCGTGGTTTGTGGTGCATGGACAACATTGCACACACCGCAACAACTTTGTCGTTCCAACAACAACACTAACATGATACTCATTAATCCTTACATATCGATTATACTCGTAGACATAATACTTATATCGTTGCATTGAACAAGTCCCTTAAAATTTGTGTCTTACCACCTGCGCATACGTCTTCAACAACGACGTTCATCTAACCATTACTATGCACGGAATTCCAACAATAATAAATATAATAACGCATTTCAACACACCGCTGGGATGCGTGAAAATCAGTAAGCCTACTAGTTATTCAAACACTAAGAAATAACTTTCAATTTCCAAATATACCACTAGCGTTTATACATCGTCCTAGTGCCAATATATTACCATTTCTTGTTCCAATACCTTGCAACGCTTTACATATTTATGCAATCTTTCACTCAATACCTTGCTATAGCGATTCAGTTGCGATATCTTTACTTACTTGTCGTATACATTCCAATAAATTAACCACGTTACAATTTTAACCAAACACTTAGAAGATCTGCATCTGCATATGCCATCGAATTAATGAGAATACTACAGATCCTCTCATTCTGTGTTCACATCTGCAAATAAATGCTTTACAACATTCCTTCAAATTTATGTTGCATATTAATTGAGTGTATCAACTACACCTCGTATCTCAATTATATTTCATGCTTACATTAGCATTATTAAGTCTTTCGTTCAATAGTGAGCTGAAATTGTTCTTTCTTTAAATACAGCTGATTGCTTAGAAAATACATTCATGTATTTTAAACTATTTACGTGCTTTCAAAGCCTTGTATAACAAACATGTATATTACATTTTACTGCAGCAACGAATAGCGTACTATTAATACATCATAAAGCAAACTCTAATATGACTGAAATGTCACCTAACATGACTAAACAAACTATTAAAAATAATGAAGATTAACCTGGTCATAAATGTTTGTCAACATTCCAATATACTCGTAGACATAATACTTGTATCGTTGCATTGAACAAGACCCTTAAAATTTGCTAGTAATACTTCATAAAGCATCTTACATAGCTTAATATCTCTCTAAAGCTTTCTGTGACAATATATAGCGTTCTGTAACGTCTTACATCATTTATTTTATACACAACATGGCAACAACTACAAAATGAATCGTAAACCCTCAAATACCTAACTGCCCGTACGTCTCTTGACAATCTGCGGTAGCGGTGCACAGCTGAGAACCGGATTCCTTTCACTGCGTTCTCCAAATACCTGCTTGCGGAGCTCGGCTTCTTGCCTGGCCACCACCTGGTCCAGCTGTTGCGGTCCACAACAGCAAGTCGCGTCGCCTTGAATGACCTGAGCTGAACCAGCGCTGCTCTCCAGCCTCGTACCTCGAACTCGTTCTGGCACCTCGCGTACGTTTCTGAATCAGATGATTCTATCGATAATCTCTTCGTACGGCAGCTCTCTCGATGTTCTACGGTGAATGCATATGGTATGACGATAATGTTGCGATAATTCCATGGTGTTATTGAAATCACCACTTGTAGAGTTGCATTTTGTGACATCTTTGAACTACAGTTGGAAACGTGGTAGTTCAACTTCATAATTCCTTCTCGTCTGGCTACGTCACACCTGATGTCCACATCACTGATTGTAGATTATTTCCCCATCATAGCATTTAACAAGTCAAAACTCCCTCTGTAGAGTTCAGATTATAATATGCTTTCTGACTTGATTTGGTCGACATAGTAAATAGCTGCTTAATGTTTCTGAAGTATCGTTGATAAAGATATTTCTCCTACGATTTAGTGTATATCTCGAGAAATCGTTGAAGTATTATCGTAGTCAGTCTTCATCTTCTGCTATGTAAAATTCGTATAATGCAGTAATGTTTCTCTGCTTCAAATTAGTATGTTCATTTGCACTGCAAATTCTCAACGGGGCTTCCTTCTACTTCTAGACCGGACGAAGTTGCTCGCCTCCCGGTATCTCTTCCTTCCTCGCTGACTCGAATTCTGTAATATTTGCTGGAGCCTTAATTAGCACGACTTGTCATTTCAATCGCTCGGAGTGAAATGAATCCGGTGTCGAAGCAAGACTTGCCTCCTCTGCCTAAAAATGGCGTCTTAGCGCGAAAACAGCGTCTGTCCACTTCTTATCAGAATATCTCTTCAACAATGCTCAATCTCAAACAAATCTTCAGTCCATAATTATTTATTTCCAAATAGCTTCGTATTTCAATACTCGAAATGTTTATAATTATTTCAATAAATAATCATAAATATATCCGCGCTAATATCTGTAAATTATTTGATTGGCTAAGCTGCAATCACGTCACTCCTTTGTATATTGTTGGCGCGTGGCTCGGCGTGCGTTCGGCTTGAGGTGTCGAGGAGTCGTGCGCAAAACCCTCTACTCTCGGAAGACTCTGTCTGTCTCTCTCACACACACGTCAAAAACTGGTTCTGAGCCAGCGTATCTTGTCAGGGACTCAACGAAATGTCCATTTCCAGCACCAAGTAAGCATCATTCTTTCCATGTTAAAAATATACAGATTATAAATTTAAGCATTTCTCTCCATTTCTGGCTTTTATAAAGGCTTATAGCATCTTAACTACATGCATATACGTCGTATAATATGTCGAAACTCCTTTTAAATAAAATATAACTCTCTCGTAACACAGGTTCGATTCTCGACCGCAGCATATCGTGGGGTTCAATACATTCGGGCTCAGTACCATCCCGTCATTTTCCTGGAGTAGAAGTGGGGAAACCACGGAAAACACCGCCAGGATGACTGAAATATGCTACATTGTGAAACTTTCAAAATAATTGTCGGAACCATAAGCACTTTCCTATTATTGTATTACCCTTTCACGAATTGATTGCCGGCGGTCGAGATGGGAACTATTCTTTGTTTACGTGTGTCACACGTCAGCCTGCTTCGTTGACAGGTACAGTTTGTACGAGTAGGATATGACTCAGCTTCAGTAACCACATTCACCGTTTAAATGTCCGTGGTGACATGAGCTCCTGTGACGCGCAATGCTGCTTGACGTATGTGCAGAATGCACTCTGTCATCGCGTGGCTCGGCGTGCGTTCGGCTTGAGGTGTCGAGGAGTCGTGCGCAAAACCCTCTACTCTCGGAAGACTCTGTCTGTCTCTCTCACACACACGTCAAAAACTGGTTCTGAGCCAGCGTATCTTGTCAGGGACTCAACGAAATGTCCATTTCCAGCACCAAGTAAGCATCATTCTTTCCATGTTAAAAATATACAGATTATAAATTTAAGCATTTCTCTCCATTTCTGGCTTTTATAAAGGCTTATAGCATCTTAACTACATGCATATACGTCGTATAATATGTCGAAACTCCTTTTAAATAAAATATAACTCTCTCGTAACACAGGTTCGATTCTCGACCGCAGCATATCGTGGGGTTCAATACATTCGGGCTCAGTACCATCCCGTCATTTTCCGCCAGGATGACTGAAATATGCTACATTGTGAAACTTTCAAAATAATTGTCGGAACCATAAGCACTTTCCTATTATTGTATTACCCTTTCACGAATTGATTGCCGGCGGTCGAGATGGGAACTATTCTTTGTTTACGTGTGTCACACGTCAGCCTGCTTCGTTGACAGGTACAGTTTGTACGAGTAGGATATGACTCAGCTTCAGTAACCACATTCACCGTTTAAATGTCCGTGGTGACATGAGCTCCTGTGACGCGCAATGCTGCTTGACGTATGTGCAGAATGCACTCTGTCATCGCTGTGTTCCCCGCTTCGCCCCGTGGGGCAGCTGCTACAATAAACAACAAACGGTGGCGCAGCCACGCTCAGCGGCAATCAAATCTTAAATGGGTAATACATGAAATGTTTTTACTGTATTGCCTGTACATAACCTAAAATTATCGGGCCATATTTTCTTCTTGTAAATGCGCATATGGCCCACGGGCCGCGTGTTTCACACAGCTGTCATAATTAATCCATAGCAACAGGACTAGTAGCTTGTACTTGTACGTGACCATTAATCTCGCGATGATGTCATGACTCATGAGTCCTCCTTTTTACGTGTAATCCGAACCATAGAACGAGACATTTCACCTCGAAAATCTCACTTGCATTAACCGGGAATCGAACTCTGCCGCCTTGATGTGAGGCAAGCAGCTTGACCGTTGCGCCATCACTCCAAACAACTCCGAACAGCCAGGGTATAGAACGGATATTATGCTCATATTATCAAGAGTGCAGTGTTCAAGCTGCCTTATTCTCGCCCCGGGCACGGATTCAATTCATGCGTAATGCATGTGAGATTATCGGGGTTAAAAGTCATATCCAGTGGTTAGGATTCCACGTAGGGAGGAGGTTAAGAGCCGTCTAAAACTACAAGCTTTATCTGAACAAGACGAAATGATAATTGAAAATTACAAGTTTGAATGAGAACTGTGTTGAAGATGACGCTCATACAGTAATAGAGAATGTTGTAGTGTTTATGATCAATCTCCAGGACCATTTCAACCGTAAACAATAAGCATAGACTTTCCTCAGTTTCCAACAAAAGCCACTAAGACAGGGGCGTATATACAATTTTTCTTCGGGGGGGGGGGGGGGCTGACTTTCCTGGAAAATTGAGGGTATTCTCATGGGATTTTCACTGCAAAATACCCAGAAATATCAAGCAATATCTTAGACCATATAACTTTGTGTAATTATGTTACATAAGAGTTAATTGTAAAATTCTAAGTTAATATAGCCTGCAATTAGTGGCAATACAACACAACACACAAACAAACTTGTATTTTCTATTATGGCCTATGGAGTTCGAATGGCAAATATATTTGTCAATTTAGTTAGTTAGTTATTGTTGGTTTAAGGGGCGGAACTACGAGGTCATCGGTCCCATTTGTCAATTTATTAAGCAGGAAGGTAAACAGTTTTTTAAAATTGATCATTTATTTCTCAAAAGTACCGTACTGTGGAATTCTCAGGGTTGCCTCACAAGGCTGAGTGTGCCCCGTTCCAGCCCTCAGACCAGAATTAAAATTTCTTGGCAGAGCCGGGAATCGAATTCGGACCTCCAGGGCAGCAGCCAAGAATGCTAGCCACTACACCTCGAAGTAGTCTAATTTTAATCTTAATATTGTTTATAACGTAGCCAATAAGTTAAGATTAGTACAACCAAATTTACAATTATTTTATGCACTTACCAAAGCAACACTTCCTTAATTTTTATTGGCTTTTTTCAGGGAGGGGGTGAAGCTCCTACAGTCCCCCCCCCCCCCCCTTATATATGCCCATGCACTAAGAGCGATGTTTATCAGAGGAAGTCGCTTAACCTCATACGGTAGATGTAATTAATCATAAAAATAGCATGGTTCATTGGCCTTGTCCTTTGCCGCATTGATGTATTGTCACATGAATGTTACCGTAGTCTAGTTCTAGTTGAAGTGTTATCCTTGCCCAAGGCCCTCGCAGGCATTCGCGTGCAAATGGGGCTTGAAGTTAAGAATGCTACTCTGTAGACAAGATACAGGTGCTCGCGAGCACTTTTTGGCTCGTATGACGAATATCAGGTTGACAATGCCTGGTATAGGCTACAGTATTGGTCTGGCTTGCTTTGCCGAAGCATAACATTACGAAACTCGGCCAATATGTTTGCCATCAACATTAATCATTGTAACATGCAGTCGTAGAACTCCCAGTCGAGCGTGTTTATAAATCGAGCGAGGCGAGTTTTATATTTTCCATACGAGTGCCTTAATTACCATTATAGGCGAGTTGCATACGACTGTTTATGTTCGACGATAATTATAACTATTTTATGATCGAACATAAATATTCATAAATATCTGTCGAGATTACGCCAGTTTTATGTACTGAACAGAGCGCATGGGACGCAGAGAATACCTTGTAATTGACCATGGCCTCCTCGAATACCCCACTATGACGCAAGCCACGCAGTGAAATTTAAAATAGGGGCCGTGGAAGTCCGCGCAGATGCTATGCTATCCTTACCTAATTGGACAAACAACTGTTTCTTGAGCTCTGATTGGTGGGGGAAACTGTTTCATAACGAAAAATAGTGGTAAAATGACCCCCATTATGATACAATTTTCTGACATATAATATTTACATTTCGACATCGTCGAACATAAAAGTAATTTTCGAAATTCATTCACCTACAAAATAACGGATCATTTCGGTCTGACACAAGGACCCGTCTAGGGAACCCCTCAACCTTATCTCGTCAGGAGGTCCCCTACATTGGCCGTCAAGTGCCTGTCTTGTGTACCCTGACTCTATGTCTCCTTCTTAGCACTGCGGTGGTTCGAGGACTCTTCATGTAACCACATAATAATAAAATGTGGCCTCCAACGAGGGCTAGAGCAGGACACTCATGGGTGTACTGTTCGTCGTGATGAGGATGAAATGATGGTAAATTCTTTCCCAAAACAGGGGAATTAACAGCGGTACCATGAACTAAATATTCTGGTTTACAATTCTTTAATGTTGTATTAGCGCATCGGCGCTGAAGGTTTGTTGGTGTGCGTTATCTTAGGTGACGATGAAATAAGACAGGACAAGCAGTAGCCGGGTGCAAGCTTTGTTAATTGACGCCCAGAGGGCAACTTGCATGTCGAGATTTATCGCTCCTTGATGCGCTATGAAAGTCAAGGAGGTTAGATATCTAAGCTCCTTGACACTATAGCGCTTTCTGGTAGAGAAATGAGGAACTTTGTGTTGGCGGAAAATCCCGAGATTAATTTTGCCGTTATGAACATGGCCTACTGAATTCAAATGGGTTCCTTTAACATGTCAACAACGTATAACATGCTTATCGTGATATTTGTCGCCTTTCAAAAATCACTTACCACGGCAGGGAGCGAACCTGCAAGCTTTGGGTTGGTAGTCCGACACGATAACCACTCACCCACCGTGGCAAGCTGATAAACTGACTAAAATATTTGAATATTGAGTTTAAAGTTTGAAAATGTTGCCGTATCTTTTATCTCATTTTGTAGGACAAGTACCAAGAGCTATTCCTTCCCAATTCTCACCTGAATTACAAATACACAGACTACCACAGACACCACAGTGACTCAGGTTATAAAATTCTACACACGTTCACACACAAGTACACGGACTTAAATGACTGCAATGCCCAGGCCCTCGAACGAAGCAACAACAACGGCAACATGACCAAGTGTTTTAATCAACATGTTCATGATGGGTTAGCTGTGGTAGCCGAGCGTGGTAAGTGGCTCGAGTGCTGACAGTGGTGTGGTCTATCCCATGGTTTTCCACACTCCCTTCAGACAAATGCCGGGATAGTACTTCGTTTCAAAATGCGAGGGCACCTAACCCATTCTCACCCCAAGTAATTGGAACACCTTAGTCATCAGCCCCGTATACTTGTGTGTGTGTTCAATTTGTCTGATAACAATGGTCTACAAAAACAACTATTTTCATGTACAAAATCAAAACAAGCTGTTTCTGGAAGTTGATTTGTCCCTTAATCCAGACCTAATCTCAGAATGTATGTATCGACCTCAGTTTCCATGTTGTAATGGATTTTGTAAATGCTTGCGTCAGCCTTTATATTACAGGAGAACAAAAGATCCGTGTCAGTTTACAAATTATTCAAAGAAATGAGCTACATTAGAGTAAAGGAAAGTGGTTGAACAATAAAAACAATGCAACAATCACCAACGTGCCGCCTCATTCATACCCTAGCGGTGTATTTCGGAACTGAGGATAATGAATGGACGTCCTTGTATATAGTCTACAGTATATGTTGATTGTTTTCCAACAATTACATCCGCAAAAGAAAACTGAAAGCAAATGAATTAAGCTATATCAACGAAACCAAAAATGCAGCATTTTCAAAGTGTTTATGATGATGATGATGATAATTGTTGTTTTAAGGGGCCTAACATCTAGGTTATCGGCCCCTCAAAGTGTTTAAAGATAGATGGTACCATATTAAGAAAAATTGAGCCTGATTCGAATTCAGCGGCCATGATTTGGCTGAAAACACAATTCACCTTCCTTGTAACAAAAATGCTGTTGACCAGCGTAACCTGTGTTTCTGTGGTGACTGCACTGTATTATTAGGGTCGGGAATAAGGTAGGTGCCCCGGGACTTGAAATAAGGCAGTTGGTCAACATGATTGTACCCAATTGTAATGGTGGTTCCCTAATCCTGAAAATAATTTACATGAGATTAATAAATTATTATATAACGCGCAGCGCTAGGCCATGGGGACTCAGAAGACGTGGGTGCGAGCCCCACTGTCGGCCGTCCTTGAAATAGTTTTCCGTGGTTTCCCCATTTTCAACTCCAGGCAAATGCTGGGACGGTACCTTCTGACAGGCTACGGCCGCTTCCTTCCACATCCTTGCCCATGTTTCATTCAGCTTCATGCATTTCATCTCTCATTAACTCCTCTCATGAGGTTGGCGTTAGAAAGGGCATCCGGTCGTAAAAACCATCCGCCATATAGACGTTCATCGCGTCTCATCCCCGACCCCGTTAAGATATATATATATATATATATATATATATATATATATAAATTTAGATATCTTATGTAATTTTCTTTTCAGGATTGGGGAACCACCCATTATAATTGGGCACAATCGTGTTGACCGACTAAAAAACATTACATTTCGATTACTAAGCGAACACTGAGCAATGGCTTACAACACGATAATATAATCCTGACATTTGCCTGCAGTGAGTGTGGAAAACCCCAGTGAAAACTACACTCAGGATAGTCGCTGAGTGGTTACGCTGAGGGGTGGATTGACATCAAGTAATGTAGCGGGCTATCTTGGACCATTCGGTCATTACTCTAAGAAGGGTTGTGTTCTTGTATATTTGTGTGCTGTGCCCGTTCCAATAGGGCCTTCCAAGTCAAGATTCTCAGTCCTCTACTTCAGTGTGCCGTGCCGTCACAAGGTCCAAGGTGTGCCACGAACTTTTGCCTCTTATTGCAATAAATTAACTGTCGTTTTTATGTAAGAAGGTGCTTGTTTATTATTTAATTCATGTTGAAACTGTAATCTTTCCGTAGAAATTAAGTGTAAAATACTTACTCAATATTTTTAAACAGTAGTTTTCTTAAGTTATGGGTTAGGGTATTTGTATTCCTGCCTGTAATATTGGGCCAGTTTCATGGGTTGCAGACGGCATGTTGTGTGGTCACCGCAGACAAAGCCCAGTAAGACTTTTAGGAAGTCTTTTAGCGGCCCACACCAATCATTCAGTAAGGTCCGAATGTCTTGTCACCCCCTGTCTTTTTGGACATGTTGTGTATTTATACACAACATTTCATTTCAGATGGCGGACACAAGTACCTATAGTGTGGAAGAACGTGTTCTGGCATCTGGATGGGCTCATGAACGTCCACACACCTGGAAAAACATAAAAGAAATGCAAAGGGACTATGTGGCACGAGTCAATAAAGAAGTTCCTCAAAAGCTAACGATACTCCGATGGGTAAAGAAACTCTTCAGAGGTGGAGGGGGAGAGGATCATTACATCTGCCAGCACTGATCGAGTGGCCTCCCAGGAGTCCAGGTCTGACATCATGAGACAATACCCTGTGGGGAATAATTAAGCAGCATGTTTCAAAACATCGATACCAGACAACTGAAGAGTTGAAGGAAGCTGTTAGGAAGGCATTCAGGGACATCACACGACCTATGCTTCGGAAAATTTCACATAGGACATGGCGCCACATCATTTTGTGCCCCGATAATGATGGTGCCCATACTGATGTTCTGGATCACTAAACAGGCTGGAACGTAAATAATCAACCTTTGTCACACATCTGCTATTACATGTTCAAAATACATGCACATAAACATAAAAAGGGGGGGGGATGACAAGACATTCCGACTTTAATGTACAATAATCCTTAACGTTTAAATTTGCACAGGATGCATTCAAACTCCAAGCAGTGCCGACTGCGTACCTCTACCTTTCAGTAAACACCGGCACCTGTGTTTATAGCCAACTATTATAAGTTGTATTTTACCTAATTGACACTACATTGCTGATATTCGTCCGGCCACCATGAAGGATGAATGACATGTTCACTTGAAGAATCAATACATTCCCCGTTGTGACGAAGTGCGCCGAACAATTTTACATTTTCCTCGGTGTCTCCCATCCACCAATGACTAGGATGCCACCCTAATATCGTTCATTGGCGTTACATAAACTCATCGAAACCACATATTCCTGTATGTGAGCACGTGAACTCCAAGACATTCAAGGAATATTCATTGTATAATGAGATATTGAATGTATTATTCTTCCTCAGACATGCTGTGCCTGTTAGGGCCTATAGGTTTACGTTTAAAACCCTCATGAAACACGTTTCTGTTTCTGAAGTCTTCATTTTGGTAAGGGTGCCATTTTTTCCCGTGTACATGGATGCGTGCAGAATTCGTCTGATAACCTGTGTAATTGTGGTAGACAATCACTAGTAGCGTATATATTTTTAATTCAGGTGAAGATTGGAAAGGAACCATCCCTGCAATTGCCTGGAGTGGATGTGGGAATCCACGGATAAATCCTTCCAGGATGACTGAGGTGGGATTCGAACCCACCTCTCCTCAGTTTTGCCTCACGAGGCAAGCGTATGTTTAATGTATTTATGGGCATAAGCCCAATTCCTTGATACAAGGAATTGAGCCGCCCTTCAAAAATTAGTTTTGCCTGAGCAAATGATCTCGCTATACCTTGATAGCCTATGACACTTCTCTTTGCTCTCAGTATTTACATGACCATAGTTGCAGGAATCTGATGAGTGTCGGTAGAGATATCGGGGCTAAGAAGTGGAATGCGCAAATTTTCGGGTTGATGCTAGTAAGAGAATTCTGTCGAAAAAAATTGCGCCAAATAGAGTCTGCTTCATGGATGATGGATAGTTGTGCTCTTATGAAATAAATTTTCAACAATTTCCTGTCGCAGATTGAAAACCAGAGATAGTTATTGATCGGTGCACCCCGACGCCATCCCCCGTTGACGACGCCCACCAGTATGACCCGAGCATAGGCGCTACCCTCCGGCCACCCAAGCAACTTCCACGGAATGAGAAAAGGCTTCCAATTGGTTGGAATCAGTGTTGCCAACTGAGCTTCTGTCCTGTTTCTAGAGAACCCTTGAACTGTCCCCACATTGTCACCAATAATCCATACACTATATGATAATCAGGGCTAGGATTCCTTTATTACCCGGATAGACTTATTCTTTTAACTTGTCGCCATCGATTATTCAAATTAAACAAATTAATTTTCCATGTGTTTCCATATTTCTGACATTGGTAGACCACATGTTTATATGTAAAATAAATATTTTTCTATGTATAATGATTTTTAATGCAATATTTCAACTAGTATATATTTCATTCTTAGGAATACAAAAATATATAGAATTTTCGATTTCAGTGACAGAAAATATAGCAAAACAGAACAAGTTTACAGTTATGTACATTAACTGTTTTTGAGCAAAGAAGGATTTCTAATGTATGTGCCTGTAACAATATCAAACATCCCTTTGAGTCAGGTAGCAGTGTTTATAAAAATAGACCTGGACCTTAAGAAATACAACTTTTGAGGAAATGTGTAATGTAAGATATATCTCCTGCTGATAAAGTAAATTTATATACACGCCAATCACCTAGTTCGGTAGAGCGAAGCTTCAGCCGATACAAATCACTTTTGCGGACAACAGGAGAATCTTCAAGTTTGGAAATGTAAACCAACATTTTGTGGCATACTGTATTGGTAGCAGAAATAATCAATGAGTAAATGAATAACAAGTAAAAAGTAATTGATCTGAAAACAAATTGAACATTTTAATTTATGAATCTGGAATTTTAGTGTACTTTGGTGGCTCTAAGGGTAACAAAATACAATGCTTAGTGCTTAAATTAATTGTATTGTTCATATTTTGCAATTTATATTTACATTGACTATACGAGCATATGTACATGTTTTGACACTATTAGTGCATATACATTCTATCCCATATGATAATAATATGCTGTTATTTATTGTGGGGGTTTGGACAATTTGGTCATGAGCCCCGTGCACTTCGGTATGTGCTGAATTTGTTAAATAACCTGTGTTTATTTTGAATGCATTTATTATGTGTATTCCTAAACAAACCATAGAAATGTAGGATGGTATTATGAACCTACGTTATGCTGGCATATAATGGTATATCCTATAGGCCCTACTGTATATAAAACAATGCAACATTTCACCGGTTCACAATATCTCCAAAACTATTTAAGGAATCAAACTGATATTTTGAATGGTGACAGAGGACTATTAGGCAAGTGCATATACACTATGTGACTTTCAAAATCCTGTGAATCAACAAAACACATGGTGGCCAAGTGATTTTCTAATTTCAAATTACTTCTCTGACGATCTAATCACCCGCAAGCGGATCCGTCCGGGCCCTGGCTAAACAGTAAGCATGCTAAGCTTTGGCCCGAATGGTCCCGGGTCCGCCGGCCGGACCATGGGGACTGGGTGTTTGTGACGTCTTCATGTACAAAGAAACCAAACATTGGAAACAAATGAACAGAAACAATTCAGGAGAATAGAGACTTATGTTGAATTGACTGGCTGCGTGGTAATGTTTTCGCTGCAGGCGCTGTCAGTTGGCATTTGAGGGTGCGCAAATGCACTCTTATGGATTATACGCATGTCCAAAGAACCTGTTCCATTGAACCTGTCTCCTTGTAGATTTACTGGCACGTTATAGATCCCCTACGGGGCAAAATTATGGTACCCCGGCGTCTCTAAAAGCCACAGTTAAAAGGGACGTAAATCCAATAACATTATTATTGATGTTCGATTGTTCTCAATAATTCAAGATCGCGTATGTTGGAAATTTTAAAAACTTATTTGTTTATTTCTCGTGTTCTATTCGAGCCATTGAAGAGAGGACTCTTATGATAGGCTATTATAATTATTATTAACGTCTTCGGTGGCGTAGTTGGTAGCATGCTGAACTGCTGTGCCCAAGATAGCGGGTTCAAACCCGGCCGAAGTCTTCTGATTTTTAAGAGCGTTAAAAATCCTTCAGTATGCCTTTCTTCGAAGGGGAAGTAAAAGCCGGCGGTCCCATGTCATAGATTAATGGCATGTAAAACATCTTTCCACAAACTAAACTTGTGTGAAGCTAAATTGTTAGGTTAGATTTCGTAGGAACGCTCTATCAAAGTTCAAACGTTGACCACTAGGTATCATTGATATCTGGTAGTGACAGTTGGAACTACTTGAAATTGAACGGAACTTGTAGCTTACCCTAAGGGTGTCCGCTGGAAGCATCTACAGACTCCGGCGTGCCGAACATATCCTCGGACACTTCGGGCACTAAAAGCCATACGGTAAATAAATAATAATAATTTTCCAACGGTACTAAATTCTCTAGCTTACTTTACGAAGATCATAGAGGCCATGCATTTAAGTTGGTTTTTTTTTCAACTCTCGTGACTCGTTACAGAAAAATGCCATCTCACGGGAGGAGTCTTAATCATCTATACTGAAAGTTATAAGCACATAAGTTCTCACTGTGATGGTGTGGGTGAGATTGTTTTAATGGGTAAAACACCAAGGTCATCTACCCCAATTTTCCATTGCAAGCATTATGGATTATACGCATGTTCATATCCGAAGAAAACCTGTTCTATTGAACCTGTCACTCGGTTAGTTGATAAACGTGTACAGAATTCGCCAATTAGTGTTGCATTCGTGTAGGCTATTGTAGGTAAGCCTCATTGTGAAACATATTTTCCAGTGCTGGAGGTGTCTTGAAGTGAGTTATTTTGAGGAGCAATGAAAACTTGGATTTGAGACCATTTTGCTTGCTGGAAATATTATTTTTGTGCTTCTTGTCTGAAATGACTACAACCAATAGACACGATATCGAGTTAGAAATTGTTGCCCTATACTTTATCACAAAAGCTATTTAGTACATCACATAGAGTCCTTAACGGAAGAAACCAGCAGGATAAATGCAAATAGGCCATTTAATTCCACACAGAACTACTGGTTCTTCTATCATAGGTTAGTTCAGGTACTTTATGTGCAGGATAACCTTCGAATATCATGGGGAATTTATTTTCATCTCTGGGTGATATTCAGATTCCAGAAAAAGTTGTCCACATACGTGCGAAGTTCTTGACGCAAACTTCGTCAAAAAACCATGTCATGTAATAATATTATGCCATTTCTATCTTAATTCAGCGTCACAGGGGAATTCATGAACCGCTCTACTCTTGCAGTACCATTGCGGCAATCAATCACTGAATATTGTTATCAGCAGGGAAGCTAAACACAATTATATATAGTATTATCTTTACGAATTACCGCAGTAGTGGCTACGCTGGCTAAAGCGCAGTGTTAGGTCATGGGGCCAAGCTCTCTGCTGACTCGGTAGACGCGTGGGTTCGAGCCCCACCGTCGGCCGTCCTTGAAATGGTTTTCCGTGGTTTCCCATTTTCAACACCAGGCAAATGCTGGGACGGTACTTTCTGACAGGCCACGGCCGCTTCCTTCCACATCCTTGCCCAGTTCAATTCACCATCATTCATTTCATCTCACATTAACTCCTCTCATGAGGTTGGCGTCAGGAAGGGCATCCGGCTGTAAAAACCATCGCCACTAAGACTTCCATCGCATCTCATCCCCGGGTTGGAAAAACGGGAATAATAAGGGGTAGACATACATTATCTTTACGAATTATGACGTGTGGAGTTGAAAAATGGAGTATTTATTTTCCATATATTTTCATATTTTGGAGTTTACCACATATGTTCCATATTCTTAGTCTTTAAAATCAATGTAGCCCGTATTTCAGAAAAACGTATTAAATTATATTAATTTGGCAGTCCTATCAATAATGCAGAAACAAAATCTATATTTAGAAATGTAATAATTTAGCTGGCGCGCAGCTCATCATAAGATAAGGTGGGAGAACGAGAGTGGACTGTGCCCGAAAGAGGTTAGATCACAAAAACACTCAAAAGGATTGAAAACTCGCATCTCTCACTTTCTGAATGTTTCGAGATTGTGAGCAAGACCGTACTGTGCCCAACTCTAGGAATGGGTATTCCAAGATTCAGACACCTAGATATCAAGGGAAAGGCTACAGCCGCTTTTGAAAGTTGAGATATTTGAATATCGCGCTCCATTACTTCTAGAATGGAATGGAAACTTTGTGCAGCCAAGAGCATGTTAAGTGACGTAGCGAGTAGTAGCAGAGGTCGAGACTATTTGTTGATTAAATAGTTAGCCATGGAGTAGAGACTTGAGACTTGGATCAGATTACTGGCACGGCCAAATGAAAGAGAATGCACTTAGTCTCAAGTGAATCGGACCAGAGACACCGGAGATATGAGGATTTCCAGATTTCAGCGTGATCCAGCGTGGACCCGACCGTTTTGAATAAAAGCCGACCGGCCCAAGCATCATCAGCTCACTTCGAACCAAGCTCTTGCATGACAAGGTGCTGCTGCTACGTTGAGCCAAGGCACATGGTTGCCGGATCTACGCAGAAGATATCTTTAAATTGTGATAGTCACAAAAGTGCTACGATACATGTGGAACATAGTAAGTTTCCGGCAGAGGGAATCACTAAGGTGATTGTTATTTTTCTACGGACACTGGTGAAATACTTTATTTCTATATGGACACATGCTAGACTTTGTCTAGAAAGTACTTTGTCACAGTCCAGTAATAATAATTCAATACTTGGATATTTTAATCCAATTAGTCAGTTTCATAAATTGTAACTTGATAACCACTCCGATCTTTCAGTATATTGAAGGCCAGTCTATCACGGTGTTGTTCATTAGCCGACAAAGGGAAACTATAAGTTGCTTCGCGCATGATAGATGGTGATAAACCATGCCCAGGGAACGATCTTCAGAACAGCCGTTGATTGATTTAGACTGTCAGTGTTTTCTTGTACTGAAGGGATTACCGTGAGTTATGTTACAACTGACGTACTTGAGAATAGATCATTTGGATCTGACCCCATTTAAGCGAACTGCTATGGATTTAATTGAAGCCAATATTAAAACGGATCAGCAGTTACTTCAAACTTCAAGAAATATTTCCACTATGTCGTGTTAGACAGATTGTGGGTATATAATGGCGGCCGATACAAGGATTAGACGTGCGTGTCCAATAGGGCATGTATCTGGATAAATCTGGTACAGACCAGGTTCACTACGCTTCAAGACCAACGAGAAATGTAAGCCGCATTTGACTTTTATATTATGTCTAGCTAATTGGAACAAACTCATTTTCTGCAGATGACCAACACATTTGTTTTTCTTCGTATTTAAATCTTGCAATGATTTACGCAAGACATATTAGAGTTATTCTGAGTATTTTCAGCACTCAGAACAGTTTGGGATCGATGACCGAGCATAACGAGCATTTATTTGAATGTTTCATATTTTTTGAAAATCACGGTAATCAGCCGAGGTAACTGTAAAAGTTAATAATTATTTTTGTTGAGAAATGGATATTTTATCCATATTCGAAGAATCGAACATGTGGATTCTCACATAATGAAATAATAATTAAACACATTTGCAATAATATAAATAATAATAATAATCCACTAATAATAATAATAATGATTTTCATAACTTTTCTAAATAATTCTTGGATCTTATATTTTCTAATAATCACATTCATTGAGAGAGAGCTTTTGAAGTAGTTTAATCATTTCTAGTTTGGAACAGGTGATTTTCCGAAGGATAGTGGTTAGCGCAAGCCCGCATTCAACCAACATTACAGTTCTGGTTGAACAGTTAATATTTGCAATGAGCAAAGTATATTTTTCAGATAACACGGAGAGGCATGAAACGGGAAGCAAATGATATTTGTATCAATTAGGATATTTTTGTATTTATATAAAATCATGACGTAGATACACATTCGAAAGTGAAATAGAGAGTATCATAAGTGTGGTAACTTCACGAGTTGTACTGAATGGTAAAATAAAATAAACTTGTAAGTTTATAAATCTTCCAGTGTTGATAATAAGCAGGGGCTTGATTTATTGTATAAATTTTGGGAAGAAAATTTATGTGTGTGGAGTAGTTGAAATGCCATTCCCAGGTGCGCATGTTTAAGTCGCAGGAATGAGGAGGTTTTTATTTGAGCATCAATCAAATAGCACGTTCGATGACTCAGTGTTAAAGAAGGAGTATTGGAACTACACATTGCGTCGTATGAATGACCCAAAGGTTATTTCTTAAAAACCATCAGTTCTTATTTCAACCTTGTTTACGGATTCCATTAAGACTTTGATTTTGCTAGAACCCGGATTTGTCATGACAGTATTTTATTCTTCTTCAGAGGAAGACCTTTGCCGTTGTTGTTGGAATATTGTGTTCTTATAAAAATAATAGAATGGGCCACTGCCAATTAAAAATAATTCTATAACCACGAATAATTTGAAGGATGTTTTCAATCCTAGTGTCATGAACTAAATGAATTTATTATGAAGCTACAATTCTTATTTCCGCATTCTGTTCAAGAATTGCAAGTTGTGAAAGTTACTATAATGGCCACAAATATAAATATTGTTCTTAATAATGATTCCAAGTGGAAAATCGAATAGTTGAATGGTCCAACAATTTATTGATCAAGTTGATTATTCAGAAATCATATATTTTGTTAGGAACTTGAAGTTCATAATCGAGTCACTTCTCGAAACGTTTAATGTCAGAAGAACAATTAATTTTGTTGTGCTTCACACAGTTCTTCGATACTATGCTCAAGGGTCAGACACTTTTCAGATGTTGTTATTAATATGTGTACATAATTTGTGTTGATTCAGAGATAATAATATTTTTTGACAATTTTTTTTGAAACTGAAAAAATAAGTGAAAGTTAAAAATTCTATGAACAATTATTCTACGAGTGTTAATATTATGTAAAAATTCAACCAGTGAACTACAGTATTTCCAGTAAAGACAATTAGATTTGAACTGGATTTAATCATAAATAATGGATGTAATTTTGGAACACAGTCTACAGGACTGATAATCAGACTTGTGTCTCCAAAGATAATTGTCCAATGTGTTGGAAAATTTCTGTACATTGTGTAAATAGTAATGTGGGTCGCCACACATGAATGATGCTGCTTTGAGCATTTTATTTTGCAGTCAATTTTAAATTCAGAATAAAATGAGATAATTTTACATGATATGTTATGCCCAGTTGAATCTCCTTCTATCCTTATTGTTGCATTGAGCCAAAAATCAGTAAAGCATTTTTTTCATTTGATGTCGTTTTTGCTATTAGCTTTAACCCATCTGGCGCCCCGGGATATTTTGACTCTCGTGCTGACTGATTCTTGGTAAAATGCATACGTGGTCGTGCGGACTCCGGTCTAAACGGGCACATAAAATAAGATAGAGAGAGAAATGGCTTCGAACGTGGGGCTCGAGTTAGACACGGTCAATCGCATGCCGATTTAAATTGTGATAATTTTTATATAGATATTTTGGGAGTTGAGAGATGTCTCGTTTGGATGAATAAATTAGTAGGAAACCCAATTAGTGGGGAAAATTAAAAATTTAACTGGGTTAATAATTAGAATGGGTTTAATTATTTTTGTTAATGGCTTAACCATTAGGGCGTCAAGTAAATTCAGTAGTAAACGTTCGATGACTGGACATACGCATTATTAGAATCCAGGTGGAGGATATTTGAGAACTTGCATATTTTTCTTGTGATATTGTGGTAAATGTAATTGTAAAAGTAGAGAATTTTGTTTTTCCATCACGTTGACATTAGGACAAATCTCATTTTATTAGAGTGTTCCAATTAGCTATTCATATTTCTTGTTCTAATTATAATCTTGTGTCTGCCAACATGTATACCCCTAAGTTTTGAATATTAATTGAAAATTATGGAAGAGATGATGAGGATGATGAGGAGTTTGGAAGAGAGTTCCAAAGAAGTTGGACTGCGTGTAGCAGCCATTATGAAAGAAAATACAGAGGCTTTGGAAAAGAAACTTAAAGAAAAATCTGATTCTTTAGAAAATAAACTTAAAGAAAGTTTAAATGAGAAACTTAAAGAAAATTCTGATTCTTTAGAAAATAAACTTAAAGAAAGTTGTGATTCTTTAAAAGATAACTTGAAAGAAAGTTTAGATGATAAACTCAAGGAAAATTCCGATTTGTTAGAAAGCAGGTTAAAAGATAACTTGAAAGAAAATTTAAATAGTAAATTTAATTCTATGAAAAATAAATTTAAAAAGAATTCCGAAATCTTGAAAATGTCACTTGAGAGTAAAATGACTAAATTATGCGAAAAAACACATGAGCTCGAAACTTCATTAGCCACTAACGCAAGTTTAATGGACGATAAATTTCGCGATGCCGATCTAAGATCCCAAAGCTTAGCTGATAGGATAGAACATGGTCTTAGGAAAGTTGGTGAAGACATGATCAACCTCGAAGTCAGAGTGAAGAAAGAGAGCAATGAGATGGCAACTCTAGTTGTTCAACGTTTGACAGAACAATTCAAAGAACTCATAGTGGGAGAAATAAGAGAAGGTGTGATTAATGAATTACAAACTGAAATTAAAACCACAGTTATCGATGAAATTAAAGACACACTCAAGCTGGAGAACCAAGAGGGAGTCAAGGAAATTAGGGAATCTTTGTCATCCCATATTCAAGTAATTTCCAAAGATATTCAAGCAACTCAGAAGGACATATCAGATGTGACAGGGTCGTTGAAAAGTCACGAGGCTGTTATGAACCAGATATCCACTGATGTCAAGGAGAACTGTAAGGAAACCGAAGAAATTAGAAAAATGGCAGAAGAAAACCATAAGGAAATTGAGGCTATGAAAACCCAAATCAAGGACGAGAAACAGTCTGACCATCTGTTGAAAATGCCAAGTATAAGGGGAGAAGAACAGATACAGATAAACCTAGGAGCAGCTAGAGAAACTGATAGTCAAAGACAGGATGAGGTCAGGACAGTATTTCAATCCAACCCCATAAATGTATTCAAGAATGTACAGGATAAGCCTTCTAAATTTTCAGGGCGAGATTCTGTGACACCCGTAGAATTCTTGAGAGAAGCAGGTGATTACCTAAAAGATTCCAAAATCCCTAAGGAAAGACAGATCCGAGTGATAGGGAAATTTTTGGAAGGTCCCGCACTTCTTTGGTTTAGAGCTTTTAGGTCCACTCTCACCAATTTTGAGGAGTTTTCCCGTGGGTTATTAAAAAAGTTTTGGTCCCCGGAAACCCAACAGCAAGTCAGAGCAGAATTACATTCAAAGAGATTCTCGACGTCACAATCTACTCGATACTCTACGTACTTTTCTGGACAGCTTTCTAAACTACAACATTTAGATCCGCCGATGCCAGATAATGAATTAATCACCGCATTAATACGTCAGTTTCCAGCAGACGTCCAAAGAACTTTGATCGCTGCTGATATTTATAATATGGAGCAATTTGACGAGGTATTGCAGAAACTTGATCACACGAACGCTCAATTCTTCCATCAGAAGGGAGGAAAGAATAACAACGCTGTGTACGCTGTTATGGCCGACAGTTATTCCCAAACACCTCGAGAGATTCGAGAGGGCCGAGAAGAGAAAACGCCGAGGGAAGAGCCCGATAAAAGAGGATGGAATCAGAACAATAACAGATACAGTTACAAGCCTTATGCGAGACCGGATGGTGGATATCGATATAATACTCGATGGAGAAGGCCAAGAGATAATCAAGGAAGGTACCAGGAAAGAAGGTACTATGGTAGAAACAATAACTACAATAACAGAGGGAATGTGAGCACTCGTCAGTCCAATGAAGAGTTCAATAAGGAGACGAGGAAGAACTTGGAAGAAAGACACCAAGAAAACTTGCAGTTCTTGGAACAGAAGCCCAATGAACCAGGTCCATCGGGAACACAACAATCCCGGGGGAATGGAAAAGAAAAAAAACTTCGAATTCACAGTAGAAGATAGAATTTTAAACACTTTCACTTCCAGGATTATTAAATGGCAAGCAGAGGATGATGACTTAATTCAACATAATGACGAACGGAAAGAAATGGGTACAAGAATTAAAATGCCAATCATATCATGCGAAGTATTCGGTATGCCTGTCGATACTTTGATTGATACTGGGGCTATGCTTTGTCTTGTGAGCGAGAAGCTTTATATTCTGTGGAAGCTCAAAGAGAATTTAGAGGAGATTCCAGTATCAGGAATTAAAATCCAAGGAATAATACCCAACAAAATATCTCTGTGTAAAACACAATTATACTTATGTGTTACTATTGGAGGACATGATTTCCGACATGTGTTTGTAGTAATGAAGGGCATGGCTTTTGACATGATATTGGGAGCGGATTTCATTCAGAAATATCAAGCAGTGATAGACATGAAGACAGAGACGATCAGATTCAAGAATACCGAAGAGATAAACTTCGAGGGAAAAGAAGAGGAAGGCATCGAGGGAGATGCTCAATGGTCTCTGATTTTTCATGAAGCTGAAGGAAGAGAAGTCTACACTGAGAAGGAGTCCCCAGAGCTAGGAAAAATTTTGGAAGAGTACCACGATATTTTTTTATATTAAACCTGGTGAAATTAAAGATTTTGAATATCGTATTCGTGTAAATGATGATGCACCTTTCCATGCTAAATTGTATCCGGTAGCGGAAAAGTATCAAGAAATGGTAAAAGTGCTTATCAAAGAGATGGAAAGTAACAATGTGATTGAAAAGTACACTACCTCTTATGTCAATCCATTAGCAGTAGTGTCTAAGCCAGATGGAAGTCTGAGACTATGTTCAGACGCGCGAAATTTGAATTCAAGATTGCTGCCAGAGTATGACAGACCACCAATCATTAGGGAACTGTTAAGGAAATTCCAAGGCAAGGTCTGGTTCTCTAACATTGATCTCACTGCGTCCTATCACCACATTAGGCTTAGTGAAGATTCCAAAAAGTTTACAGGGTTTATGTTTGACCAGCAGACATATATATTCCGCCGTCTACCATTTGGGGTCAAAACATCTGGATCTGTTTTGATCAGAGCACTGGAACAAAACTTGAGTCCTGAAGTAAAAGAGATAGCAATTCGTTACATAGATGATATCCTAATTGCATCTGAGACTAAGGAGGAACATTTGTTACATCTTCAGATGTTATTCGCAGATTTGAGAAAAGCGAACTTTAAAGTAAACCTTCGAAAATGTCAGTTCTTTCGGAAGGAAATAAAATTTTTGGGCCACATTTTGGATGGTGAAGGATACCGTCCCAATGAGACAAAGATACAGGTGATTGAAAATTTCCCTAGACCTACTAGAGTGAAGAATGTCCGCAGTTTTCTCGGGACATGCCAATTCTTTGCAGGGCATTGTCCAAGCTTCACCAAGACGGTTGCTCCATTGCAGGAATTATTAAAAAAGGGAAACAAATGGAAATGGAATGAAAATTGTGAACAATCATTTCAAGATGCCAAGAGGTTATTGGTAAACAGCGTGAAATTAGAGTATCCTGACTTTACCAAGAATTTCATCATAGAATCCGATGCATCCACCGTAAGGATTGGAGCTATTCTTCTTCAAGAAGATGACGATCACAAGAGACGTTACCTGGCGTTCATAAGCAGGAAACTTCGTCCATCAGAAAGGAATTATTACACCACAGAGTTAGAAGCCCTTGCTGTAATCTTCGCGTTGGAGTCGTGGAAGAAAATGTTAATTGGACATTCAGTAATTGTGAGGACTGATCACCATGCATTGGAGTTTATCTTGAGAACAAACTTTGCCAGTGATAGGGTAACTAGATGGTCACTTTTTATTCAACAATTCAACCTAGTTATTGAACACACTCCTGGAAAATTGAACGTTGGAGCCGATTTATTGAGTAGAGCAGTGGAGTCTACATCTAAGGTTTTTCAAGTTAACCTAACGCAGGAGGATGAGGATACCTTGAGAAGGTTAAGATTGTTGCATTTATCCCAGAGGAGAGACCGACGTTTTAGAAACATTTTTCATTTTCTACAGGGAGACATGGATCCAAATGATGATGATTTTGTGGAAACTGAAAGAATTTCAAGAGATTTTATGATGTTAGATGGTTTAGTCTACAAGTTTGCAGATCCCGACCATACGAAGCTGAGAAAAGAGAGCGCAGAGTGAGAGGAAAGGGTTATCGCAGACCCTTGCGCGTAGGAACTCTTGTTTTAGTGAAAAGACCTACACCCTCTGACGTGCAAAATCGAGTGTACTCGAAGTTTGCAAGCCTTTACGCTGGACCCTATCGTATTGTGGAAGTAAACAACAATGGAAGCTATGAAATCGCCAATACACGAACTGGTAACATCGTAGGAACTTATAATGCAGCGAATTTGAAGATTTATTATTCAAGAACCAGATGATTTAATGTGTAGATAGGAAAAATAAAAATTTTCCAATTTTTTATTTTTTGCTAGGTGTGGGGTGGATGTGCCCAACTCTAGGAATGGGTATTCCAAGATTCAGACACCTAGATATCAAGGGAAAGGCTACAGCCGCTTTTGAAAGTTGAGATATTTGAATATCGCGCTCCATTACTTCTAGAATGGAATGGAAACTTTGTGCAGCCAAGAGCATGTTAAGTGACGTAGCGAGTAGTAGCAGAGGTCGAGACTATTTGTTGATTAAATAGTTAGCCATGGAGTAGAGACTTGAGACTTGGATCAGATTACTGGCACGGCCAAATGAAAGAGAATGCACTTAGTCTCAAGTGAATCGGACCAGAGACACCGGAGATATGAGGATTTCCAGATTTCAGCGTGATCCAGCGTGGACCCGACCGTTTTGAATAAAAGCCGACCGGCCCAAGCATCATCAGCTCACTTCGAACCAAGCTCTTGCATGACAAGGTGCTGCTGCTACGTTGAGCCAAGGCACATGGTTGCCGGATCTACGCAGAAGATATCTTTAAATTGTGATAGTCACAAAAGTGCTACGATACATGTGGAACATAGTAAGTTTCCGGCAGATGGAATCACTAAGGTGATTGTTATTTTTCTACGGACACTGGTGAAATACTTTATTTCTATATGGACACATGCTAGACTTTGTCTAGAAAGTACTTTGTCACAGTCCAGTAATAATAATTCAATACTTGGATATTTTAATCCAATTAGTCAGTTTCATAAATTGTAACTTGATAACCACTCCGATCTTTCAGTATATTGAAGGCCAGTCTATCACGGTGTTGTTCATTAGCCGACAAAGGGAAACTATAAGTTGCTTCGCGCATGATAGATGGTGATAAACCATGCCCAGGGAACGATCTTCAGAACAGCCGTTGATTGATTTAGACTGTCAGTGTTTTCTTGTACTGAAGAGATTACCGTGAGTTATGTTACAACTGACGTACTTGAGAATAGATCATTTGGATCTGACCCCATTTAAGCGAACTGCTATGGATTTAATTGAAGCCAATATTAAAACGGATCAGCAGTTACTTCAAACTTCAAGAAATATTTCCACTCTGTCGTGCTAGACAGATTGTGGGTATATAATGGCGGCCGATACAAGGATTAGACGTGCGTGTCCAATAGGGCACGTATCTGGATAAATCTGGTACAGACCAGGTTCACTACGCTTCAAGACCAACGAGAAATGTAAGCCGCATTTGACTTTTATATTATGTCTAGCTAATTGGAACAAACTCATTTTCTGCAGATGACCAACACATTTGTTTTTCTTCGTATTTAAATCTTGCAATGATTTACGCAAGACATATTAGAGTTATTCTGAGTATTTTCAGCACTCAGAACAGTTTAGGATCGATGACCGAGCATAACGAGCATTTATTTGATTGTTTCATATTTTTTGAAAATCACGGGGTAGGGGAGTAGTGAGAGTTCCAACGAGTGTCATGGCCGCCGCGTTAGTCCAAGCCAATATCTCGCGAACCCATGGTCGGATGTTGACATATGAGGTGTCGTTGAACTCGAGCTGACGTCCTCTTTCCTATTGACCATGTATTATATTTTTCAAAAATTCTTTGAATTTTTTTGTTTTCGAAAGTTGGTGATAGTTTGAAAACCAAACAGGATAGAACGTTGTGCCATGGTTCAAACGAATGGTCTTTATGACCTTTATTTTCCATAATAAAACTTTTTTACTTTTTATGTTTTTTTGAAAACACTCGAATTTTGAAAATTCTATATTTTGGAAACTAGGAACTCTACAAAAAAAATTGTTTGACATAAATCAATGGTGCCTACCCCCTCTACCCCCAAAATAAATTTCAAGTCTCTAGAATGAAAACCTGTAGTAGTGGGGTGAGGAGAGAGCTGCTCCACTTAGCAAGTGGTGAGCCCCTGCGACCTTGGAATGGAAGGAGTGATGCTAGGAGGGCGTGCTTGGATTCGTTTTTTTCGTCTCGTCGTGCTCTTTACGGGAATGTCGGTGTCGAAAAGGTGAAATGCTGGAAACACGGTCTTTTTGGGGTAAAAACGTGATTTTAGACTTTTTGCTATATCTCGCGAACCAATCTTGCTAGAGGTGTGTTCGACAGGTCCAAGTACTCGGGGTGATGTCCTTTTTGCTATGGACCACTCATTGTAATTTTAAAAAATTTGGGAAACTCGATTTTGGGGTAAACACGTGTTTTTTGTGATTTTTGCCGATATCTCACGAACCAATAACGCTAGAGACGTGTACGAGGTGTCCTAGGACTCGGGCTAACGCCCCCTTTCAAATGTGGTAGATATTTTTTTTCCAAAAAGATAATTCACAAAGGGCCTAACGCCATACATGTTGAAATAACGTTTTCTTTTTCTTTGCCTGTTTATAATGTCCATGAAGCGTGGCGGTTGAGAGAGAGACGATACGGCTGGGTGTGTGTGTGTTTCAACGAACCTGTCGCTGACCACGGTGGCTGTGTTCAATAGATCAATCGCTATTTCGACGGGTCGGTGTATGACAGAGCGAGGGTACGTTTTTTCACACCTTTTACCTTTAACGTGTAAACGGTGATGAGAACTTGGTTCTATGTTGGTCGAAGCGAGTACAGAAAACAAACTTACAGGAGGTGAAGGTCATTTGAGCTTATTGGAAGGCTCCGGTCTGACTTGACAACAGGTGCAATGGAAAAAATGACCAAGACGCTTGAAGGTGAAATAATCTGACCATCGTGGTGGCAGGGGAGTGTGAAAGGCATGCACACACATTTGTGAAACCACATGTATGCTAAACCAGTGACATCCTGTTTTGCTTCGTACGTGACAAAATGCAAGTTCATGTGAAATTTGATCTACCGCAGGTGTTCGCTTGGGTGTTATCTGTCCACGTGCGCGATAACTGTTAACAAGTCACATCCTGTTTTGCTTCGTACGTGACAAAATGCAAGTTCATGTGAAATTTGATCTGTCACAGGTGTTCGCCTGGGACGTTAGCTGACCACGTGCCTGAAAACAGAAAGTTCAAAGCGTGGGAATCGCTGAATCAGTAAAAAGTATGATGCAACTTGTCGGAATGATGTCACAACCAATAGATAGGCAAGAGCTGCGAACAGCAGTGGTGGGAGGTGGAGGGGGGAGAGGGGGAGGGGTAATGTAAGAGAGAACACAAGTGGAAAGAGAAAGAAATATGTGGAGCTGAAGACTGTACACATAGAGCTATAGGTGGTGTACAACATGTGTGAATAAATAAAAAGTACACACGTTCACACAACATGTAGTTTATTGATCCAAGAATTAAACGTAAAGTTAAACCCTAACCATTTGACGTAGAGTTTATTTCCTTTTTGTTTCAACACTTTTTCCACAAGATAATGCTGAGGAAATGCTGTTTTCTGAAGTTCATGGAGATAAAATCTACCTTTTATGGGTTGATGGTTGAGGTCCTCGAGTAAATAGGTGACTGGAGTGTCCAAGTTGACTTGACGAATTCGAAATAGTTCAGTCCCCCACTGAGGCGTGTAGCCCTTATTGAAGGCAGACTTAAATTTGCTCACACGAACAAAATCCCCAATGTTCAGTCGGTGACGTTTAGGATCGGTTGTTTTTATGGGGTTAAACAGTTTATCCAATCGCTGAATATTTTTAGTTACGAGACGTGGCTTGGTCCCAATCGTTCTATGGTTGGTGTCATTGTAACGTGACACTAGCTCAGGTAACATGTCCAACCAGCGATAACTGCCCTGAGCGGTAAACGCTTTCCACATATGGGTTTTCAATGTTCGGTTGAACCGCTCGACCACACTGGCTTTGAGATTGCTGTACGTGGTGTAATGGTGAATATCCTTAGATTTGAGAAAACTGGAGAAATCCTTGTTGAAAAATTCTTTCCCCTGGTCAGTTTGTAGCAGCTGAGGTTGACGATGGGAGTGTTGAATAATATGTTGAAAGGCCTTGGTAACTAGTGGACCAGACTTGCGACGCACAGGTTCAACAAAGGCCATTTTGGAATAGACATCAATGACGGTCAACATATAGCGTACACCGTCGTTAACGCCAGCATAGGGTATCATTTCAACCAAGTCAGCCTGCCAAAGTTCATCCACACCTCGTGAAATCACCTTGAGTCGTGGATAATGACGCCTAGCTGGGCGATGCAACTCGTGAGCAATACCCATTTTAATGGGTGAGGGCTTAAACAATAATTTTGGCATTTCGAAGTTCTTGTTCAATTTCTTGAATTTCCCAATCGTGACCGGTGTGGCCAGCTTGACGTGAGGCATGCAACAACTGTAGCCGCTGGACGAGCTTATTGGGATTGTGCCAGTAGGTAACATCCACAAGGGGTTTTAATGGTTTAAATGTCACTCCCGAAGCGGATGCTTTACGACGAGTACTTTGACTGGTGGGAAACATTTTTGCAATGATGGTTTTATATTTTTGAGATATATTGGCATTCACTTGTTGCGTGGGATCATACTGTCTTTTGTGGGCATGGGTATCCAATAAAATGGATTTATATTTGTCAAGATCCTCTGACGTATAATCATGGGAAGAGGGGGTCCGAGAAAAGAGCAGCTTTAACAGTCCTGGCGTTAATTTATAGTTGATGTTTTTAATGACAGCTTTAGTACGAGCAAATTTAATGGATGAATCGCCAATTTTAAAACTATCATTCTCATAGCCAACACCATACGTGGTATCTGTGTTTCCAATAAATAGATCAGTGAAATAGGGTTCCAATGTTGATCCATAATATTTTATTAAAATGGTTTTCAGTTGAGCTTTATGTTGAGGGGTGGCCAAGAGTTGTGAAAACGGAGACGCTCTGGAAGGTCAAGGTGTTTCGACCATGGCCAAGGATTTCTTTTTTCTCAAAAACTCTGCAAGGGGTGCGGCCTTTTTTTGAGGCGTAAACACTTGTTCCTCCTCATCCTCAACTTCACTAACACTAGTCAAATCTTCCTGTTCCTCTTCCTCTTCCTCAGGGTCCTCGTGCAGCGTCTGCGTGGCTTGTGAAACGGTGGGTAGCGTTTCAGATGGCTTGAAACAGGGTTTCAACATGGCTTTTAGCGGAGGTGCTAAATGTTGTTGAATAAACAAAGCATGATTGGCACGTGATTGTTTCAATTGACGAAACTTTTGGCGAATAGTATTTTTTGCTTTAATAATATGCTTTTTCAATTGACTCTCTGCTAACGCCATGGTGTCTTGACAAATGACTTGCCGAGGAATGAGACAGGGCCTTAAATAGCAATAAAATGATCAAACCCTAAGCGATACCGTCCTTGGTTGAGTTCACTTTGTTTGTCAATCACTAAACAGGCATGACGTTGAGTGTTCCAGCACTTGGCACACAATTCTGTAAACATTTGAAAGGTCATATCCGGATTCACATGTTCATTATAAATGTGACGACTGTTCCTCCCGTCCTGACGAAATAAAACAATGACATTGGCATTGTCACGAATCAACTGTTTGGACATTTTAGAATACGTTTGCCCAAGATAGAAGCAATCGATATGTTTGTGTCGACCCATGCTGAAATAGCTTTGAATGATGCCTTGACGTTCAGTGGATACATCATCGAAAATCATGAGTGAATCAGGCTTTACCTCATCCGGTGAAATCACATTTTCTTGCATGGAAAATGTAAAATAACCCATATTCTCTTTTTGTAATCCAGACATGACTTGATCCAGAAACACGTAGAGGGGTTGGTAGAGAGATTTTGCAAAAATATAAATATTTTGAAAACGCAGACCATTGGGCGCTGTAATGAGCGTTAGCAAAAGATTAGTCTTTCCACAGCCGGAAGGCCCCACAATGATGCAGCGAATGGAAGATGGAAACAGTGAACCATGGCGTTGTTCACGTGATGTGGGACAGAGATGGGAAACCATGTCCCCCACGGGGAATGACTCTTGCTGCTTAATAATCTTCATTTCAACTAAGGCTTAGACAGGCTAGCAGGCTGTCTATATACAGGACACCGAGCCTTGTCATAGAAACAGTAGACTGGTACTACAGGTTGACGATGGATGTCTTTGGACGTGCGTTGATGGCCAAAGGTAGGCCTGTCCCCATACATGATCCTAAACAAGAAACAGATCCTGCTAATAAACACTATGTGGATAGGTCAGTAGTGCCACGCACAAAACAGGGAGATTATGACTTTAAGGGAAAGCGGTTAACCCATGTAAAACATCCTCAAGTGTCTACAGACGTTACTACGAAAAAGTATGTGGATAACAAAGTGTATGAGTTTTATGACAAAGTGCCACAGCTTATGGTGAATGGCTATAGCGCTAATCACCATCGGATTATTCACGTGGAAGACCCACAAGACGAAGACGATGTTTGTACCAAGCGTTACGTGACCCATGAAATGAAAAGGCTTTATAAATTTATCCCATCTGTGTTTTTAGTGTATCTGACAAATGAAAAACCTTTGAATGAGAGAAACCATTTACCGCTAGTCCATGATCAGCACTTGACCTATGTGCTTGCTTCGGGTTTAAGCCACTATCGATTACACTATGATGGAACCATTCACATCAAATATGCCATACCTGATGAGAACCATTTACAAATAGAGATAAATGGTCATAGGATGTTGATCCATAACCATGAAATGGTCAATGCAGGGGACGAATTATCTCTTCATCTCATGTTGACATGGGATGAAAAGCAAACGGGAAAAACCATAAACGATTTCCCACTTTATGTGGAATTGGAATATACAGCCATGAAATAACCATCTGACGTTAGTTGTGATTTAAACTTTCTTGTGAAAGGTTGTGGGTCATTATCATCATGGTGAAACAAAGGTATGCAGTGAGAAAGACTAAAAAAAGGACTTTGTCCTTGGCAAAGCCAGGGTTTTCAACATTCGTGGACAAGCCCTTGCGAAAGAAAAAAAGAAAAAATAATGTATTGACCATAAGGAAAGCCATTCGAGCAGCACAGAGACAGGTTATTCCAAAACGTCGGCGACAGGTTTCAAACCAAGGGCGATTGATTCCCGTCCCCAAACGAGCGGGATTTTTACCTGCATTATTTGCCGGTTTGGCTGCTCTGGGTTCACTTTTGGGCGGTGCCAGTGCAGTGGCGAAAACCATTAAAGCCGCGCAGCAGGGCAAGCAACAACTCAAAGAAAGTCAGCGACACAATGAAACGATGGAAGCGATTGCCATGGGGGCTAGAAATGCCAATTTAAAGCCAGCCTTTTATCAACAAGGATTTGGGATTTCACCATTTCGAAATATTAAAAAAAAAAAATAACCTCAGCCATAGCAAGACATGCCCTGACGCATCAACAAGTGGAAAGCTATGCTAAACAACTAAAGCTTTCTCATTTTCGAGGTGTGTTTATGCGAAACCAATTACCCCCACGACCCTGGAAACAGGAATGTGCTGTTGTCAATTTGGATGATCACCGAGGACCAGGAACGCATTATGTAGCTTATGTCAAAGAGGGATCCATGGTATGGTACTTTGACAGTTTTGGGAATTTGCCCCCGCCCATGGAACTAGTGACCTATTTTGGAAACAGGATCAAGATATATTATAATGTGAAACGAGAGCAAACGTTTAACAGCCAACAGTGTGGACGTTTGTGTTTATTTTTTTTATATAAGACGCAGCATAAGCAAAAACGCCACCAGTATGTCGGCAGAAAGTAAAACGTTTACAGTGCATGGACGTGGACCTGAAGTCAGCCTAGACTTTTACCCGCCTATCGAATTGAGTGAAAAACCCAATGGTTTAGGACTTGTTTCTCTTGAAACGTACAATCGAATATACAACATACGTGAAAATGTGAACAACAAGTTTTACTATGATGATTCTGTGCTCACCCTGAACTCTGGTGGATACACGATCGATGATATTTATGAACACATTTATGTGGTGTTGATCAATCAATATGGTTTAAAGTCATTTCTCGATGGAACGCACAAGTTTGAACTTGTAGGCAATACCAACACTCATCGCTGCAGTATTTTCTCCTCATTCAACATTGACTTTAAAACACACCCCGATTCCATTGGCCCATTACTAGGATTTAAACCACGTGTGTTGGAGCCCAACAAAAAACATGAATCAGACCATGAAGTGAAATTCATTGAGGACCATCATGTGTCGGTGACGTGTAATATTATTAGCCAAGTGTACACCAATCAGGAACCATCGCATTCACTTTATGACTTTATTGTGACATGGCCCAATGGCTATATTATTCGTGAAAACCCTCCAGTGGTGCTTTTTCATTCTGTGGCTGTTGATAGTATTAGTAATATAACATTAAGACTGATCAATAGAGATCAACAACTCATTGATCTAGATTCTACCACACCAGTGACTTACAAGTTGGTGCTAAAGCCACTATGAAGTTTGTGTATAAAGCAACAACACCGTCTAGGAATGGTGTTAGTTGTTTGCCACGTGAATACACCTTAACATCTCAAGGCAAGCAGATTTTACAGCATTTGGGTTACCACGTCAACCCTCATAATGAATTCTATCCTAGAGATAGCGAACCACATCGAGGAGCAACCAGGAGTGGTAAGAATTGATCTCCATTCCTATCAAGCTCAAACACCTGGACTCAATAACAATGATGAAATTCAATTTGTTATCAACAACCAAGATATTTACACCCTACCTCATGAAAGTGTCATTCAGATTGAAGGTCGGCTCACCAAAGCCGATGGCTCTACACCTACCACATCCAAGTTGGCCAACCATGGTTTAGCCTTTCTGTTTTCTGAAGTGCGGTATGTCATTAACGATATCGTGGTGGATAGCACTCGAAATGTGGGCATTTCCAGTGTCATGAAACTATATCCCTCTTATAGTGAGGAAGAGGGTAAAACACTTTGCATGGCAGGTTGGTGTCCTGACTCGACCAATGACTGGATGGTACACACCGATGGAACCTTTACTGGATATTTACCTCTTAAACTGATTTTAGGCTTTGCCGAAGATCACCAACGCATTGTGGTCAACGCAAGGCAAGTGCTTTATCTGGTGAGAGACAGGAGTGATAATAATGCACTCAAGGGAGCCGACAATGCCCCCATCGATTCAAAAATTCAACTACAACGCTTGCTATGGAAAGTGCCTCATGTGACCCTTAACGATAGCAAAAAACTGGACATACTCAAGATGGTAAAGAGAGATATGCCTCTACCCATGGAATTTAGAAGCTGGGCACTCCATGAGTATCCGCTATTGCCCACTACCAACACACACAGTTGGTCTATAAAAACAGCTCGCTATACAGAGAGACCTCTCTACCTGATCGTGGGTTTTCAAACGAATCGCAAGTATCAACAAACCAAAGATGCCATGCAATTTGATCACCTGCAATTGAGAAATGCACGTCTTTTCCTCAACGGAGCTGTGTTTCCCTATGAAGGACTGGATTTGGATTTTTCAAAAAATAAGTTTGGCCCCCTGTACGACTTGTTTTCTAAATTTCGATGGTCGTATTATCAAAAAGAGAACGGCCCCATGCTGCTACCCCAAGCGTTTAAGGCAAGAGCGCCACTGATTGTCTTTGACTGTTCTTACCTGGAAGAGTCTGTCAAGCCATCCAATATCGACATTCGACTAGATTTTGAAACGCATGACAATGTACCAGCCAATACGACGGCCTACTGTTTGATTATTCATCACAAACAAGTCAACTATTATCCACTGTCCAACCAAGTGACGAGTGTATAAATAACAGGTCATCCCACGTCAAGCCGCTCAGTCATGTCTTGCTTTAAAGCTTCAAGAGACGTTACATCCATGAATTTAAACTCTGAGGAACAACGTTTCAAGACTTTTGCCACATGGCCAGTGCCTTTCATAAACCCTCAAGCTTTGGCGGCCGCTGGATTCTACTATTTAAAAACAAGAGATGAAGTGAAATGTGCCTTTTGTCCCATCATCATAGACCAATGGCAGGAGGGCGATGAACCCATGCAGGAACATCAGCGCTGGTCACCCACCTGCCCCTACCTGTGTAGAATGGAAGTGGGAAATATACCCTGTCATTCAAGCTATCCCTCACTTGTGTCTCTGGGTAATGAAAAAAAAACAAGTTACGATACATGTGGGCCGTATGGTATCCATGGTGCTTCGGTGAGCAGCTCACCATCAAAAACGCCTAGTTTAGAGACATTGGGACATCATCGGTGTTATGGACGTTACAAACACAAGAGACTATATTGTTGTATCAGTTGCTATCGTCCTTATCCTAAAATGACAAAAGCCTGTAAGACGTGTTATGATAATAAAATGATGTAATTCTTAAATTCTTATTTTTTCCTTTTGCCTCTGTCCTAACCTAACCTTCTTTTTTGGTACTAGCATGGCAGGTAAGTCCATGACATGATCACACCTGATCGTCAGTCAGTCGTCAGTTGAACTCGGTCCAGGCAAGCGTCAACATGTTGCGCACACTCATTGTGGATTGCCAAGGGTTTAAAATTGGTGACAACAAATTTATATTTAAACAAGTGGCCATGATCGATTGTACCACGTTTTGGATATCAAAAGCTACGCATTTGCTATTTAAACCACCCCATGCTTTTGATTTATTGTGTGAAAAAGACCGTAAACAAACCCAGTGGATTGAAAATCATAGGCAACTAGACTGGAATCAGGGAACCATTTCCTATAAATATTTGAACGTGGTCATGAAAGCACACTTGTCCTCGGCCAATATGGTATTTGTGAAAGGTAATGAAAAACGTCAATGGTTGCAACCATTTTTGGCGTCTTACTGTCAATGTATCGACCTCATGGAGTTGGGCTGCCCCTCCCTGCAAACGCTCATGGATACTTGTTCCTGTGGCAACATTACCCATACAGCCCTATCGCATGCGTGGCATCTCTTTCATTGGTTAACCACTCATGCCTGCTGGGAGTTGTTGAACAAAATTATAACTCAAGATTTACCTGTGAATGACGTCAGTGAGATTTCTACAAGCGACGTGTAAACATCTACAGCACGTGATACCATGGAGAAAGGCAATGCTACGGACAAAGCCATCGGCAAGTTCTTTGTGTGTAAAAAGAAACTAGACAGTTTTACCAAAGAGGAACTCTTGGCGCTGCCCAAGTCGTTCATTTATTATGTGGCCGCCAACGCAGTGAAAGAAATCTGGCAACATGTACCAAAATCATGGACTCAAGACCCTGTGTTGAGTGAATTGCAACCCTGTACGGATTACGATCACCATAAGCAAGTGGCCATGGCAAAAATACCGTCTATGCGTCAGTGTGCGACTTGCCAGCTAGTGAAACTGTATCACGGTCATAAAAGTCCGTGTAAAGACTTTGTTGAATCATTCCACGAGTGTCATGGCGAGAAAAAGCAACAACAACAACAAACACAAACATCGTCCACAGAGGAGGAGGAAGACCAAACCTTTTTACCATCGATGGAAAAGGATATGCCAGACCTGTACTGGCAATGGCGTCATTGACAAAGTGATTCAATACCTACCTTTCGAAATCCATCTTCCAGGTTATCGTTTTTGCGGCCCTGGAACTCGTCTCGAAAAACGTTTACAACGTGGTGATGTACCCATTAATCTTTTGGATCAAGCATGCAAGGAACATGACCTTTCTTATCGCCATAGTCATCCTGGTTTAAGACATGTGGCAGATAAATTGTTATTAAAGAAAGCTAAACAACGTTTCACATCCAGTGATGCCTCAGTGGGTGAAAGGATGGCAGCCCTAATTGTCATGAGTGCTATGAAAGGAAAGTTGATGATGCATGGACATAAACATTGAGGAGTGAGGAATTGGGATTTGTTTGTATTCTATTTTTCTTTTGTCAATTCACTATGACTATGAAATAAAAACAAAGGTTTGCCAGAGCACGATGTTTTGTGTTTTTATTATTTATAAAAAACCATGATGTTGATGGCTGATTTCTCATTTTCACATTTCACACATTGTCATTTTGCCAATTTGCAATTTACAGTTTTTTGAAAACGTTCGTTTTAGGTTTAATGTTTTTGATGATATGGATTTTTCCATTTTGCTGATGACACTTTTTAAACAATGTCCGTTTGAAGTTTTTGAATTTTCAAATTTCACACAAGGCCATTTCTAGTTTTTAAAAAATGTCCGTTTTAAGTTTTGCATTTATGGTGATATGGAAACATAGATTTTCCATTTTGCTGTTTTCACATTTTTCCATTTGGTGTATGTCGAAAGTTGATATTTGATAATGATGTTGATGCAAGTGCATGACCATGGCGATGCTGCAGTGAGTTTATGGGTGTTTAGAGAAACGTCGAGGTCTACGACTACTGCAGGTAAGACTGTTTTTACAAAATAATGTCTATTGTCTGCCACATTTCAATGAAAAAACGAAACTATTTAAAACAAAATGAGTATATAAGTGACCATTTACCCCCTCCCCACCCACCCACCCTACCTCACCGTGTTTGCTCTGGTCAACCATACACACCAGTTTTCTCTCTCCATTCATACATTCACACCTGTCTTTGGGAACAAACACAACCACTTTATTTATTCCCAAAAGCACATTCTCGACATGCACACTCATCCCAAAAGAACTTTTTAGTTTATCATTTACATTACGAAAAATAATTAAATACTAGTTATTAAAGTTACTAAAAATCTTACTTATTTCATATTTACAAAAAAACTCAACTTTGTACAGCGTTAAAAGAATCACACTATTTACCAATCAAAAAAATTTAAAAAAATAAGGTTGCATAGAACGTTTTAAGAGCAAAAGATCCAAGTGGATTGCCACTATTTACAAAATCTACTATTTACAATGGCAGAAACCAATATTTACAAAATACTAAATCTACAAGTTACATAAAGCTATGTCCCATAAACGATTAAACAGTGAAATCACACCTCCTCCTCGTTGCGATCATAACCCCAGGGCAGGCTAGTGAGCAGGTCATCAGCCCACACACGCTTGTTATCCATGGAGGCGAGGGTGCGTTTTCTCTGTTCCACAATATACAAATGATGGTTGCTGGATTGTATCCTGCACTGTGTATGAGACATAGCTTTGCCAGTGCGTAAAACCGCTAGGTAATCGTCTACACGTAGCGATTTTACCACTGCCCTACCTACACCTTTTGCTCTTTTGGCTTCCTTACAATCGAGTGTGCGGTAAGCATACATTTTCGAAGCCAAACCAACGAATTCCGTCATAATGGAATCACCGCATTCATCTTTTAAAACGCCCATTTCCTTCTTGTTTTTTATGGGCAGCTGAAACACGTTGTCAGCGCTATAGCAAGAAGTGTCGAACCAGTCACTATGTTGCCTCATGACGTCATAGGGGTTGCAGTGGCGAATGTGGTAAATGAATGAGTCCGTGTCCATATACAAAAGAGAGACGTCCTCAAAATGGCGTTTGGCAAACTCATAGTGGAATCGATACATGACCGATTTAGAAAAGTCTAAAATGACTTGACCCAAGTAAATGGGCTTATCCATGGTTACGCTGGTCTTACTCATTCCAATAGTAGCCAAATCCTCATCGATAATTTTGATCGATTTGAAATTTGGCTTGGCAATGTACGGCCGGGCACCCCACCGCCCCTCCCAGACATTCACCAATTTAATGTCACGGTATTTGCGGACATTCTCCATGGATTTGCCATAGATGCAGTTGTTCATTAATTTAAAAAAATTAATTTCAAACTGCTGTGTTGCCATTTGTCGGTGCTCTGGGTTGAGTCGCATGTATGGCTCAAGCCATGCTTTTTGAGCAAAAGAAATACCCCTGTGGATTTTCTTCAACACCAAGCCTTGGGCGAGGCATTGCACCAACATTTGGATATGTAACACATACCGATTTTTGTTGTAAAGTGTGCCCATGAGTTTTCAATCTTCACTTTACTGTCAGGGGGAACCATTTGCTCAAGACAGAATGGGAAATCGGCATGTTCATCATACAAGGATGAGGGATATTCAATATCCACTTCTAGCACATATCCACGGCCTGTTTCTTGGCTAGCCTTGATCACATCAAATTCTGACACTTGTTTGTCTGTCAGCCAAGCAAACTTCCCATAGGGCAAAGGCTGACTCATGGCGTAACCGTACAAATTATTCACGTCATAGTACATTAAGTACGATTCTGGTTTGTCTGGTGAATAATCAGGCATGTAGACATTGTTCGCTTCAGCATGGCGTTGGTTTAGCGACACAAATCCGCAACGAATGCCCTTTTCAAAAAATAGAACCATGTCTACGTCAGTGAGTAAATCCAATTCCACTTGAGTGTTTTTCAAAGCGGCATCAAACGAGAGTCCAGGACTCGTGTAATAGTGAGCCGGATCAAGACCGTAAATGTGTTGACACAAGTTACGGAATTTTTCAAACACATCAGTGAGCAGCAATACATCCAGTTTTAGGTAATGCAAAGCATATTCACTTAGCGTGTTCATGCCAAACACTCGCCAAACTTGACATGCATGTGCATAGTCTTCATCGGAAACGGTACTGCGTGTTAGTTTCGAGTAAAATTTCTCTTGTGGTGGGAGTTTTCTTTGCTTTAACACGTCCCAGCTGTTGCAGAAATCATACGGGAATATACCTTTCCGAATGCACAATTGAAATTGCTCAGGATCATTAAAATGCATTCTAGTATTTTTTAATTCCTCCTCATTCAAGCCATTCACAAGGCTGTCTAGCGAGGATGCCATAAACTTAAAGGAATCCAAAAATCGAATGCTAAAGTCGCCCAACCACCATGTCAGGGCCGTAAAACGCTCATGGTTTTGGGGAATAATGGTAAACGAGCCCTTGTTGACATGGCCCAATTCACGAATCAAAAACTGAATGTCATAATTTGCCAGATTGTGGAAAAAGACACTGATGAAGCGAGGAGCTGGAAAGTTCAAATTGCATTTACTATGCGCAGCTCCACGAAACTGCCCCGTAAAGTGTGAGTGATCACGAACGGTGTCTTCAGCACTGATCAGTGGCTTTTCGCAAATATGGCATGTCATGGCATGCTCATACTGCTGCTGCTGTTCTGGAGATAGGCTCATGGGTACTGGGTGGTCCAGTAATTCCTGTACATGGTCGGCCAACTTGACAAGTTCATCCAAGAACCATTTGGCACAATCTGGCCCCTGACGGTATTTGTAAACGGATTGCGTGGGGTCATAGGCACACACCACATTAAATCCTATGGCAAAAGGTTCATGTTTTTGAATGGGTGTGGTTGAGCTTATGGTGGGATCTGGTTCACATCCCGCCATGGGTGTAGTGAGAGCTTCAAAATCTGCATATACCACATAGGGAGCAGTGTCACGCTTGTGAATGTCCTTAAACTTTAACACAGCCTTGTCCCCTTGTGGCAATATCAATCTCACCGCTTCCTGAGTAACACAATCTACCCTATGACGTTCTAAGAGCGTAGGGGTTGTAAAATATTGCAAGCAACGGTCGCAAATGTACTTCTTACCATTATGCTTGGACACTTGACTGCTTAGCAATCTACTTAAGCTTTTAATCAGGCAATAGTGATTCACTTCTCCTACAGATAAATATAAAAGATGAATGTGATGTCGTTTCGGTTCTTTTGTGGCATAAAGAGGACCCACAATCACATTACCATCAAGGCCATACACCATGAACGAAAAGTCCTGGTTATCTTGTTCAAACCTATGGATCTCGGTTAAGTCCATAGGGAACGTCACTCGAGTTAAATTTTAAGTATGTTTCAATTCAACAAACTTGGCCTTGTACTTTCCCGGCCAACAACCATCATGTTTCACCGGCTGCAAAAAGGCAGCCACAGACCACAGAAAGCAATCATTGTCACGATTCTTTATATTGACCACAGCATTTTTCGAAGCTATAGCTGGTGGTGTTTTAATATAGCTAGACCCAGCATTCAACGGGTTGAATTGACAAATGTTGATTTGTAAATGATGAATTTTGTCTAAGGCTAGACCACTCGGTCCTTGTTGCAGTTTATCAAATTTTGATAGCAAGGCATTCACCACGTGGGTTTCATACCACTGTTCCAAATTATGGGCTATGAATAGCTCTTGCATTTTACTGCAAATATAAAATGTCTCTTTATGCTCTACGTCCTTTTTTTATATATGAAATCGCACACCAGTTCTGTATTCACCTTTAAAGCCGTATGCAACCTTTGCGCTGTACAAATTTCAATTTTAAAAATTTCAAAACAAGATTGTAAAAATTCTTTGGGAATCAAACTTTTTCTAACATTGACCACGCGGCCAGAGCACACGCGCGATTTGAAACAACTGTTTATGGGTTCCCAAGTTAACGTATTCTCAGCAGTAAAAGACATTATTTTGAAAGAACACTCTCACCTGAGTTTTCACCTGTAGACTGCTTGACAATGGTTCCACTCTAAAGCCACTTGGTTTTCAACTGTATTTATTATAGCAGTGAACCCTTTTTTTCCAAATATCTAAAAAGAAATAAAATAAACCACCATAAGTATATCCATTCCATATAGTTTATGCATTTCATAAAAAAAACAAAATCAAACAGGTTATATATTTAAAAAAAACAAATCTCACCTTGACGTGTAATGCTTTTCTATATTCCCGTCTCGTGGGCTAGTATGGAAATGGTTTTCTTTTCTAGTTGTCCGTTTTTCTCTCTTTCTTTAATATATTTCCCACAGACACACGACAGGCAGGCTATACACGTTATCTGCAAACAAATAAATAAATAAAATCATTAATTACCTAATCAATAAATAATTGCATGTATTTATATAAAAATCAATAAATATATAAATAAATAAATAAATAAATAAATACCTACCCCACAACAAGGTCAAGTATTTTCCACCAACACCAAAACTGTTAAACAAGACCAGAGGTTTCATGCAACGCAATGTGTTCAAAGGTAGTCACCTAAGTGAGCGTGGAAATGATAACGACATGTCTTTATATATGCTACGTTGCATGTATAATCTTTTTTTTTTCCACGCTTTGAACATTCTCTTATCAGGCAAATTTCACGTCAACTTGCATTTTGTCACGTACGAAGCAAGACAGGATGTAACTTGTTAACAGTTATCGCGCATGTGGACAGATAACGTCCCAAGCGAACACCTGCGGTAGATCAAATTTCACATGAACTTGCATTTTGTCACGTACGAAGCAAAACAGGATGTCACTGGTTTAGCATACATGTGGTTTCACAAATGTGTGTGCATGCCTTTCACACTCCCCTGCCACCACGATGGTCAGATTATTTCACCTTCAAGCGTCTTGGTCATTTTTTCCATTGCACCTGTTGTCAAGTCAGACCGGAGCCTTCCAATAAGCTCAAATGACCTTCACCTCCTGTAAGTTTGTTTTCTGTACTCGCTTCGACCAACATAGAACCAAGTTCTCATCACCGTTTACACGTTAAAGGTAAAAGGTGTGAAAAAACATACCCTCGCTCTGTCATACACCGACCCGTCGAAATAGCGATTGATCTATTGAACACAGCCACCGTGGTCAGCGACAGGTTCGTTGAAACACACACACACCCAGCCGTATCGTCTCTCTCTCTCAACCGCCACGCTTCATGGACATTATAAACAGGCAAAGAAAAAGAAAACGTTATTTCAACATGTATGGCGTTAGGCCCTTTGTGAATTATCTTTTTGGAAAATAATATCTACCACATTTGAAAGGGGGCGTTAGCCCGAGTCCTAGGACACCTCGTACACGTCTCTAGCGTTATTGGTTCGTGAGATATCGGCAAAAATCACAAAAAACACGTGTTTACCCCAAAATCGAGTTTCCCAAATTTTTTAAAATTACAATGAGTGGTCCATAGCAAAGAGGACATCACCCCGAGTACTTGGACCTGTCGAACACACCTCTAGCATGATTGGTTCGCGAGATATAGCAAAACGTCTAAAATCACGTTTTTACCCCAAAAAGACCGTGTTTCCAGCAATTCACCTTTTCGACACCGACATTCCCGTAAAGAGCACGACGAGACGAAAAAAACGAATCCAAGCACGCCCTCCTAGCATCACTCCTTCCATTCCAAGGTCGCAGGGGCTCACCACTTGCTAAGTGGAGCAGCTCTCTCCTCACCCCATTACTACAGGTTTTCATTCTAGAGACTTGAAATTTATTTTGGGGGTAGAGGGGGTAGGCACCATTGATTTACGTCAAACAATTTTTTTTGTAGAGTTCCTAGTTTCCAAAATATAGAATTTTCAAAATTCGAGTGTTTTCAAAAAAACATAAAAAGTAAAAAAGTTTTATTATGGAAAATAAAGGTCATAAAGACCATTCGTTTGAACCATGGCACAACGTTCTATCCTGTTTGGTTTTCAAACTATCACCAACACGGAGAGGCATGAAACGGGAAGCAAATGATATTTGTATCAATTAGGATATTTTTGTATTTATATAAAATCATGACGTAGATACACATTCGAAAGTGAAATAGAGAGTATCATAAGTGTGGTAACTTCACGAGTTGTACTGAATGGTAAAATAAAATAAACTTGTAAGTTTATAAATCTTCCAGTGTTGATAATAAGCAGGGGCTTGATTTATTGTATAAATTTTGGGAAGAAAATTTATGTGTGTGGAGTAGTTGAAATGCCATTCCCAGGTGCGCATGTTTAAGTCGCAGGAATGAGGAGGTTTTTATTCGAGCATCAATCAAATAGCACGTTCGATGACTCAGTGTTAAAGAAGGAGTATTGGAACTACACATTGCGTCGTATGAATGACCCAAAGGTTATTTCTTAAAAACCATCAGTTCTTATTTCAACCTTGTTTACGGATTCCATTAAGACTTTGATTTTGCTAGAACCCGGATTTGTCATGACAGTATTTTATTCTTCTTCAGAGGAAGACCTTTGCCGTTGTTGTTGGAATATTGTGTTCTTATAAAAATAATAGAATGGGCCACTGCCAATTAAAAATAATTCTATAACCACGAATAATTTAAAGGATGTTTTCAATCCTAGTGTCATGAACTAAATGAATTTATTATGAAGCTACAATTCTTATTTCCGCATTCTGTTCAAGAATTGCAAGTTGTGAAAGTTACTATAATGGCCACAAATATAAATATTTTTCTTAATAATGATTCCAAGTGGAAAATCGAATAGTTGAATGGTCCAACAATTTATTGATCAAGTTGATTATTCAGAAATCATATATTTTGTTAGGAACTTGAAGTTCATAATCGAGTCACTTCTCGAAACGTTTAATGTCAGAAGAACAATTAATTTTGTTGTGCTTCACACAGTTCTTCGATACTATGCTCAAGGGTCAGACACTTTTCAGATGTTGTTATTAATATGTGTACATAATTTGTGTTGATTCAGAGATAATAATATTTTTTGACAATATTTTTTTGAAACTGAAAAAATAAGTGAAAGTTAAAAATTCTATGAACAATTATTCTACGAGTGTTAATATTATGTAAAAATTCAACCAGTGAACTACAGTATTTCCAGTAAAGACAATTAGATTTGAACTGGATTTAATCATAAATAATGGATGTAATTTTGGAACACAGTCTACAGGACTGATAATCAGACTTGTGTCTCCAAAGATAATTGTCCAATGTGTTGGAAAATTTCTGTACATTGTGTAAATAGTAATGTGGGTCGCCACACATGAATGATGCTGCTTTGAGCATTTTATTTTGCAGTCAATTTTAAATTCAGAATAAAATGAGATAATTTTACATGATATGTTATGCCCAGTTGAATCTCCTTCTATCCTTATTGTTGCATTGAGCCAAAAATCAGTAAAGCATTTTTTTCATTTGATGTCGTTTTTGCTATTAGCTTTAACCCATCTGGCGCCCCGGGATATTTTGACTCTCGTGCTGACTGATTCTTGGTAAAATGCATACGTGGTCGTGCGGACTCCGGTCTAAACGGGCACATAAAATAAGATAGAGAGAGAAATGGCTTCGAACGTGGGGCTCGAGTTAGACACGGTCAATCGCATGCCGATTTAAATTGTGATAATTTTTATATAGATATTTTGGGAGTTGAGAGATGTCTCGTTTGGATGAATAAATTAGTAGGAAACCCAATTAGTGGGGAAAATTAAAAATTTAACTGGGTTAATAATTAGAATGGGTTTAATTATTTTTGATAATGGCTTAACTATTAGGGCGTCAAGTAAATTCAGTAGTAAACGTTCGATGACTGGACATACGCATTATTAGAATCCAGGTGGAGGATATTTGAGAACTTGCATATTTTCCTTGTGATATTGTGGTAAATGTAATTGTAAAAGTAGAGAATTTTGTTTTTCCATCACGTTGACATTAGGACAAATCTCATTTTATTAGAGTGTTCCAATTAGCTATTCATATTTCTTGTTCTAATTATAATCTTGTGTCTGCCAACATGTATACCCCTAAGTTTTGAATATTAATTGAAAATTATGGAAGAGATGATGAGGATGATGAGGAGTTTGGAAGAGAGTTCCAAAGAAGCTGGACTGCGTGTAGCAGCCATTATGAAAGAAAATACAGAGGCTTTGGAAAAGAAACTTAAAGAAAAATCTGATTCTTTAGAAAATAAACTTAAAGAAAGTTTAAATGAGAAACTTAAAGAAAATTCTGATTCTTTAGAAAATAAACTTAAAGAAAGTTGTGATTCTTTAAAAGATAACTTGAAAGAAAGTTTAGATGATAAACTCAAGGAAAATTCCGATTTGTTAGAAAGCAGGTTAAAAGATAACTTGAAAGAAAATTTAAATAGTAAATTTAATTCTATGGAAAATAAATTTAAAAAGAATTCCGAAATCTTGAAAATGTCACTTGAGAGTAAAATGACTAAATTATGCGAAAAAACACATGAGCTCGAAACTTCATTAGCCACTAACAAAAAACTGTTTCCTTTAAATACCTTAATGGATATGTTGTTGGCTTTCTCAAATTGTTGTTGTTGTTGTTTTCTGCCAACAGGTGCTTACTGCGTATGACAAGGCTGTACACTCGTGGGTTAGACAGCCTTTCTTGCTAAGGGTCTCCTAAAAACCCTAAACATGGCTATACATGTTAGTTCTGAACATTTAGTGGTTAATTGTATATTGAGTTTAAATAGAGAACTTATACAAGCACGTCTTGCATGTGGTTAAACTTCACAAGTGTCACATGCAACATGCAAAGTATGTTTCCGCTACCTAGCGGTAAATATGAGCACTACCTGTACTACTAGCATGCTACCTAGCAGAGGATATGAACACGTACTAGTAATATCCAAAGTGAGCTGAGGTTAGGTTAGGTTAGGTAAAGTTAGGTTAGCCATTAAAATAAGTTACCAAAATAAGCCGTCAAAAATAATTGTTTTTTTACCCCTGAGGTCTTGGGTTCCAACTCGACTATGCACAGAATTTAATTAATATCTGAGAGTTGAAAGGTTAGGTTAGGTTAGGTAAAGTTAGGTTAGGTTAGGTTAGGTTAGTGAGCTGAGGTTAAGTCTTTAAATATTCCCTCTCATTCAACTACTTTCCAACACCAACAAAAAAATCCACTAAATACATTGACACAAATAACTTGTCAAATAAGCCAATACAAAAGCCAATACTAAAGCCAACACAAAAAGCCCACACAAAAAGCCAACACGAAAAGCCAATACAAAAAGCCAACATGAAAGGCCAATACAAAAAAGCCAACACGAAAAGCCAACACGAAATGCCAACACGAAAAGCCAACACAAAAAGCCAACACGAAAAGCCAACACAAAAGCCAACACGAAATGCCAACATGAAAAGCCAACACAAAAAGCCAACACGAAAAGCCAACACAAAAGCCAACACGAAATGCCAACATGAAAAGCCAACACAAAAAGCCAACACGAAAAGCCAACACAAAAGCCAACACGAAAAGCCAACACTAAAAGCCAACACGAAAAGCCAACACATAAGCCAATATATAAGCTTATGGTAGGTCACTTCATCAGCAAAACAATTGTAATCTATGTAGTGTGAACATCGTACTGACAGGTCAGTTACTGCTATGGAACTTATTACAACCAACAAAGGTAGGCTACGTGCACTCTATCAAGGCTACTCCTATAACTATAATCGCCAGAATGTGAATGGAATAATATTCTGGCGATGCTCAAAAGAGAGGTCAACAAAATGTCGAGGCAATCTGAAAAGTAAAAATGGAAAGGTTTTAAGTGTGAGTGTTCATCAATGTAGTGCTCGAAACGAACCACGCTTACTGTTTACAAACAATTATCAAAATGCTAAAAAGCAAGTTCAAGAAAACGATATTGCGGCTAAAGATAGTGCAGTGTTTGTTCAAAAGGACTTATCATGTCCTCAAAACGTCATGTTAGGACAATTGTCAACGTCCAAGAAACCTTCAACACTATCAAAATCAACTCAGACTATAAATAAAATGGTATTGCAAGAGGATCAAAAAGGACTATATAGTAACAGTGATGATGGTCATGATGATAATGGTGATTATGATGATGATAATGATGATGATGATGATAATGATCATGATAATGGTAGTGCTTTGTTTACACCTAAAAATCCATTTCTTAAATTTGTATACTGGAACAAACCCAGTAAGCTAATTCAACGGCTTCGACAATTGCATGCTTTACGATAAGCTGGGTATATCGGTCACGATTGGGAAATCAAAGAAATTGAACAAGAGCTTCGTCATGCTGAAATTATTGTGTAATGGGTCTACCACTTTGCGACCACTTTTAACCCCACTCTTGGTTCTAATATTTGCTTATTTGCTTCCACTTTTACCTGAACTCTTTGGATCCATATTTGCTCTCACATTAAACTAGTATTCTTATTACCAAGTTGACTTTACTAGAGCTTAGTCTATGCTTGACAGTTGACATGGAAGTATCAGTGACTAGGTATGGTAAGCCTTACGCATACTATAAAGGATATTCATATATTGTGAAACGAACCAATAAAAATGGAACTGTTATTTGGTGCTGTTCGAAACAACGATCTAAAAAGTGTCGAGGAATGATTAAGACAAAAGGCTCCAACATACTTATTTCAATCGATCATCATTGTAAATCTCAAAATAATACTCATTTAAATGGACAAAATACTCTAACCAAGGTAAAAAAGCAAGACCAAGAAAAAAATAGTGTGGCTCAAGATAGTGCTTTGTTTGTTAAAGAGCATTTATTATCTCCTGGAAAAGACATGTTAGGACAGTCGTTAACGTCTAAGAAACCTCTAACACTATCAAAGACAACACAAACTATGCCAAAGGTTTTTGCATTGCTAGATGAACAAAAAGGATTAGATAGTAATAGTGATGATGAGTATATTGATGATAATTATATTGATGATGATAACCATGATGATGATGATTATGATGATAATGATGATGATGATGATGATGATGATGATAATGGTTTACACCCAAAAAAATCATTTGTTAAATTTGTTTACTGGAACAATCCCAGTAAGCTAATCCAGCGGCTTCAGTACTTGCATACCTGTAAACAGGCTGGTCATACTAAATATGAGGAAGAACTTTTGGATATAGAAAATGAGCTTCGTGATGCTAAAATTATAGTGTAATGAATCCATGTAACCGCTTAAACTATTTCTTAACAATACATGTAATATTTTCTACCACTTTGCTACCACTTTTCTAGTTTGCTACCACTTTTCTACCACTTTGCTACCACTTTTCTACTACTTTTCTGCCAGTTTTCTACCACTTTTCTACCACTTTGCTACCACTTTTCTACTACTTTTCTGACACTTTTCTACCACTTTTCTACCACTTTGCTACCACTTTTCTACCACTATGTTACCAATTGTCTACCACTTTGCTACCACGTTTCTACCACTTTTCTATCACTATAAACTGTACATATTAAATATAAAAGCCAACGCTAAATAATTCTATTACCAGAACCGAGATAACCTTTGTAGCGTGCAAATCATACTAACAGGTTAGTTACTACTATGGAACTTACTCCAACTAACCGAGGTAAACAACGTGTACTCTATAAAGGCTACTCTTATAACTATAGACGACAAAATGTAAAAGGAATAATATTCTGGCAATGCTCGAAACAGAGGTCAACAACATGTCGAGGCAATATGAAAAGTAGAAATAGTGTGGTTTTAAGTGTGAGTGATCATCAATGTAGTGCTCCAGACAAAACAGTGATGGTATTGACAAAAAATCATCAGAATGCTAAAAAGTTAGTACAAGAGAAAGATGTTGCTACTCAAAATAGTGCATTGTTTGTTGAGCAACGTTTAACCCCTGTAGTAAAAGTTATGTTGTATCCATCTTCCACGCATCAAGAGTCATCAACATCACAGACTATGCAAAAAGTAGTGTTGCTGTTTGAAGGGGCTGAACTACAAAGTCATCTGCCCTTGATATGCAAGTGGATCGAAAAGGACTAGATAGTAATAGACAAAAGAGAGTTGTAGTTTGTATATAACTATTGTACAAGTACTTACATTAAATAAATAAAAATAGTGTATGGGTATTGTCTGTTTTTCTTAATTGCTATCCCTATGTCCCACTATTAATGCAATTGTTAACCATCAACATTCTCTGACTATGTTCGCAAAGAGAGTGACCTTAAACAATACACTCTATTTATGGTTTGTGTACCGAGTACACAATAATACAGTGTGGTCAAGCCATGATGAGGCAATAGTTATATCAGGTAAGGGATTCGAACCCTTGCTTTCTTGTACAGAAAATTTGAACTTAAGTCAAACACCATAACCACTCGGTCAACCTGACTGTTACTAATTTAATTATTTTTGTGGACTTGAGTGTTTATAAAACTTTTTCCAGTAAACATTGACTAAACCACTTGTTTGTTTTGAAAAATAGATTTTGTTTTGTTTGACCATAACATTGCAGTTATGAGTCTTGTGAACTGGGTGTTTAATATAGGGTTAAAGGCATTTTAAAATAATTTTAGAAAAGCTCTTAGGTATCGTGTCATGGGTTTTAGTAATGCATTACTGTTCGTTGACTAACATTTACCGTTACACAACATTATTTTGGTGAGCTCTACATGTTGTTGTTTGAGTCGTCAGTCTTTTGACTGGTTTGATGCAGATCTCTCCCTACCCCGAGCGAAACGTCTCATTTCTATATAGCTACCACACACTACATTCAAGGCTATCTGTTTAACATATTATAACCTTGGATCTCCCCTACAAGCTCTTGGGTTCAATTCCTAGATTTAACACAAACTTTTAAAAGTGGTATGATAACTAAAACTAGTCTACTCAGTCTCGGGTGGTCCAAATAAGTAGAGAGGGTTTGATTCACACCTCAACCATAGAGCACTATGTTCTTTTCTTTTTTTAAATAATGATAGCCATTTGTTCAATTTCACATTTCACACATTGCAATTTGTCAATTTTCCATTTGCATTTTTTTAAATGACAGTTTGATGTTTTTCAATTTCATGATATGGAAACATGGATTTTTCCATTTTCATATTTACACATTTGTCAATTTCCCATTTGCATATATTTTCTTAAATGTCCGTTTAAGGTTTTTAAAATTTTGTCTATATGGAAACATGGATTTTTCATTTTGCTGTTTACAAATTTTTTATATATTTATTTTGTGTATGTTGAAAAAAATCGATATTTCCAAAACAAGATTTTCTATTTTTCATTTTATGATTTTGTAAATAATATTAATGTGAGTGCTTGACCATGGATTTTCCATTTTGTTGTTTACAAATTTTTTATATATTTATTTTGTGTATGTTGAAAAACGATATTTCCAAAACAAGATTTTTTATTTTTCATTTTATGATTTTGTAAATGATCTTAATGTGAGTGCTTGGCCATGGCAATAATACAGTCTATGTTGTGTGAACCTGTGCAATTTTTTTAATTTATTTATTCACACATGTTGTACACCACCTATAGCTCTATGTGTACAGTCCTCAGCTCCACATATTTCTTTCTCTTTCCACCTGTGTTCTCTCATACATTACCCATCCCCCTTTCCCTCCTTGGGGCGTGGTGGCTCAGCGGTCTAGCTGTATGCCTTTCACCAAGGCGGTCCGGGTTCGATTCCCGGTCAATGCATGTGAGATTTTCGAAGTGAAATGCCATGTCCTGTGGTTCGGATTCCACGTAAATAGGAGGTCCCGTGGCTCATGATCTCAAGATTAACGGTCACGTTAAACTACAAGCTTCCTTCCTTCCTTCCTTTTCCTTTCCCTCCCTTCACCTCCCACCACTGGTGTTTGCAGCTCTTGCCTATCTATTGGTTGTGACATCATTCCGACAAGTTGCATCATACTTTTTACTGATTCAGCGATTCCCACGCTTTGAACATTCTCTTATCAGGCACGTGGACAGCTAACGTCCAACGTGAACACCTGTGGCAGATCAAATTTCATGCCAACTTGCATTTTGTCACATACAAAGCAAAACAGCATGTCACTTGTTAACAGTTATCGCGCACGTGGACAGCTAACACCCAAAGTGAACACCTGTGGTAGATCAAATTTCACCTGAACTTGCATTTTGTCACGTACGAAGCAAGACAGGATGTCACTGGTTTAGCCCTCATGTGGTTTCACACATGTGTATGCATGCATTTCGCACTTCCCTGCCACCACAATGGTCAGATTATTTCACCTTCAAGCGTCACCTGTTGTCAAGTCAGATCAACGCCTTCCAATAAGCTCAAATGACATTCACCTCCTGCTCCTCGGCAAGTTGGTTTTCTCTACTCGCTTCGACCAACATAGAACCAAGTTCTCATCACCGTTTACACGTTAAAAGTAAAATGTGTGAAAAAACACACCCTCGCTCTGTCATAAACCGGCCCGTCGAAATAGCGATTGATCTATTGAACACAGTCACCGTGGTCAGCGACACACACACACACACACACACACCCAGCCGTATCGTCTCTCTCAACCACCACGCTTCATGGACATTATAAACAGGTAAAGAAAAAGAAAAAGTTTTTTCAACATGTATGGCGTTAGGCCCTTTGTGAATTATTTTTTGGAAAAAATATCTACCACGCTCGAAAGGGGGCGTTAGCCCGAGTCCTAGGACACCTCGTAAACGTCTCTAGCGTTATAGGTTCGTGAGATATCGACAAAAATCACAAAAAACACATGTTTACCCCCAAAATCGCGTTTCTCAAATTTTTTAAAATTACAACGAGTCGTCAATAGCAAAGAGGACGTCACCCCAAGTCCTTGGACCCGTCGTACATGCCTCTAGCGTTATTGGTTCGTGAGATATCGGCAAAATCACAAAAAAACGTGTTTACCCCAAAATCGAGTTTCCAATTTTATTAAAAATTATAACGAGTGGTCTATAGCAAAGAGGACGTCAGCCCGAGTCCTTGGACCCGTCGTACACGCCTCTAGCATGATTGGTTCGCGAGATATAGCAAAAAGTCTAAAATCACGTTTTTACCCCAAAAAGACTGTGTTTCCAGCATTTCACCTTTTCGACACCTACATTCCCGTAAAGAGCACGACGAGACGAAAAAAACGAATCCAAGCATGCCCTCCTAGCATCACTCCTTCCATTCCAAGGTCGCAGGGGCTCACAACTTCCTAAGTGGAGCAGCTCTCTCCTTACCCCACTACTACAGATTTTCATCCTAGAGACTTGAAATTTATTTCGGGGGTAGAGGAGGAAAGGATCATTGATTTATATTCAACAAACTTTTTTGTAAACTTTCTAGTTTCCAAAATATAGGATTTTCAAAATTCGAGTGTTTTAAAAGAAACAAAAAATAAAAAAGTTTTATTACAGAAAATAAAAGTCATAAAGACCATTCGTTTGAGCCATGGCACAACGTTCTATCATGTTTAGTTTTCAAACTATCGCCTAATTTCGAAAACAAAAAATTTCAAATTTTTTTGAAAAATATAATACATAGTCCATAGGAAATAGGACGTCACCCCGAGTCCAACGATATGTCGCAGGCCAAAATCGGACCATGGGGTCGCGAAATATTAATTATTTTAACATGTACAGTCGGGTACAAATAAAATGAGTGCGTTAGAAGCGCCACTACTCCACTACTTATCCATATTCGAAGAATCGAACATGTGGATTCTCACATAATGAAATAAGAATTAAACACATTTGCAATAATATAAATAATAATAATAATAATAATAATAATAATCCACTAATAATAATAATAATGATTTTCATAACTTTTCTAAATAATTCTTGGATCTTATATTTTCTAATAATCACATTCATTGAGAGAGAGCTTTTGAAGTAGTTTAATCATTTCTAGTTTGGAACAGGTGATTTTCCGAAGGATAGTGGTTAGCGCAAGCCCGCATTCAACCAACATTACAGTTCTGGTTGAACAGTTAATATTTGCAATGAGCAAAGTATATTTTTCAGATAACACGGAGAGGCATGAAACGGGAAGCAAATGATATTTGTATCAATTAGGATATTTTTGTATTTATATAAAATCATGACGTAGATACACATTCGAAAGTGAAATAGAGAGTATCATAAGTGTGGTAACTTCACGAGTTGTACTGAATGGTAAAATAAAATAAACTTGTAAGTTTATAAATCTTCCAGTGTTGATAATAAGCAGGGGCTTGATTTATTGTATAAATTTTGGGAAGAAAATTTATGTGTGTGGAGTAGTTGAAATGCCATTCCCAGGTGCGCATGTTTAAGTCGCAGGAATGAGGAGGTTTTTATTTGAGCATCAATCAAATAGCACGTTCGATGACTCAGTGTTAAAGAAGGAGTATTGGAACTACACATTGCGTCGTATGAATGACCCAAAGGTTATTTCTTAAAAACCATCAGTTCTTATTTCAACCTTGTTTACGGATTCCATTAAGACTTTGATTTTGCTAGAACCCGGATTTGTCATGACAGTATTTTATTCTTCTTCAGAGGAAGACCTTTGCCGTTGTTGTTGGAATATTGTGTTCTTATAAAAATAATAGAATGGGCCACTGCCAATTAAAAATAATTCTATAACCACGAATAATTTGAAGGATGTTTTCAATCCTAGTGTCATGAACTAAATGAATTTATTATGAAGCTACAATTCTTATTTCCGCATTCTGTTCAAGAATTGCAAGTTGTGAAAGTTACTATAATGGCCACAAATATAAATATTTTTCTTAATAATGATTCCAAGTGGAAAATCGAATAGTTGAATGGTCCAACAATTTATTGATCAAGTTGATTATTCAGAAATCATATATTTTGTTAGGAACTTGAAGTTCATAATCGAGTCACTTCTCGAAACGTTTAATGTCAGAAGAACAATTAATTTTGTTGTGCTCCACACAGTTCTTCGATACTATGCTCAAGGGTCAGACACTTTTCAGATGTTGTTATTAATATGTGTACATAATTTGTGTTGATTCAGAGATAATAATATTTTTTGACAATATTGTTTTGAAACTGGAAAAATAAGTGAAAGTTAAAAATTCTATGAACAATTATTCTACGAGTGTTAATATTATGTAAAAATTCAACCAGTGAACTACAGTATTTCCAGTAAAGACAATTAGATTTGAACTGGATTTAATCATAAATAATGGATGTAATTTTGGAACACAGTCTACAGGACTGATAATCAGACTTGTGTCTCCAAAGATAATTGTCCAATGTGTTGGAAAATTTCTGTACATTGTGTAAATAGTAATGTGGGTCGCCACACATGAATGATGCTGCTTTGAGCATTTTATTTTGCAGTCAATTTTAAATTCAGAATAAAATGAGATAATTTTACATGATATGTTATGCCCAGTTGAATCTCCTTCTATCCTTATTGTTGCATTGAGCCAAAAATCAGTAAAGCATTTTTTTCATTTGATGTCGTTTTTGCTATTAGCTTTAACCCATCTGGCGCCCCGGGATATTTTGACTCTCGTGCTGACTGATTCTTGGTAAAATGCATACGTGGTCGTGCGGACTCCGGTCTAAACGGGCACATAAAATAAGATAGAGAGAGAAATGGCTTCGAACGTGGGGCTCGAGTTAGACACGGTCAATCGCATGCCGATTTAAATTGTGATAATTTTTATATAGATATTTTGGGAGTTGAGAGATGTCTCGTTTGGATGAATAAATTAGTAGGAAACCCAATTAGTGGGGAAAATTAAAAATTTAACTGGGTTAATAATTAGAATGGGTTTAATTATTTTTGATAATGGCTTAACCATTAGGGCGTCAAGTAAATTCAGTAGTAAACGTTCGATGACTGGACATACGCATTATTAGAATCCAGGTGGAGGATATTTGAGAACTTGCATATTTTTCTTGTGATATTGTGGTAAATGTAATTGTAAAAGTAGAGAATTTTGTTTTTCCATCACGTTGACATTAGGACAAATCTCATTTTATTAGAGTGTTCCAATTAGCTATTCATATTTCTTGTTCTAATTATAATCTTGTGTCTGCCAACATGTATACCCCTAAGTTTTGAATATTAATTGAAAATTATGGAAGAGATGATGAGGATGATGAGGAGTTTGGAAGAGAGTTCCAAAGAAGCTGGACTGCGTGTAGCAGCCATTATGAAAGAAAATACAGAGGCTTTGGAAAAGAAACTTAAAGAAAAATCTGATTCTTTAGAAAATAAACTTAAAGAAAGTTTAAATGAGAAACTTAAAGAAAATTCTGATTCTTTAGAAAATAAACTTAAAGAAAGTTGTGATTCTTTAAAAGATAACTTGAAAGAAAGTTTAGATGATAAACTCAAGGAAAATTCCGATTTGTTAGAAAGCAGGTTAAAAGATAACTTGAAAGAAAATTTAAATAGTAAATTTAATTCTATGGAAAATAAATTTAAAAAGAATTCCGAAATCTTGAAAATGTCACTTGAGAGTAAAATGACTAAATTATGCGAAAAAACACATGAGCTCGAAACTTCATTAGCCACTAACGCAAGTTTAATGGACGATAAATTTCGCGATGCCGATCTAAGATCCCAAAGCTTAGCTGATAGGATAGAACATGGTCTTAGGAAAGTTGGTGAAGACATGATCAACCTCGAAGTCAGAGTGAAGAAAGAGAGCAATGAGATGGCAACTCTAGTTGTTCAACGTTTGACAGAACAATTCAAAGAACTCATAGTGGGAGAAATAAGAGAAGGTGTGATTAATGAATTACAAACTGAAATTAAAACCACAGTTATCGATGAAATTAAAGACACACTCAAGCTGGAGAACCAAGAGGGAGTCAAGGAAATTAGGGAATCTTTGTCATCCCATATTCAAGTAATTTCCAAAGATATTCAAGCAACTCAGAAGGACATATCAGATGTGACAGGGTCGTTGAAAAGTCACGAGGCTGTTATGAACCAGATATCCACTGATGTCAAGGAGAACTGTAAGGAAACCGAAGAAATTAGAAAAATGGCAGAAGAAAACCATAAGGAAATTAAGGCTATGAAAACCCAAATCAAGGACGAGAAACAGTCTGACCATCTGTTGAAAATGCCAAGTATAAGGGGAGAAGAACAGATACAGATAAACCTAGGAGCAGCTAGAGAAACTGATAGTCAAAGACAGGATGAGGTCAGGACAGTATTTCAATCCAACCCCATAAATGTATTCAAGAATGTAGAGGATAAGCCTTCTAAATTTTCAGGGCGAGATTCTGTGACACCCGTAGAATTCTTGAGAGAAGCAGGTGATTACCTAAAAGATTCCAAAATCCCTAAGGAAAGACAGATCCGAGTGATAGGGAAATTTTTGGAAGGTCCCGCACTTCTTTGGTTTAGAGCTTTTAGGTCCACTCTCACCAATTTTGAGGAGTTTTCCCGTGGGTTATTAAAAATGTTTTGGTCCCCGGAAACCCAACAGCAAGTCAGAGCAGAATTATATTCAAAGAGATTCTCGACGTCACAACCTACTCGATACTCTACGTACTTTTCTGGACAGCTTTCTAAACTACAACATTTAGATCCGCCGATGCCAGATAATGAATTAATCACCGCATTAATACGTCAGTTTCCAGCAGACGTCCAAAGAACTTTGATCGCTGCTGATATTTATAATATGGAGCAATTTGACGAGGTATTGCAGAAACTTGATCACACGGACGCTCAATTCTTCCATCAGAAGGGAGGAAAGAATAACAACGCTGTGTACGCTGTTATGGCCGACAGTTATTCCCAAACACCTCGAGAGATTCGAGAGGGCCGAGAAGAGAAAACGCCGAGGGAAGAGCCCGATAAAAGAGGATGGAATCAGAACAATAACAGATACAGTTACAAGCCTTATGCGAGACCGGATGGTGGATATCGATATAATACTCGATGGAGAAGGCCAAGAGATAATCAAGGAAGGTACCAGGAAAGAAGGTACTATGGTAGAAACAATAACTACAATAACAGAGGGAATGTGAGCACTCGTCAGTCCAATGAAGAGTTCAATAAGGAGACGAGGAAGAACTTGGAAGAAAGACACCAAGAAAACTTGCAGTTCTTGGAACAGAAGCCCAATGAACCAGGTCCATCGGGAACACAACAATCCCGGGGGAATGGAAAAGAAAAAAAACTTCGAATTCACAGTAGAAGATAGAATTTTAAACACTTTCACTTCCAGGATTATTAAATGGCAAGCAGAGGATGATGACTTAATTCAACATAATGACGAACGGAAAGAAATGGGTACAAGAATTAAAATGCCAATCATATCATGCGAAGTATTCGGTATGCCTGTCGATACTTTAATTGATACTGGGGCTATGCTTTGTCTTGTGAGCGAGAAGCTTTATATTCTGTGGAAGCTCAAAGAGAATTTAGAGGAGATTCCAGTATCAGGAATTAAAATCCAAGGAATAATACCCAACAAAATATCTCTGTGTAAAACACAATTATACTTATGTGTTACTATTGGAGGACATGATTTCCGACATGTGTTTGTAGTAATGAAGGGCATGGCTTTTGACATGATATTGGGAGCGGATTTCATTCAGAAATATCAAGCAGTGATAGACATGAAGACAGAGACGATCAGATTCAAGAATACCGAAGAGATAAACTTCGAGGGAAAAGAAGAGGAAGGCATCGAGGGAGATGCTCAATGGTCTCTGATTTTTCATGAAGCTGAAGGAAGAGAAGTCTACACTGAGAAGGAGTCCCCAGAGCTAGGAAAAATTTTGGAAGAGTACCACGATATTTTTTTATATTAAACCTGGTGAAATTAAAGATTTTGAATATCGTATTCGTGTAAATGATGATGCACCTTTCCATGCTAAATTGTATCCGGTAGCGGAAAAGTATCAAGAAATGGTAAAAGTGCTTATCAAAGAGATGGAAAGTAACAATGTGATTGAAAAGTACACTACCTCTTATGTCAATCCATTAGCAGTAGTGTCTAAGCCAGATGGAAGTCTGAGACTATGTTTAGACGCGCGAAATTTGAATTCAAGATTGCTGCCAGAGTATGACAGACCACCAATCATTAGGGAACTGTTAAGGAAATTCCAAGACAAGGTCTGGTTCTCTAATATTGATCTCACTGCGTCCTATCACCACATTAGGCTTAGTGAAGATTCCAAAAAGTTTACAGGGTTTATGTTTGACCAGCAGACATATATATTCCGCCGTCTACCATTTGGGGTCAAAACATCTGGATCTGTTTTGATCAGAGCACTGGAACAAAACTTGAGTCCTGAAGTAAAAGAGATAGCAATTCGTTACATAGATGATATCCTAATTGCATCTGAGACTAAGGAGGAACATTTGTTACATCTTCAGATGTTATTCGCAGATTTGAGAAAAGCGAACTTTAAAGTAAACCTTCGAAAATGTCAGTTCTTTCGGAAGAAAATAAAATTTTTGGGCCACATTTTGGATGGTGAAGGATACCGTCCCAATGAGACAAAGATACAGGTGATTGAAAATTTCCCTAGACCTACTAGAGTGAAGAATGTCCGCAGTTTTCTCGGGACATGCCAATTCTTTGCAGGGCATTGTCCAAGCTTCACCAAGACGGTTGCTCCATTGCAGGAATTATTAAAAAAGGGAAACAAATGGAAATGGAATGAAAATTGTGAACAATCATTTCAAGATGCCAAGAGGTTATTGGTAAACAGCGTGAAATTAGAGTATCCTGACTTTACCAAGAATTTCATCATAGAATCCGATGCATCCACCGTAAGGATTGGAGCTATTCTTCTTCAAGAAGATGACGATCACAAGAGACGTTACCTGGCGTTCATAAGCAGGAAACTTCGTCCATCAGAAAGGAATTATTACACCACAGAGTTAGAAGCCCTTGCTGTAATCTTCGCGTTGGAGTCGTGGAAGAAAATGTTAATTGGACATTCAGTAATTGTGAGGACTGATCACCATGCATTGGAGTTTATCTTGAGAACAAACTTTGCCAGTGATAGGGTAACTAGATGGTCACTTTTTATTCAACAATTCAACCTAGTTATTGAACACACTCCTGGAAAATTGAACGTTGGAGCCGATTTATTGAGTAGAGCAGTGGAGTCTACATCTAAGGTTTTTCAAGTTAACCTAACGCAGGAGGATGAGGATACCTTGAGAAGGTTAAGATTGTTGCATTTATCCCAGAGGAGAGACCGACGTTTTAGAAACATTTTTCATTTTCTACAGGGAGACATGGATCCAAATGATGATGATTTTGTGGAAACTGAAAGAATTTCAAGAGATTTTATGATGTTAGATGGTTTAGTCTACAAGTTTGCAGATCCCGACCATACGAAGCTGAGAAAAGAGAGCGCAGAGTGAGAGGAAAGCGTTTTCGCAGACCCTTGCGCGTAGGAACTCTTGTTTTAGTGAAAAGACCTACACCCTCTGACGTGCAAAATCGAGTGTACTCGAAGTTTGCAAGCCTTTACGCTGGACCCTATCGTATTGTGGAAGTAAACAACAATGGAAGCTATGAAATCGCCAATACACGAACTGGTAACATCGTAGGAACTTATAATGCAGCGAATTTGAAGATTTATTATTCAAGAACCAGATGATTTAATGTGTAGATAGGAAAAATAAAAATTTTCCAATTTTTTATTTTTTGCTAGGTGTGGGGTGGATGTGCCCAACTCTAGGAATGGGTATTCCAAGATTCAGACACCTAGATATCAAGGGAAAGGCTACAGTCGCTTTTGAAAGTTGAGATATTTGAATATCGCGCTCCATTACTTCTAGAATGGAATGGAAACTTTGTGCAGCCAAGAGCATGTTAAGTGACGTAGCGAGTAGTAGCAGAGGTCGAGACTATTTGTTGATTAAATAGTTAGCCATGGAGTAGAGACTTGAGACTTGGATCAGATTACTGGCACGGCCAAATGAAAGAGAATGCACTTAGTCTCAAGTGAATTGGACCAGAGACACCGGAGATATGAGGATTTCCAGATTTCAGCGTGATCCAGCGTGGACCCGACCGGTTTAAATAAAAGCCGACCGGCCCAAGCATCATCAGCTCACTTCGAACCAAGCTCTTGCATGACAAGGTGCTGCTGCTACGTTGAGCCAAGGCACATGGTTGCCGGATCTACGCAGAAGATATCTTTAAATTGTGATAGTCACAAAAGTGCTACGATACATGTGGAACATAGTAAGTTTCCGGCAGAGGGAATCACTAAGGTGATTGTTATTTTTCTACGGACACTGGTGAAATACTTTATTTCTATATGGACACATGCTAGACTTTGTCTAGAAAGTACTTTGTCACAGTCCAGTAATAATAATTCAATACTTGGATATTTTAATCCAATTAGTCAGTTTCATAAATTGTAACTTGATAACCACTCCGATCTTTCAGTATATTGAAGGCCAGTCTATCACGGTGTTGTTCATTAGCCGACAAAGGGAAACTATAAGTTGCTTCGCGCATGATAGATGGTGATAAACCATGCCCAGGGAACGATCTTCAGAACAGCCGTTGATTGATTTAGACTGTCAGTGTTTTCTTGTACTGAAGGGATTACCGTGAGTTATGTTACAACTGACGTACTTGAGAATAGATCATTTGGATCTGACCCCATTTAAGCGAACTGCTATGGATTTAATTGAAGCCAATATTAAAACGGATCAGCAGTTACTTCAAACTTCAAGAAATATTTCCACTATGTCTTGTTAGACAGATTGTGGGTATATAATGGCGGCCGATACAAGGATTAGACGTGCGTGTCCAATAGGGCATGTATCTGGATAAATCTGGTACAGACCAGGTTCACTACGCTTCAAGACCAACGAGAAATGTAAGCCGCATTTGACTTTTATATTATGTCTAGCTAATTGGAACAAACTCATTTTCTGCAGATGACCAACACATTTGTTTTTCTTCGTATTTAAATCTTGCAATGATTTACGCAAGACATATTAGAGTTATTCTGAGTATTTTCAGCACTCAGAACAGTTTAGGATCGATGACCGAGCATAACGAGCATTTATTTGAATGTTTCATATTTTTTGAAAATAATTATTTATTAACTGTAAAAGTTAATAATTATTTTTGTTGAGAAATGGATATTTTATCCATATTCGAAGAATCGAACATGTGGATTCTCACATAATGAAATAATAATTAAACACATTTGCAATAATATAAATAATAATAATAATCCACTAATAATAATAATAATGATTTTCATAACTTTTCTAAATAATTCTTGGATCTTATATTTTCTAATAATCACATTCATTGAGAGAGAGCTTTTGAAGTAGTTTAATCATTTCTAGTTTGGAACAGGTGATTTTCCGAAGGATAGTGGTTAGCGCAAGCCCGCATTCAACCAACATTACAGTTCTGGTTGAACAGTTAATATTTGCAATGAGCAAAGTATATTTTTCAGATAACACGGAGAGGCATGAAACGGGAAGCAAATGATATTTGTATCAATTAGGATATTTTTGTATTTATATAAAATCATGACGTAGATACACATTCGAAAGTGAATAGAGAGTATCATAAGTGTGGTAACTTCACGAGTTGTACTGAATGGTAATATAAAATAAACTTGTAAGTTTATAAATCTTCCAGTGTTGATAATAAGCAGGGGCTTGATTTATTGTATAAATTTTGGGAAGAAAATTTATGTGTGTGGAGTAGTTGAAATGCCATTCCCAGGTGCGCATGTTTAAGTCGCAGGAATGAGGAGGTTTTTATTTGAGCATCAATCAAATAGCACGTTCGATGACTCAGTGTTAAAGAAGGAGTATTGGAACTACACATTGCGTCGTATGAATGACCCAAAGGTTATTTCTTAAAAACCATCAGTTCTTATTTCAACCTTGTTTACGGATTCCATTAAGACTTTGATTTTGCTAGAACCCGGATTTGTCATGACAGTATTTTATTCTTCTTCAGAGGAAGACCTTTGCCGTTGTTGTTGGAATATTGTGTTCTTATAAAAATAATAGAATGGGCCACTGCCAATTAAAAATAATTCTATAACCACGAATAATTTGAAGGATGTTTTCAATCCTAGTGTCATGAACTAAATGAATTTATTATGAAGCTACAATTCTTATTTCCGCATTCTGTTCAAGAATTGCAAGTTGTGAAAGTTACTATAATGGCCACAAATATAAATATTTTTCTTAATAATGATTCCAAGTGGAAAATCGAATAGTTGAATGGTCCAACAATTTATTGATCAAGTTGATTATTCAGAAATCATATATTTTGTTAGGAACTTGAAGTTCATAATCGAGTCACTTCTCGAAACGTTTAATGTCAGAAGAACAATTAATTTTGTTGTGCTTCACACAGTTCTTCGATACTATGCTCAAGGGTCAGACACTTTTCAGATGTTGTTATTAATATGTGTACATAATTTGTGTTGATTCAGAGATAATAATATTTTTTGACAATATTTTTTTGAAACTGGAAAAATAAGTGAAAGTTAAAAATTCTATGAACAATTATTCTACGAGTGTTAATATTATGTAAAAATTCAACCAGTGAACTACAGTATTTCCAGTAAAGACAATTAGATTCGAACTGGATTTAATCATAAATAATGGATGTAATTTTGGAACACAGTCTACAGGACTGATAATCAGACTTGTGTCTCCAAAGATAATTGTCCAATGTGTTGGAAAATTTCTGTACATTGTGTAAATAGTAATGTGGGTCGCCACACATGAATGATGCTGCTTTGAGCATTTTATTTTGCAGTCAATTTTAAATTCAGAATAAAATGAGATAATTTTACATGATATGTTATGCCCAGTTGAATCTCCTTCTATCCTTATTGTTGCATTGAGCCAAAAATCAGTAAAGCATTTTTTTCATTTGATGTCGTTTTTGCTATTAGCTTTAACCCATCTGGCGCCCCGGGATATTTTGACTCTCGTGCTGACTGATTCTTGGTAAAATGCATACGTGGTCGTGCGGACTCCGGTCTAAACGGGCACATAAAATAAGATAGAGAGAGAAATGGCTTCGAACGTGGGGCTCGAGTTAGACACGGTCAATCGCATGCCGATTTAAATTGTGATAATTTTTATATAGATATTTTGGGAGTTGAGAGATGTCTCGTTTGGATGAATAAATTAGTAGGAAACCCAATTAGTGGGGAAAATTAAAAATTTAACTGGGTTAATAATTAGAATGGGTTTAATTATTTTTGACAATGGCTTAACCATTAGGGCGTCAAGTAAATTCAGTAGTAAACGTTCGATGACTGGACATACGCATTATTAGAATCCAGGTGGAGGATATTTGAGAACTTGCATATTTTTCTTGTGATATTGTGGTAAATGTAATTGTAAAAGTAGAGAATTTTGTTTTTCCATCACGTTGACATTAGGACAAATCTCATTTTATTAGAGTGTTCCAATTAGCTATTCATATTTCTTGTTCTAATTATAATCTTGTGTCTGCCAACATGTATACCCCTAAGTTTTGAATATTAATTGAAAATTATGGAAGAGATGATGAGGATGATGAGGAGTTTGGAAGAGAGTTCCAAAGAAGCTGGACTGCGTGTAGCAGCCATTATGAAAGAAAATACAGAGGCTTTGGAAAAGAAACTTAAAGAAAAATCTGATTCTTTAGAAAATAAACTTAAAGAAAGTTTAAATGAGAAACTTAAAGAAAATTCTGATTCTTTAGAAAATAAACTTAAAGAAAGTTGTGATTCTTTAAAAGATAACTTGAAAGAAAGTTTAGATGATAAACTCAAGGAAAATTCCGATTTGTTAGAAAGCAGGTTAAAAGATAACTTGAAAGAAAATTTAAATAGTAAATTTAATTCTATGGAAAATAAATTTAAAAAGAATTCCGAAATCTTGAAAATGTCACTTGAGAGTAAAATGACTAAATTATGCGAAAAAACACATGAGCTCGAAACTTCATTAGCCACTAACGCAAGTTTAATGGACGATAAATTTCGCGATGCCGATCTAAGATCCCAAAGCTTAGCTGATAGGATAGAACATGGTCTTAGGAAAGTTGGTGAAGACATGATCAACCTCGAAGTCAGAGTGAAGAAAGAGAGCAATGAGATGGCAACTCTAGTTGTTCAACGTTTGACAGAACAATTCAAAGAACTCATAGTGGGAGAAATAAGAGAAGGTGTGATTAATGAATTACAAACTGAAATTAAAACCACAGTTATCGATGAAATTAAAGACACACTCAAGCTGGAGAACCAAGAGGGAGTCAAGGAAATTAGGGAATCTTTGTCATCCCATATTCAAGTAATTTCCAAAGATATTCAAGCAACTCAGAAGGACATATCAGATGTGACAGGGTCGTTGAAAAGTCACGAGGCTGTTATGAACCAGATATCCACTGATGTCAAGGAGAACTGTAAGGAAACCGAAGAAATTAGAAAAATGGCAGAAGAAAACCATAAGGAAATTGAGGCTATGAAAACCCAAATCAAGGACGAGAAACAGTCTGACCATCTGTTGAAAATGCCAAGTATAAGGGGAGAAGAACAGATACAGATAACCCTAGGAGCAGCTAGAGAAACTGATAGTCAAAGACAGGATGAGGTCAGGACAGTATTTCAATCCAACCCCATAAATGTATTCAAGAATGTAGAGGATAAGCCTTCTAAATTTTCAGGGCGAGATTCTGTGACACCCATAGAATTCTTGAGAGAAGCAGGTGATTACCTAAAAGATTCCAAAATCCCTAAGGAAAGACAGATCCGAGTGATAGGGAAATTTTTGGAAGGTCCCGCACTTCTTTGGTTTAGAGCTTTTAGGTCCACTCTCACCAATTTTGAGGAGTTTTCCCGTGGGTTATTAAAAAAGTTTTGGTCCCCGGAAACCCAACAGCAAGTCAGAGCAGAATTATATTCAAAGAGATTCTCGACGTCACAACCTACTCGATACTCTATGTACTTTTCTGGACAGCTTTCTAAACTACAACATTTAGATCCGCCGATGCCAGATAATGAATTAATCACCGCATTAATACGTCAGTTTCCAGCAGACGTCCAAAGAACTTTGATCGCTGCTGATATTTATAATATGGAGCAATTTGACGAGGTATTGCAGAAACTTGATCACACGAACGCTCAATTCTTCCATCAGAAGGGAGGAAAGAATAACAACGCTGTGTACGCTGTTATGGCCGACAGTTATTCCCGAACACCTCGAGAGATTCGAGAGGGCCGAGAAGAGAAAACGCCGAGGGAAGAGCCCGATAAAAGAGGATGGAATCAGAACAATAACAGATACAGTTACAAGCCTTATGCGAGACCGGATGGTGGATATCGATATAATACTCGATGGAGAAGGCCAAGAGATAATCAAGGAAGGTACCAGGAAAGAAGGTACTATGGTAGAAACAATAACTACAATAACAGAGGGAATGTGAGCACTCGTCAGTCCAATGAAGAGTTCAATAAGGAGACGAGGAAGAACTTGGAAGAAAGACACCAAGAAAACTTGCAGTTCTTGGAACAGAAGCCCAATGAACCAGGTCCATCGGGAACACAACAATCCCGGGGGAATGGAAAAGAAAAAAAACTTCGAATTCACAGTAGAAGATAGAATTTTAAACACTTTCACTTCCAGGATTATTAAATGGCAAGCAGAGGATGATGACTTAATTCAACATAATGACGAACGGAAAGAAATGGGTACAAGAATTAAAATGCCAATCATATCATGCGAAGTATTCGGTATGCCTGTCGATACTTTAATTGATACTGGGGCTATGCTTTGTCTTGTGAGCGAGAAGCTTTATATTCTGTGGAAGCTCAAAGAGAATTTAGAGGAGATTCCAGTATCAGGAATTAAAATCCAAGGAATAATACCCAACAAAATATCTCTGTGTAAAACACAATTATACTTATGTGTTACTATTGGAGGACATGATTTCCGACATGTGTTTGTAGTAATGAAGGGCATGGCTTTTGACATGATATTGGGAGCGGATTTCATTCAGAAATATCAAGCAGTGATAGACATGAAGACAGAGACGATCAGATTCAAGAATACCGAAGAGATAAACTTCGAGGGAAAAGAAGAGGAAGGCATCGAGGGAGATGCTCAATGGTCTCTGATTTTTCATGAAGCTGAAGGAAGAGAAGTCTACACTGAGAAGGAGTCCCCAGAGCTAGGAAAAATTTTGGAAGAGTACCACGATATTTTTTGATATTAAACCTGGTGAAATTAAAGATTTTGAATATCGTATTCGTGTAAATGATGATGCACCTTTCCATGCTAAATTGTATCCGGTAGCGGAAAAGTATCAAGAAATGGTAAAAGTGCTTATCAAAGAGATGGAAAGTAACAATGTGATTGAAAAGTACACTACCTCTTATGTCAATCCATTAGCAGTAGTGTCTAAGCCAGATGGAAGTCTGAGACTATGTTTAGACGCGCGAAATTTGAATTCAAGATTGCTGCCAGAGTATGACAGACCACCAATCATTAGGGAACTGTTAAGGAAATTCCAAGGCAAGGTCTGGTTCTCTAACATTGATCTCACTGCGTCCTATCACCACATTAGGCTTAGTGAAGATTCCAAAAAGTTTACAGGGTTTATGTTTGACCAGCAGACATATATATTCCGCCGTCTACCATTTGGGGTCAAAACATCTGGATCTGTTTTGATCAGAGCACTGGAACAAAACTTGAGTCCTGAAGTAAAAGAGATAGCAATTCGTTACATAGATGATATCCTAATTGCATCTGAGACTAAGGAGGAACATTTGTTACATCTTCAGATGTTATTCGCAGATTTGAGAAAAGCGAACTTTAAAGTAAACCTTCGAAAATGTCAGTTCTTTCGGAAGGAAATAAAATTTTTGGGCCACATTTTGGATGGTGAAGGATACCGTCCCAATGAGACAAAGATACAGGTGATTGAAAATTTCCCTAGACCTACTAGAGTGAAGAATGTCCGCAGTTTTCTCGGGACATGCCAATTCTTTGCAGGGCATTGTCCAAGCTTCACCAAGACGGTTGCTCCATTGCAGGAATTATTAAAAAAGGGAAACAAATGGAAATGGAATGAAAATTGTGAACAATCATTTCAAGATGCCAAGAGGTTATTGGTAAACAGCGTGAAATTAGAGTATCCTGACTTTACCAAGAATTTCATCATAGAATCCGATGCATCCACCGTAAGGATTGGAGCTATTCTTCTTCAAGAAGATGACGATCACAAGAGACGTTACCTGGCGTTCATAAGCAGGAAACTTCGTCCATCAGAAAGGAATTATTACACCACAGAGTTAGAAGCCCTTGCTGTAATCTTCGCGTTGGAGTCGTGGAAGAAAATGTTAATTGGACATTCAGTAATTGTGAGGACTGATCACCATGCATTGGAGTTTATCTTGAGAACAAACTTTGCCAGTGATAGGATAACTAGATGGTCACTTTTTATTCAACAATTCAACCTAGTTATTGAACACACTCCTGGAAAATTGAACGTTGGAGCCGATTTATTGAGTAGAGCAGTGGAGTCTACATCTAAGGTTTTTCAAGTTAACCTAACGCAGGAGGATGAGGATACCTTGAGAAGGTTAAGATTGTTGCATTTATCCCAGAGGAGAGACCGACGTTTTAGAAACATTTTTCATTTTCTACAGGGAGACATGGATCCAAATGATGATGATTTTGCGGAAACTGAAAGAATTTCAAGAGATTTTATGATGTTAGATGGTTTAGTCTACAAGTTTGCAGATCCCGACCATACGAAGCTGAGAAAAGAGAGCGCAGAGTGAGAGGAAAGCGTTTTCGCAGACCCTTGCGCGTAGGAACTCTTGTTTTAGTGAAAAGACCTACACCCTCTGACGTGCAAAATCGAGTGTACTCGAAGTTTGCAAGCCTTTACGCTGGACCCTATCGTATTGTGGAAGTAAACAACAATGGAAGCTATGAAATCGCCAATACACGAACTGGTAACATCGTAGGAACTTATAATGCAGCGAATTTGAAGATTTATTATTCAAGAACCAGATGATTTAATGTGTAGATAGGAAAAATAAAAATTTTCCAATTTTTTATTTTTTGCTAGGTGTGGGGTGGATGTGCCCAACTCTAGGAATGGGTATTCCAAGATTCAGACACCTAGATATCAAGGGAAAGGCTACAGCCGCTTTTGAAAGTTGAGATATTTGAATATCGCGCTCCATTACTTCTAGAATGGAATGGAAACTTTGTGCAGCCAAGAGCATGTTAAGTGACGTAGCGAGTAGTAGCAGAGGTCGAGACTATTTGTTGATTAAATAGTTAGCCATGGAGTAGAGACTTGAGACTTGGATCAGATTACTGGCACGGCCAAATGAAAGAGAATGCACTGGTGAAATACTTTATTTCTATATGGACACATGCTAGACTTTGTCTAGAAAGTACTTTGTCACAGTCCAGTAATAATAATTCAATACTTGGATATTTTAATCCAATTAGTCAGTTTCATAAATTGTAACTTGATAACCACTCCGATCTTTCAGTATATTGAAGGCCAGTCTATCACGGTGTTGTTCATTAGCCGACAAAGGGAAACTATAAGTTGCTTCGCGCATGATAGATGGTGATAAACCATGCCCAGGGAACGATCTTCAGAACAGCCGTTGATTGATTTAGACTGTCAGTGTTTTCTTGTACTGATGAGATTACCGTGAGTTATGTTACAACTGACGTACTTGAGAATAGATCATTTGGATCTGACCCCATTTAAGCGAACTGCTATGGATTTAATTGAAGCCAATATTAAAATGGATCAGCAGTTACTTCAAACTTCAAGAAATATTTCCACTATGTCTTGTTAGACAGATTGTGGGTATATAATGGCGGCCGATACAAGGATTAGACGTGCGTGTCCAATAGGGCATGTATCTGGATAAATCTGGTACAGACCAGGTTCACTACGCTTCAAGACCAACGAGAAATGTAAGCCACATTTGACTTTTATATTATGCCTAGCTAATTGGAACAAACTCATTTTCTGCAGATGACCAACACATTTGTTTTTCTTCGTATTTAAATCTTGCAATGATTTACGCAAGACATATTAGAGTTATTCTGAGTATTTTCAGCACTCAGAACAGTTTAGGATCGATGACCGAGCATAACGAGCATTTATTTGAATGTTTCATATTTTTTGATAATCACGGTAATTAGCCGAGGTAACTGTAAAAGTTAATAATTATTTTTGTTGAGAAATGGATATTTTATCCATATTCGAAGAATCGAACATGTGGATTCTCACATAATGAAATAATAATTAAACACATTTACAATAATATAAATAATAATAATAATAATAATAATAATCCACTAATAATAATAATAATAATGATTTTCATAACTTTCCTAAATAATTCTTGGATCTTATATTTTCTAATAATCACATTCATTGAGAGAGAGCTTTTGAAGTAGTTTAATCATTTCTAGTTTGGAACAGATGATTTTCCGAAGGATAGTGGTTAGCGCAAGCCCGCATTCAACCAACATTACAGTTCTGGTTGAACAGTTAATATTTGCAATGAGCAAAGTATATTTTTCAGATAACACGGAGAGGCATGAAACGGGGAGCAAATGATATTTGTATCAATTAGGATATTTTTGTATTTATATAAAATCATGACGTAGATACACATTCGAAAGTGAAATAGAGAGTATCATAAGTGTGGTAACTTCACGAGTTGAACTGAATGGTAAAATAAAATAAACTTGTAAGTTTATAAATCTTCCAGTGTTGATAATAAGCAGAGGCTTGATTTATTGTATAAAATTTGGGAAGAAAATTTATGTGTGTGGAGTAGTTGAAATGCCATTCCCAGGTGCGCATGTTTAAGTCGCAGGAATGAGGAGGTTTTTATTTGAGCATCAATCAAATAGCAGGTTCGATGACTCAGTGTTAAAGAAGGAGTATTGGAACTACACATTGCGTCGTATGAATGACCCAAAGGTTCTTTCTTAAAAACCATCAGTTCTTATTTCAACCTTGTTTACGGATTCCATTAAGACTTTGATTTTGCTAGAACCCGGATTTGTCATGATAGTATTTTATTCTTCTTCAGGGGAAGACCTTTGCCGTTGTTGTTGGAATATTGTGTTCTTATAAAAATAATAGAATGGGCCACTGCCAATTAAAAATAATTCTATAACCACGAATAATTTGAAGGATGTTTTCAATCCTAGTGTCATGAACTAAATGAATTTATTATGAAGCTACAATTCTTATTTCCGCATTCTGTTCAAGAATTCCTAGTTGTGAAAGTTACTATAATGGCCACAAATATAAATATTTTTCTTAATAATGATTCCAAGTGGAAAATCGAATAGTTGAATGGTCCAACAATTTATTGATCAAGTTGATGATTCAGAAATCATATACTTTGTTAGGAACTTGAAGTTCATAATCGAGTCACTTCTCGAAACGTTTAATGTCAGAAGAACAATTAATTTTGTTGTGCTTCGCACAGTTCTTCGATACTATGCTCAAAGGTCAGATACTTTTCAGATGTTGTTATTAATATGTGTACATAATTTGTGTTGATTCAGAGATAATAATATTTTTTGACAATATTTTTTTGAAACTGGAAAAATAAGTGAAAGTTAAAAATTCTATGAACAATTATTCTACGAGTGTTAATATTATGTAAAAATTCAACCAGTGAACTACAGTATTTCCAGTAAAGACAATTAGATTTGAACTGGATTTAATCATAAATAATGGATGTAATTTTGGAATACAGTCTACAGGACTGATAATCAGACTTGTGTCTCCAAAGATAATTGTCCAATGTGTTGGAAAATTTCTGTACATTGTGTAAATAGTAATGTGGGTCGCCACACATGAATGATGCTGCTTTGAGCATTTTATTTTGCAGTCAATTTTAAATTCAGAATAAAATGAGATAATTTTACATGATATGTTATGCCCAGTTGAATCTCCTTCTATCCTTATTGTTGCATTGAGCCAAAAATCAGTAAAGCATTTTTTTCATTTGATGTCGTTTTTGCGATTAGCTTTAACCCATCTGGCGCCCCGGGATATTTTGACTCTCGTGCTGACTGATTCTTGGTAAAATGCATATGTGGTCGTGCGGACTCCGGTCTAAACGGGCACAGTACAACAACTAAACTCTGGCACAAGTAAATTGGCAGATGTAGGAAAAATGAAGTCGGACATTGTACTTTCAAAGAGCCTTGGATATGAAGGAATGAGAAAGGTTGCTGCAATTTTGTGTAGAGGTTTGAGTGTAAAGCCATCGTTTGATTTAACCCCAGCAAACCTTGTGAAGTCCAAATATGCCCCCGTTACCTCCTCTGATGTTCTTATAGCCTTCCAACCTTCTGGCCTGAAAATTAAAAAATATTGCTAGACTCTTTAATATATTGTATTCTTTAATGGACCTATGAACACAAGGTTACAGTACGTATTTCCAATCCAGTCTAGGGCGTGTGGTAACACTTCTATCAGTACCAGACTTGGGGCTATCCCTGGCCAACCTTGATTGACCTTCAGACCCGAGGTGTTCTACAAGTCAAAGCTTTGAGAGTGCGGGAATGGATAAAATAGTATCGCCTTTGACTGAGGCAGATGACTCTAGGAAGTCACTCTTGTCTGTTACATCATTACACGTAACTTTCTAGTGACATTTCAAGTGTAGAAAGTTGCTCATAAATTTGACCTTGGACCCGTAAATGATATTAAATTGACCGAGTGTCATTTCATGTCATAATTGCGCGTGGTTGAGTGCTGGTCTAGCCCATTGAACTCTAGGTAATGCTGGAATGCCGACTGTATTGGAATCAAGTGCGGCTTTTGGTGCGACTAGTAATGCCTGGCAGTTTTCTGTACCCTTTCTTGAGGATGGGCTCAGTTGTTTTTCCGTAGGAATTTTCTTTAACGAAATCGACACATAGTAACACAGATATGCACATTTGAATCAGCCCGAAGCGACTTGAAAAAGTTACCGATCGCACACTTTAAGAGCAAAACTGTTCTATAGCTAGCTCCAACGCTGAAGGAGCAGTCTCGCTGCGAGTACCGAGTGAAGAACGTGACCACACTTATAATATAGCCTGCACAGGAGTTAAGTCGCCTCACCAGCGGTAGTGTAACACAGGTGATAGATGGATTCAAGTAAACAAGTGTCTCTGAGGAGGGGGAGTTGAACCCAAACCACTGTGGCCTACGTATTGAGACTCCGTTACCAAAGGTCATGGGTTTGATTCCCACTTCTGACGAGAAAGTAATTTCTAGTTTGAGGGCTGGAACGATGCACATTTAGCCCCGTAAGGTAGAACTGAGGTGAGATGGATTTGATTCCCTACTCAGCCGTCCCAAAAGTGGTTTAACATGGTTTTCTACTTCTACTACGGACAAATGCCGCGATTGTACCTCCAACTACACGGGGCTAAATGGCCACTATGTACACATTTGCTATTTTAGGCAGGCATGAATACCCTCACCGGAGATAATGCTCAACATTGTACAGTATCTCTGTCTCTGAGTAGATAGCAAGCGCGTGCAAGGTGGAACCAAGAATGTGTGGAGACACTGATGACAAGGTTCACAAGCTTCCTGCTATGAATAATGTACCTACGTTGTGCTCAGGAAAATAATTCGTTTAAGAACCAACAAAGAATTATCCGAAATTGTTTATCTTGTTTTGAAGTATTCGAAGCCATTTTTCAGTGTTGTCCAGTTCAATTAAAACGGAACCCCACCGAGGCCGTGTGAGGGACGGGCAACTGTACTTAGCAGCCTGGCAGGCAAGGCACTGGCGTTAGCAGCAGCGTAGCACCCAACTTTCTTTTAACACATTTACACTTTAATAATCATCATTACTTACATGGATTCCAGAGTAGTTGCTGGAAATGCTGTCTAGACACACTTTGCACCAACCTAGGAAGATCTGGTACACACGCTGTAATACATCCTCACTGATATATTCTTATTTCGTTCTTGAGCGTCTACAGAGTACGCGGATTGTTTCTGTATATCTTTTGTTTGAGGTTCCCCCACAAGTAAAATTTGCACGACCTGAATCGTACGACAAATTTACTGGAAGACTTCTTCATCAGAAGATACGTTTCCACTAGGAAAATTCAATTTTTGTTCTATACCTAACCATGTTCACGGGATACGAGATAGCCTACAGCACTTCACCACAAGTATCTTGCCAGCTGAATCTATAATCAATCCTATGACAGCACCCGGTGCTTCCCGGTGTTGGAATCGGTAGATGCTAGTCATCTGGTGATGACCCAACGCTCTCCCCTCGTCACACGGCCCCAGCAAGGCTCCGTTCTATAGAGAAGGACCTCACTGTCGGTCAACACAAATTGTGCCCAACAAGTATTCAAACACTCTTACCTGTGAGATTTATCACAAAACAACACGCTTTTCTGTACAAGAAGAGTGGGTGGGGTATTTAATGTATCTTATTTTCTTGACCAGTTTTACTACAGGCTTACGACTAGGGTCTTCGCAGTTTATGCGTATGTAGTTTTATTTGAGGTACTTAGACATAGTGGTCATTTAGAATCGTGAATTTTGGTATGTGTCTATTTTTTAATGTGTATGTTGACCTGTGTTATTGTGGTGTGTGTAGTATTGCGTGCATTTGTAATTCAGGTGAGGATTGGAAAGTAGGCGGTCATGGCTTTAAGTTAGGTGCTATCCCGGCTTTTTCCTGGTATATAAAGTAAGTGAGAAACCACGGAAAACCACTTCCATGATGACTGAGGTAAGAGTCGAAACCACCTCTCTTAGTTTTGCAACACGAGGCTGAATGCACGTTCCAGCCCTCAGGCCTGAATTAAATTTCTCGGGTCGGCCGGGAATCAAACCTGGGCCTCCGCCAAGACAGCGAACAATGCTAGCCACTGAGTAACGGGGCGGACTATAGTTAGCCTATGGTGTAACAATATACACTAGCAACTGGAGTGAATGGAATATAATGAGTACCGGTACTTAATGTATTAGGTGTCCCGAAGATAAAACTAGTTAGTTTGTTGTTGTTGTTGTTGTTGTTGTTGTTGTTTTAAGGGGCGGATCAGCGAGGTCATCTGCCCCTAGGAAGAAACTAGACAACAAAATCTTAACACAGGATGTTTCGGAATTCCTATTACACACGTCAAGGGATTTCGGAGAGTACTTAGTAGATAACATTTGCAAGAATAAATAATTAAATAAACTGTACGAAAGTAAATATTTTATAGATTGTTTTAACGGGGGGAACAGCGAAGTCATCTGTCGCTGGGATAAAACTTGAATTCAAAATATTTTCATAGGATGTTAATAAATAACAAATAAATAATAAATTAATATTAAATACCTAAATAAATAAGTAAATGAAGCAAGGGCCTGTTAGGGCCTTTAGGTTTACGTTTAAATCCCTCATGAAACACGTATCTGTTTCTGAAGTCTTCATTTTGGTAAGGGTGTTTCCAATGAACTTGTTGTTGTTGCTTCATTTGAGGGGCTGGACATCGCGGTCATTTCTTCCCGTGTACTTGGATGCGTGTAGAATTTGTCTGATAACCTGTGTAATTGTGGTAGACTATCACTAGTAGTGTATTTTTAATTCAGGTGAAGATTGGGAAGGACCCATCCCTGCATTTGCCTGGAGTGGGTGTGGGAGTCCACGGATAAATGCTTCCAGGATGACTGAGGTGGGAATCGAACCCACCTCTCCTCGGGGTTGCCTCACGAGGCAAGCGTATGTTTAATGTATTTATGGGCCTAAACCCAATTCCTTGATACAAGGAATTGAGCCGCCCTTCAAAAATTAGTTTTTCATGAGCAAATGATCTCGCTATACCTTGATAGCCTATGACACTTCTATCTATCTATCTATCTATCTATGCGTTGTTTCATTCCCCCGCCCCGATAGGGGTGAGGGCGGGCCGTCGGCTAAACAAGTAGCCCTTTGGCCGTAGGGTAAAGTAAATTGAGAGAACAAATTTAAGTGGGAGGGGAGTGTGCTATGGCACACGTATATGAAAGAGATAAGTGAAGTTGCTGGCGCGGAGGTCACCTTGACCCAGGAAGCCCCCCAGGGAAAAGGCCCCCCACCAGACCCCACCAAGGAGTAACCCCCCAAACAATCCCTGTTTATTGAGCAAAAATATATACAGATATACAAGGTGTGGGTAAAATACAAAGTAAATATAAACAGTGGCTGTGTGGTTCTTTACACAGTTAAATAAAAGTCCAAATGTTCTTAAAATGTTCGTCCTGGAACGGGGGAAAAAGAAAACAAGATACATGAACATAAAAATTGAAGGAAAAGTCAAAACATAGTTCGTAGAAGAAAAAACAAATCTGTGATTGATGGACACTATGAGCGTGCACTAGGTAGACGGCATTGCGTCATTGAGCGAAGCACTGGGGAGCACAGAGAAGCACGTGTGAATCAACACTGTGTAGTTGAGTGATCGGAGCACTAATTATTAGAGATGGGGGCGGAGCACTTGTAAAACACTGGAGTGCGAAGACGGAGAGCATGTAGAGGGTCAACGATGATGGTGGTGTGCACTGAAGAGGTATTCGGAGATCTGCAGTTAGAGAAATGTAGCCAGGAGCAGGCTATGCGCCGAAAATAAACTCGCTGCACTAAGGGTAGGCCAGAAGGGCCGACACCCCTGAGGTCGAATTGTAGATCGAACGTTCAGGAGAAGCAGGAAGAAGAAGAAGGCAGGGGTGAGGGCAGGCAAGGGGGTGGGGTGGAAGTTATCAAGTAATGGGCGGGGGGAAAAGATGAGAGTTGGCGGGTGTGCGGCGGTCGTAAAGGATAGCTTGAGCGAGAGGAGAGAGAGGAAGAGCTTCAGTGAAAAATGGTAAAGAAGAGCTTTGGGCGCGCGTGAGGTACTTTAAACGAAGGGAGTGAATATGGCTGAGAATAGTTGGGAAGGTATAGTAGGGGGAAAAACGGGCAGAAGGGGTATCCAGTTTGAGATGATAGGCAATGCGAATGGCGTGACGGTCGAGGCGGTGGAGCTTGAAATAGAGGGTTTGTGGGGCAGTAATCCAGGTGAGGGAGGCATAGAGAAGGAGAGGGCGAATAAAAACTTTGTAGATGTTGATGATTTGGGGGGGGGGGTTAAGGCCCCAGGTGTGTCCTGTGAGGGAGCGGATAGCGGTGATACGATGGTAGGCATGGCGGTAGAGGGTGTTGAGGTGATGTTGCCAGCGAAGTTTATTTTGGAAAGTAATGCCTAAATAGACAGCGGTAGTGGATTCGGGAATAGGGACGTCGTGAAGGGTGAGAGTGACTTTGTTACGGGGACGGGTGATACGGGATTTTTACGGAAAGCGACGAGTTGGGTCTTGCGGGCATTAACGGTGATATGGGAGGAAAGGAGCCATGATTCGAGGTCAGAAAGATAGGATTGAATGAGACGGGTGAGCTTAGGGGCAGAGCGGGCAAGGGCAAGAATGGCAAGGTCATCGGCGAATTGGTACAGACGAAGAGGCGGTGGTGGGTGGGGAATGTCATAAGTGAAAAGGAGGTAGAGGAGGGGGGAGAGAGGTGATCCCTGAGGGACACCAGCGCGGAGAGAGAAGGTAGAAGAGGAGGTGTTGCGAATACGGACGGAGGCAGTACGATGATGAAGGAATTGGAAGATAAGACGAATAAAGGAAGGGGGTAATGGAAGATGACGGAGTTTATACATGAGAACGGGGTGGTAAACGGTATCAAAGGCTTTCTCGACATCGAGACAAAGTAGAGCGGCGGTATAGCGAGGATTAACATAGGAAAGAAGGGAAGAACTGAGATGGAAGAGGTGGTCATGGGTGGAACGTCGGGCACGGAAACCTGCTTGGGAGTCAGGGAGAAGGTGGAGAGATTCTAGGTAGGAGCTGATGCGTTTGGCGAGGATGAGTTCGAGGATTTTCGATAAGACGGGGAGAAGGCTGATGGGACGATAAGAGTGGGGATAAGAGGGGGGTTTCTTTGGTTTGAGGAAAAGTAGAATGGAAGCGTGGCACCAGTGAGAAGGGTAATGACCGGTATAGAGAATAGTGGTATAAATGGCGCTGAGGGCGTGGAGAAGGACTAGCGGGGCTTCTTGGATGTGGCGATATGTAATGGTGTCAGCGCCCGGGGCGGTGGGTTTGCGATGGCGAAGGACGAGAGAGATTTCTTCGGGCGTGATAGGGCGGTTGAGAGGGTGATTGTAATCGATATGGGCAAAGTGATCGAAAGAGGGAAGATGGGAAGGGGTGTGAGTGGGGTCATTGAGGCGATGGAGGAGAGCAGAGTCGGGGTGAATGAATTGAGGGTTGGGGACGGGACAGAACACGGTGGTATAATGATTGGCGAAGAGGTCGGCTTTAGCAAGATCGGTGGTAGGGAAGAAGGTGGGGGTACGAACGGGGTAAGTGGGACGGGGAGGTTGGGTTTTGGTAAGGCGACGAAAAGTGGACCAGAATTGGGAAGGGTCGGAGTGTGGGAGAGATTCGTACAGGTGGTATGCCAATAGGAGCGTTTGATGGCTTTGATGTACGATTTGGCGTGACGTAGGTGAAGGCGGTGTTGGTGGAGAGAGTTAGGATCACGGGTACGGACATAGGCACGATAGTAGTCATGAGCGATGTTAAGGAGACAAAGGGCTTTGGGTGGGATGGGAGGCTTAGTAGGTTGAAAGGAGCGGCGTGGTATGTGGAGACGATCGGCGGTGAGAATAGCGGATTCAGTTTCATGGATAAGGGCTTGAAGGTTAGGAAGAGAAAGTGGGGCAGTAGGATGGGAGAGAAGTGATGTGATAGTAGCACGGTAGGCGGGCCAATCGGTGTTAGTAAAACTGCGGGAGGGGGGAGGTGGGGGTTTGGCAGTGGAGCGGGGAAAAATGTTGGGAATGGTGATGAGGGCTGGTACATGGTCGCTGCCAATGGAAGGGAGGATGCGAACGATAGGAGAAACGCTGAGCGTGGGAGACATCAGGATAATATCAGGGGTATAGGTCTGACGTTTGTTTTTGGCCGGTGCTTGTTTGTTGTGTAGAGGTCTCCGACCAGCCAGGAAGCCTTCTTATTGTGAGCATGTGCAGTAACAAATGCATGCACGCACGCACGTTCAGAAGGAACAAAGGAGAGAACTAAGAAGGTTGAATGGTTAGCACAGTGGATGCGCGGATTTCACGGCCACCGGCCAAAAATAAACGTCAGACCTTGTATTGGAGATGGGACGAGTGGGGGAAGGGAAGGGGATGTTAGCTCCTCGGATGCTGCGAAGAAGGGTGTGAAAAGCTTGGGTTTGAGCGACGGTATAAGAGTGAATGTTTATATCGGCGACAAGAATGTAGTTACGAAAAGTATGATCAATGTATGTGAGAAAGTCGAGGGGAAGAGGGGTACGAGGGGGGAGATAGAGCGTGACGATGGTAAAGGTTTTAGAGGGAGCGGAGACTTCTAAAATTAAATATTCGGAGAAATGATTGGGGAAATTGTAATGATGTTGGGTGACTGTAAGGTTGCGGTGGATGCCAACAGCTACACCTCCTCGAGCTGCAAAATGAGGGCGGTCAGCACGATAAAGAGCATACGGAGGTAAGTCTAGCTGTTGGGTGGGAAGGAGAAAGGTCTCGTTAAGAACTACAGCATCCGGGGAGTGGTGGTGAAGGGCAAGGTACGACACTTCTCTTAGCTCTCAGTATTTACATGACCACAGTTGCAGGAATCTGATGAGTGTCGGCAGAGATCTCGGGGCTAAGAAGTGGAATGCGGAAATTTTCGGGTTGATGCTAGTAAGAGAATTATCTGGGGGGGGGGGAAATGCGCCAAATAGAGTCTTCTTCACGGATGATGGATAGTTGGGCTCTTATGAAATAAATTTTCAACAATTTCCCGTCGCAGATTGAAAACCAGAGATTGTTATTGATCGGCGCACCCCGACGCCATCTCCCGTTGCACGACGCCCACCACTATGACCCGAGCACAGGCGCTACCCTCCGGCCACCCAAGCAACTTCCACGGAATGAGAAAAGGCTACCAATTGATTGGAATCAGTGTTGCCAACTGAGCTTCTGTCCTGTTTCTAGAGAACTCTTGAACTGCCCCCACATTGCCACCAACAATCCATACACTATTTGATAATCAGGGCTAGGATTTATATGTATTACCCAGATAGGATTATTCTTTTAACTTATCACCATCGATTATTCAAATTAAACAAATTAATTTTCCACCTGTTTCCAAATTTCTGACATTGGTAGACTTCATGTTTATATGTAAAATAAATATTTTTCTATGTATAATGATTTTTAATGCAATATTTCAACTAGTATATATTTCATTCTTAGGAATACAAAAATATATAGAATTTTCGATTTCAGTGACAGAAAATATAGCAAAACAGAACAAGTTTACAGTTATGTACTGAACCCTTGCAAAGAAGCATATGAGACTCAGTTTCGGGGGGTGTATCGGTTCATATCGTAAGTTGTTGTCAAAGCGCTTCATTAACTTGCAGGGTAACATATAACAAAATAACATGCAGGAAAGAGTGAAGCCAGGGTTAAAACAAACGAATTTAATAAACAAATCACCATATTTACACTCAACAATTAACAAAACAAAACTCCCATCTGACTCCCACTTAATAAAAATGCCAAAAACTAGGCCAAAATCTCTGGAGAGATTAATTACATGGACCAAGTGTCCCTAAAGAAAATAACAAAAGTGACTATGTATGCGCGTATGTCGTTCTACATGCTTCACGATGTGTACAAACGAGTGCGTGATTCGTCATCATCCAGAATAATCATTCAGATAACGAATTCACATTTCTTAGAGCTAGACCGACACGGGGGAACACAACTACAATACTTAAAAACTAAACCGACACTTCCTAGATCTAATATAAACAACACAATAATTTCCGTGTGAAATTGGAATCAAATTGCCTTAGCAACATTTACTGCCTAAACTTAGGACTTCTCACACAAATCAACACAAGTACATTAACACGTGACCAATAAAAAAATACACATATTACCGCCGTCAAATTTACAAGTACTCTACCGCTACATCACTCAAGTGTCACACTAAATTACATGAATCGAGTCATAAACAAAACAATAGGCTCACAGCCAACATTTACGTTATTAATACAATATTTTACCCATACAACGTACAAGAAGCCGTTACACACATGGCGAACTCCCCAATTAATTATGGATTAAAAAAATAACCATCACAATGAACAGGTTTGCTACATGAAAGCTTACAGGGGTCAGTCGGACAATCAGGACTGCCTATCAAAATAAGTCACAGGCAAAAAGGGGGATTTGTGGAACTCTGCATATCTGTCAACCCACGTGTCAATAACCTCGACCTCCCAGGACATGGGGTCGCATCTCGAAGAAGTGTGCCCCAAAGCACAATAATACGTGTGTGTCAGAATAATATGGACAAGAAACAGCGGTCTCCCTAGAGCACCCTGTCTTTCCATCAAAAATACAACAACAACAAAAAATATGAGGGCGGTAGGACCTCTACCCCCTCCTCACGTAGAATCAACACACACTTGACACAGTAACACACACAATCACACGTATGGGTTTTGACAGACCCTGAAATAAAAAGACATAAATATATTCCACTTGCTGGCGCCACCGTTCTATGCCGTGACTAGTTAACCTGAAAAGGACTCAAAAAAATCTATAAAAATTAGAACGAAGGTGTTCTACAAATTACATTTTAAGTTGGTGCGCTTGGCAACCCTAATATGAATAATAACCTGTTCAGCAAATATCTTACAGTAATTATCTCCCTTCCCTAACACAAATATTAACGTTAATAAAGCACCATTTATCGAACGCAACGGGTTTCGCATTTGCATGGATAAAAATCACGTACGCACGGCGCGCACATTAAATATGACTCCCAAAGAAAAACAAATATACAACGAACACTTTGGCCACGCGCCAACGGACATTTAAAACATTTAGTGTCGGTGCAAGAAAAACTCTAAACAACAAGAAAAGAAACATGACTATTTACAAAAGTTCCCCGGCCAAATCTAACTACATAATTGAAATAATTCAATTGTTGTACATCACCGATCAGCTTGTAGAACTTAAGACATCCTTCTAAGCCCATTTCCCTATGGACAGATTAACACTCCATCGTGGTCGTCTGCGTTGAATCGTTGAAGATCATCCCAACTCCAAACCACGTGTTGAGCATCTTGGTATCGACTCCTTGGCAGAAAAGTTCAATGTTAATTATTTGACCTAGCTATAATCGCTTGCAGGTTACTCAATTCGCCCACAAATTGTCCTAATGCGATTAATTGCGAAGACTTGCCCTAGATATGTCGCACACACGCACAATAAACACATGAAAAATACACTGAAATTTGTACATAAAATATACACGTCGAGACCACGTCACTGGCTCGATAATAAGTTTAAAATCTTGACTGCACAGGCAGTCGCTATCTTGCTCGGTATTTCCCTTCTACTCTGTTGACCTTCGCTCAGGTTAGCGCTAATTAGGCTGTTACAAGACTTGCCCCTCAGAGCTGAAATAGTCGTCTTTAAGAAAATGTTACAAGTCACCACGCACACTGCGTGAAATATTAGCTCACAAAAATAAAGTTGATTTCAGATAAAATGTACTAGAGCGTTATAATTCGTTAACACAACTGATGTGAATTTAGCTCCTCAGAGCTCACAAATAAAAATAACTTCAACTAATTCAGAGCGTTAAAATCGCTATACAAACGGGCGTGAAGTTAGCCTCTCAGGGCTCCAAAACGAATGACTTAGAGTAGCATCATGCCAAACTATTTATTAGAAACTGACAGGGGACGGAGGAGTGGGGTGGAAATGGATAAAAATTTCCAGAGTTTTTATCACACAAATATGGGACTAGTGTCAATCTTCTTCAAATGAATCAAACGTCTCAATGCACTCGTGCGGAGATCAGTCCGTTCGGCGGTTCTTTAGATAATCAATTCCGCGGGCTTTTTACTACTGACGCTATCCATCGCGTGATCATGGCTTGGTCTCTCGTGATTGGCTGATTCAATCGTAGGTTCGTTGCAAGTGACTCGTGATCATTCCTTTATGCTTCCAATTCTGGAGCAAGTAGTTGCTCAATTTGTCCTTGAACCCGGCTAAATCTGACCGTCCCCCAAGAATAGCTACCAGCTCTACTCCTGTTGCAATCATTACGAAACGCTAGCCTGCCTTTTATCCATGTCCACTTCCTCAAGTACTGCCTGGGCTGCAGTAATAATAATAATAAATATGAATACTTATTTATCGTAGATCAATAAGGGTTCATTTATCCTCAGCAAGGTTTTGAAATTCGAAGCAATTGATTGATTTGGATTTCAAAAACCAAAATCCACCGTAGTAACAACAACATCTCTTTAATATCTCGCTCAGCTGCTCGTGTGTACACCCCACTGACTCAATTAGTGTGCGCTCTTTCTCGCCGGAATGTCATTCATACTTCCTCACTATGTCTCCCCCTTCTCCTCACGTGACTGCCACTCCTGTCGTCTCAGCTGCTCGTTGCTTACAAACAAAGTGCGTACTCGGGCGCTCCACGTATATTTGAGTGTTGGCTCTCAAAATAAAATTTTTGCAATACAGATTTTGCACACATCATTTTTCCTAGTCATCAAATGGTTCCCTTCTGTAGTAAGGTTTTAAATTGGCGCTATTAAAAACAGATTTTGCACCAGTGCTCACTTCTTCAAGCCTGTAGGCATTGTTACCCAGATTCTTAATTACCCGGAACAGGCCAATAAATTTTGGACAGAATTTTGCGAAGACTTTGTTCTTAGGGTCGGATATCGGTGGTCAACGAACCAGCACTAACTCTTGTTCTTGTAACTCCCGGTGAAACTTCTTTCCTCGGTACCGTCTCAGTCTTCGGTCCGCTTGGTTCCTCATGTGCTCCCTTGTTCGCTGGATTCGCAACTCATGCGCTAATAGTGGACCCCTTCGGCATGGAATAACCTTGTCCCAAGTTCTTTCTGGCAACCTGTTGTGGTGTACAATCAGTGGAACTTGACCCGTCGACTCGTGCTTAGTGGTGTTCATGCACATCTCAATTTCCCCTACTTTGTCAACCCATTTATTATGATCGTTAGGAATCATTACTCTGTAGTACTTGGCAACACAGCGAATTGTTCTCTCGCTCGGATTTCCACAAGGATGACGAATGCTTGAAAATACGTGTTTTATTCCTAGGCTCTCCAAACCTTGCCTAAAAACATTACTCGTGAAATAGGTACCATGATCTGATAAAATGGATTCCGGCCTTCCAAGCATCGGAATTACTTTGTTCTGAATTCGACTGAGGACTTGTTTTGATGTCGTCTTCTGGATTGGACATAGCACGACCATCTTTGAAAATACATCGACACACACCAGAAGGTGTCGGCATCCACGCTTCCCTTTTACTAAAGGACCAAAGCAATCGATAGCGAGCATCTCGCATGGTTTTTGAGGTAATAGTGGTATTGGAGGTTGTTTCAAAATAAAGTTGTTCGGTTTCGTGCGCTGGCATGCGTCACAAGTTCTAATTACTTCAACAATGGTGAATCGCATCTTAGGCCAAGTAAAGGTCTCCCCTATCGTAGCTTCAGTCTTATCCGTGCCGATATCTGCTAGGCTCTCGTGGACATGCCAAGTCAATCCTCTCTGTAGTGATGCTGGAACTAGGATTCGCAGTTTAGTATGATGCTCATCCACGTACTTATGTAACAAGTTATTTAAGTAGTGAAATCTCGCTTCTTTAGCACGGGCTTCTCGATACTCCGGTGAATTTGGTGGTAATTCCTTCCTGTAGAATTTTATCATCATCATCATCCATGGGTCTGCTTCTTGCTCCTTCCGAATATCCTTCAATCTCGCCAAATACTCACGAGCCTTAGGTGTTAATGTAATATTGTGAACTTCCGCTGTTACTTCGTTTCCGTCCTCAGGATTTCTACTCAAGGCATCTGGTATGACGTTCATCCTTCCAGGGCAATGCTCTATCGTGATGTCAAACTGCTGTATGTAGATGGACCAGCGCGTAACTCTCTCACTTGCCATTGTTGTCTTGAATAAAAATGTCAGTGCATGGTGGTCGGTTCTAACAATGATGGAATAGCCATAAATCATCTTACGCCACTGTTGAAGAGAATATAAAATTGCTAGAAGCTCGAGTTCCGTCACGGTGTAGTTCCTCTCATGTTTCCTTAATTTACGACTCGTAAATGCCAAATACGATTCCTTCTTGGGTTCTTGGTACAGCATAGCACCGATTCCAATCAATGAAGCATCTGCTTGAATAATAAATCGCTTCTCAAAATCCGGATATCCAAGTTTCACACAGTTTTCCAATAAATCCTTCGTTGCTCTAAAAGACCTGTCGCACTCCTCGTTCCACGACCATCGATTTGCCTTCTTCAACATCTCCTGCATAGGTGCTACTGTTTCTGTGTAACCAGGGCAATTTTCTTTGAAGAAGCCTGTCACTCCCAAAAACGCTCTCACATGTTTGACTTTAGTAGGTGTGGGAAATTTCTTAATAGCATCAATCTTGGCTGGATTAGGCCGCACGCCTCAACATCAATTATATGCCCCAAATATAAAATCTCGCTCTGGCAAAAATGTGATTTCTTTAGGTTAATTTTGAAGTTCATGGTTCTCAAGTTGTCCAGAAGTTTATTTAAATTTATCAGGTGTTCCTCCATTGTTTCGGATGCAATTAATATGTCGTCAACATATCTCGTGGTGAAGCTCTTAACCTCCTCAGTCAGATTCCTATCTAGTGCTCTGATGAGTGCACATCCCGCAGTTTTCACGCCGAAGGGCATTCGACACCAGATATAACTTTGATTATCGAATAAAAATCCCGTCAACAGTTGGGATTTTTCTTCAAGTTCAAGATGGTGGAAACTATTCGTCAAATCGACACTTGAGTATATCTTCTTCCCACGGAAGCCTTTCAAAACATCTTTGACCCTCGGTGCTTGGTCATGCTCAACTAGCAGTTTACTGTTCAAAACTCGCGCGTCTAGGCAGAGCCTAATTGATCCATTTGGCTTGGCCACAGCCAATATTGCATTCAGGTAAGGGGTTGCCGCTTTCCTTATCATGCCAGAATCTAATAAATTAGTAATAATGTCCTTCACCTGAGAAAAATGTTTCTCTGGGATCGGGTACAATTTACTTTTAAATGGGGTCCAATCTGTGACTTGCATGGCATATTGAAAATTAAAAACTTTTCCAGGTATTGTATCAAAAGCTCCTTAATGTAATCTTACAATTTCTTCCAGTTTTCTTCTATCGGGTTCCCCTACGATGGCCTCCTTAAGTCGCTCCTGAAGTAGAATTTCAAATTTAGTTCCGCTAATTTCTTCTTCCGCCAAATGTACCCTAAGTTCCTGCGAAATATCTCGGCTGTCAATCTCTACCACTGCTGTCTGGCTGACTCGCTCCCCCGTCAAGTTCTTATATCCGGCCTCATTAGTGCATTCTTCAACAACCCAAGTATTTGCCTCTCTCTCCAACGGACTCTCTTCCATGTTTAAACCCACATGATTCAATCCCTCTACTTGTTTGAAACTTACAGTGTTGTTATGTAACTCAATTACAGCATGAAAATCACAGATGAAGTTGGCTCCTAAAATTATATTGTAGTTCATCTTCGGATTGACAATGAATGTTTGCGAAAAGTATGGTTCAATATTTCCATATCTAAAAATGCTTGCTGTTTACAATTTATAGTTTTGTCAGGAATAACACCTCTGACTTTCATTAGCGGTACCGGCATAATTGGAACAGTTTGTTTTCTTCATATTTCCTTTATCAAAACTTCAGTGACTAGCCTCACCTGGCTACCTGTATCAATCAAACATCTCACCTTCATGTCTCCAATATGCGCGTAAATAATAGGCAGTTGTCTGATAACATTTTCACGGTTCTTCACCACTTCCTCCAGGCAGTCGTCCGGGAATGCTACCCACTCTTCTATGTTGGCCACTATCATCTCTTCTCGCTCCTTGGCAACCTCCATTTTCAGACTATAATCTTTCAGTTCATTTGGAGTTTTTTTTTATCCCGGGACCCATTTGTTGTGTTTCGCCGGTTGTCATCCTGTCGCTCCTGTTGCCTCAATAAACTCTCTGCCCCCTCTCCTTGATGATTGTCTGGGCTCTGCCTGTTTGCCATGGCACGCCCCCACTTCTCCTTCTCCGTTTCTTCGGCACTTAATTGATCCAAGTATTTTCGTGACTCAATATATCGCTCGTCCCAGTTGTTCCGATAATCTCCCCTATTTTCTTGGCGATAGTTCCTTCCGTTATTCCATCTGCCGTCTCCATTTCTTTGGTAAGGTCTACCTTGTCTCTGGTTTCCCCTCCAATTTGTGTACTCCCGCTGGTACGTCCATTGATTGTTCTGATTTTGGGTGTTCTGATTGTATCTCCCGCGGTTATTCTGATAGTTTTGATTATTATTGTTGAACTGATTTCGGCCGTCAAAATCTTGCCTCCTCGGTGTGAATTGTGTCCCTGTGGACTGAGTCTTGGTTTGGTTCCCCTGGCTGTGGTTATTCTGGAGTCCCTGAACTACCTCTGCCGTGTTGACACATTCCATATTCCTCCTTCCTGTCTGTGGGCTCACCATACTCGTCTCGTCTAAGTGTCTGAGTAATTCTTCGGCTTGGACTGCGGTTTGAATGTTTCCTGCGACTAATAGTTGTTGGATGTGCATTGGGAGTTGTTTCCCGATGGTTAGAACCATATTTTGCTCGCTAGGCGGGTCGTCAAAATCTCTGAATTTTACCAACTGCTGGCTGAAGAATTCTGAAAACCGGGTTGGATGCGTACTATGATATTTTCGCGTGTACAGGTCCATTCTCAACCCTTGCTGTAAAGAAGGGCTCCAAAACTTCTTTAAAAATGCTTCGCGGAATTGAGCCATGTCTGTGAAAGTATACTTAAAGCTCAAAAATCAGGTTAGGCTTGGTCCTTCTAAAAATTTCTCCACTAGTCTTAATTGTTTCTCAGGGCCGATGTGCTGGTCATTAAAGTAATCATTTAATTGTCGTAGAAATGCTTTGGGAGTGGTTCCTGAATGTTCCTTGAATTTATCGGGCTTGAAATCATTACCCCGAATGACTTGGATGACTTGGGCAGGTGCCAAGTTCGGTTGTGGTGTCGAAGTCTCTCCCCTGTATTACTGGAATGCGTTACTCGTTAGTCTGGGACTTTGACCCCGGCTGGTATCCTCAGCCAACTTCAAGCCTGCAGGACTTCCAATACAGCCCTGTTTTTCCGGTATATTTTCAGCCGAAAATACTGTCGCATTCTCTAAAGATCTAATCTCGTTTTTGATGATTAAATCTGAGTGTTCCTGTAATTTTGATTTTACATTTTCCTCCAATGCCTGCATTCGCTTTAAAACTGTCAGCCCGTCTTCCTTATTTGCGTGAGCCTGCTGGTCCCAATCTCGCCGGATCCTACTTTTCAAGCTGTTAATTTTCTCCTCGTTCCTTTCCTGATTTTTCTCTAGCTGTTCACGTACTTGTTCTCCAACCTCCTCTCTTATAACCTCTTGTGTTTTTATTAATTGTTCCCCGACTTCTTCTTTTATGACCTCTTGTGTTTTTATTAACTGGCCTTCCAGATTATCCCGAGTCTTGACGAGCTGTTCTCCTACCTCTTTTCTTATGATCTCTTGTGTTTTTACTAGCTGTTCTCCTACTTCTTGTATTTGCTGTTGTGTCTTGCCTAATTGCTCCTCTAAGTTCTCCCGCAAGTGTATCCGTTCGGTTTCGGCCTTAACCTCGACTTTATCAATTTCTTTTATTAATTCCAGCACGTTGCTGTCTACAGAATTAATTTGTTGCTGCAATTTTTCTTGGGTTTTCTTCATTCCCGCGGTGTTATTGACACATGCTGCCTCAATCTGCTTGAGTTTATTTGCCACCATCTCGTCAAATTGTACTAGTTTGTTATGAAACTTCGCCTCCAACTTTTTAATTTCGCCTAACTGTTTGACGTTGTTCTCCGCAACCTCGCCTGCCAGTTTCTCTACCTTTTTAACGCTCTGATTAATGTCATTAGTAATCTTTCCTAATTGTTCGGTTTGTGCCGTTTGTGTTACCGCCTGTTCCGACAATTTGTGATTTAGTTCATTTAATTGTTTGTCCGTGTCTAATTTCTGGACCTCTAATTGGACTGAAATATTACCGCTCATGTCGTGTAATTGTTTTTCGCTGTCTTTTAACTGTTGTTCCATTTTCGCGGACATCTGCTCTAATTGTTTATCATTATGCACCCGCTGAGCTTCTAATTGTTCTTTTAATTGTTTCTCCGTCTTTACGGACATCTGTTCTAATTGTTTATTTAATTGTTTATTATTGTCTTCGCTTATTTCCTCCTTCATGTTCTTTAACTGTTCTTCCGTTTTCGCGGACATTTGGATCGACATCTGTTCCAACAAGCCCTTAATTTCATCAACAATCGCCATTGCGCACACACAAATATATTCAGAGAAAACAGGGTCATGCGCCAAGATTTCAGTCATATACACGCATACATGTCATAACATTTAAATATTACTGGCTCTAATTTAATGAAAATTTCAGTAACAAAATTTACTGAATAAAATTACACTTATTCCCAAACAACAAAATAACTCCTAGTGATCTGCTTTTAAATTCCTAACCAACAGAATTTACGAAAACACTAATTAACCGAAGTCAATTAAATGTCAAATATAAGGCAACACCTTCCTGCTTTGACTGAGTTCAATAATAATGCAAATATTCTAATTTTAATGCCGGGCGCCAGAACAGGTTTATAACAAATACAATAACATATTCTAACCTTGTTCAATATCTCTAACTTTAGGAACTCAGTGACTTTACTAATGCATATGGCGGTACAACATCGCCTCAATTTACTGAATTTACATGTCCGCTTGACCTGGCATCATTTCTCAACGAAATAAATATGAGATCAGCGAAGCAACAACAACAACAATCCCCACTTGGGCAGCCATTTTTGTTTTATGAACCCTTGCAAAGAAGCATATGAGACTCAGTTTCGGGGGGTGTATCGGTTCATATCGTAAGTTGTTGTCAAAGCGCTTCATTAACTTGCAGGGTAACATATAACAAAATAACATGCAGGAAAGAGTGAAGCCAGGGTTAAAACAAACGAATTTAATAAACAAATCACCATATTTACACTCAACAATTAACAAAACAAAACTCCCATCTGACTCCCACTTAATAAAAATGCCAAAAACTAGGCCAAAATCTCTGGAGAGATTAATTACATGGACCAAGTGTCCCTAAAGAAAATAACAAAAGTGACTATGTATGCGCGTAAGTCGTTCTACATGCTTCACGATGTGTACAAACGAATGCGTGATTCGTCATCATCCAGAATAATCATTCAGATAACGAATCCACATTTCTTAGAGCTAGACCGACACGGGGGAACACAACTACAATACTTAAAAACTAAACCGACACTTCCTAGATCTAATATAAACAACACAATAATTTCCGTGTGAAATTGGAATCAAATTGCCTTAGCAACATTTACTGCCTAAACTTAGGACTTCTCACACAAATCAACACAAGTACATTAACACGTGACCAATAAAAAATACACATATGACCGCCGTCAAATTTCCAAGTACTCTACCGCTACACCACACAAGTGTCACACTAAATTACATGAATCGAGTCATAAACAAAACAATAGGCTCACAGCCAACATTTACGTTATTAATACAATATTTTACCCATACAACGTACAAGAAGCCGTTACACACATGGCGAACTGCCCAATTAATTATGGATTAAAAAAATAACCATCACAATGAACAGGTTTGCTACATGAAAGCTTACAGGGGTCAGTCGGAAAATCAGGACTGCCTATCAAAATAAGTCACAGGCAAAACGGGCGATTTGTGGAACTCTGCATATCTGTCAACCCACGTGTCAATAACCTCGACCTCCCAGGACATGAATTCGAATCTCGAAGAAGTGTGCCCCAAAGCACAATAATACGTGTGTGTGTGTGTCAGAATAATATGGACAAGAAACAGCGGTCTCCCTAGAGCACCCTGTTTTTCCATCAAAAATACAACAACAACAAAAAATATGAGGGCGGTAGGACCTCTACCCCCTCCTCACGTAGAATCAACACACACTTGACACAGTAACACACACAATCACACGTATGGGTTTTGACAGACCCTGAAATAAAAAGACATAAATATATTCCACTTGCTGGCGCCACCGTTCTATGCCGTGACTAGTTAACCTGAAAAGGACTCAAAAAATCTATAAAAATTAGAACGAAGGTGTTCTACAAATTACATTTTAAGTTGGTGCGCTTGGCAACCCTAATATGAATAATAACCTGTTCAGCAAATATCTTACAGTAATTATCTCCCTTCCCTATCACAAATATTAACGTTAATAAAGCACCATTTATCGAACGCAACGGGTTTCGCATTTGCATGGATAAATATCACGTACGCACGGCGCGCACATTAAATATGACTCCCAAAGAAAAACAAATATACAACGATCACTTTGGCCACGCGCCAACGGACATTTAAAACATTTAGTGTCGGTGCAAGAAAAACTCTAAACAACAAGAAAAGAAACATGACTATTTACAAAAGTTCCCCGGCCAAATCTAACTACATCATTGAAATAATTCAATTGTTGTACATCACCGATCAGCTTGTAGAACTTAAGACACCCTTCTCAGCCCATTTCCCTATGGACAGATTAACACTCCATCGTGGTCGTCTGCGTTGAATCGTTGAAGATCATCCCAACTCCAAACCACGTGTTGAGCATCTTGGTATCGACTCCTTGGCAGAAAAGTTCAATGTTAATTATTTGACCTAGCTATAATCGCTTGCAGGTTACTCAATTCGCCCACAAATTGTCCTAATGCGATTAATTGCGAAGACTTGCCCTAGATATGTCGCACACACGCACAATAAACACATGAAAAATACACTGAAATTTGTACATAAAATATACACGTCGAGACCACGTCACTGGCTCGATAATAAGTTTAAAATCTTGACTGCACAGGCAGTCGCTATCTTGCTCGGTATTTCCCTTCTACTCTGTTGACCTTCGCTCAGGTTAGCGCTAATTAGGCTGTTACAAGACTTGCCCCTCAGAGCTGAAATAGTCGTCTTTAAGAAAATGTTACAAGTCACCACGCACACTGCGTGAAATATTAGCTCACAAAAATAAAGTTGATTTCAGATAAAATGTACTAGAGCGTTATAATTCGTTAACACAACTGATGTGAATTTAGCTCCTCAGAGCTCACAAATAAAAATAACTTCAACTAATTCAGAGCGTTAAAATCCCTATACAAACGGGCGTGAAGTTAGTCTCTCAGGGCTCCAAAACGAATGACTTAGAGTAGCATCATGCCAAACTATTTATTAGAAACTGACAGGGGACGGAGGAGTGGGGTGGAAATGGATAAAAATTTCCAGAGTTTTTATCACACAAATATGGGACTAGTGTCAATCTTCTTCAAATGAATCAAACGTCTCAATGCACTCGTGCGGAGATCAGTCCGTTCGGCGGTTCTTTAGATAATCAATTCCGCGGGCTTTTTACTACTGACGCTGTCCATCGCGTGATCATGGCTTGGTCTCTCGTGATTGGCTGATTCAATCGTAGGTTCGTTGCAAGTGACTCGTGATCATTCCTTTATGCTTCCAATTCTGGAGCAAGTAGTTGCTCAATTTGTCCTTGAACCCGGCTAAATCTGACCGTCCCCCAAGAATAGCTACCAGCTCTACTCCTGTTGCAATCATTACGAAACGCTAGCCTGCCTTTTATCCATGTCCACTTCCTCAAGTACTGCCTGGGCTGCAGTAATAATAATAATAAATATGAATACTTATTTATCGTAGATCAATAAGGGTTCATTTATCCTCAGCAAGGTTTTGAAATTCGAAGCAATTGATTGATTTGGATTTCAAAAACCAAAATCCACCGTAGTAACAACAACATCTCTTTAATATCTCGCTCAGCTGCTCGTGTGTACACCCCACTGACTCAATTAGTGTGAGCTCTTTCTCGCCGGAATGTCATTCATACTTCCTCACTAAGTCTCCCCCTTCTCCTCACGTGATTGCCACTCCTGTCGTCTCAGCTGCTCGTTGCTTACAAACAAAGTGCGTACTCGGGCGCTCCACGTATATTTGAGTGTTGGCTCTCAAAATAAAATTTTTGCAATACAGATTTTGCACACATCATTTTTCCTAGTCATCAAATGGTTCCCTTCTGTAGTAAGGTTTTAAATTGGCGCTATTAAAAACAGATTTGCACCAGTGCTCACTTCTTCAAGCCTGTAGGCATTGTTACCCAGATTCTTAATTACCCGGAACGGGCCAATAAATTTTGGACAGAATTTTGCGAAGACTTTGTTCTTAGGGTCGGATATCGGTGGTCAACGAACCAGCACTAACTCTTGTTCTTGTAACTCCCGGTGAAACTTCTTTCCTCGGTACCGTCTCAGCCTTCGGTCCGCTTGGTTCCTCATGTGCTCCCTTGTTCGCTGGATTCGCAACTCATGCGCTTATAGTGGATCCCTTCGGCATGGAATAACCTTGTCCCAAGTTCTTTCTGGCAACCTGTTGTGGTGTACAATCAGTGGAACTTGACCCGTCGACTCGTGCTTAGTGGTGTTCATGCACATCTCAATTTCCCCTACTTTGTCAACCCATTTATTATGATCGTTAGGAATCATTACTCTGTAGTACTTGGCAACACAGCGAATTGTTCTCTCGCTCGGATTTCCACAAGGATGACGAATGCTTGAAAATACGTGTTTTATTCCTAGGCTCTCCAAACCTTGCCTAAAAACATTACTCGTGAAATAGGTACCATGATCTGATAAAATGGATTCCGGCCTTCCAAGCATCGGAATTACTTTGTTCTGAATTCGACTGAGGACTTGTTTTGATGTCGTCTTCTGGATTGGACATAGCACGACCATCTTTGAAAATACATCGACACACACCAGAAGGTGTCGGCATCCACGCTTCCCTTTTACTAAAGGACCAAAGCAATCGATAGCGAGCATCTCGCATGGTTTTTGAGGTAATAGTGGTATTGGAGGTTGTTTCAAAATAAAGTTGTTCGGTTTCGTGCGCTGGCATGCGTCACAAGTTCTAATTACTTCAACAATGGTGAATCGCATCTTAGGCCAAGTAAAGGTCTCCCCTATCGTAGCTTCAGTCTTATCCGTGCCGATATCTGCTAGGCTCTCGTGGACATGCCAAGTCAATCCTCTCTGTAGTGATGCTGGAACTAGGATTCGCAGTTTAGTATGATGCTCATCCACGTACTTATGTAACAAGTTATTTAAGTAGTGAAATCTCGCTTCTTTAGCACGGGCTTCTCGATACTCCGGTGAATTTGGTGGTAATTCCTTCCTGTAGAATTTTATCATCATCATCATCCATGGGTCTGCTTCTTGCTCCTTCCGAATATCCTTCAATCTCGCCAAATACTCACGAGCCTTAGGTGTTAATGTAATATTGTGAACTTCCGCTGTTACTTCGTTTCCGTCCTCAGGATTTCTACTCAAGGCATCTGGTATGACGTTCATCCTTCCAGGGCAATGTTCTATCGTGATGTCAAACTGCTGTATGTAGATGGACCGGCGCGTAACTCTCTCACTTGCCATTGTTGTCTTGAATAAAAATGTCAGTGCATGGTGGTCGGTTCTAACAATGATGGAATAGCCATAGATCATCTTACGCCACTGTTGAAGAGAATATAAAATTGCTAGAAGCTCGAGTTCCGTCACGGTGTAGTTCCTCTCATGTTTCCTTAATTTACGACTCGTAAATGCCAAATACGATTTCTTCTTGGGTTCTTGGTACAGCATAGCACCGATTCCAATCAATGAAGCATCTGCTTGAATAATAAATCGCTTCTCAAAATCCGGATATCCAAGTTTCACACAGTTTTCCAATAAATCCTTCGTTGCTATAAAAGACCTGTCGCACTCCTCGTTCCACGACCATCGATTTGCCTTCTTCAACATCTCCTGCATAGGTGCTACTGTTTCTGTGTAACCAGGGCAATTTTCTTTGAAGAAGCCTGTCACTCCCAAAAACGCTCTCACATGTTTGACTTTAGTAGGTGTGGGAAATTTCTTAATAGCATCAATCTTGGCTGGATTAGGCCGCACGCCCTCAACATCAATTATATGCCCCAAATATAAAATCTCGCTCTGGCAAAAATGTGATTTCTTTAGGTTAATTTTGAAGTTCATGGTTCTCAAGTTGTCCCGAAGTTTATTTAAATTTATCAGGTGTTTCTCCATTGTTTCGGATGCAATTAATATGTCGTCAACATATCTCGTGGTGAAGCTCTTAACCTCCTCAGTCAGATTCCTATCTAGTGCTCTGATGAGTGCACATCCCGCAGTTTTCACGCCGAAGGGCATTCGACACCAGATATAACTTTGATTATCGAATAAAAATCCCGTCAACAGTTGGGATTTCTCTTCGAGTTCAAGATGGTGGAAACTATTCGTCAAATCGACACTTGAGTATATCTTCTTCCCACGGAAGCCTTTCAAAACATCTTTGACCCTCGGTGCTTGGTCATGCTCAACTAGCAGTTTACTGTTCAAAACTCGCGCGTCTAGGCAGAGCCTAATTGATCCATTTGGCTTGGCCACAGCCAATATTGCGTTCAGGTAAGGGGTTGCCGCTTTCCTTATCATGCCAGAATCTAATAAATTAGTAATAATGTCCTTCACCTGAGAAAAATGTTTCTCTGGGATCGGGTACAATTTACTTTTAAATGGGGTCCAATCTGTGACTTGCATGGCATATTGAAAATTTAAAACTTTTCCAGGTATTGTATCAAAAGCTCCTTTATGTAATCTTAAAATTTCTTCCAGTTTTCTTCTATCGGGTTCCCCTACGATGGCCTCCTTAAGTCACTCCTGAAGTAGAATTTCAAATTTAGTTCCGCTAATTTCTTCTTCCGCCAAATGTACCCTAAGTTCCTGCGAAATATCTCGGCTGTCAATCTCTACCACTGCTGTCTGGCTGACTCTCTCCCCCGTCAAGTTCTTATCTCCGGCCTCATTAGTGCATTCTTCAACAACCCAAGTATTTGCCTCTCTCTCCAACGGACTCTCTTCCATGTTTAAACCCACATGATTCAATCCCTCTACTTGTTTGAAACTTACAGTGTTGTTATGTAACTCAATTACAGCATGAAAATCACAGATGAAGTTGGCTCCTAAAATTATATTGTAGTTCATCTTCGGAATGACAATGAATGTTTGCGAAAAGTATGGTTCAATATTTCCAGATCTAAAAATGCTTGCTGTTTACAATTTATAGTTTTGTCAGGAATAACACCTCTGACTTTCATCAGCGGTACCGGCATAATTGGAACAGTTTGTTTTCTTCCTATTTCCTTTATCAAAACTTCAGTGACTAGGCTCACCTGGCTACCTGTATCAATCAAACATCTCACCCTCATGCCTCCAATATGCGCGTAAATAATAGGCAGTTGTCTGATAACAGTTTCACGGTTCTTCACCACTTCCTCCAGGCAGTCGTCCGGGAATGCTACCTACTCTTCTATGTTGGCCACTATCATCTCTTCTCGCTCCTTGGCAACCTCCATTTTCAGACTATCATCTTTCAGTTCATTTGGAGTTTTTTTTAATCCCGGGACCCATTTGTTGTGTTTCGCCGGTTGTCATCCTGTCGCTCCTGTTGCCTCAATAAACTCTCTGCCCCCTCTCCTTGATGATTGTCTGGGCTCAGCCTGTTTGCCATGGCACGCCCCCACTTCTCCTTCTCCGTTTCTTTGGCACTTAATTGATTCAAGTATTTTCGTGACTCAATATATCGCTCGTCCCAGTTGTTCCGATAATCTCCCCTATTTTCTTGGCGATAGTTCCTTCCGTTATTCCATCTGCCGTCTCCATTTCTTTGGTAAGGTCTACCTTGTCTCTGGTTTCCCCTCCAATTTGTGTACTCCCGCTGGTACGTCCATTGATTGTTCTGATTTTGGGTGTTCTGATTGTATCTCCCGCGGTTATTCTGATAGTTTTGATTATTATTGTTGAACTGATTTCGGCCGTCAAAATCTTGCCTCCTCGGTGTGAATTGTGTCCCTGTGGACTGAGTCTTGGTTTGGTTCCCCTGGCTGTGGTTATTCTGGAGTCCCTGAACTACCTCTGCCGTGTTGACACATTCCATATTCCTCCTTCCTGTATGTGGGCTCACCATACTCGTCTCGTCTAAGTGTCTGAGTAATTCTTCGGCTTGGACTGCGGTTTGAATGTTTCCTGCGACTAATAGTTGTTGGATGTGCATTGGGAGTTGTTTACCGATGGTTAGAACCATATTTTGCTCGCTAGGCGGGTCGTCAAAATCTCTGAATTTTACCAACTGCTGGCTGAAGAATTCTGAAAACCGGGTTGGATGCGTACTATGATATTTTCGCGTGTACAGGTCCATTCTCAACCCTTGCTGTAAAGAAGGGCTCCAAAACTTCTTTAAAAATGCTTCGCGGAATTGAGCCATGTCTGTGAAAGTATACTTAAAGCTTAAAAACCAGGTTAGGCTTGGTCCTTCTAAAAATTTCTCCACTAGTCTTAATTGTTTCTCAGGGCCGATGTGCTGGTCATTAAAGTAATCATTTAATTGTCGTAGAAATGCTTTGGGAGTGGTTCCTGAATGTTCCTTGAATTTATCGGGCTTAAAATCATTACCCCGAATGACTTGGATGACTTGGGCAGGTGCCAAGTTCGGTTGTGGTATCGAAGTCTCTCCCCTGTATTGCTGGAATGCGTTACTCGTTAGTCTGGGACTTTGACCCCGGCTGGTATCCTCAGCCAACTTCAAGCCTGCAGGACTTCCAATACAGCCCTGTTTTTCCGGTATATTTTCAGCCGAAAATAATGTCGCATTTTCTAAAGATCTAATCTCGTTTTTTATGATTAAATCTGAGTGTTCCTGTAATTTTGATTTTACATTTTCCTCCAATGCCTGCATTCGCTTTAAAACTGTCAGCCTGTCTTCCTTATTTGCGTGAGCCTGCTGGTCCCAATCTCGCCGGATCCTACTTTTCAAGCTGTTAATTTTCTCCTCGTTCCTTTCCTGATTTTTCTCTAGCTGTTCACGTACTTGTTCTCCAACCTCCTCTCTTATAACATCTTGTGTTTTTATTAATTGTTCCCCGACTCCTTCTCTTATGACCTCTTGTGTTTTTATTAACTGGCCTTCCAGATTATCCCGAGTCTTGACGAGCTGTTCTCCTACCTCTTTTCTTATGATCTCTTGTGTTTTACTAGCTGTTCTCCTACTTCTTGTATTTGCTGTTGTGTCTTGCCTAATTGCTCCTCTAAGTTCTCCCGCAAGTGTATCCGTTCGGTTTCGGCCTTAACCTCGACTTTATCAATTTCTTTTATTAATTCCAGCACGTTGCTGTCTACCGAATTAATTTGTTGCTGCAATTTTTCTTGGGTTTTCTTCATTCCCGCGGTGTTATTGACACATGCTGCCTCTATCTGCTTGAGTTTATCTGCCACCATCTCGTCAAATTGTACTAATTTGTTATCAAACTTCGCCTCCAACTTTTTAATTTCGCCTAACTGTTTGACGTTGTTCTCCGCAACCTCGCCTGCCAGTTGCTCTACCTTTTTAACGCTCTGATTAATCTCATTAGTAATCTTTCCTAATTGTTCGGTTTGTGCCGTTTGTGTTACCGCCTGTTCCGACAATTTGTGATTTAGTTCATTTAATTGTTTGTCCGTGTCTAATTTCTGGACCTCTAATTGGACTGAAATATTACCGCTCATGTCGTGTAATTGTTTTTCGCTGTCTTTTAACTGTTGTTCCGTTTTCGCGGACATCTGCTCTAATTGTTTATCATTATGCTCCCGCTGAGCTACTAATTGTTCTTTTAATTGTTTCTCCGTCTTTACGGATATCTGTTCTAATTGTTTATTTAATTGTTTATTATTGTCTTCGCTTATTTCCTCCTTCATGTTCTTTAACTGTTCTTCCGTTTTCGCGGACATTTGGATCGACATCTGTTCCAACAAGCCCTTAATTTCATCAACAATCGCCATTGCGCACACACAAATATATTCAGAGAAAACAGGGTCATGCGCCAAGATTTCAGTCATATACACGCATACATTTAAATATTACTGGCTCTAATTTAATGAAAATTTCAGTAACAAAATTTACTGAATAAAATTACACTTATTCCCAAACAACAAAATAACCCCTAGTGATCTGCTTTTAAATTCCTAACCAACAGAATTTACGAAAACACTAATTAACCGAAGTCAATTAAATGTCAAATATAAGGCAACACCTTCCTGCTTTGACTGAGTTCAATAATAATGCAAATATTCTAATTTTAATGCCGGGCGCCAGAACAGGTTTATAACAAATACAATATCAAATTCTAACCTTGTTCAATATCTCTAACTTTAGGAACTCAGTGATTTTACTAATGCATATGGCGGTACAACATCGCCTCAATTTACTGAATTTACATGTCCGCTTGACCTGGCATCATTTCTCAACGAAATAAATATGAGATCAACGAAGCAACAACAACAACAATCCCCACTTGGGCAGCCATTTTTGTTTTATGAACCCTTGCAAAGAAGCATATGAGACTCAGTTTCGGGGGGTGTATCGGTTCATATCGTAAGTTGTTGTCAAAGCGCTTCATTAACTTGCAGGGTAACATATAACAAAATAACATGCAGGAAAGAGTGAAGTCAGGGTTAAAACAAACGAATTTAATGAACAAATCACCATATTTACACTCAACAATTAACAAAACAAAACTCCCATCTGACTCCCACTTAATAAAAATGCCAAAAACTAGGCCAAAATCTCTGGAGAGGTTAATTACATGGACCAAGTGTCCCTAAAGAAAATAACAAAAGTGACTATGTATGCGCGTATGTCGTTCTACATGCTTCACGATGTGTACAAACGATTGCGTGATACGTCATCATCCAGAATAATCATTCAGATAACGAATCCACATTTCTTAGAGCTAGAACGACACGGGGGAACACAACTACAATACTTAAAAACTAAACCGACACTTCCTAGATCTAATATAAACAACACAATAATTTCCGTGTGAAATTGGAATCAAATTGCCTTAGCAACATTTACTGCCTAAACTTAGGACTTCTCACACAAATCAACACAAGTACATTAACACGTGACCAATAAAAAATACACATATGACCGCCGTCAAATTTACAAGTACTCTACCGCTACACCACACAAGTGTCACACTAAATTACATGAATCGAGTCATAAACAAAACAATAGGCTCACAGCCAACATTTACGTTATTAATACAATATTTTACCCATACAACGTACAAGAAGCCGTTACACACATGGCGAACTCCCCAATTAATTATGGCTTAAAAAAATAACCATCACAATGAACAGGTTTGCTACATGAAAGCTTACAGGGGTCAGTCGGACAATCAGGACTGCCTATCAAAATAAGTCACAGGCAAAACGGGCGATTTGTGGAACTCTGCATATCTGTCAACCCACGTGTCAATAACCTCGACCTCCCAGGACATGGGGTCGAATCTCGAAGAAGTGTGCCCCAAAGCACAATAATACGTGTGTGTGTGTGTCAGAATAATATGGACAAGAAACAGCGGTCTCCCTAGAGCACCCTGTCTTTCCATCAAAATTACAACAACAACAAAAAATATGAGGGCGGTAGGACCTCTACCCCCTCCTCACGTAGAATCAACACGCACTTGACACAGTAACACACACAATCACACGTATGGGTTTTGACAGACCCTGAAATAAAAAGACATAAATATATTCCACTTGCTGGCGCCACCGTTCTATGCCGTGACTAGTTAACCTGAAAAGGGCTCAAAAAATCTATAAAAATTAGAACGAAGGTGTTCTACAAATTACATTTTAAGTTGGTGCGCTTGGCAACCCTAATATGAATAATAACCTGTTCAGCAAATATCTTACAGTAATTATCTCCCTTCCCTATCACAAATAGTAACGTTAATAAAGCACCATTTATCGAACGCAACGGGTTTCGCATTTGCATGGATAAAAATCACGTACGCACGGCGCGCACATTAAATATGACTCCCAAAGAAAAACAAATATACAACGAACACTTTGGCCACGTGCCAATGGACATTTAAAACATTTAGTGTCGGTGCAAGAAAAACTCTAAACAACAAGAAAAGAAACATGACTATTTACAAAAGTTCCCCGGCCAAATCTAACTACATCATTGAAATAATTCAATTGTTGTACATCACCGATCAGCTTGTAGAACTTAAGACATCCTTCTCAGCCCATTTCCCTATGGACAGATTAACACTCCATCGTGGTCGTCTGCGTTGAATCGTTGAAGATCATCCCAACTCCAAACCACGTGTTGAGCATCTTGGTATCGACTCCTTGGCCGAATGGTTCAATGTTAATTATTTGACCTAGCTATAATCGCTTGCAGGTTACTCAATTCGCCCACAAATTGTCCTAATACGATTAATTGCGAAGACTTGCCCTAGATATGTCGCACACACGCACAATAAACACATGAAAAATACACTGAAATGTGTACATAAAATATACACGTCGAGACCACGTCACTGGCTCGATAATAAGTTTAAAATCTTGACTGCACAGGCAGTCGCTATCTTGCTCGGTATTTCCCTTCTACTCTGTTGACCTTCGCTCAGGTTAGCGCTAATTAGGCTGTTACAAGACTTGCCCCTCAGAGCTGAAATAGTCGTCTTTAAGAAAATGTTACAAGTCACCACGCACACTGCGTGAAATATTAGCTCACAAAAATAAAGTTGATTTCAGATAAAATGTACTAGAGCGTTATAATTCGTTAACACAACTGATGTGAATTTAGCTCCTCAGAGCTCACAAATAAAAATAACTTCAACTAATTCAGAGCGTTAAAATCGCTATACAAACGGGCGTGAAGTTAGCCTCTCAGGGCTCCAAAACGAATGACTTAGAGTAGCATCATGCCAAACTATTTATTAGAAACTGACAGGGGACGGAGGAGTGGGGTGGAAATGGATAAAAATTTCCAGAGTTTTTATCACACAAATATGGGACTAGTGTCAATCTTCTTCAAATGAATCAAACGTCTCAATGCACTCGTGCGGAGATCAGTCCGTTCTGCGGTTCTTTAGATAATCAATTCCGCGGGCTTTTTACTACTGACGCTGTCCATCGCGTGATCATGGCTTGGTCTCTCGTGATTGGCTGATTCAATCGAAGGTTCGTTGCAAGTGACTCGTGATCATTCCTTTATGCTTCCAATTCTGGAGCAAATAGTTGCTCAATTTGTCCTTGAACCCGGCTAAATCTGACCGTCCCCCAAGAATAGCTACCAGCTCTACTCCTGTTGCAATCATTACGAAACGCTAGCCTGCCTTTTATCCATGTCCACTTCCTCAAGTACTGCCTGGGCTGCAGTAATAATAATAATAAATATGAATACTTATTTATCGTAGATCAATAAGGGTTCATTTATCCTCAGCAAGGTTTTGAAATTCGAAGCAATTGATTGATTTGGATTTCAAAAACCAAAATCCACCGTAGTAACAACAACATCTCTTTAATATCTCGCTCAGCTGCTCGTGTGTACACCCCACTGACTCAATTAGTGTGCGCTCTTTCTCGCCGGAATGTCTTTCATACTTCCTCACTAGGTCTCCCCCTTCTCCTCACGTGATTGCCACACCTGTCGTCTCAGCTGCTCGTTGTTTACAAACAATGTGCGTACTCGGGCGCTCCACGTATATTTGAGTGTTGGCTCTCAAAATAAAATTTTTGCAATACAGATTTTGCACACATCATTTTTCCTAGTCATCAAATGGTTCCCTTCTGTAGTAAGGTTTTAAATTGGCGCTATTAAAAACAGATTTTGCACCAGTGCTCACTTCTTCAAGCCTGTAGGCATTGTTACCCAGATTCTTAATTACCCGGAACAGGCCAATATATTTTGGACAGAATTTTGCGAAGACTTTGTTCTTAGGGTCGGATATCGGTGGTCAACGAACCAGCACTAACTCTTGTTCTTGTAACTCCCGGTGAAACTTCTTTCCTCGGTACCGTCTCAGCCTTCGGTCCGCTTGGTTCCTCATGTGCTCCCTTGTTCGCTGGATTCGCAACTCATGCGCTAATAGTGGATCCCTTCGGCATGGAATAACCTTGTCCCAAGTTCTTTCTGGCAACCTGTTGTGGTGTACAATCAGTGGAACTTGACCCGTCGACTCGTGCTTAGTGGATTTTCATGCACATCTCAATTTCCCCTACTTTGTCAACCCATTTATTATGATCGTTAGGAATCATTACTCTGTAGTACTTGGCAACACAGCGAATTGTTCTCTCGCTCGGATTTCCACAAGGATGACGAATGCTTGAAAATACGTGTTTTATTCCTAGGCTCTCCAAACCTTGCCTAAAAACATTACTCGTGAAATAGGTACCATGATCTGATAAAATGGATTCCGGCCTTCCAAGCATCGGAATTACTTTGTTCTGAATTCGACTGAGGACTTGTTTTGATGTCGTCTTCTGGATTGGACATAGCACGACCATCTTTGAAAATACATCGACACACACCAGAAGGTGTCGGCATCCACGCTTCCCTTTTACTAAAGGACCAAAGCAATCGATAGCGAGCATCTCGCATGGTTTTTGAGGTAATAGTGGTATTGGAGGTTGTTTCAAAATAAAGTTGTTCGGTTTCGTGCGCTGGCATGCGTCACAAGTTCTAATTACTTCAACAATGGTGAATCGCATCTTAGGCCAAGTAAAGGTCTCCCCTATCGTAGCTTCAGTCTTATCCGTGCCGATATCTGCTAGGCTCTCGTGGACATGCCAAGTCAATCCTCTCTGTAGTGATGCTGGAACTAGGATTCGCAGTTTAGTATGATGCTCATCCACGTACTTATGTAACAAGTTATTTAAGTAGTGAAATCTCGCTTCTTTAGCACGGGCTTCTCGATACTCCGGTGAATTTGGTGGTAATTCCTTCCTGTAGAATTTTATCATCATCATCATCCATGGGTCTGCTTCTTGCTCCTTCCGAATATCCTTCAATCTCGCCAAATACTCACGAGCCTTAGGTGTTAATGTAATATTGTGAACTTCCGCTGTTACTTCGTTTCCGTCCTCAGGATTTCTACTCAAGGCATCTGGTATGACGTTCATCCTTCCAGGGTAATGTTCTATCGTGATGTCAAACTGCTGTATGTAGATGGACCAGCGCGTAACTCTCTCACTTGCCATTGTTGTCTTGAATAAAAATGCCAGTGCATGGTGGTCGGTTCTAACAATGATGGAATAGCCATAGATCATCTTACGCCACTGTTGAAGAGAATATAAAATTGCTAGAAGCTCGAGTTCCGTCACGGTGTAGTTCCTCTCATGTTTCCTTAATTTACGACTCGTAAATGCCAAATACGATTTCTTCTTGGGTTCTTGGTACAGCATAGCACCGATTCCAATCAATGAAGCATCTGCTTGAATAATAAATCGCTTCTCAAAATCCGGATATCCAAGTTTCACACAGTTTTCCAATAAATCCTTCGTTGCTCTAAAAGACCTGTCGCACTCCTCGTTCCACGACCATCGATTTGCCTTCTTCAACATCTCCTGCATAGGTGCTACTGTTTCTGTGTAACCAGGGCAATTTTCTTTGAAGAAGCCTGTCACTCCCAAAAACGCTCTCACATGTTTGACTTTAGTAGGTGTGGGAAATTTCTTAATAGCATCAATCTTGGCTGGATTAGGCCGCACGCCCTCAACATCAATTATATGCCCCAAATATAAAATCTCGCTCTGGCAAAAATGTGATTTCTTTAGGTTAATTTTGAAGTTCATGGTTCTCAAGTTGTCCCGAAGTTTATTTAAATTTATCAGGTGTTTCTCCATTGTTTCGGATGCAATTAATATGTCGTCAACATATCTCGTGGTGAAGCTCTTAACCTCCTCAGTCAGATTCCTATCTAGTGCTCTGATGAGTGCACATCCCGCAGTTTTCACGCCGAAGGGCATTCGACACCAGATATAACTTTGATTATCGAATAAAAATCCCGTCAACAGTTGGGATTTCTCTTCGAGTTCAAGATGGTGGAAACTATTCGTCAAATCGACACTTGAGTATATCTTCTTCCCACGGAAGCCTTTCAAAACATCTTTGACCCTCGGTGCTTGGTCATGCTCAACTAGCAGTTTACTGTTCAAAACTCGCGCGTCTAGGCAGAGCCTAATTGATCCATTTGGCTTGGCCACAGCCAATATTGCGTTCAGGTAAGGGGTTGCCGCTTTCCTTATCATGCCAGAATCTAATAAATTAGTAATAATGTCCTTCACCTGAGAAAAATGTTTCTCTGGGATCGGGTACAATTTACTTTTAAATGGGGTCCAATCTGTGACTTGCATGGCATATTGAAAATTTAAAACTTTTCCAGGTATTGTATCAAAAGCTCCTTTATGTAATCTTAAAATTTCTTCCAGTTTTCTTCTATCGGGTTCCCCTACGATGGCCTCCTTAAGTCGCTCCTGAAGTAGAATTTCAAATTTAGTTCCGCTAATTCTTCTTCCGCCAAATGTACTCAAAGTTCCTGCGAAATATCTCGGCTGTCAATCTCTACCACTGCTGTCTGGCTGACTCGCTCCCCCGTCAAGTTCTTATCTCCGGCCTCATTAGTGCATTCTTCAACAACCCAAGTATTTGCCTCTCTCTCCAACGGACTCTCTTTCATGTTTAAACCCACATGATTCAATCCCTCTACTTGTTTGAAACTTACAGTGTTGTTATGTAAGTCAATTACAGCATGAAAATCACAGATGAAGTTGGCTCCTAAAATTATATTGTAGTTCATCTTCGGAATGACAATGAATGTTTGCGAAAAAGTATGGTTCAATATTTCCAGATCTAAAAATGCTTGCTGTTTACAATTTATAGTTTTGTCAGGAATAACACCTCTGACTTTCATTAGCGGTACCGTCATAATTGGAACAGTTTGTTTTCTTCCTATTTCCTTTATCAAAACTTCATTGACTAGGCTCACCTGGCTACCTGTATCAATCAAACATCTCACCCTCATGCCTCCAATATGCGCGTAAATAATAGGCAGTTGTCTGATAACATTTTCACGGTTCTTCACCACTTCCTCCAGGCAGTCGTCCGGGAATGCTACCCACTCTTCTATGTTGGCCACTATCATCTCTTCTCGCTCCTTGGCAACCTCCATTTTCAGACTATCATCTTTCAGTTCATTTGGAGTTTTTTTTTAATCCCGGGACCCATTTGTTGTGTTTCGCCGGTTGTCATCCTGTCGCTCCTGTTGCCTCAATAAACTCTCTGCCCCCTCTCCTTGATGATTGCCTGGGCTCTGCCTGTTTGCCATGGCACGCCCCCACTTCTCCTTCTCCGTTTCTTCGGCACTTAATTGATCCAAGTATTTTCGTGACTCAATATATCGCTCGTCCCAGTTGTTCCGATAATCTCCCCTATTTTCTTGGCGATAGTTCCTTCCGTTATTCCATCTGCCGTCTCCATTTCTTTGGTAAGGTCTACCTTGTCTCTGGTTTCCCCTCCAATTTGTGTACTCCCGCTGGTACGTCCATTGATTGTTCTGATTTTGGGTGTTCTGATTGTATCTCCCGCGGTTATTCTGATAGTTTTGATTATTATTGTTGAACTGGTTTCGGCCGTCAAAATCTTGCCTCCTCGGTGTGAATTGTGTCCCTGTGGACTGAGTCTTGGTTTGGTTCCCCTGGCTGTGGTTATTTTGGAGTCCCTGAACTACCTCTGCCGTGTTGACACATTCCATATTCCTCCTTCCTGTCTGTGGGCTCACCATACTCGTCTCGTCTAAGTGTCTGAGTAATTCTTCGGCTTGGACTGCGGTTTGAATGTTTCCTGCGACTAATAGTTGTTGGATGTGCATTGGGAGTTGTTTCCCGATGGTTAGAACCATATTTTGCTCGCTAGGCGGGTCGTTAAAATCTCTGAATTTTACCAACTGCTGGCTGAAGAATTCTGAAAACCGGGTTGGATGCGTACTATGATATTTTCGCGTGTACAGGTCCATTCTCAACCCTTGCTGTAAAGAAGGGCTCCAAAACTTCTTTAAAAATGCTTCGCGGAATTGAGCCATGTCTGTGAAAGTATACTTAAAGCTCAAAAATCAGGTTAGGCTTGGTCCTTCTAAAAATTTCTCCACTAGTCTTAATTGTTTCTCAGGGCCGATGTGCTGGTCATTAAAGTAATCATTTAATTGTCGTAGAAATGCTTTGGGAGTGGTTCCTGAATGTTCCTTGAATTTATCGGGCTTGAAATCATTACCCCGAATGACTTGGATGACTTGGGCAGGTGCCAAGTTCGGTTGTGGTGTCGAAGTCTCTCCCCTGTATTGCTGGAATGCGTTACTCGTTAGTCTGGGACTTTGACCCCGGCTGGTATCCTCAGCCAACTTCAAGCCTGCAGGACTTCCAATACAGCCCTGTTTTTCCGGTATATTTTCAGCCGAAAATAATGTCGCATTTTCTAAAGATCTAATCTCGTTTTTGATGATTATATCTGAGTGTTCCTGTAATTTTGATTTTACATTTTCCTCCAATGCCTGCATTCGCTTTAAAACTGTCAGCCTGTCTTCCTTATTTGCGTGAGCCTGCTGGTCCCAATCTCGCCGGATCCTACTTTTCAAGCTGTTAATTTTCTCCTCGTTCCTTTCCTGATTTTTCTCTAGCTGTTCACGTACTTGTTCTCCAACCTCCTCTCTTATAACCTCTTGTGTTTTTATTAATTGTTCCCTGACTTCTTCTCTTATGACCTCTTGTGTTTTTATTACCTGGCCTTCCAGATTATCCCGAGTCTTGACGAGCTGTTCTCCTACCTCTTTTCTTATGATCTCTTGTGTTTTTACTAGCTGTTCTCCTACTTCTTGTATTTGCTGTTGTGTCTTGCCTAATTGCTCCTCTAAGTTCTCCCGCAAGTGTATCCGTTCGGTTTCGGCCTTAACCTCGACTTTATCAATTTCTTTTATTAATTCCAGCACGTTGCTGTCTACCGAATTAATTTGTTGCTGCAATTTTTCTTGGGTTTTCTTCACTCCCGCGGTGTTATTGACACATGCTGCCTCTATCTGCTTGAGTTTATCTGCCACCATCTCGTCAAATTGTACTAATTTGTTATCAAACTTCGCCTCCAACTTTTTAATTTCGCCTAACTGTTTGACGTTGTTCTCCGCAACCTCGCCTGCCAGTTTCTCTACCTTTTTAACGCTCTGATTAATGTCATTAGTAATCTTTCCTAATTGTTCGGTTTGTGCCGTTTGTGTTACCGCCTGTTCCGACAATTTGTGATTTAGTTCATTTAATTGTTTGTCCGTGTCTAATTTCTGGACCTCTAATTGGACCGAAATATTACCGCTCATGTCGTGTAATTGTTTTTCGCTGTCTTTTAACTGTTGTTCTTTTTTCGCGGACATCTGCTCTAATTGTTTATCATTATGCTCCCGCTGAGCTACTAATTGTTCTTTTAATTGTTTCTCCGTCTTTACGGATATCTGTTCTAATTGTTTATTTAATTGTTTATTATTGTCTTCGCTTATTTCCTCCTTCATGTTCTTTAACTGTTCTTCCGTTTTCGCGGACATTTGGATCGACATCTGTTCCAACAAGCCCTTAATTTCATCAACAATCGCCATTGCGCACACACAAATATATTCAGAGAAAACAGGGTCATGCGCCAAGATTTCAGTCATATACACGCATACATTTAAATATTACTGGCTCTAATTTAATGAAAATTTCAGTAACAAAATTTACTGAATAAAATTACACTTATTCCCAAACAACAAAATAACCCCTAGTGATCTGCTTTTAAATTCCTAACCAACAGAATTTACGAAAACACTAATTAACCGAAGTCAATTAAATGTCAAATATAAGGCAACACCTTCCTGCTTTGACTGAGTTCAATAATAATGCAAATATTCTAATTTTAATGCCGGGCGCCAGAACAGGTTTATAACAAATACAATATCAAATTCTAACCTTGTTCAATATCTCTAACTTTAGGAACTCAGTGATTTTACTAATGCACATGGCGGTACAACATCGCCTCAATTTACTGAATTTACATGTCCGCTTGACCTGGCATCATTTCTCAACGAAATAAATATGAGATCAGCGAAGCAACAACAACAACAATCCCCACTTGGCAGCCATTTTTGTTTTATGAAGCCTTGCAAAGAAGCATATGAGACTCAGTTTCGGGGGGTGTATCGGTTCATATCGTAAGTTGTTGTCAAAGCGCTTCATTAACTTGCAGGGTAACATATAACAAAATAACATGCAGGAAAGAGTGAAGCCAGGGTTAAAACAAACGAATTTAATAAACAAATCACCATATTTACACTCAACAATTAACAAAACAAAACTCCCATCTGACTCCCACTTAATAAAAATGCCAAAAACTAGGCCTAAATCTCTGGAGAGATTAATTACATGGACCAAGTGTCCCTAAAGAAAATAACAAAAGTGACTATGTATGCGCGTATGTCGTTCTACATATTTCACGATGTGTACAAACGAATGCGTGATTCGTCATCATCCAGAATAATCATTCAGATAACGAATCCACATTTCTTAGAGCTAGACCGACACGGGGGAACACAACTACAATACTTAAAAACTAAACCGACACTTCCTAGATCTAATATAAACAACACAATAATTTCCGTGTGAAATTGGAATCAAATTGCCTTAGCAACATTTACTGCCTAAACTTAGGACTTCTCACACAAATCAACACAAGTACATTAACACGTGACCAATAAAAAATACACATATGACCGCCGTCAAATTTCCAAGTACTCTACCGCTACACCACACAAGTGTCACACTAAATTACATGAATCGAGTCATAAACAAAACAATAGGCTCACAGCCAACATTTACGATATTAATACAATATTTTACCCATACAACGTACAAGAAGCCGTTACACACATGGCGAACTCCCCAATTAATTATGGATTAAAAAATAACCATCACAATGAACAGGTTTGCTACATGAAAGCTTACAGGGGTCAGTCGGACAATCAGGACTGCCTATCAAAATAAGTCACAGGCAAAACGGGCGATTTGTGGAACTCTGCATATCTGTCAACCCACGTGTCAATAACCTCGACCTCCCAGGACATGGGGTCGAATCTCGAAGAAGTGTGCCCCAAAGCACAATAATACGTGTGTGTGTGTGAGTCAGAATAATATGGACAAGAAACAGCGGTCTCCCTAGAGCACCCTGACTTTCCATCAAAAATACAACAACAACAAAAAAATATGAGGGCGGTAGGACCTCTACCCCCTCCTCACGTAGAATCAACACACACTTGACACAGTAACACACACAATCACACGTATGGGTTTTGACAGACCCTGAAATAAAAAGACATAAATATATTCCACTTGCTGGCGCCACCGTTCTATGCCGTGACTAGTTAACCTGAAAAGGACTCAAAAAAAATCTATAAAAATTAGAACGAAGGTGTTCTACAAATTACATTTTAAGTTGGTGCGCTTGGCAACCCTAATATGAATAATAACCTGTTCAGCAAATATCTTACAGTAATTATCTCCCTTCCCTATCACAAATATTAACGTTAATAAAGCACCATTTATCGAACGCAACGGGTTTCGCATTTGCATGGATAAAAATCACGTGCGCACGGCGCGCACATTAAATATGACTCCCAAAGAAAAACAAATATACAACGAACACTTTGGCCACGCGCCAACGGGCATTTAAAACATTTAGTGTCGGTGCAAGAAAAACTCTAAACAACAAGAAAAGAAACATGACTATTTACAAAAGTTCCCCGGCCAAATCTAACTACATAATTGAAATAATTCAATTGTTGTACATCACCGATCAGCTTGTAGAACTTAAGACATCCTTCTCAGCCCATTTCCCTATGGACAGATTAACACTCCATCGTGGTCGTCTGCGTTGAATCGTTGAAGATCATCCCAACTCCAAACCACGTGTTGAGCATCTTGGTATCGACTCCTTGGCAGAAAAGTTCAATGTTAATTATTTGACCTAGCTATAATCGCTTGCAGGTTACTCAATTCGCCCACAAATTGTCCTAATGCGATTAATTGCGAAGACTTGCCCTAGATATGTCGCACACACGCACAATAAACACATGAAAAATACACTGAAATTTGTACATAAAATATACACGTCGAGACCACGTCACTGGCTCGATAATAAGTTTAAAATCTTGACTGCACAGGCAGTCGCTATCTTGCTCGGTATTTCCCTTCTACTCTGTTGACCTTCGCTCAGGTTAGCGCTAATTAGGCTGTTACAAGACTTGCCCCTCAGAGCTGAAATAGTCGTCTTTAAGAAAATGTTACAAGTCACCACGCACACTGCGTGAAATATTAGCTCACAAAAATAAAGTTGATTTCAGATAAAATGTACTAGAGCGTTATAATTCGTTAACACAACTGATGTGAATTTAGCTCCTCAGAGCTCACAAATAAAAATAACTTCAACTAATTCAGAGCGTTAAAATCGCTATACAAACGGGCGTGAAGTTAGCCTCTCAAGGCTCCAAAACGAATGACTTAGAGTAGCATCATGCCAAACTATTTATTAGAAACTGACAGGGGACGGAGGAGTGGGGTGGAAATGGATAAAAATTTCCAGAGTTTTTATCACACAAATATGGGACTAGTGTCAATCTTCTTCAAATGAATCAAACGTCTCAATGCACTCGTGCGGAGATCAGTCCGTTCGGCGGTTCTTTAGATAATCAATTTCGCGGGCTTTTTACTACTGACGCTGTCCATCGCGTGATCATGGCTTGGTCTCTCGTGATTGGCTGATTCAATCGTAGGTTCGTTGCAAGTGACTCGTGATCATTCCTTTATGCTTCCAATTCTGGAGCAAGTAGTTGCTCAATTTGGCCATGAACCCGGCTAAATCTGACCGTCCCCCAAGAATAGCTACCAGCTCTACTCCTGTTGCAATCATTACGAAACGCTAGCCTGCCTTTTATCCATGTCCACTTCCTCAAGTACTGCCTGGGCTGCAGTAATAATAATAATAAATATGAATACTTTTTTATCGTAGATCAATAAGGGTTCAGTACCTAAACTGTTTTTGAGCAAAGAAGGATTTCTAATGTATGTGCCTGTAACAATAGCAAACATCCCTTTGAGTCAGGTAGCAGTGTTTATAAAAATACACATGGAACTTGAGAAATAGGCCTACATCTTTTGAGGAAATGTGTAATGTAAGATATATCTCCTGCTGATAAAGTAAATTTATATACACGCCAATCACCTAGTTCGGTAGAGCGAAGCTTCAGCCGATACAAATCACTTTTGCGGACAACAGGAGAATATTCAAGTTTGGAAATGTAAGCCAACATTTTGTGGCATACTGTATTTGTAGCAGAAATAATCAATGAGTAAATGAATAACAAGTAAAAATTAATTGAACTGAAAACAAATTGAATATTTTAATTTATGAATCTGGAATTTTAGTGTACTTTGGTGGCTCTAAGGGTAACAAAATACAATGCTTAGTGCTTAAATTAATTGTATTGTTCATATTTTGCAATTTATATTTACATTGACTATACGAGCATATGTACATGTTTTGACACTATTAGTACATATACATTCTATCCCATATGATAATAATATGCTGTTATTTATTGTGGGGGTTTGGACAATTTGATCATGAGCCCCGTGCACTTCGGTATGTGTTGAATTTGTTAAAAAACCTGTGTTTATTTTGAATGCATTTATTATGTGTATTCCTAAACAAACCATAGAAATGTAGGATGGTATTATGAACCTACGTTATGCTGGCATATAATGGTATATCCTATAGGCCCTACTGTATATAAAACAATGCAACATTTCACCGGTTCACAATATCTCCAAAACTATTTAAGGAATCAAACTGATATTTTGAATGGTGACAGAAGACTATTAGGTTAGTGCATATACACTATGTGACTTTCAAAATCCTGTGAATCAACAAAACACATGGTGGCCAAGTGATTTTCTAATTTCAAATTACTTCTCTGACGATCTAATCACCCGCAAGCGGATCCGTCCGGGCCCTGGCTAAACAGTAAGCATGCTAAGCTTTGGCCCGAATGGTCCCGGGTCCGCCGGCCGGACCATGGGGACTGGGTGTTTGTGACGTCTTCATGTACAAAGAAACCGAACACTGGAAACATATGAACAGAAACAATTCAGGAGAATAGAGACTTATGTTGAATTGACTGGCTGCGTGGTAATGTTTTCGCTGCAGGCGCTGTCAGTTGGCATTTGAGGGTGCGCAAATGCACTCTTATGGATTATACGCATGTCCAAAGAACCTGTTCCATTGAACCTGTCTCCTTGTAGATTTCCTGGCACGTTATAGATCCCCTACGGGGCAAAATTATGGTACCCCGGCGTCTCTAAAAGCCGCAGTTAAAAGGGACGTAAATCCAATAACATTATTATTGATGTTCGATTGTTCTCAATAATTCAAGATCGCGTATGTTGGAAATTTTAAATACTTATTTGTTTATTTCTCGTGTTCTATTCGAGCCATTGAAGAGAGGACTCTTATGATAGGCTATTATAATAATTATTACGTCTTCGGTGGCGTAGTTGGTAGCATGCTGAACTGCTGCGCCCAAGATAGCGGGTTCAAACCGAGCCGAAGTCGTCGGATTTTTTAAGAGCATTAAAAATCCTTCAGTATGCCTTCCTTCGGAGGGGAAGTAAAGCCGGCGGTCCGATGTCATAGATTTATGGCATGTAAAATATCTTTCCACAGACTAAACTTGTGTGAAGCTAAATTGTTAGGTTAGATTTCGTAGGAACGCTCTATCAAAGTTTCAACGTTCACCACTAGGTATCATTGATATCTGGTAGCGAAAGTGGAACTACTTGAAATTGAAAGGAAGCAGGAAGATGGCGGCAAGTGACCGATCTCGTGTGTTAGCAGCTCTTGCATATTACTGTATTTTAGTGGTAATTTGCGTGTTCAAGTGTACTATATGGTGCGCAACTGTATCTCAAAACATTTCCAATCATAGTGATGTGTCGTGTGACCAGGAAATTCAGTGGTTCTGTGCAGATAGACACTTTACTTTCTCAACCGCGGCTGCTTGTAACCTACCAGTGCTCCGCCATGTTTCCGCCACACCTCGTGGACCAGTACAGGGTTGCCGTGCTTCCTCCAATGCAGTGTACTTCATACTACTTCTACTATCAGGTGACATTCTCTTAAACCCAGGACCCCTTAACCTCTATTATCAGAACGCTCAGAGCATCAAAAATAAATTAACCGACTGTATAGCAAATTCATTAGAAATTAACCAATTCGATATCCTCTGCCTCTCAGAAACATGGTTGTCAGACTTTGTCTCATGTGGGGAACTTCCGTTTTCATCTGAGTTCAATGTGTTTCGGTGCGATAGGTCCTCAAGGGGTGGCGGTGTTGCAATCGCAGTTCAAAACAAACTGAAGGCAAAACATCGGCCTGACTTAGAAACTTCCTGCGAAATCATATGGGTCGAGATTAATATCCCAAAAAGGAAGATTTTACCCGTAGGCTGCTTCTACCGCCCACCTACCAGCAAAAATGACATCTTAGAAGAATGTTTCATCTCTACTGTTCTTGTCCTCAACCAAGAAAATGAAATAGTGTTACTAGGTGATTTTAATTCACATATCACCTGGACATCAATAGACAATGGTACCATAAACTCTCCCCCAATTGATACTTTTCATCTTATCTAATTTTATAAACGGTAGTAGGGGGATGATAGGAGTTCTACTTCACTAGACCACCGCTGTGCCCAACAAACCAACATGGCCGCCGTGCATAGTTGAAATATTTAAATAGACTTTCCCCTCGAACCCATGGTCGGAGTTTCACGAATGAAGTGTCATTGGACTCGAGCTAACGTCCTCTTTCCTATGGACCACTCGTTATTTTTTATTTATTTTTTTATTTTTTTGGTTTTCGAAAATAAGCGATAGTTTAAAAACCAAGCATGATAGAACGTTGTGCCATGGCTCAAACGAATGGCCTTTATGACCTTTATTTTTGAAATAAAACTTTTGTATTTTTTATGTTTTTTTGAAAACACTCAAATTTTGAAAATCCTATATTTTGGAAACTAGGAATTATACAAAAAAGTTTGTTTGACATAAATGAAAGGCCCCTACCCCCTCTACCTCAAAAATAAATTTCAAGACTCTAGGATAAAAACCTGACAGTAGTGTGGTAGTGGGAAAGCTGCTCCACTTAGTAAGTTGTGAGCCCCTGCGACCTTGGAATGGAAAGAGTCATGCTAGGAGGGCGTGCTTGGATTCGTTTTTTCGTCTCGTTGCGCTCTTTACGGGATTGTAGGTGTCGAAAAGGTGAAATGCCCGAAACACGGTTTTTTGAGGCAAAAACGTGATTTTAGACTTTTTGTTATATCACGCGAACCCATAACGCTAGAGGCACGTACGAGGGGTCCAAGGACTCGGGGTGACGTCCTCTCTGCTATGGACCACTCGTTATAATTTAAAAAAAATTGGAAACTCGATTTTGGGGTAAACACATGTTTTTTGTGATTTTTGCCGATATTTCACGAACCAATAAGCCTAGAGACTTGTACGAGGTGCCATTTGTTTCGTCGCGTTGTCCTCTTGCCGAGGATGTTCGTGTTGAGCAGGAATGAAAAACCATGTTGAGGTAAAACCATGATTTTAAACTTTTTGCTTTATCTCGCAAACCCATAACGCTAGAGACGTGAACGAGGTGTCCTAGGACTCGGGCTAACGCCCCCTTTTTGAAACTATGTTTGACATTTTGACAAAGGGCCTAACGCCATACATGTTGAAAAAACTTTTTTTCTTTACCTGTTTAAAATGTTCATGAAGCGTGGTGGTTGAGAACGACGATACTGCTGGGTGGGTATGTGTTTCAACGAACCTGTGGCTAACCACAATGACCATGCTTAACAGAACAATCGCTATTTCGGTGGGTCGGTGTATGACAGAGCGAGGGTTCCTTTTTTTCTTACATTTTACCCCCCGAAGGGGATCTTTAACGTGTAAACGATTATGAGAACATGGTTCTATGTTGATCGAAGCGAGTACAGAAAACAAACTTGCCGAGAAGCTGACGAGCAGGAGGTGAATGTCATTTGAGCTTATTGGAATGCGCTGATCTGACTTGACAACAGGTGCCATGGAAAATGACAAAGATATTTGAAAGTGAAATAATCTGACAACCGTGGTGGCAGGGGAGTGCGAAATGCATGCACATACGTGTGAAACCACATGTACGCTAAACAAGTTACATCCTGTTTGCTTCGTACGTGATAAAATGTAAGTTCATGTGAAATTTGATCTGACACAGGTGTTCACCTTGGACGTTATCTGTCCACGTGTACGATAACTGTTAACAAGTCACATCCTGTTTTGCTTCGTACGTGACAAAATGCAAATTGACGTGTAATATGATCCAACACACGTGTTCACCTTGGACGTTAGCTGTCCACGTGTCTGATAACAGAATGTTCAAAGCGTGGGAATCGCTGAATCAGTAAAAAGTATGATGCAACTTGTGGGAATGATGTCACAACCAATAGATAGGCAAGAGCTGCGAACAGCAGTGGTGGGAGGTGGAGGGGGGAGAGGGGGAGGGGTAATGTAAGAGAGAACACAGGTGGAAAGGGAAAGACAAACATGTATGAACATGCACGAAGCGCGGAGCGCTGTACACACAGAGCTATAGGTGGTGTACAACATGTGTGAATAAATAAAAATTACACAGGTTCATACAACATGTAATTTATTGATCCAAGAATTAAACGTAGAGTTAAATCCTAACCCTTTGACATATAGTTTATTTCCTTTTTGTTTCAACACTTTTTCCACAAGATAATGCTTTGGAAATGCTGTTTTCTGAAGTTCATGGAGATAAAATCTACCTTTTATGGGTTGATGGTTGAGGTCTTGCAGTAAATAGGTGACTGGACTGTCCAAGTTGACTTGACGAATTCGAAATAGTTCAGTCCCCCACTGAGGCGTGTAGCCCTTATTGAAGGCAGACTTAAATTTGCTCACACGAACAAAATCCCCAATTTTCAGTCGGTGACGTTTAGGATCGGCTGTTTTTATGGGGTTAAACAGTTTATCCAATCGCTGAATATTTTTAGTCACGAGGCGTGGCTTGGTCCCAATCGTTCTATGTTTGGTGTCATTGTAACGTGATACTAGCTCTGGCAACATGTCCAACGAGCGATACGTGCCCTGAGCGGTAAACGCTTTCCACATATGGGTTTTCAATGTTCGGTTGAACCGCTCGATCACACTGGCTTTGAGATTGCTGTATGTGGTGTAATGGTGAATATCCTTAGATCTGAGAAAACTGGAGAAATCCTTGTTGAAAAATTATTTCCCCTGGTCAGTTTGTAGCAGCTGAGGTTGACGTTTGGAGTATTGAATATTATGTTGAAAGGCCTTGGTAACTAGTGGACCAGACTTGCGACGGACAGGTTCAACAAAGGCCATTTTGGAATAGACATCAATGACGGTCAACATATAGAGTACACCGTCGTTAACGCTAGCATAGGGTATCATTTTAACCAAGTCAGCCTGCCAAAGTTCATCCACACCTCGTGAAATCACCTTGAGTCGCGGATAGTGACGCCTAGCTGGGCGATGCAACTCGTGAGCAATACCCATTTTAATGGGTGAGGGCTTAAACAATAATTTTGGCATTTCGAAGTTCTTGTTCAATTTCTTGAATTTCCCAATCGTGACCGGTATGGCCAGCTTGACGTGAGGCATGCAACAACTGTAGCCGCTGGACGAGCTTATTGGGATTGTGCCAGTAGGTAACATCCACAAGGGGTTTTAATGGTTTAAATGTCACTCCCGAAGCGGACGCTTTACGACGAGTACTTTGACTGGTGGGAAACATTTTTGCAATGATGGTTTTATATTTTTGAGATATATTGGCATTCACTTGTTGAGTGGGATCATACTGTCTTTTGTGGGCATGGGTATCCAATAAAATGGATTTATATTTGTCAAGATCCTCTGACGTATAATCATGGGAAGATGGGGGTCCGAGAACAGAGCAGCTCTAACAGTCCTGGGGTTAATTTATAGTTGATGTTTTTAATGACAGCTTTAGTACGAGCAAATTTAATGGATGAATCGCCAATTTTAAAACTATCATCCTCATAGCGAACACCATAAGTGCTATCTGTGTTTCCACTAAATAGATCGGTGAAATAGGGTTCCAATGTTGATCCATAATATTTTATTAAAATGGTTTTCAGTTGAGCTTTATGTTGAGGGGTGGCCAAGAGTTGTGAAAACGGAGACGCCCTGGAAGGGCAAGGTGTTTCGACCATGGCCAAGGAATTCTTTTTTCTCAAAAACTCTGCAAGGGGTGCGGCCTTTTTTTTTTGAGGCGTAAACACTTGTTCCTCCTCATCCTCAACTTCACTAACACTAGTCAAATCTTCCTGTTCCTGTTCATCTTCCTCTTCCTCAAGGTCCTCGTGCAGCGTCTGCGTGGCTTGTGAAACGGTGGGTAGCGTTTCAGATGGCTTGAAAGAGGGTTTCAACATGGCTTTTAGCGGAGGTGCTAAATGTTGTTGAATAAACAAAGCATGATTTGCACGTGATCGTTTCAATTGACGAAACTTTTGGCAAATAGTAATTTTGCTCTAATAATATGCTTTTTCAATTGACTCTCTGCTAACGCCATGGTGTCTTGACAAATGACTTGAGAGGGAATGAGACAGGACCTTAAATAGCAATAAAATGATCAAACCCTAAGCGATACCGTCCTTGGTTGAGTTCACTTTGTTTGTCAATCACTAAACAGGCATGACGTTCAGTGTCCCAGTACTTGGCACGCAATTCAGTAAACATTTGAAAGGTCATATCGGGATTCACATGTTCATTATAAATGTGACGACTGTTCCTCTCGTCCTGGCGAAATAAAACAATGACATTGGCATTGTCACGAATCAACTGTTTGGACATTTTTGAATACGTTTGTCCAAGATAGAAGCAATCGATATGTTTGTGTCGACCAATGCTGAAATAGATTTGATTGATGCCTTGTCGTTCAGTGGATACATCATCGAAAATCATGAGTGAATCTGGCTTTACCTCATCCGGTGAAATCACATTTTCTTGCATGGAAAATGTGAAATAACCCATATTCCCTTTTTGTAATCCAGACATGACTTGATCCAGAAACACGCAGAGGGGTTGGTAGAGAGATTTTGCAGAAATATAAATATTTTGAAAACGCAGACCATTGGGCGCTGTGATGAGCGTTAGCAAAAGATTGGTCTTTCCACAGCCGGAAGGTCCCACAATGATGCAACGAATGGAAGATGGAAAGAGTGAACCATGGCGTTGTTCACATGATGTGGGACAGAGATGGGAAACCATGTCCCCACGGGGAATGACTCTTGCTGCTTAATAATCTTCATATCAACTAAGGCTTAGCCAAGCTAGCAGGCTGCCGAGCCTTGTAATAGAAACAGTAGACTGGTACTACAGGTTGACCTTGGATGTCTTTGGACGTGCGTTGATGGCCAAAGCTAGGTCTGTCCCCATACATGATCCTAAACAAGAAACAGATCCTGCTAATAAACACTATGTGGATAGGTCAGTAGTGCCACGCACTAAACAGGGAGATTATGACTTTAAGGGAAAGCGGTTAACCCATGTAAAACATCCTCAAGTGTCTACAGACGTTACTACAAAAAAGTATGTGGATAACAAAGTGTATGAGTTTTATGACAAAGTGCCCCAGCTTACGGTGAATGGCTATAGCGCTAATCACCATCGGATTATTCACGTGGAAGACCCGCAAGACGAAGACGATGTCTGTACCAAGCGTTACATGACCTATGATGAAAAGGTTTTACAAATTTATCCCATCTGTATTTTTAGTGTATCTGACAAATGAAAAACCTGTGAATGACAGAAACCATTTACCGCTAGTTCATGATCAGCACTTGACCTATGTGCTTGCTTCGGGTTTAAGCCACTATCGATTACACTATGATGGAACCATTCACATGAAATATGCCATACCTGATGAGAACCATTTACAAATAAAGATAAATAGTCATAGGATGTTGGTCCATAACCATAAAATGGTCAATGGAGGTGACGAATTATCCTTTCATCTCATGTTGACAAGGGATGAAAAGCAAGCGGGAAAAACCATAAACGATTTCCCACTTTATGTTGAATTGGAATATACAGCCATGAAATAACCATCTGACGTTAGTTGTGATTTAAACTTTCTTGTGAAAGGTTGTTGGTCTTTATCATTATGGTGAAACAAAGGTATGCGGTGAGAAAGACTAAAAAAAGGACTTTGTCCTTGGCAAAGCCTGGGCTTACGACATTCGTGGACAAGCCCTTGCGAATGAAAAAAGAAAAAATAATGTATTGACTATAAGGAAAGCCTTTCGAGCAGCACAGAGACATGTTATTCCAAAACGTCGGCGACAGGGTTCAAACCAGGGGCGAGTGATTCCCGTCCCCAAACGAGCGGGATTTTTACCTGCTTTATTTGCTGGTTTGGCTGCTCTAGGTTCACTTTTGGGCGGTGCCAGTGCAGTGGCGAAAACCATTAAAGCCGCGCAGCAGGGCAAGCAACAACTCCAAGAAAGTCAGCGACATAATGAAACGATGGAAGCGATTGCCATGGGGGCTAGAAATGCCAATTTAAAGCCAGCCTTTTATCAACAAGGATTTGGGATTTCACCATTTCGAAATATTAAAAAAAAATTAACCTCAGCCATAGCGAGACATGCCCTGACGCATCAACAAGTGGAAAGCTATGCTAAACAACTAAATCTTTCTCATTTTCGAGGTGTGTTTATGAGAAACCAATTACTCCCACGACCCTGGAAACAGGAATGTGCTGTTACCAATTTGGATAACCACCGAGGACCAGGAACGCATAATGTAGCTTATGTCAAAGAGGGATCCATTGCATGGTACTTTGACAGTTTTGGGAATTTGCCCCCGCCCATGGAACTAGTGACTTATTTCGGAAACAGGATCAAGATATATTATAATGTGAAACGTGAGCAAACGTTTAACAGCCAACAGTGTGGACGTTTGCGTTTAATTTTTTATATAAGACGCAGCATAAGCTAAAACGCCAACCGTATGTCGGCAGAAAGTAAAACGTTTACACTGCATGGACGTGGACCTCAAGTCAGCCTAGACTTTTACCCGCCCATCGAATTGAGTGACAAACCCAATGGTTTAGGACTTGTTTCTCTTGAAACGTACGATCGAATATACAACATACGTGAAAATGTGAACAACAAGTTTTACTATGATGATTCTATGCTCACCCTGAACTCTGGTGGATACACGATCAATGATATTTATGAACACATTTATGTGGTGTTGATCAATCAATATGGTTTAAAGTCATTTCTCGATAGAACGCGCAAGTTTGAACTTGTAGGCAATACCAACACTCATCGCTGCAGTATTTTCTCCACATTCAACATCGACTTTAAAACACACCCCGATTCCATTGGCCCATTACTAGGATTTAAACCACGTGTGTTGGAGCCCAACAAAAACATGATTCGGACCATGAAGTGAAATTCATTGAGAACCATCATGTGTCGGTGACATGTAATTTTATTTGCCAAGTGTAAACCAATCAAGAACCATCGCATTCGCTTTATGACTTTATTGTAACATCGCCCAATGGCTATATTATTCGTGAAAACCCTCCAGTTGTGCTTTTTCATTCTGTGGCTGTCGATAGTATTAGTAATATGACATTAAGACTGATCAATAGAGATCAACAACTCATTGATCTAGATTCTACCACACCAGTGACTTACAAGCTGGTGCTAAAGCCACTATGAAGTTTGTGTATAAAGCAACAACACCGTCTAGGAATGGTGTTAGTTGTTTGACACGTGAATACACGTTAACATCTCAAGGCAAGCAGATTTTACAGCATTTGGGTTACCACATCAACCCTCATAATGAATTATATCCTAGAGATAGCGAACCGCATCGAGGAGCAAACAGGAGTGGTAAGAATTGATCTCCATTCCTATCAAGCTCAAACACCTGGACTCAATAACAATGATGAAATTCAATTTGTTATCAACAACCAAGATATTTACACCCTACCGCATGAAAGTGTCATTCAGATTGAAGGTCGGCTCACCAAAGACGATGGCTCTACACCCACCACATCCAAGTTGGCCAACCATGGTTTGGCCTTTCTGTTTTCTGAAGTACGTTACGTGATTAACGATAATTATCGTGGTGGATAGCACTCGAAATGTGGGCATTTCCAGTGTCATGAAACTATACCCCTCTTATAGTGAGGAAGAATTTAAAACACTTTGCATGGCAGGTTGGTGTCCTGACTCGACCAATGACTGGATGGTACACACCGATGGGACCTTTATTGGATATTTACCTCTTACACTGATTTTAGGCTTTGCCGAAGACCAACAACGCATTGTGGTCAACGCAAGGCAAGTGCTTTGTTTGGTGAGAGACAGGAGTGATAATAATGCACTCAAGGGAGCCGACAATGCCCCCGTAGAGACAGGAGTGATACTAATGCACTCAAGGGAGCCGACAATGCCCCCATAGATTCAAAAATTCAACTACAACGCTTGCTATGGAAGGTGCCCCATGTGACCCTTGACGATAGAAAAAACTGGACATACTCAAAATGGTAAAGAGAGATGTGCCTCTACCCATGGAATTTAGAAGCTGGGCACACCATGAGTATCCGCTATTGCCCACCACCAACACACACAGTTGGTCTGTAAAAACAGCTCGCTATACAGAGAGACCTCTCTACCTGATCGTGGGTTTTCAAACGAATCGCAAGTATCAAAAAACCAAAGATGCCACGCAATTTGATCACCTGCAATTGAGAAATGCACGTCTTTTCCTCAATGGTGCTGTGTTTCCCTATGAAGGACTGGATTTGGATTTTTCAAAAAATAAGTTTGGCCCCCTGTACGACTTGTTTTCTAAATTTCGATGGTCGTATTATCAAAAAGAGAATGGCCCCATGCTGCTACCTCAAGCGTTTAAGGCAAGGGTGCCACTGATTGTTTTTGACTGTTCTTACCTGGAAGAGTCTGTCAAGCCATCCAATATTGACATTCGACTAGATTTTGAAACGCATGACAATGTACCAGCCAATACGACAGCCTACTGTTTGATCATTCATCACAAACAAGTCAACTATTATCCACTGTCCAACCAAGTGACGAGTGTATAAATAACAGGTCAACACACGTCAAGCCGCTCAGTCATGTCTTGCTTTAAAGCCTCAAGAGACGTCACATCCATGAATTTAAACTCTGAGGAACAACGTTTCAAGACTTTTGCCACATGGCCAGTGCCTTTCATAAACCCTCAAGCCTTAGCGGCCGCTGGATTCTACTATTTAAAAACAAGAGAAGAAGTGAAATGTGCCTTTTGTCCCATCATCATAGACCAATGGCAAGAGAGCGATGAACCCATGCAGGAACATCAGCGCTTGTCACCTGCCTGCCCCTACCTGTGCAGAATGGAGGTGGGAAATATACCCTATCATTTAAGCTACCCCTCACTCGTGCCTGTGGTTGATGACAAAAACCAAGTTACGATACGTGTGGACCGTATGGTGTCCATGGTGCTTCGGTGAGCAGCTCACCATCAAAAACGCCTAGTTTAGAGACATTGGGACATCATCGGTGTTATGTACGATACAAACACAAGAGACTATATTGTTGTATCAGTTGGTATCGTCCTTATCCCAAAATGAGAAAAGCCTGTAAGACGTGTTATGATAATAAAATGATGTAATTCTTAAATTCTTATTTTGTTCATGTCCCTCTGTCCTACCCTAACCTCAATTTTTTTTTCAAACTAGCATGGCAGGTAAGTCCATGTCATGGGTACACTTTAGTGGCCAATGGTCAGTCAATCGTCAGTTGAACTTTGTCCAGGCAAGCGGCAACATGTTGCGCACACTCATTGTGGATTGCCAAGGGTTTAAAATTGGTGACAACAAATTTATATTTAAACAAGTGGCCATTATCGTTTGTACCACGTTTTGGATAACGCAAGCTACGCATTTGGTATTTAAACCACCCCAAGCTTTCGATCTGTTGTGTGAAAAAGACCGTAAACAAACCCAGTGGATTGAAAATCATAGGCAACTAGACTGGAATCAAGGAACCATTTCCTATAAATATTTGGACGTGGTCATGAAAGCACACTTGTCCTCGGCCAATGTGGTATTTGTGAAAGCAATGAAAAACGTCAATGGTTACAACCATTTTTGGCGTCTTACTGTCAATGTATCGACCTCATGGAGTTGGGCTGCCCCTCCCTGCAAACGCTCATGGATACTTGTTCCTGTGGCAACATCACCCATACAGCCCTATCGCATGCGTGGCATCTCTTTCATTGGTTAACCACCCATGCCTGCTGGGAGTTGTTAAACAAAATTATAACTCAAGATTTACCTGTGAATGACGTCAGTGAGATTTCTACAAGCGACGTGTAAACATCTACAGCACGTGATACCATGGAGAAAGGCAATGCTACGGACAAAGCCATCGGCAAGTTCTTTGTGTGCAAAAAGAAACTAGACAGTTTTACCAAAGAGGAACTCTTGGCGCTGCCCAAGTCGTTCATTTATTATGTGGCCGCCAACGCGGTGAAAGAAATCTGGCAACATTTACCAAAATCATGGACACAAGACCCTGTGTTGAGTGAATTGCAACCCTGTACGGATTACGATCACCATAAGCAAGTGGCCATGGCAAAAATACCGTCTATGCGTCAGTGCGCGACTTGTCAGCTAGTGAAACTGTATCACGGTCATAGAAGTCCGTGTAAAGACTTTGTTGAATCATTCCAAGGGTGTCATGGCGAGAAAAAGCAACAACAACAAACACAAACATCGTCCACAGAGGAGGAGGAAGACCAAACCTTTTTACCATCAATGGAAAAGGATATTCCAGACCTGTACTGGCAATGGCGTCATTGACAAAGTGATTCAATACTTACCTTTCGAAATCCATCTTCCAGGTTATCGTTTTTGTGGCCCTGGAACTTGTCTTGAAAAACGTTTGCAGCGTGGTGATGTACCCATTAATCTTTTGGATCAAGCATGCAAAGAATATGACCTTTCTTATCGCCATAGTCATCCTGGTTTAAGACATGTGGCCGATAAATTGTTATTGAAAAATCTAAACAACGTTTTACATCCTGTGATGCCTCAGTGGGTGAAAGGATGTCAGCCCTGATTGTCATGTGTGCTATGAAAGGAAAGTTGATGATGCATGGACATAAACATTGAGGAATGGAGGAGTGAGGAATTGGGATTTGTTTGTATTCCCTTTCTTTTGTCAATTCACTATGACTATGAAATAAAACCAAAGGTTTACCAGAGCACGATGTTTTGTTTTGTTATTTTTTGAAATCATGATGTTGATGGCTGATTTTTCATTTTCACATTTCACACATGATGAATTCACACACTGCCATTTGTCATTTTGCAATTTACAGTTTTTAAAAATGTTCGTTTCAAGTTTAACGTTTTTGATGATATGAATTTTTCCATTTTGCTGTTGACACTTTTTAAACAATGTCCGTTTGAAGTTTTTGAATTTTCATATTTCACACATGGCCATTTCCAGTTTTTTTATGTCCGTTTTAAGTTTTGCTGTTTTTGGTGATATGGAAACATAGATTTTCCATTTTGCTGTTTTGACATTTTTCCATTTGGTGTATGTTGAAAGTTGAGATTTGACAATGATGTTGATGCAAGTGAATGACCATGGCGATGCTGCAGTGAGTTTATGGGATTGCGGAAACGTCAAGGTCTACGACTACTGCAGGTAAGACTGTTTTTACAAAAATAATGTCTATTGTCTGCCACATTTCAAAGAAAACAAAACTATTGAAAACAAAATGAGTATATAAGTGACCATTTACCCCCCTCCCACCCACCCTACGTCACCGTGTTTGCTCTGGTCATACATACACACCAGCTTTCTCTCTCTCTCTACTCATACATTCACACATGTCTTTGGGGACAAACACAACCACTTTATTTATTCCCAAAAGCACATTCTCGACATGCACACTCATCCCAAAAGAACTTTTTAGTTTATCATTTATAATTTACAGTACAAAAAATAATTAAATACTAGTTATTAAAGTTACTAAAAATACTATTACTCATTAAATATTTACACAAAAAACTACAACTTTGTACAGCTTTAAAGAATCAAACTATTTACCAGTCATTTTTTAATAAGGTTGCATAGAACTTTTTTTTTAAGAGCAAAAGGTCCAAGTGGGTTGCCACTATTTACAAAATCTACTATTTACAATGGCAGAAACCAATATTTACAAAATACTAAATCTAGAAGTTACATAAAGCTATGTCCCATAAACGATTAAACATTGAAATCACACCTCCTCCTCCTTGCAATCATAACCCCAGGGCAGGCTGGTGAGCAGATCATCATCCCACACACGTTTGTTATCCATGGAGGCGAGGGTGCGTTTTCTCTGTTCCACAAGATACAAATGATGGTTGCTGGATTGTATCCTGCACTGTGTATGAGACATAGCTTTGCCAGTGCGTAAAACCGCTAGATAGTCATCAACATGTAGCGATTTTACCACTGCCCTACCTACACCTTTTGCTCTTTTGGCTTCCTTACAGTCTAGTGTGCGGTAAGCATACATTTTCGAAGTAAAACCTACGAATTCCGTCATAACGGAATCACCGCATTCATCTTCTAAAACGCCCATTACCTTTTTGTTTTTTATGGGCAGCTGAAACACGTTGTCAGCTCTATAGCAAGAGGTGTCGAACCAGTCACTATGCTGCCTCATGACGTCATAGGGGTTGCAGTGGCGAATGCGGTAAATGAATGAGTCCGTATCCATATACAAAAAGAGACGTCTTCAAAATAGCGTTTGGCAAACTCATAGTGAAATCTATACATGACCGATTTAGAAAAGTCTAAAATGACTTGACCCAAGTAAATGGGTTTATCCACGGTCACGCTGGTCTTACTCATTTCAATAGTAGCCAAATCCTCATCGATAATTTTGATCGATTTGAAATGTTGCTTGGCAATGTACCGCCGGGCACCCCACTGCCCCTCCCAGACATTCACTAATTTAATGTCACGGTATTTGCGGACATTCTCCATGGACTTGCCATAGATGCAGTTATTCATTAATTTAAAAAAAAACTTCTGTGTTGCCATTTGTCGGTGCTCTGTGTTGAGTCACATGTATGGCTCAAGCCATGCTTTTTGAGCAAAAGAAATACCCCTGTGGATTTTCTTCAACACCAAGCCTTGGGTGAGGCATTGCACCAACATTTGGATATGTAGCACATACCGATTTTTGTTGTAAAGTGTGCCCAAGAGTTTTTCAATTTTCACTTTACTGTCAGGGGGAACCATTTGCTCAAGGCAGAATGGGAAATCGGCATGTTCATCATACAAGGATGAGGGATATTCAATATCCACTTCTAGCACATATCCACGGCCTGTTTCTTGGCTAGCCTTGATCACATCAAATTCTGACACTTGTTTCTCTGTCAGCCAAGCAAACTTCCCATAGGGCAAAGGCTGACTCATGGCGTAACCATACAAATTATTCACGTCATAGTACATTAAATACGATTCTGGTTTGTCTGGTGAATAATCAGGCATGTAGACATTGTTCGCTTTGGCATGGCGTTGGTTAAGCGACACAAAGCCGCCACGAATGCCCTTTTCAAAAAATAGAACCATGTCTACGTCAGTGAGTAAACCCAATTCCACTTGAGTGTATTTCAAAGCGGCATCGAACGAGAGCCCAGGACTCGTAAAATAGTGAGCCGGGTCAAGACCGTAAATGTGTTGACACAAGTTGTGGAATTTTTGAAACACATCAGTGAGCAGCAATACATCTAGTTTTAGGTAATGCAAAGCATATTCACTTAGCGTGTTCATGCCAAACACTCGCCAAACTTGAATGCATGTGCATAGTCTTCATCGGAAACGGTACTGCGTGTTAGTTTCGAGTAAAATGTCTCTTGTGGTGGGAGTTTTCTTTGCTTTAACACGTCCCAGCTGTTGCAGAAATCATACGGGAATATACCTTTCCGAATGCACAATTGAAATTGCTCAGGATCATTAAAATGCATTCTAGTATTTTTAATTCCTCCTCATTCAAGCCATTCACAAGGCTGTCTAGCGAGAATGCCATAAACTTAAAGGAATCCAAAAATCGAATGCTATAGTCGCCCAACCTCCATGTCAGGGCTGTAAAACGCTCATGGTTTTGAGGAATAATGGTAAACGAGCCCATGTTGACATGGCCCAATTCACGAATCAAAAACTGAATGTCATAATTCGCCAGATTGTGGAAAAGGACACTAATGAAACGAGGAGCTGGAAAGTTCAAGTTGCATTTACTAGGCGCAGCTCCACGAAACTCCCCTGTAAAGTGCGAGTGATCACGAACGGTGTCTTCAGCACTGATCAGTGGCTTTTCGCAAATATGGCATGTTGTGGCATGTTCATTCTGCTGCTGTTGTTCTGGAGATAGCCTAATGGGTACTGGGTGGTCCAGTAATTCCTGTACATCATGAGCCAACTTGAAAAGTTCATCCAAGAACCATTTGGCACAATCTGGCCCCTCATGGTATTTATAAACGGATTGCGTGGGGTCATAGGCACACACCACATTAAATCCTATGGCAAAGGGTTCATGTTTTTGAATGGGTGTGGTTGAGCTGATGGTGGGATCTGGTTCACATCCCGCCATGGGTGTGGTGAGTGCTTCGAAATCTGCATATACCACATAGGGGACAGTGTCACGCTTGTGAATGTTGTTAAATTTCAACACAGCCTTGTCCCCTTGTGGCAATATCAATCTCACCGCTTCCTGAGTAACACAATCTACCCTATGACGTTCTAAAAGCGTAGGGGTTATAAAATATTGCAAGCAACGGTCGCAAATGTACTTCTTACCATGTGCCTTGGACATTTGGCTGCTTAGCAATCTACTTAAGCTTTTAATGAGGCAATAGTGATTCACCTCTCCCTCAGACAGATATAAAATATGAATGTGGAGTCGTTTTGGTTCTTTTGTGGCATACAGAGGACCCACAATCTCATCACCGTCAAGGCCATAGACTATGAACGAAAAGTCCTGGTTGTTTTGTTCAAACCTATGGTTCTCGGTTAAGTCCATAGGGAACGATACTCGAGTTAAATTTAAAGTTTGTTTCAATTCATCAAACTTGGCCTTGTACTTTCCTGGCCGAGAACCATTATTGTCTTGTGTTGGCTGCAAATACGCGGCCACAGACCACAGAAAGCAATCATTGTCACGATTCTTTATATTGACCACAGCCTTTTTCGAAGCTATTGCTGGTGGTGTTTCAATAAAGCTAGACCCAGCATTCAACGGGTTGAATTGATAAATGTTGATTTGCAAATGATGAATTTTGTCTGACGCTAAACCACTGGGTCCTTGTTGCAGTTAATCAAATTTTGATAGCAAGGCATTCACCACATGGCTTTGATACCACTCGTTCAGATTATCGGCTATCAAAAGCTCTTGCATTTTACTGCAAATATAAAATGTCTCTTTATGCTCTACGTCCTTCTTTTTATATATGAAATCGCACACTAGTTCTGTATTCACCTTTAAAGCCGTATGCAACCTTTGAACTGTACAAATTTCAATTTTAAAAATTTCAAAACAAGATTCTAAAAATTCTTTGGGAATCAAACTTTTTCTAACATTGACCACACGACCAGAGCACACACGCGATTTGAAACAACTGTTTAGGGGTTCCCAAGTTAACGTATCCACAGCAGTAAAAGACATTATTTTGAAAGAACACTCTCACTTGAGTTTTCAGCTGTAGACTGCTTGACAATGGCCCCAAACACACACGTTCCTGGTTATCAACAGAGGTCAAGCGTTTTCCAACACTCTAAAAAGAAATAAAATAAACCACCATATGTATATCCATTCCATATAGTTTATGCATTTCTTAAACAAAACAAAATCAAACAGGTTATATATATAAAAACAAATCTCACCTTGACGTGTAATGCTTTGCTTTATTCCCGTCTCGTGGACTAGTGTGGAAATAGTTTCCTTTTCTAGCTGTCTGTCTTTCTCTCTTTCTTTAATATCGTTCTCACACACACTCATACAACAGGTAGGCAATACCAGTTATCTGCAAACAAATAATTAAATTAATTAATTGGTATTCTGCCCGAAGGCAGGTCCGAGCCTCCGAAGAGGCTACCCCCAGCCGGAGTTTACTTGCGGTAGGGTGGCCAGGGCCTTTCCGCTCCTCCTTATGTTGGCCAACAGCGCGCTGTGCCTAGAACCGGCATACCATCCAAGTTCTGACTGCGCCCAATGTTGCTTAACTGCGGAGTTCTCATGGGATCCGGTGTTTCAACACGGCTAGGCCGTTGGCGAAACAAATAAATAAACATTTATTTATAACTTTAACAATCAATAAATAATTTCATGTAAATAAATATATAAATCAATAAATATATAAATATATACATACCCCACAACAAGGTTAAGTATTTTCCACCAACACCAAAACTGTTAAACAAGACCAAGTGTTTCACGCAATGCAGTGTGTTCAAAGGTAGTTACCTAAGTGAGAGTGGAAATGATAACGACAGGTCTTTATATATGTTACCTTGCATGTATAATCAATTTTATCGCACGCTTTGAACATTCTCTTATCGTGCACGTGGACAGCTAACGTCCAAGGTGAACACCTGTGCCAGATCAAATTTCACCTGAACTTGCATTTTGTCACGTACGAAGCAAACAGGATGTAACTTGTTTAGCGTACATGTGGTTTCACACGTATGTGCATGCATTTCGCACTCCCCTGCCACCACGGTTGTCAGATTATTTCACTTTCAAATGTCTTTGTCATTTCCCATTGCACCTGTTGTCAAGTCAGATCAGCGCATTCCAATAAGCTCAAATGACATTCACCTCCTGCTCGTCAGCTCCTCGGCAAGTTTGTTTTCTGTACTCGCTTCGATCAACATAGAACCATGTTCTCATCATCGTTTACACGTTAAAGATCCCCTTCGGGGGTAAAATGTAAGAAAAAAAACGAACCCTCGCTCTGTCATACACCGACCCGCCGAAATAGCGATTGTTCTGTTAAGCATGGTCATTGTGGTTAGCGACAGGTTCGTTGAAACACATACCCACCCAGCAGTATCGTCGTTCTCAACCACCACGCTTCATGAACATTTTAAACAGGTAAAGAAAAAAAGCTTTTTCAATATGTATGGCGTTAGGCCCTTTGTCAAAATGTCAAACATTGTTTCAAAAAGGGGGCGTTAGCCCGAGTCCTAGGACACCTCGTTCACGTCTCTAGCGTTATGGGTTTGCGAGATAAAGCAAAAAGTTTAAAATCATGGTTTTACCTCAACATGGTTTTTCATTCCTGCTCAACACGAACATCCTCGGCAAGAGGACAAAGCGACGAAAAAATGGCACTCGTACAAGTCTCTAGGCTTATTGGTTCGTGAAATATCGGCAAAAATCACAAAAAACATGTGTTTACCCCAAAATCGAGTTTCCATTTTTTTTTAAATTATAACGAGTGGTCCATAGCAGAGAGGACGTCACCCCGAGTCCTTGGACCCCCCGTACGTGCCTCTAGCGTTATGGGTTCGCGTAATATAACAAAAAGTCTAAGATCACGTTTTTGCACAAAAACACCGTGTTCCGGGCATTTCACCTTTTCGACACCTACATTCCCGTAAAGAGCGCAACGAGACGGAAAAAAACGATTCCAAGCACGCCCTCCTAGCATGACTCCCTCCATTCCAAGGTCGCAGGGGCTCACAACTTACTAAGTGGAGCAGCTTTCCCACTACCACACTACTGTCAGGTTTTTATCCTAGAGTCTTGAAATTTATTTTTGAGGTAGAGGGGGTAGGGGCCTTTCATTTATGTCAAACAAACCTTTTTTTCATAATTCCTAGTTTCCAAAATATAGGATTTTCAAAATTCGAGTGTTTTCAAAAAAACTTAAAAAATAAAAAAGTTTTAATACAAAAAATAAAGGTCATAAAGACCATTCGTTTGAGCCATGGCACAACGTTCTATCATGTTTGGTTTTCAAACTATCGCCTATTTTCGAAAACCAAAAAAATCAAATATTTTTTCAAAAATATAACGAGTGGTCCATAGGAAATAGGACATTAGCTCGAGTCCAATGACACTTCATTCGTGAAACTACGACCATGGGTTCGAGGGAAAAGTCTATTTAAATGTTTCAACCTTGCACGGCGGCCATGTTGGTTTGTTGGGCACAGCGGCGTCGAGTGAAGTAGAACTCCTATCATCCCCCTACTAACGGTCTTCACCTGAAACAGTTCAATCTATACCCTACAAGGAAATCTGAAACACTGGACCTCATATTTTCAACACTGCGTGATGTCACCGTGGCAGTTGGAAGAAATATCCTGAACACTGACCACAGTTCAATAGAAGCCTCCCTCCCCGTCCCAGCCTGCAGACATAAAAACAGCCCACCCGCCAAGAACAAAACATTCCCTCTCTGGAGAAAGGTCGACTGGCAAGCTGTCAATCAAGATTTATCATCTCTTCCTTGGAGCCTGCTAAGACCTGAGAGAGATGTAAATAGCGCAGTGGCCTTGTTTGATGATTTACTCTACTCGGCCATTAAACAACACGTGCCTTTCTCCGTTCCCAAATCCAACAAATATCCGCACTGGCTAAGTATAATAATAATATCGTATGGCCTCGGGTGCCTGGTGCGAGCTTTGCTATTTGACACCCAGAGGATAGCTTGCATGTCGAATTTCGTAGTTCCTTGACTATGAAAGTCAAGGAGGTTAGATGTTAGATATCTAATCTCCTTGAACACAATAGCGCTTTCTAGTAGAGAAATGAGGAACTTTGTGCTGGCGGAAACTCCCGAGATTAATTTTGCCATTATGAACTCGGCCTACTGAATTCAAATGGGTTCTTTGACATGCCAACATCGTATGACATGCGTATCGTATTTTTGCCGCCTTTCAAAAATCACTTACCACGGTCAGGGGCGAACCTGCAATCTTGGGGTTAGTAGACCGACACGCTATCCACTCACCCACCGTGGCAAGCTACTGGCTAAGTGAAAACACCAAACTCCTTCTTCAAAACAAAACTCGTGCATGGTCACTGTGGAAATCAGTTCCTAATCCTCATACTCGCATTGTTTTTACTCACCTACGGAAAATTTCAAGAGTTCATATGACAGAAGATTACAACCGCTACATTTCTTCCATAACAGGAAATCTCAAGAATAACCCGAAGAAGTTCTGGACCCTTATATCATCCCGTAGAAAGACTCCTAGAATTCCACTTAACCTAAACCTCCATAATGAAGAAATCCCATTTGAATTGAGGTCCACACATTTCAATGAATATTTTCACTCAACCTTTTCAGTTCCCGTACCAATCCCCAGTCCCCCTCAACTTACTAGCGTCTGTTCTGATTCACTGTCTCAAATTCCAACGACCCCCGATGAAATCCAAAATATCTTAAAAAGTCTGCCCGCAAACCGATCTACCGGGCCATCAGACATAAGCCCTATATTCCTGAAAAACACCTGTGCATCTCTCAGCATCCCCTTGTCCATAATACTCAACTGGTGCATGACATCCGGCACTTTTCCTGACTCACGGAAAAGAGCTGACGTCACACCTGTCTTTAAATCAGGCAGCAAGCACCAAATTTCCTCATACAGACCTATATCTATCGTCCCTATACTCTCTTCAGTCTTCGAAAGAATAATACATTGCCGTCTCCTCACTTTCACCAAACCTCACCTCTCAGAAGAACAACATGGCTTCGTCCCTGGAAAATCATGTTTAACAAATCTGACTGTTCTGAACCATCACATAATTTCTGCAATTGATCAAAAATCTTAGCTAGATGTAATCTACGTTGACCTGGCCAAAGCATTTGATTCCGTGAACCATTTCCTTCTCCTCCACAAGCTTGCTTCACGATACAACGTACATGGATCCTTCCTGTCCCTAATACAAAGTTTCCTGTCCAGTAGGCAACAACGGGTAGTGCTTCCAGGGTCTGTATCGTCCTGGCTCCCAGTCTTATCAGGATTAACTCAGGGCAGTATCCTGGGACCCCTTCTCTTCGTGCTGTATATGGACGATATAAACACATGTGTGCAAAATTCTCCGTGTTCCATTCTTCTGTACGCTGATGACCTCAACATATTCAGAAAAATTTCCAGTTCTGACGACCGCGCTGAGCTTCAGGAAGCAGTGAATGCATGTACTGATTGGTTCTACAAATGGAGGTTATCTCCAAATCCCAAAAAGTGCTTCAGTGTGTCTTTTTCACTACTGAAATCTGGAAATGGGCTGACTATAAAATTTGTGGAATTAAATTGGATACGGCTTCTCAGGTAAGAGATTTAGGTATTATTCACGATGATAAACTGACATTCTCTCCCCACATTGACCACATCAAATCTCGCGCAATGCGCAGTCTCGGCATTCTATACAGATTCACAGAAATTAATGACCTCACTGCACTTAAATTATACTTCACCACATATGTTCTCCCTATCCTAGAATTCTCTTCTCCAATTTGGTCTGCCTCGGCTATAACCAATATTTCTAAATTGAACAGTGTCTTTAATTTCTTCATATCAATAGTCAAAGCTCGCAATCCTTCACTAAGGCACTTTGCCAAATCCGACATTTTAAATCAGCTCAATGTACTCGACCTGAGAAGCCGTCTACAATTTTCTGACCTGTGTTTCCTACATAAAATTATGAATGGTTACACAAAATGTAACATGCCACTAAGCTACTTCCCACTCCATGTTCCCTCCCGTTCAACACGTCAGAACCATTTACACCACATACCTCGCCCACGTCTTGAAGTACAGAAGCGCTCTATTTTCCACCGTCTGCCAACCCTTAGCAACTCCCTTCCAAATATTGACATATTCTCTCCCTGTAGAACATTCAATCATAACATTAGAAGATCCCTTTCATCCTCAATCCCTACCCCCTCACCCTCCTAATCACCCACTACCCCAATCATTCCCTACGTCTTACCCGAGATTTGTCCCTTGCTGCCATCACTGCCAGTTGTTACCTGTTATTGTTGTTGTTTTTGTTAATATTATTTAAAATTGTTAAAATATTAGTGTAAAATGACCTATTCATGGTCGTATCTAATAATTATTAAATAAATAAATAAACTTGTAGTTCACCCTAAGGGTGTCCGATGGAAGCAACTACAGACTCAGGCGAGCCGAACATGACCTCGGACACTTCAGGCATTAAAAGCCATACGATAAATAGATAATAATCATTTTCTAACGGTACTAAATTCTCTAGCTTACTTTACGAAGATCATAGAGGCCATGCATTTAAGTTGGGTTTTTTTCAACTCTCGTGACTCGTTACAGAAAAATGCCATCTCACGGGAGGAGTATTAATCACCTATACTGAAAGTTATAAGCACATAAGTTCTCACTGTGATGGTGTGGGTGAGATTGTTTTAATGGGTAAAACACCAAGGTCATCTACCCAATTTTCCATTGCAAGCATTGTTAAGTATGGATTATACGTATGTTCATATCCGAAGAAAACCTGTTCTTTTGAACCTGTAACTCGGTTAGTTGATAAACATGTACTGAATTCCTCAATTAGTGTTGCATTCGTGTATTGTAGGTAAGCCTCATTGTGAAACATATTTTCCAGTGCTGGAGGTGTCTTGACGTGCGTTATTTTGAGGAGCAATGAAGGCTTGGATTTGGGACCATTTTGCTTGCTGGAAATAATATTTTTGTGCTTCTTGTCTGAAATGGCTACAACCAATAGATACGGTATCGAGTTTGAAATTGCTGCCCTATACTTTATCACAAAAGCTATTTAGTACATCACATAGAGTCCTTAACGGAAGAAACCAGCAGGATAAATGCAAATAGGCCATTTAATGCTAAACAGAACTACTGGTTCTTCTATCATATGTTAGTTCAGGTACTTTATGTGCAGGATAACCTTAGAATATCATGGGGAATTTATTTTCAGCTCCGGGTGATATTCAGATTCCAGAAAATGTAGTGTACTGTACCCTTTCTTGAGGATGGGCTCAGTTGTTTTTCCGTAGGAATTTTCTTTAAGGATATCAACACATAGTAACACAGATAATATGCACATTTAAAGCAGCCCGAAGCGACGTAAAAAAATTACCGATCGCAGAGTAGAGTAGAGTAGAGTTTAGAGCATTTACTGAGTGAAGAACGTGACCACACTTATAATATACACAGGGGTTAATTTGCCTCAGTAGCGGTAGTGTAACACAGGTGATAGATGGATTCAAGTAAACAAATGTTTCTGAGGAGGGGGTTGAACCTAAGCCACTGTGGCCTACGTATTGAGACTCCGTTAGCAAAGGTCCTGGGTTCGATTCCCTCCTCTGTCGAGAAAGTTAATTCTAGTTTGAGGGCTGGAACGTTGCACATTTAGCCTCGTAAGGTGGAACTGAGGAGAGATGGATGTGATTCCCTATTCTACCCATCCCAAATAAGGTTTAACATGGTTTTCTACTTCTACTACGGTCAAATGCCGCCATCGTACCTCCAAGTACACGGGGCTAAATGGCCACGATGTACAAATTTGCTATTTTAGCCAGGCATGAATACCCTCACCGGAGATAATGCTCAACATTGTACAGTATCTCTGTCTCTGAATAGATAGAAAGCGCGTGCAAGGTGGAACCAAGAAAGTGTGGAGACACTGATGACAAGGTTCGCAAGCTTCCTGCTATGAATACTGAACTTACGTTGTGCTCAGGAAAATAATTCTTTTAAGAACTAGCAAAGAATTATCTGAAATAATCTGAAATTTCTTCAGAGGATAAGTTTCCACTGGGAAATTTCGACGTTTTGTTCTATACCTAACTATGTTCACGGGATACGAGATAGGCTACAGCACTTTACCACAAGTCTTAATTATCTCAACTTAAGTATCTTGCCAGCTGAATCTGTAATCAATCCTATGACAGCATCCGCTGCTTCCCGGTGATAGAATCGGTAGATGCTAGTCATCTGGTGGTGACTCAACGCTCTCCCCTCGTCACACGGCCCCAGCAAGGCTCCGTTCTATAGAGAAGGACCTCACTGTAGGTCAACACAAATTGTGCCCAACAAGTATTCAAACACTCTTACCTGTGAGATTTATCACAAAACAACACGCTTTTCTGTACAAGAAGAGTGGGTGGGGTATTTAATGTATCTTATTTTCTTGACCAGTTTTAGTACAGGCTTACGACTAGGGTCTTCGCAGTTTATGCGTATGTAGTTTCATTTGAGGGGCTTAGACATAGTGGTCATGTAGAATCGTGAACTTTGGTATGTGTCCCTTTTTAATGTGTCTGTTGACCTGTGTTATTGTGGTGTGTGTAGTATTGTGTGTATTTGTAAATCAGGTGAGGATTGGCAAGTAGGCGGTCATGGCCTTAAGTTAGGTGCTATCCCGGCTTTTTCCTGGCATATATAGTAAGTTAGAAACCACGGAAAACCACTTACAGGATGGCTGAGTTAGGAATCGAAAACGCCTTTCTTAGTTTTGCCACTCGAGGCTGAATGCACGTTCCAGCCCGCAGGCCAGAATTAAATTTCTCGGAAGGGCCGGGAATCAATCCTGGGCCTCCGCCATGACAGCCAACAATGCTAGCCACTAAGTAACGAGGCGGACTATAGTTATGGTGTGACACGATAGATTATCAGCTGGAGTGAATGGAATACAATGAGTCCCGGTACTTAATGTATTAGGTATCCCGAGTATAAAACTAGTTAGTTGTTGTTGTTGCTTTAAGGGGCGGATCAGCGAGGTCATCTGCCCCTAGGAGAAAACTAGACAACAAAATGTTTACACAGGATGTTACGGAATTCCTATTACACACGTCAAAGGATTTCAGAGTGTACTTATTAGATAACACTTGCAAGAGTAAATAAGTAAATAAGTTGCACGAAAGTAAATATTTTATAGATTGTTTTAAGGGGCGGAACAGCGAGGTCATCCGTCGCTGGGATAAAACTTGAATTCAAAATATTTTCATAGGTTGTTAATAAATAAATAATAAATTAATATTAAATACCTAATTAAATAAGTAAATGAAGAAAGCAATAAAGAAAAAAGGAAGACAAAAGGAAGAAAGAAATGTGCCTTTCTTATTTTAAAATGTCGAGTTTCCACTCGCGAGTAACCTGTAACTTTGAGTGTTTGTGAATGGGATTAGTTGACAACAAGATACCTGAAGAACAGTTTGGCTTCCGGAAAGGAAGGAATACACTACAAGCCGTTAACTGTCTTTTAACGAATGTAGAAGACGCGCTAAGACAGAAAAGAGGAAAGCTATATGCAGTATTCGTCGACTACACCAAGGCGTTTGATCTAGTGAGTAGAAACACTTTGCTCAGGAAACTTGAAAATATGATCGGAAAAGAACATTACCTTTTTGGGATAATAAGGGACATTCTCCACAAAAACAGCCTACAAATAGATGACAGTATAGTTCAATCAGAACGAATAGAACAAACAAATGGTGTACTTCAGGGTGACCCTTCGAGTCCGTTACTATTTAACATCGCTACAGCTGATGTCATTGAGGCTATTTACCTTGAGGGAGCGAAAATTTACATCTACGCGGATGATATGGTTGTGGCATCGACATCAAAGGAAACCTTGCAATCGTCCATTGATAAACTTACCACATGGGCTCAAGAAAATGATATGACGATAAACTGCACCAAGACAGTAATGCTGGCATTCCGTAAAGGCGGGAAACTATCCGCAGATGAGCATATACTACTAAATGGAGAACCCCTAGTCAATGTAAATCATTTCAAATACCTAGGAGTAGTAATGCAAATGCAAGGGAACGTATTCACGCGACATGTCAGGGATAGAACAACATCCGCCATAAAAGCAATGCAAGACATAATGCAACTGGGAAATCTATCTTTACAAACCGCAATGAATTTATTCAGAACGAAAATAACTCCAATAGTGACATACGGCATTCAAATAACTTGGGATCATTTGACACAAAGTAACCTTCGAGAGATAGAAAGAGTTAAGTCTACTTTTCTAAAGAAAATTCTGCACTTATCAAAATACACGCCATCTCGTCTAACGTACGTACTAGCAAGGGAGACTTTCTTCATAGAAGACCTGCGTTTGGAGAACTCCCTACCATCAACAGTGCAATACCAGAGACTGATCGAAGAACTAAACCTCAAGCGTAATGACATATGGCCTGATTTCTATTCCACAGAAGCTCTTATGTCGACGGACTGGATGAATGCCAACTTTGAACTGCGGCATACGATCACCCGTTTTGCAGTCCACGGTTTTCATTTTAAGATATGCACAGCAAGAGGATTTCATGATCCAGGCCCCCAATGCACCTGCTCTCTGTGTGGTAGTGCTTGTGATAGATATCACGCCATTTCCTGCGCCCAGAGGAAAGTATCGCTAACACGCTTCTGCTGCGAATAACTATATATATAGCAAAGAACCTGTCAGACACTTTGTATATAGACACTTTGATGAGTAATATTTAAGTTATTAGTATTAGTTTTGTATCTCTGCATGGCTATTTGCTGCAATAAATGATTATTATTATGAATGGGAGTCAGCGTATCTTTGCACCTCTCCGTCAGAGTCCCAGCCTGCCGTCAGAAACCTTACTACTCGTTAAATAGAGGCAGATGACCTAGATGTTTTGCCTCGTAAAAACAACAATCACCACTACCATTAACGCGTAAAGTCACAGCGTGTCATTCCCATTGCTGGTTGCTACCAGACAGAAATCAGACATCTGGTCTTCGTTTCATGGCAAGGCCGACTTTATTGTTGGCTCTGTTTTACAACAGGAAACAAAGAACATTTCAGTATCCTGCTGTTGATGGAGTTAACTGTAATACGGTAATAAGTGCCGAGGGATGGGAAACGGCACCGCTCAGCACTTACAGTGCTTGCATTGTGAGCGGCGAGCTTCCGCTTGTGGGATCTATTTTCTTATATTCCTTTTTCTTCAATACCATTGTCCACTGACAAATGCTGACACAATGCCAATCAGTAGCAGTGTCATTGCCTTCACAGCGGCGTCCAACGTGAAGAGTGGAAGCCACGGGGGAACGTCAACGCAAACGTGACTCGTACTTTTCTTTGCTCCTAAAATCAATAAACGATGCATTTAAGCTCAGATCAAGTAAACAGGATCTAATAATGTTATGGGTTGTACGTCCCTTTTAACAACTGCGACTTTTAGAGACAATGGGGTGCCAGAATTTTGCCCAAAGAGGATCATTAATGTGCCAGTGAATCTACTGACACGGCCCCCTCACATTTACGCACCCTCAAATGCCAACTGGCTGTAGCAGGATTCGATCCTGCAACCTTGGACACAGCAAGCGCAACGTTACCTCTGAGACACGCAGGCAGCCGATATCGGAGCTGTTTCACGCAATGTCACTGTTCATGTAAACAATTGCATTCTTTAAATTATTTTATTTTATAATCTGTTGTTGATGATGATTCATGTAGGGGCTTCGCAACATCGGGATCATGTAGCCCCGTGTATTTGGGTGTGTGTGGAATTTGTCTCATAACCAGTGTTATTGAGATGGCTGTATTAGTGTGTGTAGTAATTCAGATGAGGATTGGGAAGGAGGGCCGTCACGCGGCGACTGCGAGACCCCGTTCTATATTGATGTGTTTAAGAGAGGATGCAATATTGTGTAAATGTTACGATGTGAGTAATTACTATAGCCTACTGTAGTTGTGTATATTGTGTTTCATATTATTGTTGGTAATGTTCTTTGATTGTACAATTTGCCACCGGGGAATTACCCCCATTCGCAAATAAGGTAAACGAATGAATGAATGAATGAATGAATTGGTGAAGAAGCAAGGCTCTGTAAGGAATGGTGGATATGTTTACACTTGTACAAGTATATTTACAGCTATTAAATTACAAAAGTTTGTAATTTGATTAACGTGCCTTAATTAATTACCGTAATTAATTTATGCAATATTTCTTTCAAGTTAGGGTGTTTACATATTTGTACTTCCTGCTTAATATAATTGGGCACAGTCGAGTTGACCAACTGGAAAGCATTCAATTATAATAGATTACTAGGCAACGCTGAAAATGGCTCCTAATACTTCAATATCTCGGAGATCACCGCGCCATTCCATCTAAGATCGGAGCGTTGCCCTCGGTGGTGTAAGGGGCTTGACTTTCTGCCAAGACAGCAGAAGACTCGGGTTCGAAACCCGACTGCAGTGCTCATTTCCATTAGATAATGTAATTATTATTGACCGTAGAGATCGTGTGGAATGATACAAATTCTCTCGAGGAGCTTTTAATTAGGCATATCGAGTGATTTCTGTGTGCCTAAGAATTCTTATATAAGAAGTGAGTATTGCTGGAATACGACCACCTCTTAGCTCAATCACCCCTTGAGGTTCGGATTCGATTCCCGTTTCAGCCATCCTGAGTGGTTGTCTGTGGTTTCCCCACTTCTACTCGAGGCGACTACCGGGATGATACAGAACTTAAGGGCCACGGCTGCCTTTTATCCAGTTACAAGTACAACCATCAATACAGGTGCATGTGCACGAGGAGCACACAGCTCTTAGGATTGCGAGAGGGGGAACAGCCCAACAGGATAAGGAACTATCACACACACAGTAATATTCCGTCAGTCGAGTGCAAACAGTGACCAAGTGAACTGCTCTCATCAGGACCGCGCAAGACTCAACCAGATAAATAGCCTGTACAATAGAATCTGAATTGACCATTTACAACAACCACATATTCACTCCAAACAGGCAAATTCCGGAGGTCATTCACCACTTCCAGTATCTCAACAAAACATCACATAGACCACAACTAACAAATACTGACGAGTTGCATTATCTCAACTAATACTGCAACTAAATAAGTGTATATATTGTAAATATTTTCACCCATACTTTCAGACATAGATTTTATAGCCTAAGTGTAATGGATCTGATGATGATCGCTTGATGATCGAAACAGGTCATCCAAGTGTATTTATTAATGTCATGTAATTTCATTTGGGTACAATCGTATTGACCGACTGAAAAGCATCAAACTTTTGTTTACCATCAATTGAGTCAGTGGAATGGAAACCGGGGCAAATATGCTTTCATTGGGAGAGGGAATTGGAGAATGGAACAGTTGCCAGGGGACATTTTCAGCCATTTGCCTTCTGACAGTAAGAAATGCAAGGTGTTGGTATGAAGGCAGTGATCTACGGTAGGCATACATAAGTTGATGGGCGAAGTAAATTGTAAATTATTATTATTACTATCATTTTATATTATTATTATTATTATTATTATTATCATCATCATCTCCTAGCGATTTTTCCTTTTAATCTAAAATGCATTTTTGTAGGCCTAGTAGTATGAATGATTTATTTTGTTTAACATTATTAGTTATTGAAATTTGCCACAATGGACAGCGTCCACATTTGCAAATACATGCATGTATAGTTCTCGCGCTTTACTCATTAACGAGCGGCTCGCATTTGAAACCTTGCTGGGCGAATATGTTTACATTTCATGTCTGCGGGAAGCCAAGGCTTTCACAGTGTGAGGCACAGTGTTGTCAACTCTCCACCGTAACCACTGAGAGCAAGCAGCGAGACTGAACAGAACTGCGTGGAGCTGTTGAACACTGGAGACCTGATACCTGCCCGACACGCGAGCCGGCCGCCAGGACCGAACTATGGAGTCCACGTGGTGAGATAGAGGAAGCATGCTATTGGTCAGCAGTGAACAGTGGTTACTGTTGCCGCGTGCTACTGCCTAACGTTTGAATCACCGTTCGTTGACGATGAAAGTAAGGGAACTATATGTATGTATGTATGTAAAATAGCACAGGTAATCAGACAGATTCCACTCCAAGATTTCGCAAGGCCCCTAAGTGCATCAACAACAATGACATTACTATAAGCTATCTCCCAAACTTCAGTGATATTCTAGTTTGCATTGCTATCAAGCCAGCCTTGACGATATCAGAGTTATCAGATGACCCGAGTGAACAGGCGTGGTCTTGTTTGAACGCACGCTTCATTACGAGCAGAATTATCCCCAATAACTATCGAAAATTACTCTAAGGTAAACATAAAAGCTGAACAAATCGTTTGCCGTTATCAAGGAAGTGATCCCAGACATTCATTTAGCTGAGCAAGTAAACTGGAAATAATCGCAACATTTTACATAAAACAGCCATAAATATTGGAATGAGGGAGAGAACCAGTTACTGCACCCAGTAATTACTCTTTGCTCTCCTTATTACTGTACCGGTACATCGCTCCTCCTCGTCGGTCAGTGTTTCTATGGAAACCAATCAGCATTGTTATGACGTATGGAGCGAGTGGTGTGATTGTCTTTAATGTAGGTACAGTACAGTTTCGATATTTCGAGTATCGATAGTTCAATACTCCCATAAATCCGAGTAGAATTATTATAAGATTGTAAGAATATTATTAGATATTTTCAAGAGTTTAGTGCTTTTCAGTCGGTCAACACGAGTGTACCCAAAAGAGCTGGGTTATGCCCTAATCCTGAAATAAATTACAAGCGATTAATACATACACTAGGATGACCAGTTTCGATCGTCAAGCGATCATCATCAGATCCATTACACTTAGGCTATAAAATCTATGTTTGAAAATACAGGTGAAAAATATTTACAATATGTACAATTATTTAGTTGCAGTATTGGTACTGCAACTGTCGGTGTATGCTAAATGCAGTATATATGATGTTAGGTGAAATGTTAAATGGTGATAGATAACCGGAGTTTGTAATTTGGAGTGATTATATGGTAGCAAAAATCAACTATAGTTAAAATGTAATATTACAGGTTACTACTTATCTGGTAGTCTTCCTTACTGGAGCTGAGGGCAGTTTTCGTGTTCACTGTAACTCCAGGTGTGGTCGACTGAGAGGGACTGTTATCTCAACGACACGGGTTTTTCCCTTTTCTTCCCCCTGTTCATATGTGATGTGCGGAGTCGGTGCGATGTGTTTATGTGAGGTGTTGCCAACCTAGATTAGATATATGTTATTGAATGAGGTGGGTCTACAACTATCAACGATCGTGGAACATTCCTCATCAGGCGTGGACCATAAGCTATTCAAACTAAGCGCTGCCCGGTCGTATGAGGACGTCCCGGCACCTTTAATACTGCCGCGAATACGGGCCTTGGTTTATTGCAGAAGAAAAGTACATCGTACACCTGATCCAGATAACATGATAGCGCAATGAGGCAAAGCTTGATGCTTCCTTAAAACAAGGGAAAAGGCGACGCGTTCGCTGTAACATACTGATGCAAAAAATAAACAAAAACACAACAGAAGAGCAAAATCACACCGAACTCTCTGTTGGTGGTTTTCTCGGGATAGAAAGATGAGAAAAGTGAAATTCAAAGAAAACCCAATATGGGTGTGAAGTTGCATTAAGCGTATATTCCTAGAGTATACCAGATTGGCAATGCGTAGAAATTCAAGGGTGCTGAATAAGCATTAGTGGATCCACCAGTCTCCCTGCACAGGCGCATACAGTAGGCTACACAAAAAGAGGCGTAGATCGAACCCATGGTTGTCTAAGTAGGCCTACTACTTTGTTGTTGTTGATTTTTTAGGGGCTTTACGACTTCGTCGTTATGTAGCACCGTGTACTTGAGTGTGTGTAGAAGTTGTCTTATAACCTGTGCCACTGTGGTGTCAGTGCTAATGTGAGTGTTTGTAATTGATGTAGAATTTGGCTAGGAAGCGGCCGTGGCCTTAAGTTAAGTATCACCTCGGCATTTGCCTGGAGTAGGAGTGGGAAACCACGGAAAACACTTCCAGGATTTTAGTATGTATGTATTCTTTATTATCAGACAGACAGACTCCACGTGTGATAATATAATAATTACAGACAGCGGTAGCTTTATTCGCTAAAGCGCAGCGTTAGGTCACGGGGACAGGCGCTCTGCTGTCACGGTAGACGCGTGGATTCAAGCCCCACCGTCGGCTGTCCTTGAAATGGTTTTCCATGGTTTCCCAGTTTCAACACAAGGCAAATGCTGGGACGGTACGTTCTGACAGGCCACGGCCACTTCCTTCAACATCCTTGCCCTGTTTCATTCATCTTCATTCATTCCATATCTCATCCCAGCGCACAGGTCGCCCACGGGCGTCGACTAGAATGACCTGCACTTGGCCTCTCAGGAAGCTATACGACAAATATATATATATATATATATATATAATAATTAACAATAAAACTTACAAGTATAACAAAATAAAAATAACAAACCCGAACACAAATAGGAAGGCGCTATTTTCTATTAACAACCACCACAACCATACACACATCGTGGAGGCTAATTATCTCTAGCCTTCGTTCATACAATCCCAAATGTAGAAGGAACATTACAATAATTATTTACAGAGATCGACAGTAAAGGGAAAAAAGAAAAAACAAATTGAAGATATAAGAAGAGAAAAGTTCAGAAACTGAAATGAAACATAATACAAAAGTGATATTCGAGGATTGGAATACTTCAGTCGCTCGTAAATTCATTCAAAAAATCATTCAACCATCATTTTTTTTGTCGTGTAGCCTCCTGGGAGGCCGAGTGCAGGTCTTTCAAGTCGACACCCGTGGGCGACCTGCGCGTCGGGATGAGAGATGGAATGGATGAAGATGAATGAAACTGGGCAAGGATGTGAAAGGAAGCGGCCGTGGCCTGTCTGAAGGTACCGTCCCAGCATTTGCCTGGTGTTGAAAATGGGAAACCACGGAAAACCATTTCAAGGACGGCTGACGGTGGGGCTCGAACCCACGCGTCTACCGAGTCAGCAGAGAGCTTGGCCCCATGACCTAATGCTGCGCTTTAGCCAGCATAGCCACTACTGTCGGTAACCATCATTCATACACATATTCAATCAATCTATCAATCAACCACAATGAGAAGTGAACACAATATACCTTACAAGATTCTACAGCCCATTTGAGAGTTTCTCATAAAAGTTGACAGAAAATCGAAGTGAATATCAGTGGCACTTCTACTCTCCATGAAGCTGTATGTTGACTGCAACCGGATTAGACATGAATGTTATGACTACAATTTCCAAGCCCTTCAAATGAAACAACAACTCATATTACTCAGAGTGCCGTGGGTTTTCCCTCCCTTCCTTGGTCCGGAATTCGAACCCGTGGAGGTGGATACCTTACTACTGACCCTTCGAGGAAAGTGATCTGGTGTCATCTGAAGGTTAGGGCTGCGTCCAATGAGAAAATGCACATGGTAATGCCAGACATTAGTGAGTGGGTCCTGTGAATGTTGTTACGCTGCTGAAGGGTGAGTTGCGTAATTGGACCAGGATGATTAGTTCACATGCATGTTATTACGTAGCATCATAATGCTGAAACACAATGGAGACTTAGCAGTTATGCACACGGATACACCGAAGAGGGATAATGGTTCAGACGGTGGAGTGAAAACTTCACGAGGGCATGAGAAGTCCACCAAACCTGATACGCACTCGCCAACAAAAGAAGGAAGTAAGAGCTGCATTGTGCTACAGAGTATTCACGATGTAGCATTGGAAAATATTTATGAAGATTTATAACCGCGGCTATGTCTTATTTATATATTAATAGGTGCTGTTAGTTAGGCAAAACCTGGTGGTGACAAGATATTTACATACTGTATATCTCAATTTCTCACCATAATGTCTCTGTGCTCCCTGAATACAACATTTATTTTCTTCTTGAAAACTTTTAAACTGTTAGGAAAGGGTTCTAAGACTTCTTCAGGTAACTCATTCCGTGTTTGAATACCCCTGTTTATAAAAGAATACGGTAGTTAGCTAATTTTGTTTTTTGAATGTTGGGCCTAATTTTAATAATAATAAATATTTATTGCAGCCAAGTGGCCATAATGGACAGTTATAAGGTGTGCTTACAAATAATTATTACAGCTAGATTAATCTTTACTGTATTCAACTATGCTCTTTGTCCGTTTGCTGCATGATGTGATGTGGTATTTGTTGCAGGTGTTATTGCACAGAGAACATATGCATTCTTCATTCGGTTCATGGTATTTTACATTTTTACAGATCTTGTGGTGGAAACCGTGGATGGCGAGTCTTGTTACCACATGTCTCATCTCCTGGTTCTCGTTTGTCCATCTTCTGTCCACCATTGCTTCTGTTGCGTAGAATTCAAGCGGGATTTCGTTCTGCTTCTGATGTCTTATCTCGAGGAGTTTCTTCATATGCTTAGTAGATGGCAGTTGTAGTCTTAATCTGAGATCTTCAATGTAGTATGTTTCTTTTGTTAGGACATATGCCAGCCTGGACTGGGACGTTCTTGCAATTCCTAGCACCCTTTTCAGGAAAGAAGCCTTTACTTTTTCAATTGTGATTAGGTCTGCCATGGATAGCCTTTCCCATATCAGTTCTAGACCATATGTAATGACGGGGGTTATTTTCGCGTGGAAGAGAATCATTGCTGTTTGAAGAGATAGTTTGGTAATATTGTTCAAATCGTACATTCCTCTAATGGCTGCTGCTGCTCGTTCCTTTATATGTAGTCTAAAGGATTGGCACGTTGTTTGTAGGGTGAGGCCGAGGTATTTGTAGGAATTGACTGTCTCAAGTTCAGTCTCTCCCAGGATCATTTTGTTTTCGGCGGCTAGTTTTCCTCCTTTTCGGAAGGCCATATGCACTGTCTTCTTTTCATTTATACTGAGCTCGTTTTCCTCCGCCCAGTCTTGCAAGTTGTTGAGCACTTCCTGTAGCTCCTGTCTGTTTGTAGACCCCAGAACCATGTCATCTGCGTACAGGTAAAGAGATACTGATTTTTTGTTTTCAATAGTCCGTATAACATCCGCTGTCGCGACGTTGAACAGAGTGGGACTCAGTGGGTCGCCTTGTAGTACTCCGTTGGTTTGGGTGATCTCTCTTGAGGTTGATATCCCATCATGTATCTCTACTTTGTTGAAAGCCAGGATGTTTTTTATCATATACGTGATTTCGGATTTTTCATCCATCATTTGCTCCAGTTTTATAATGAGCTTCGATCTGTTTAGTAGGTCGAAGGCCTTCGAGAAGTCGACAAATATGGCATGAAAAATTCCTTTAGGGTATCTAAGCGCTTGTTCTATGTCATTCAGTAGATTGTTGACAGCTTGAAGGGTGGACCTTCCTTTCCTGAACCCGAATTGTTGATCGGGAATCAGTTGATCGACTGTCGGGGTGAGCCTTTTGAGCAGAATGTTTGAAAATACTTTGAATATATTGTTCTCTAGAGCGATTCCTCGGTATGAGTTTGGGTCGTTGTCTTCTCCTTTGCCCTTGTGTAGAACCTTAATTATGGATTTTCTCCATTCGTCGGGTATTTCCCCTGTGGCTAGGCATCTGTTAAACAGATCTGACCATAGTTCACTTAGAATTTCAGCCGAGTCTTTCAGGATCTCATTGGAGATGCCGTCTGGGCCTGTCGTTTTCTTGTTTTTTGTCTTGCTGATTGTCGCAATTACTTCTTCCGATGTGATGGGTGTGTCCAATTCTACGCTTGAGTGATATGTTGCGTTATACGCCGCTTGTGACTGAGTTATGTTCAGTACTTGTGAGAAGTGATTTTCCCATATATCCATATGAATTTTGAATGCTATTAATTTTTATAAAATGCTCCGAAAATACCTTAATAATAATTATAATAAATTAATAATAATAATAAATTACCATGAAAAATTCTCTTGGCTGAACAATTTGCCGCGTAAATAAATATAGAATGGCTTCCTACTGACTTATGCCAGTTGCATAAAACCCCTCGAAAAACACGTTACATATTCGCCTCGGATCATCGGATGATTTACCGTGACGACGGTCCATTATCCGATTATCCCAGACACGTTAATAAACCCCATCCAAAATACATATTACATAAATGAAATCACCCTAAATTACAGATATATACACTCATATTTTTTCTTCACGCACTTTGCGTCAAAGTTTGTTGTCACTATGGATCGCACTTTGCAACCAGTTCAATGTTTTACATAGGGAATAGTGTTCCACGGATATTTCCGCCTCTCAAATTTCTCTATGTTGGAGAAATAGACATAATTAATGTGTGAGCACTATGTATTTATGATGTCATATCACACGCATTGAAGGTGTTCTGATATATTTATATCACCATAGAACTTCCTAATTTCACTGGAGGTCCCCTCCTTATGGTGACATTTAATTCCACTTATCACTCAGCACACGATCACACTATTGTGGCAGCGCCTCGTGACCATAATACTTAATCTCTCTTTAACGTAGATTAAATTAATATTGACTTCTGAAAAAAAAAACAGTAAATGCGCATTACATATAACACCAAATATTTCTGTGCCGTAATCGCCCTGTCTTGTTAAGTTCCCGTTAACCATATTCTACTTAATACTAGCTCTCAACACAGACCATTTCTCCTCACACAAATAATACCATTGTACAGATTATCTTAAATTACACACTTACAAATCTTACATGGCGAGGCCGTAAACAGAAATCACGTGTGCTGATATGTATGAGTTTCATGAAGGACTGTCTCGCATTCCGATGGCCCATCTTTTATCTCGTGGACGCCTTAAGCTAACAAGCCCTATACAAGCGCTCCCCCATCTCTTGGAGATAAATGGGAACCCATCAGCGCTGCCAAAATGGCCTTGGTGCATCGAGACAATTTAGTGCTCAACAGCATCCGACAATCCCGTCATATTTCCCTGTACCTTAAAAACTCTCATTTACTTACATACTACCCCCCTGTGTGACTTCTGATACGCTTGCCTTAAGACCAGATCTTCCTCGCACCAGACACCACACTTACTCATTTGATAGGCTGGCTCGCCAGCTAAACACACTCACTTTATGACACATATTTTCGTAGACTATGTATATTATACGTTCCGTATAATCTGTTTCCCTCACTATTCTCCAGCACATATGCTGTTTTCCCAATACGTTTGGAAACTATAAATGTTTCTGCGTCACCTGCTTCCAACCTTGCAAGTGGCTCCCTTAAATGAACGTCATCACGTTGCTCTACCTAGCATATTTCTCAGTATCTGTAACGATGCCCTGTTGCTACTGTCCACACATACTAACCCTACCTTCCTATGGTGTCACACCTCTACTCGACACTCTATGACCTAAAAATGTCACTTCTGACTGACAGAATGACGACTTAGACAGCTTCAAAGTGAACCCTGCCTGATCTAACTTCTGGAAAACTATATCTAAATGACGTAGATGCTCCTCAAAACTGCGTGAACTAATTACCATATCATCTATGTAAATGGTTACAAACTCTCCTGTGTCATCCCCTAATGCGATGTTTAAAGCCCTAATTAAAGCTGCTGAACTACTCTTTAACCCATAAGGTGTTATACAAAATTGATAAAGGTTATATTTATGACTAAAAGCTGTAAATGGTCTATCTTCGTACATAAGTGGCACTTGCCAAAAACTGGAACTCAAATCTACACAAGTGAAATAATTCTTCCCCTCAAATGTTTGCATTAATTATTCTATTGACATAGATTTCAACTGATCTGAACTAATTCTACTGTTAACCAAACGAGCGTCTAAACAAATACGAACAGTGCCGTCGGTCTTGGGTACCGTTATCAAAGAATTAACATACGGACTGTTAGAGTGCTCAATAATCCCATCTTCAAGCATCTGATTAATTTGTGCCTCAACTGCACTCTGATAAGCGAAAGGTACAGGATATCTATGTCCTGTGAATACTGACCTATCAATAACGTTCAATGAATGTGTATAGCAATTGGCCATACCAATGCGATCCTCAAACACTCTCCTATTACACCATAACACATCATAGAGCCGAACACACTGTTCATCCTCTATATTTCCCTGAAATGCACCCTCACGTAACGAGTCCTCTAGACTTCCGTTCGTAATCACACTGCCCACAAAACATGGAGAACCCCGCTCTACGGCTGGCGATATCTCATTTAAAGTACAAATCACACCTACAATACTACTCCTCTGAATATGGTCATTGAACGCTACTTCTACTTCAGAATCTCCCCATTTAAATTTCAAACTCCCTACATCATAACATAAGTTACCAGACACTCTACTTAGCCACTCTGAACCCAAGATAACACTGAATACTAAATTTGGAATTACAAGGCAAATCTGCTTCTCTACATGATTATTAATTTTAATGTCTACTAAAACTTGCTTAGAAATTACTTTAGACCTCTTCCCAACAGCTGTGATAACAAAAGTGCTTTTAATTGGCATCTCCTCAAAATTTACTCCAGTTCCTTTCATTTTATCATAAAATGCACTACTTATGCAACTCTTCATACAACCACTATCAATTAAAACATCTGTGTACGCCTCGGACACGTTAAATTTAACTATGGGGCTCTTACTAACCACTTCCTGAATAATACCTTCATCATTTAGTTCATGTAATAATTCATTTCTTACATTTAGGTCATAGGGTTCCTGTATAATTGTATGGACAGGGCATGCTACAGACTGAGATTCTGACCTTACTTCGCAGCCTGGTTCGCGTTTAAAGAACCGCTACAGCTGGCCGTAGTACTAGTTACTACTGCACTGGTCTGGTTGTTCTGAGTTGTGTTGTCATTGTTTGGCTGTATATTACTACCACTAGGCTGTCCTCTTCCTTGACCCCTATTCTGGTTGTAATTATTGTCGTTATAATTCCTCCCTTGATTTCCCCTGAAATCATTGTTTCTCCCTTGATTTCCCCTGAAATCATTGTTCCTCCCTTGATACTGATTACCATAGCCATTTCCTCTGTTCTGATTTAGCTGATTATTGTTATTTCTATTTTGAGCATTGGCCCCTTCGCCACCGTTCCCTTGAACTTCTTGATGCCTGGCTTCATTAGGCCTATTATTATTATTACCCTGGTTCCGATTGAAATTGTCCTCATAACCCCCTCTCCCTAGTGCATCAAATGTGCTTAACAAATTTTCTACTTGTGATATTGTCTTTACATTCTGGATACAAGCAGCCTCCTTGATCCTATAGGGAAAGTGCCTAAGTAGCAACCTCACCACATCACTTTCCTCCTTCAAGCCATCCAGATATTTACACACTAATACCTGCCCTAAAAAGTATTCGGTCATGGTGGAGCTTCCTTTAGGGTTATATTTACCACACCCTACTCCCTCACGATGCTGCGACTGAATAACCTCATTCCAGAACTTTCCACAGAATTTCATTTTAAAATCATTGATATCAGTAAACTTGTCTCTGTAGACAGCAAACCAATTCCTCGTTTCCCCCACAAACACTTGTTCTAAAATTTCAACTACCTGGCACCACTCAATACTACCATTTTCCAACCTTTCCCCGAATTTATTTTCTATAGTGTTCATGAACTCCATTGGGCACCCCTGTCGATTGCTGAACTTACCCAGTTCTACCTCCCTGTGTGTGCTATTCACAAAAACTGGCCTATTCTGACTATTTTCTTGCCTGATCCTAGCTTTTAATTTTAATTCTAATTCTGCGATTTTCTCCTCAGCCTTCCTCTCAATACTGTTTACTGTTAATTTAATGTTTCCTTCCGATTCTTCTACTTTATCATATAGCTTTGCTTGTTTCTCCTCAATCTTGCTAATGCTCTCTCTATTACTCTCTCTTAAATCATTTACTTCTGCAACTATTTGTGAGTGGACTTTCTCAATTCTACCCCCCAGCTGTTCCTTAACCTCTTTAGTAGCTTCCTGAATTTTGTCAATTTCTCCCCCCAATTGCTTTTTGACCTGCTGTGTTTCCAGTTGCACTAGTTCTTTTAAATTTTCAGCCTGTGTACTGATTCTAATTTCCAACTCCTCCTGTACTTTTCCTAATTTTCTGTCTACATCTGCAATAATCTCTTTAGCCTTTTCTTCCATCACCCCCCTGATCTCACCTCTAATCAGTTCGAATTTGTCACTCATTTCCCTGCTGTTTTGTTCTAATTTAGCATTTAAAGTTTCAGTACTCTCTCTATATTCCTTACTGTTTTGTTCTAATCTAGCGTTGTTTTGTTCCAGTTTAGCATTTAAAGTTTCAGTGCTCTCTCTATTTTCCTTACTGTTTTGTTCTAATCTGGCGTTTAAAGTTTCATTACTCTCTCTATTTTCCCTACTGTTTTGTTCTAATTTAGCAATTAAGGCATCTGTACTTTCTTTATTTTCCCTACTGTTTTGTTCTAATTTAGCATTATTTTGTTCCAGTTTTGCATTGTTTTGTTCTAATTTAGCATTTAAGGCATCACTACTAACTTTGTTCTGATACATAAACTCGAGAAGTAAAGTTTTTAATTCTGGTTGGCCGCCTACACTCCCTGTTTCAGTATCGGGATTTACCTCCGCTACCCCGGTACTACCATCACTCGACATACTGCTCGTATCATCACTCTCCCGTTGATGACCACTACGTAACCTCATCTGTCTTTCTTTCTCATCCCCCATAATGATATACACTGATACAGACAAATAACCCCCAAAATACAGGCACAGAAATATATACCCTTCTCCTTCCACAAATGTTATTAGGTTTTCATCCCCAAGTTGTCGGCGCCAAATGTAATGGGAATTAGTGCCCCATGTTGGTAGCGACAAATGTAGCGTTTTTTAATTCCCCACGTTGGGCGCCAATTGTAACGGTCTTTACTTAGGCTGGGATGACAAGTGAAACGGTATTTACTTTGCTCCACGTTGAGCGTACAAATGTAACAGTTTCGCTAGCCCACACTGTTGGGAGAAAATGTAATTGTTTACCTTTGCCTAAGCTATGTTGTTTTAATGGGCGCCAAGACTTCAACGCAATGCTGAAATCTAAATTTGTATTTAACAACGTCTAGCTCTGGTAGAACACCGTCAAGAATCTATTCACTCAGATCGTGGTATGATTTGATCATTAACCCAACAAACAATTGTATCAGGAGAAGGAATTGGTCTATATCTAATGCTACCTACTGAAAGCAAAGATTGCATTGTAAAAGAAATGAATTTATTATATAAAACAAGTATAGCAAAATTAATAATAATAATAAGTACAAAATTTAAATTGGAGCGTTGTGATTTGAATATTACCGATAGAAAATTACGTGAAAACGGAGTCTGATAAATTGATTTTACTCTTATTTCCAAGCTATGAAGTTACTGAATTATGAAATATAAAACAAAGAAAAATGAGAGATTGCGTATTTCTGCGTCATTTGCGCTTACCATTGGAAATTGCCAAGGCATTTCCCTCGTACTTGCTGATGCCGTGAGCTTCCCACAGTCTCCTGGACGTCGTCATCTCCGTCGGAATTTGATGATATTCTGGTAGATTAGATAATTCTATGGTCCGTACCTCGGACCCAAACACTCGTACAACCGCACTGGTTAAGTTTTGCAAAAGTTAGTCTTCAACTCCACTGAACATCGGAGCGACACGCACTTGCAACCGTACTCCGCAAGTTCTACACAGATAGTCCTCATTTCACGGCGCGTCGAACGATATATGCACACGTTGGTTCCCCCACTCTTCAGCCGGCTTCAGCTTGCGTGGTCCTCACTGATTGGTTGACCCACCGCTAGTTCCCCTCCTCTGGTTTCTTTACACTCGGCGCGCGAGAGGGAGAAGTCGTTTTCCGTTCCAACAATTCGCCTTTTCTAGACCTTGCGACCCAAGATTGCGTCATGCTTCTCGACAAGATTAAGCGTGTACTTGAAATCCCAGTGAGTCACGTCTCTCGATATACCCTAACTGACGAAAACTCCGTAAAATTCCGTAATCAGATAATTTTCTATGATATCGTCGTTCGTAATAATTTGCTGGATAGCGTTTTCTAAGACATAGAAAACCTATCTGAATGCTAATAATTTTTATAAAATGCTCCGAAAATACCTTAATAATAATTATAATAAATTAATAATAATAATAAATTACCATGAAAAATTCTCTTGGCTGAACAATTTGCCGCGTAAATAAATATAGAATGGCTTCCTACTGACTTATGCCAGTTGCATAAAACCCCTCGAAAAACACGTTACAATAAGACAAACGTTTGATGCTTTTCAGTCGGTCAACACGATAGTACCCAAATTAGATGGGTTATTCCTTACTTCTGAAATAAGAACTCATGTAATTCTTTTCGGGATTAGGGAATAACCCATCTCATTTGGGTACTATCGTGTTGACCGACTGAAAAGCACCAAACTTTAGTTTACTAAGGCAACACTGAAAATGGCTTCAAACACCATAATGACTTGAACATGCGAGAGATACTGTCAGTTTGGGAGAATTTGCCAAGTACGAATCTGGCAACTTCACTTTGCACCATCTCCAATTTGTTCGTTAGGGTTGCCATTCTGGCTGTAGAACATTCATTTTATGTAAACATAGCACATGGCACACAAAGCCTAGGAGAACGACTTTTTCCTCAAATGTCTAAATGTGTTGCTTTAATACCTTATGCTTTATCTAAGAAATTAAAAATGTTAATGTAATGTCAGCGGATGCGGATAGCAGTCGTGCGGATAACGCTTTGTGTATCGGCGCAGGGCGCTACTTAGAGGACAATCATAAGCCACTAGAGGTGCATTTCCTCCCATTTTATATGAACAGAATTGGTAATTACGTAAATGTTATGATTAAGAGCGTTGCGAGCCATATCGGAGATGCCTGTAAAGTACACTGAGAGCCTTCTCTACAGAACGGAACCTCGCATGCACCGTGTGAAGGCAGGGCCACTGTGGCTAGAAACCTGTCGAGCAAGGCACTGGCGTTAACAGCAGCGTAGCGCCCAACTAGTGTAATAGTCTGACGTAAGGTATGTAAGGTAGGCTATTTACACTTTTTAACGTATTTAATAATCATCATTACTTACATAAATTTCAGAGTACAGTGAAACCTCTCTAAAAGACCACTCCTATTAAAGACCGATTTTTCTTGGAACCGATTTAAAACCTCATAAGGTCAATGTATTTCTTACCTCTATTTAAGGACCACCCCTCTCCTCGACTAAAGACCAGGCATTTTCTCAGTCTGACCTCTTTCAAAAGACCACTTCTCGTCTGCCTTCCCATTGGAGATGGGTTTTTTTTTTTTTTTTTTTAGCGTATGGCTTTTAGTGCCGGGAGTGTCCGAGGACATGTTCGGCTCGCCAGTTTTGTAGCTGCTTCGAGACGGACACCCAATGGGTAAGCTACAAGTACAGTTGGAGAGGGAAGTTGGAATGTCAGGACGAGGAGTTGGAAGGTAGCGGCTGTGGCCTATAGTTAGGGACTATTCCAGCATTTGCCTGGAAGGAAGATGGGAAACCACAGAAGACCATCTTCAAGGTTGCCGGCGGGGGGATTCGAACCACCTCACCTCCCGGATGTGAGCGACTGCCAGCAGTCATGCCGTAACGACCACGGCTAACTCACCCGGTGTTGGAGATGGTGATGAGGGTGACGATGTAAACAATGGTTCTGTTGGCACAGAACTGCATCAGCATACAACGTCATTAGAAAAAAGTGTTATGTAAGGTATAAAAATTCAAAAAACGGGACTCCTAGAAGATTGTTCGAACCCAGAACACATTAATGTAACTGACTCAGAGATATTCTAGAAAGTGAAATCGTTTAAAAAAGATGTGCTAATCTGAAACAGAGATCAATTCCTGACTTTTTTTAAATGATAGAGCTCAGAAAATAACTAATTGTAATTAATTTGTACTAAATGAGAACCAATGCACATAAATTGTAATCAAGTTTGTGCTCCAACTGTACGTTATTAATAACGCAGTATAAAATTATTTTTAATGCCTACCCCTATTAAGAGACCACCCCTCTAAAAGATCAGTTTTTCACGGAAGCGTCACTGGTCTCTTAATAGAGGTTTCACTGTAGTTGCTGTCCTTCATTTTCTGAACACACATTGCACTGACGTAGGAAGTTTTGGTACACTCGCTGTAATTCATCCCCACTGATATTTGGTATCAGTGCAGTTCTCGAGAGCCTCCAGAGTACGCGGATTGTCTCTGTTTACCTTTTGTTTAAGGTTCCCCCGCAAGTAATAATCGCAAGGTGCTGAAACGTACGAATACATTTACTGGAAGACTTCTTCTTGAGAATATAAGTTTCCACTAAGAAAATTGGATGTGTTGTTCCATACCTAACCATGTTCACGGGATACGAGATAGTCTAAGGTATCTTGCCATCTGGGTCTCTAATCAATCCTATGACAGCATCCGGTGCTTCCCTACTCACTGTTGTAATCGGAAGGTGCTAGTCATCTGATAGTGACTCAGCGCTCTCAATCCGTCACACGGCCCTGGTGAGGCTCCGTTCTATAGAGAAGACTCTCACTGTATAAATATCTGTTATGCTGTAACGTTTTATCAGCGACGTTAGGTTCTCTTGTTTATGCATGGGGTCCCGCGGCGTACCCGTGCACTGCGACCGTGCGGGCAGCCAAGGGCGTATATAAGGGGGATCTGTGGGAATCCAGCCCCCCCGAAAAAGGCAATAAAATTGAAGAATTTGTTGCTTTGGTACAAGCATAATATAATTGTACATTTGGTTGTACTTAATGGCTAAGTTATAAACAGTATTAAGATTGAAATTAGACTAACTCGTGGTGTAGCGGCTAGCATTCTTGGCTGCCGCCCCGGAGGTCCGAATTCGATTCTTGGCTCTGCCAAGAAATTTTAATTCTGGTCTGAGGGTTGGAACGGGGAACAAACAGCCTTGTGAGGCAAAACTGAGAATTCCACAGTACGGTTCTTTTGAAGAATAAATTATCAATATGTAAAAAAATAAAATAAAATAAAAACCTGTTTACCTTTCTGCTTAATAAATTGACAATTATTTGGATGTTTGCCTCTCATACTCCATAGAAAATTCATTCAGTATAAAAATGTATTTGTGTGTTGTGTTGTGTTGTATCGCCACTAATTGTAGGCTATACAAACTTGGAATTTTACAATAATTAACTCTTAACTAAAATAATTACACAAAGTTATATGCTCTTAGATATTGGTTGATATTTCTGAGTATTTTGTGGTGACAATCCCCTGAGAATACTCACAATTCTCCAGGATAGTCAACCCCAGAAAAAATGTATATACGCCCCTGCGGGTAGCTACAGCAATTCTGGAGATCGTAGGTTCGAATCCCGTCGCTGACAGTGGATGCCCCAATTTTTTCCACACTACCTCCAGGCAATTGCCAGGACAATACCTTATGTGTAGTCCCGAGGCGCCTACCCCATCCCTGTCCATGATACAGCTACACGCACTACTACAGTTATCACATAAATACAGGTTTTCAGGTAGATTCAACACACACCCAACTACACAGGACTGATGACCAAGATGTCCCAAGCCCCTCAAATGAATTATCATCAACGAACAATCCTTATATACCTGGCCATCAATCATTGCTGACTACCTCGTGGTGTTGTGGTTACTTTCTTGGCTGTCGTCCCCGGTTCGATTCCCGGCTAAGTCAAGAAAATTTAATTCTGGCGTGAGGGATGGAACGGGGTGCACTCATCATCGTGAGGCAATACTGAGAAGAGTCGGGTTTGATTCCTACCTCAGTTATCCTGGAAGTGGTTTTCCGTGGTTTCCCACTCCTACTCCAGGCAAAATTCCGGGATGGTTCCTAATTTAAGGCCACGGCTGCTTCCTAACCGAATCACTACCTGGGTTACAAATACACACACACACTGGTACAGACATCACAGTGACACAGGTCATCACACGCAAGTACATGGGCTACATGACCGCGATGGCGCAAAGTCCCTAAAGAATCAACAACAGCTATTTAAAAGACAAACTGTGCTCCGTTTTTCTGTCACAGGACTTCTGTTTCTTTTCTTCAGTAACGGGAACATTAAATAGAAGTTGTCGTCACTTCCTCTACTCTATGTACCCGTCAACGACGGTTATGAGAGCTAGTCCTACATATACAGTATATTCAAGTTTGTATGTAAAGTATGTGTGTGTGTGTCCGTCCTTCTCCCCAAATAAACTTCGATCGAATAGATCGATGTTCTTTAAATTTGACAGTAAGTTAGTCCCATATTCAAACACCTTAAGCATTTCCTTCATAGTTCCCCAATCATCAGTAATTCAACATGGCAGCCACACGAAATATTTCACCAGTAATCTGTTCAATGTATCGGCTCCAAGCACCTTGAAATTTTATAAGGTGGTAGAGATATATAAAACAAGTTCATTGATATGACTTGTGTAACCATGGCAAACAGAGAAACCAAGATGGCAACATCGCAAATTTTCAAAATCTAATGGCCTCTTCTCGGAACCTGCTACAGCTGTAATCCTAAAGTTATTTTTTTGCTATGAGAGAAGATTGCAAAACACGTTCGTTGTCATGGCTTTTGAAACCATGACACGCAAGAAACCAAGATGGCTGCTGCGCAAGTTTTTAAAATATAATTGACCTTTCTCGATGCCTATTGCATATATCAGGCTGAAACTTTTACCGTACCAGAACACTACAAAAGCAGTCATTGATATGACCTTGAAACCGTGGCAAACACCGTATTGTGTTCGCCGATGATATTGAGTGATGATTGTGGAGTGCAGCCTCCGCTTTGTGCAGCATTAACATTCCTCTTGCACCAACCTAGACGCTCGATTATATCGATACTAAAATACGTTAAAGCCGTATCTGCAAGAATATATTGTTCTCGGTCATAGCGTTCGGTCGTAAACGTTTCAGAGCGGATATAGGGAGATAAAGCAATTCGTATCACTGTGAGTAAATCACGCTTAGCAGTTATCGCACATATTATGTTGTTGTTGCTTTAATTATTAAACTACGTTCAATGGACGACATGTTCACACTGAGCATGTTACTCTAGATCTAGAACTGTGCAATCAAGTGTCCAGTGTTACATTGTATGCACCTCTGCTTCTCGCCTGACGGAGGCAGCAATGAGATGCGAGTAGTATCTGCGCGCGGCAATTGATTGATTTAAATTATCTAAATGTTGACCTCAAAAACTCCATTCATTTACTCTAATGAATCTGTCAACGACGGGGAAATCAAAGAAAATTTGTATGACTACATATTTGGGTGAACTCACAACTGAATTCTTAAAAGTTTCCGTATAACAGTTTGCAGAGAATAAGTTGCAGTTCCAACAAAGTGTCTACAAAGCAAGTACTCTTACAACCGTATTTTCTTTCGTGGTAAGAGCTCATTGGCCTGTGGTTATGATCCTTCTTTTGACCGAACACGATTCTAAGAAATAAAATAATGATTATTATGTCAATGCTATGATATGTGCAGCTGAGACCGAAAAATAAGCGGCTGACTTGAGAGCAAAGAGGATATAAAAAGTAGGTAAGCTCAGGCAATGAAAGCATTCCTACAGAAAAGGAATGTGTTGACATCGAATATAGATTTATGTATTAGGAAGCCATTTCTGAAAGCCTTTGTCTGGAGCGTGGCGCTATACGGAAGTAAAATTTGGACTATTAGTGCAGCAGAAAAGAGGAGAATTGAAGCGTTTGAAATGTGGTGTTACAGGAGAATGGTGAAGATCAGATGGGTAGATAGGGTAACAAACGAAGAGGTATTAAGACGAGTGGGAGAGGAGAGATGTTTCTGGTGACTGCTAATGAAGAGAAGAGATAGGTTGGTAGGACACATACTAAGACACCCAGGAATAGCAAGCTTAGTTATGGAAGGAAGGGTTGAGGACAAAAACTGTAGGGGTAGACCAAGGTTAGAATAAAACAGATTGCCTTGGATGTAGGGTGTGGTAGCTATGTAGAGATGAAACGAGTAGCTCAGGATAGGGAGGCATTGAGAGCTGCATGAAACCAGTCAAAAGACTGAAGACTCAAACAACAACGACTTGAGAGCAGAAGTTGAAATCCTGTACAGCTTTGACATAAATTCTTTGCCGAATAAAAGTATCCCATTTGTAATTAGGCCTACGTATCAGCAGCCTTCCTGGCACCCGGCATGAAAGTAGAATGTTACGGCAAACAATTTATGTCAAAGCTTAATAAAATATACTGCTCAAAAAAATTAAAGCACCACTTTTTTCAAAGGCCACCAAATTTTGAAAAGTTGACCTACAAGCTCGAAATCTCAGTATGACGTTTGACCTGACGCCTACCAAGCATATGCTTCAGCACAACTCCCCAACTTGAGTAGTTTCGGGGTAGCACCCCGAAAACCAGCCCATTTTCGAAAACCGCAAATTGAAGTTTGCGAAAAACGCTGCAGGACTTGTCGCAGGTTGCCAAAGCAGTCGAAAATGAATGAGTCTTGCTCTTAAAGGTTCCACAAACACGTAGAAATCGTTACATTTGACGTTTGGGCATTTTCAACCCCCTTCATCATCCCCTAAACATGGACTACCATTGGGGGCGTCTGAGAAGGTACCGGGTGTGTTTAACCATCTGAAAACCTGCACACCGTCCTCAGTTGCTGATTTCAGTAAATTCTTAAGGCCTCCGCAATGTCCACACCCCCTAACACCCTCAACTGGCATGGGACCAAATCACCCCCTCTCGATTCACCCCTAAGGAAGGTTTTAATCGAGATGTTTATCAGTGCTGTGAATGCGGGGGTCTTCCCCTACCGTTTCAAAAAAGGAGCTGTGCCTTTGTCACCACCCCTTCCCCTGCAACCCCCGTTTGTATGATTTTTCGAATCAGGCCCTTTTTAAGGGCTGGAACGAGGTCTTAATCGCTGAAAGGGCTGTAAAGGTCCTTAGAAGTAGTGGTGACACGAAATCAACCCCTTCCGATCGATGATTGACATTCCGTCCCCGAAATTCGAAATTTTTGCACCCCCAACCCTCCCTGTCTGGACGCGTAACGCGTCATGGCAGAGTTTTCAGAGTTGGATGGAAATGAAGCTTATGGCCTGCAATGGAGCCCAAAACAGCAGGTTGGATGGAAATTCATCGGTAGGGTGGGAAACGGGACCAAAATGTTTTCAAAAAAGTTAACAGCCTCTAGTAAGTACACCAATGCATAGGCAACCCACATCACGTCATTTTTCTCTCATTGCCAAACTTTGTAACCTATTGCCGATCATAGGCAACCCACACGCACGGACGTGATGTGGGTTGCCTATGCATGGGCGTACTTACTGTAGGCTGTATACTTTTTTGAAAAATTTTGGTCCCGTTTCCCAACCTACCGATGAATTTCTATCCAACCTGCTGTTTTGGGCTCCATTGCAGGCCATAAGCTTCATTTCCATCCAACTCTGAAAACTCTGCCATGACGCGTTACGCGTCCAGACAGGGAGGGTTGGGGGTGCAAAAATTTCGAATTTGGGGGACGGAATGTCAATCATCGATCGGAAGGGGTTGATTTCGTGTCACCACTACTTCTAAGGACCTGTACAGCCCTTTCAGCGATTAAGACCTCGTTTCAGCCCTTAAAAAGTGCCTGATTCGAAAAATCATACAAACGGGGGTTGCAGGGGAAGGGGTGGTGACAAAGGCACAGCTCCTATTTTGAAACGGTAGGGGAAGACCCCCGCATTCACAGCACTGATAAACATCTCGATTAAAACCTTCCTTAGGGGTGAATCAAGAGGGGGTGATTTGGTCCCATGCCAGTTGAGGGTGTTAGGGGGTGTGGACATTGCCGGAGGCCTTAAGAACTTACTGAAATCAGCAACTGAGGACGGTGTGCAGGTTTTCAGATGGTTAAACACACCCGGTACCTTCTCAGACGCCCCCAATGGTAGTCCATGTTTAGGGGATGATGAAGGGGGTTTAAAATGCCCAAACGTCAAATGTAACGATTTCTACGTGCTTGTGGAACCTTTAAGAGCAAGACTCATTCATTTTCGACTGCTTTGGCAACCTGCCACAAGTCCTGCAGCGTTTTTCGCAAACTTCAATTTGCGGTTTTCGAAAATGGGCTGGTTTTCGGGGTGCTACCCCGAAACTACTCAAGTTGGGGAGTTGTGCTGAAGCATATGCTTGGTAGGCGTCAGGTCAAACCTCATACTGAGATTTCGAGCTTGTAGGTCAACTTTTCAAAATTTGGTGGCATTTGAAAAAAGTGGTACTTTAATTTTTTTGAGCAGTATATTTTCTTGTAATGTTTCATACATTTTAGGACATTGCTTCATAATTTTTTAATTCATAATTTTATGTTATTTTTAAATGATTAAGGCCTGGTAGGCTGAGCAGGAGACTCATCAGCCGCGGGACTCCTTTCCATGTACATTCCGAACCACTGGACATGCACTTTTACCTTGCATTAACTAGGAATCCAACTGGACCACCTTGCTGATAAACAAGGAGCTGTCAAGCTCACCAACGAGAGTAGAGTCACATCATTTTTGTTGTTGTTGTTGATTGATTTAGGGGCAAAAATGAGATGCTTTTCAGTCGGTCAACACGATTGTACCGAAATGAGATGGGTTATTCCCTAATCATGAAAATAAATACATGAGATTAATAAATACACTTGGATGACCAGTTTCGATCGTCAGATCCATTACACTTAGGCTACTAAATCTATGTCTGAAAGTTTAGTAGGCCAATAGTTTCAATAGGAACGCTTGATTTATAGCAATAATAACGAAATAGGCAGACAATTTCAATACTGAGATTATCCTTAATAACAGTTCAATAGTCAACAGGAAACATACTTAATCCACATTAATAATAATAACCCAACAACCATACAAGTGCAATATACTGTCTGTAAATAGTCGACACGTTGCACACGTTTTTACAAACTTCTGTAATATAAATTGTGTATATATTCATTTGTGTTAAATTGTGATTCATAAACATCATAAACACACTAGTTAAGCCTAAGGGAACAGGACCTGAGGATGAGCGCGTGACGTTCGAAACTTGTCATCCAATTAAGTGGATATTTGTGCATAAAGAGTGTGTTAGTTTGTAGGTTATGTAAACACTTGTTTCCCGCCTAATGTAATTGGGTACAATTCGTGTTGACCGACTGAAAAGCTTTCTTTATTAGATTAGTCAACACTGAAAAATGGCTTCTATCACTAGAATTTATGTCAGTTATATTAATACTGGAGTTTTACGGAACGCTCTGTATCCCGACGCTCATTTGTTATGTAGTTTCCTTGAGATAGCCTATATTCCGGGCCGTCTGCGATCCTTAGTGAATTAATCTAGTTATAGGCTAGTAGATGCTAGGACAACTGTAGGAACGTGTCTGCTCAGCGGCCATGAGGGTAGGTGCAGCCAGTCTGGACATCGCAGGTTCGAATCCCGGCGCTGACAGCGGCTATCCTTAGTGTGAATTTTCCCCCGTTTTTCTCCACAGGCAAATGCCGGGATAGTACTCTACAAGTCCCGGGGCACCTACCTCACCCCAGTCCCTAATACAGTTACACACCCTAATAGACTACAGACATTACATACAGTATATAGGCCTACAGGTTATCAGACAAGTTCAACACACACCGAACTATACGGGGCTGATGGCCAAGATGTCACAATTAATTAACAACAAAGAAAAACAACTCTTCTTTCGTGGTTACATCTACCTATAGCCTGTAACACTGATCAACAGCCTGTTGGAGCCAGGGCTTTTTAAGCTGATTTTATATGAATTTGATGCCCTGAATTCAAATATGCCATTAGGTTTTGCCTAGCAGCTCTAGCTTCTGAGATATGACATTTTTGTGAAATATACATTACACTATCGCATGGTAATAAAAAACTAAACACGGAATTTTCATTAATATATTATACAAACATTATTATATACAAACAGAGGAAAAAGTCATGAATGAAACCAACCAGGTACTGAACACTTCGGAAGCTTCCTTTCCGTGACATTTTTCAATGTATTTTGGAACAGTCCCCTTTTTAAGCTCCGGCAGAGATCTGCCGCCATCATGTGCATGTCCCATCTTCCTTGGTAGCGGTCCTCCACAGTTTTAATGTTTAGTATAAAATGTTTTACAACTGACACAAATGACCTCCAGGCTTTTAGCTCAGATTCATTCATCGAATTGACGAAGTCAGGATCCTTAATGAGTTGTCTTATTTGTGGGCCATCAAATATCCCTGCTTTAAGTTTTTCCATACTCAAGTGAGGCATTTTATTTCCTATAAATGCAAATCATGATACGTTCTTATCAAGAGCTTTCACAATCTGCTTCATATGCAGTGGAGGAAAGATGATTTTCTCTCGTTCAACTAAGGGGTCGCTAATAACATTTAACATTTAATAACATCCTTGTATATTATGATTGAGAATTGCCTAAAATGGAGTTAGAACTGCACATAAAAACAACACAGATCTAAGAAAATAGCGGTGATAGAGGAAAACTGACATCTAAAAAAATTGAGCTGCTAGAGAATAATTAATTTCATATTTAGATTCAGCGACCGAGGTATAGTCTACCTAAAATCAGTTACAAAATCCCCGGTACCATTTATTTATTTATTTATTTATTTTATTTTTATTTTTATTTTTTTGGCCTGTGTAATGAGCTATTTCAACTCCAGTGGCCAAATTGGATCTTGTAAAATCCTGTACAGTATTTGAGTAATTAACAGTTTAACTTTCTTATGTGAAAGAAGCATCACAGAATAAATTGAGTTTGTCTTGCAGTTTATTTCCGTGTCCTTAATGCAGTCTGTTCCACTAGACTCACTTTCCGTGCCGTGCCGAGCCGAGCCGAGCCGAGCGAGCCACTCCATCATAACTGGCCCTATTTTCATTTTTTATTGACCTGAAATACATGCCAAGTGTGGGGAGTGCACTTTCTCGCGAGCGGCAATTAGTTAATTGGTGTTCCACTTGCGATATACTGTGCAGTATCACATGACTGGCCTGATACACGTAGAAACCTGTCTAACCTCGGCCATGACAGACATCTAACACTTCCTAGTACACTTGAGCTTGGGACATTGTGGTTGTCAGCTCCGCGAACTTGGCTGTGCATAGAATCTTGCTGATAAATTTGTCATCTATGAGACGAAGCAAGCAAATTGTCAAAATTGAGATGCTGCAATAATAATAATAATAATAATAATAATAATAATAATAATAATAATAATAATAATAATAATAACAATAATCTGGGCTAGGATTTATATGTATCTACATATTTCTTCATTACACAGACATTTTCTCGAACTTATCTCCATCGATTATGTTGTCCTATAATCAAATTAAACAAATTCATTTTACGTATTTTTCCATATTTCTGACATTGGTACAGTAAAACCTGCCTAAACCGGACCCTTTATATACCGGAAACCTGGACAAACGGAAACAAAATTCGGAACGGAGGTATTTCCTATGCAAAATGACACTGTAAACCGGAAAACTGCTTAACGTGGAAGCGGAAAGAAATTCCGGAACTGTAGGCGTAAATAATCTGACTAAGACGGATTATCTTATCCAAAATATAAAACTATGTACAGTACTAAATTTTGAGCGTGACTTTACTTGCACCTAAGTTCTAGGAAACATTAACGACTAAAGAAATTCAAAGAGCAGCTAATATTGCTGCGGAAAAAAGCAGGTGCACAGTCATGGAAGAAATGAACGACGACGACGATGAAGGCACCAAAAGGGAGCTAGAAATACACTTTTGAAGAAGCACAATCTTTTGTGAGGGACCTTCAGGAATTTGCAGCTTCCAAGAAGGTTCCAGAACTCCTGAAGTTAATGCTGGATGCAAAGGAGATCGTATAACGTTCTCTTGTAAGTCGTGACAATGCACTTTGAAGGACATGTGGAAATCAAGAAACGAGCAGAAAATCTGAAATTTTTGTACGTAAGTTGAAAGTACAGTGTAATTCATGTGAACCTATTATCTTTGTTATTTACAGACCTATATTTTAAATTATTATTTCATTGTAATCCTATGCGATAACACAATATTTCTTTGAATTGTATTTTGTCTTATTAACACTCAACCCTTTGTAAAACGGAAACTTGTGCAAACTGAAGGGTAAATACGCTTTGGGCAGGCTTTACTGTACATAATCCATATTTAGTGATTTTGTACGCAATATTTGTTTATATTTTATTCTTAGGAGTACAAATATATAGAATTGTCGTTTTCAGTGACATAACATTTGGCAACAAAGGACAAGTTAGCAGTTATGTACATATTTGTTTTTGAGCAAAGAAAGATTTTTTAAGTATGTGGCTGTAACAAGAGCAAGCATCCCTCTGAATCAGGTAGCAGTGCTTATAAAGACGGACCTGGTCCTTGAGATGCGCAAGTCTTTAAAATATTCAAATTTTGAGGAAATGTATAGGCTAATGTAAAACTAGAATCAGAGGTCTTTAAAAATGCGCCAATCACTAGAGCTCTACGTGGATACACAAAACGTTATCCGCATCCGGACGGCTGTTATCCGCATCTGCACGTTTGATATCTGAATCTACTGGCATTACAATTCTATTTTTAAAACTAATTAACACATACAGTATTAAAGCAACACATTCAGACATTTGAGGAAAAAGTCGTTCCCTTAGGCCATGTATGTATGCCATATGATTTGTTTACAATGAATGTTATTCAGCCAGAATTGCAACCCTTTTCTGTTCGGAGTGTTAATTATGCTTAATGACATAATTTGAATGATATTAGCTTAAATCATCTTACATTAGTCATGGAAAGAACAGAAAAATATATATATGTCATAGACATCCGTGTCCTTGGAATGATAATGATATTCAACAAGTCGGGAATGTATTCTAAAAACTATCCGCAAATTTACTACAAACATTATCCGCAGCTTATCCGCAGCTTATCCGCTATCCGCACAGCCATATCGTCATGGTGAAAAAAAATGCGGATATCCGCTGGTTTATCCGTGGATATAGGCATCCGCGCACGGGTTAACCAATCACCTCCTGTACGGTAGAGCAAAGCTCCAGCCTTTAGAAATCACTTTAGCGGGACAGGAGAAGCATCAAAACATTTTGTGGCACACTGTATTGGTAGCTGAAATAATCAATGAATGAATAACAAATACAAAGTATGTGAACTGAAAATAGTTGAATAATTTAATTTATGATTCCAGTATTTTTGTGAGCTCTATAAGTAACAAAATGCAGTGTTTAGTGGATATAGGCCTATATATTCACATATGTCTAGCCACCATCGCTTAGGTGGCAGCACGCTGGGTCCGTGGTTCACTCCAGGTGAGATTTGTGCTGGACAAAGCGGGGGCAGACAGGTTTTTCTCCGGATACTCCAGTTTTCCCTGCCAAAACTTTCATTCCAGCAACACTCTCCACTATCATTTCATTTCATCTGTCATTCATTTAATCATTGCCCCTGAGGAGTGCTACAGGCTTCATATTCTCGCCACTAGATGGGGGCTTCATTCATTTCATCCCTGACCCGGTCGGATGACTGGAACAGGCTGTGGATTTTCATATTCACATATGTATGTACACATTTCGACACGTCTTAGTGCATATAAACCCTAGCCCTGATATTAATAACAATAATAATAATAATAATAATAATAGACCAGACATAACGTTAACAAATAAAATGAATAAACACGCATTGACATCGTTATTCTGAATAACCACAATATCCAACGGGAATACAGAGAGAAGATTGACAATACATTCCACTAGTAATAGAACTTGCAAAAAAAAAATGGAAACAAAAGATAGTTTTAATTTTTCATTTCTTCCTTTCTCCCGTCAGTCTTACACCAAAAACATTCCCAGAAAACCTGAAGATACTCTAGTTCCGCATCTACACTCACAATGTGGCACAAAAGGCTGCGATTTTGAAGACTTGTAATATTCCGGAATGTACAACAAAGACCTTGATTAAAAATAAACTATTCCGGAATATATGCGGAAATGTTGGAGTGAATTGTCACGTTCCAGGATTCGGATTTCACGTAATGAGGTCCCGTGCCTTATGATTGAGAGATTAACGGTCACGTAAGACTACAAACTTCCTATTTCGGCTGTGTTTGCTGACTGCGGCTGGCCAGCAGGATGACAAGCAAGTCACAGCCTCCGTACATCAATCCAACATGGCCGCCCTGTGACTCCGTCTCCAGACTCGCCAGCAACCATGCCACTGCAGGAGGTATCCCAGTCGTTGCAGCAACCATCTCTTCCATTCATACACCGCAGCAGAGGAAAACCAACACTTCAGAAAACCGCAGATCAGGACGTAATCAGTAAACAGTATCTCGTAGATCAGGATGTAATAATCAAACAGTACCCCGTAGATCAGGATATAATCACCAAACAGTCCACCGTAGATCAGGACGTCATCATCAAAGAGTACCCCGTAGATCAAATCGTATTTATCAAACAGTATATCGTATATCAGGACTCTATCATCAAACAGTATTGCAGAGATCAGTACGTATTCATCAAACAGTTACCCGTAGATCAGGACGAGATCATCAAATAGTGACCCGTAGATCAGGACGTGATCATCAAACAGTTCCCTGTAGATCAAAACGTATTCATCAAACAGTATATCGTACATCAAGATGCAATCATCAAACAGTACCCCGTAGATCAGGACATAATCATCAAACAGAATTCCGTACAACAGGACGTAATCATAAAACAGTATCCCATACATCAGGACGTATTCATCAAACAGTATTCCATAGATCGGGACGTATTCAACAAACAGTATTCCGTAGATCGGGACGTATTAGAAAACCTGTGCACTGCATAAATCTGTGATTCCAATTGCTTGATTTTCTTATGCGAACATAAACAAACGTATTGCCCCCCTCGGAACAATATCATGCCTGGAGTGCTTCACTTCTCGTAAGGGGAAATAAGGGGAGGTTGGGGAGGCGGCTCGGCTCACCTTGGGTTTGTTATCATTACGCCTATCCTCACTGATCTTCCGGACCGTGTTATGTGAATGCAAGAATGAATAGTTGAAATATGGATTAACATTATTATTGTTTCCATAATATTATGTGTTCTAGCCAGGAGATCTAGAGAGATAGTATGGCCACCAAGTGCTGACATGCCATCAGTCACATCAGAAGTTCCTGGATTTGATCTTCCTCTTAGGAAACAGCCAAAATTAAACCGTATCAGGACAAGCATTGGAGTCTGAGTGGACTCTCAGTTTAAGGCCGTGCGATCTCCACCGCCGTCAATCGCATGGCAAGAGATGGCAGCACTACTGTATTACCGATAGCAGCCGCTGCATTTGTGTTAGTGACGTGTCTACCCTTCAATTATCACCTCCTTCCGCCCCTACTCCCCCCGCTTCTCCTCGTCCATCAATGTCTTCTCTCTCTCTCTCTCACTGATAGCGTTGCTTTGCATCTGAAAAACAAACCAGACTTGCTTTCCGAGCCGTATTGCCAATTTGTGGACTACTGTCGACCAAAGTATTATGTGTACTCGAGTTTGAAGGTTGTTTGTGACGTAACCAATAGACCTACATAAAATCCAATAACATCATTATTTTCGTCGTTCTATTTTACGTGAGTCCATGTAGGTTTGGAATTTTTAGTTTATATTTTAATATTTTTTATCGCAGTTGGAACACAAAAAGTGCCCGTTTTTAAGCGTGTTTCAACCATGCGTCACATTTAAGAATTATTATCTCACAAACCCTTCGTTGTATCGAATCCAAATTTTAACACAATATACATTGGAATGTTGTATAACTGGTTTATTAATTTCAAAATTTTTCGTGTCCAAGAAACAATGTTTTTATCTATTGTCTATGGTAACGTTTTCTCGGCTTGGGGTGGTTGGAATATGTAGTTCTTGGTCGCGTTATATTCCTTATACATCAAAAAGTTATGTTGAATGACTTTAAAATACGTAAATTAATTCACTTATTTTATATCGGTTTATATTTGAACGGGGAAATACGACCTCGCCTCGCTCGGCAGTGATGGGCTCCATCTCAGCAACGCTGTACAGCCTACCCCGGAGCGGCTGGCAGGTGAATCATGCCCTATTTCCACGAACAAATACAAACCGATATAAAATAAGTGAATTAATTTACGTATTTCACAGTCATACAGCATAACTCCTTGATGTATAAGGATTACAACGCGACCAAGAGCTATATTTTCCAACCACCCCGAACCGAGAAAAAGTTACCTTACAAAAATGATAACAACTTTGTTTCTTGGACACACAAAATTTTGAAATTAATAAACCAGTTATACAACATTCCAATGTATATTGTGTTAAAATTTGCATTTGATCTGATGACGGGTTTTTGAGATAATAATTCTTAAATGTGACGCATGGTTGAAACACGCTTAAAAATGGGCAAATTTTGTGTTCCAACTGCGATAAAAAATATTAAAATATAAATTAAAAATTCCAAACCTACATGAACTAACGTAAAATAGAACGGCGAAAATGATGATGGTATTGGATTTTATGTAGGTCTATTGGTTACTTCACAAACACTCTTCAAACTCGAGTGCACGTAATACTATGGTCGACAGTAGGTATTCTCCCTCCGTTCAGCCCAATAAAAAAGAATATATTATGATATAGGCCTATTATGATTATATTTTGATATAGTATGATATGATTCACGGAGTGAGGTTGTGGTTAGGGTTGTGCAGCTGTGAGCTTTCATTCCGGAAATAGTGGGTTCGAACCCCCCTGTCGGTAGCCCTGGAGATGGTTGTCCCTGGTTTCTCATTTTCACACCAGGCAAATGGGCGATGTGCCTTAATAAAGGCCACAGCCGCTTCCTTCCCACTGCTAGTCTTTCCTATCCCATCGTCGCCATAAGACCTACAGTATCTGTGTCGGTGCGACGTAAGGCAAATTGTAATATATATATATATTATTTTGATATATATTGAAGATTACAACTCGCATAATAGGCCAGGCGACAGGTAGTTCAATAAGGAAATAATTAGTGGAAAGCTGGAAATTGCTTTAATCGCTTCATTTGGACCCAGATATTACTCTCCCAAGTTTCTCCCTCGAGCGAAGTCGGCGTTGGCCCTTCTGGCCCTAAGAAGGTACCATTTTTCAATTTTTTGCTAATATCTCCCAAATCTTCAACTTTATCAACAAAATACCTCTTATAAAAATAATCTAGAGTAAATTTTCTACAAAAATGTTCCCTACCTTTTGTCTCTAATGTGAACCGTTACGATGCCACGACCATTCAAAGATGAGCCCTTTTTGATTCATGCCGAAAAGCTATGGAAATGATATGCCATATCAACGTTTCTACATGTTTTAATATTTGTCAGCATTCCAGATGCACAAGCTGTTAACTTGTTACAAGTATAACAGATTTTCAATGTAAACAGCTGTGGAAAAATACCTAACATTAGTATCATTTTGCAATATTGAGTTTTCGACTACAGAACAGCATGTGGATGCACGGTGTGCGCGGATCTCGCGGGATGATGCGGACTTGAGAAAATTTGTTGGATGGTTATCAACTCAAGAGCCCTTTCCTCGTGGACAACACGTTGTTTCGTTAAGCACAGGAGTTGTCGGGGATGGACAAATCACTTGTCATATGGCCTATGAAATTGGAATAGCAGCACAAAAAGGCATAACCGGCAACAATTTTCACGATGTGAAGTTCCTTAGAAAAAATGGCGTGATGCCTCTCCGCGCGGTAAATTCGAAAATAACAAGTAGTTCCGTGAAGAACTATACATCCTATTTTCATATATCCTGCTCATGTTAATTGCCTCTATCAACATACAAAATTTCAGTTTAATTGCTGTAACAGATTCGTAGATATTGAGAACCGTCTAAATATTTCAGATGGTCGCCAGGTTGGATTTTTATTTTTGTACTATTACATTAAGATTATTGTGGTCGTGTGGTATTCAAACTTCAATCGCATGATTAGAACTCAAGAAGTAAAAACGAGATTTTAAAATTACACACAGCAGCCATCTTGTGATTATGCAAACAATTGAAATAAATTAGATGCCAGTGGATCTACTTTTGAATAAGCATTTAACGTGAAACGTTTCACGGCACTCGGATAGTTAATTCGCGAGAAACGTCCATTTAAATATTTATACTTCGCGTCGCCGCCATGTTGGATTTGTGATCACCAGGTTACTGAAAGTCCTATAGGTGAACATATGTTCATAGTCTCTATGAACATAAAAAAAATCTGTTTGTTTGCTGTAAACGATTCATAGATATTGAGAACCGTCTAAATATTTCGGAAGCTCGCCGTTTAGGATTGTTATATGTATAGGCCATAGAGTTATGTACCATTCAAGGACAATTATTGCCTAGGTTCATTATTCAAACTTTCACTTCAATCGCATGATAACGACACAAGACATAAAAACTTAATTTTAAAATTTCGCACAGCCGCCATCTTGAGGTTATGTAAACAATTGAATTAAATTAAATGGCAGTGCATTACAATCTGCAAAATCATTTACTGTACCACATTTCACTGCGCTCAGAGAGTTAAATCACGAGAAAAGTCTATTAAAATATTTCAAATTCGCTTGTTCGCCATGTTCGTTTTGTACTTTACAGGTTTATGAGATATACATAGGTAAACTTGTATCAGTACCCTTTATCACCGTACAAGATTGCAGGGTGATATCTGTAATAGTTTCGGAGATATAGAATGTCAGTGAAATATTTCGCACAGCCGCCATTTTGAGGTTATGTAAACAATTGAACTAAATTAGACTCCAGTGCTTTACAATGTGTATAAACAATTGCTGTACCCAATTTCATTACGTTTGGGTAGTTAAATCGCGAGAAAAGTCTATTTAAAAGTCTCAACTTCGCTTGGCCGCCATGTTGGTTTTGTAATCACCAGGTTTTTGAAAGTCTCATAGGTGAACTTCCAGTAGTGCCCTTTATCACCGTACACGATTTCAGGGCGATATCGGTAATAGTTTCGGAGATATCGAATGCTAGTGAAATATTTCGCACAGCCGCCATGTTGGATTGGTGAGACATAACAAGATTTGAAGGGCACGGTCGAGGTCGCCGGGAATAGCGCCATGAACTTACCGAGTTTCATTGAAATCGCTCCAGCCGTTTAGATTTTATTAGGGGGACACACACACACGCACACACACACGGACAAAAGGTGATTTCATAAGCCTATTTTTTTCAAAATTGAAAATAGGCTAAAAATCCGCAACACGGATATTCCTGTTGATCCTCTTGTGCTTTTCCAATGCATTTGCCTTGCAAAGAAATCCGATGCAGAATTGAAACAATATTTCCAGTTTGAACTAGCTCCGTATCCGGTTGCGATCTTTGATAAAGCGGGAATGCGTAGACGCAAAAGTCTGTGTTCTATAAATTATTCGATCCCGTTACCGATGAGCCCATATTTGAGGACCTACATCATGTTCTCGACGGAGGATATCTTCTGCACCGTGTAATTTGGCACCAAACCGATACTTTTGTCGACATTAGTGCCAAATATGCGAGTTACGTTAAAAGATACTTTAAAAACAGTGTCATTATTTTCGATGGGTATCCTGACGACCCAGCAGCTCGCAGTACCAAGTCCGTTGAACGTCTTCGACGATCGCACAAGCATGAAGCTGCTGTTTTTTTTATGAGTCCATGACGGCACCTATGCCACAAGCAAACTTTTTGTCTAATGTCACAAACAAACGAAGATTGATCGACTTGTTGCGCGTCAAATTCGAAAGCGAAGGAATCGAAACCAGACAAGCTCCACATGCCGATGTGCTCATCGTTACCACCCCACTCGAGTTATCTCGGCCCGACAATTCTGTCATTATAGTGGCTGAAGATATAGATATCCTGGTCATCTTGGTGGCTTGTGTGCCACCCTCCACGAAAATGTATTTTATGAAACCCAGCCAAGGTTCAACCAAACAACAACTATTTTGCACAACAAGTTTCAATCTCCCAACATGTGTGCAAGAAAACTTCCTCTTTTTGCATGCGTTTAGTGGGTGCGATATAACGTCTTCGTTTCACAGGCAGTGCAAAATGAAATTCGTAACACTGCTGAAGAGTAATGAGGAACTGCAGACAGCTGTTAGGGTTTTCCGAGACGTGAACGCAAACCCCGATGAAATTGACAAAGCGGGCCAGTTGGTTTTGGCTGGGCTTTATGACAACAAAACCACGGGAAATACCCTGAATGAGCTGCGGTTCCAACTGTTTGAAAAATCTCTAAGCAAACATCGATTTAATCTCGCAAGCTTACCTCCCACCGAATCAGCGGCACGTGAGCACTCTTTAAGAACATATCATCAAATCCAAACATGGTATGGAAATGATACAAATCCACTGGATTGGGGCTGGAAAAATTCTCAATGTGGTTTGGCTCCCATACCTACGAGGGATCCGGTGCCACAAACGCTTCTAAACACAGTGTCCAGCAAATGTTCGGAAGGATGTAACGCAGCTTGTGGTTGCAGGAAAACTGGCCTCCGATGCTCCAGAATCTGCATGAATTGTATGGGACGGTCATGTACAAATGCTGCCGAGGAAGATGATATGGATGATTGTGACGGAGACATCGATGTTAATCTTGAGCGCCCTGTGACGTCGGACAAATGTACCGATACAGACGATGAAAGCGATGACGGAGAAATTGAGGCCACAGCTGTTTACATTGAAAATCTGTTATACTTGTAACAAGTTAACAGCTTGTGCACCTGGAATGCTGACAAATATTTTATAATATGTAGAAACTTTGATATGGCATATCATTTCCATAGCTTTTCCGCAAGAATCTAAAAGGACTCCAATTTGAATGGTCGTAGCATCGTAACAGTTCACATTAGAGACAAAAGGTAGAGAGCATTTTTGTAGAAAATGTACTCTAGATTATTTTTATAATAGGCATTTTGTTGATAAAGTTGATGGTTTGGGAGATATTAGCAAAAAAAAAAAAAAAAAAGGAAAAATGGTACCTTCTTAGGGCCAGAAGGGCCAACGCCGACTTCGCTTGAGGGGGAAAACTTGGGAGAGTAATATCTGGGTCAAAATAAAGCAATTAAAGCAATTTCCAGCTTTCCACTAATTATTTCCTTATTGAGGCTTTTGTTTTTCGACCTGTCGCCTGGCCTATAAAGTTCTATTGATCTTAAACATGATTTATTCTGCGAATATAACTTACAGAATTTTATAAAGTAACTCATAAATAATTTTTAACATTCTGTAAACGAAACACACACATATTTTATTATGAGCAAATATTCTCATGAAAATAAATTTTATTATTTCAGATTTTGAAAAATCATTTACATATCATATTGCTCTATATTGAAACATCTTTTTTTAGTAATAATCTGATACAGGTACGAAGTACACCATTTTATACTGACTGTATAACAATATAAAGTATTGACAGTAAGAAAACAAACAATAAAATTTAACCAAAAAAAAGGGACTTAATAATAACAAATTCATTGGAAATTAAATAACAAATAAAATAAATAACAGAGGTTATAAAGATATGTATGTGAGTCTTCCAATTCCAGAACTACCTAAGTCAATTTCATGAAATATTTGAGAAATGGCAAAAAACTGTCTTGAGTTATCCGTGCGCGTTTAAATAGAAACAGTTTGTATAATAGTTACAAAATACGATTAGTTTTCATTTTATGTATGTTTTAAAAATACAGTAAAAGCAGTTTTTACGTAATAATAGAAAATATATTGCACTTAAGCAGTTTTGATACAGGATCTAGGACTTAAGTAGTTTTGGATTAGTTTCATTAAGTCAGTAATTATGGTTTCTATGTGAAAGTGAAATTATTGCTATATTTTAAAGTTCTCTAAGAAGCTACCCAGTATACAATAAAAGTAACCTTTCAACCTTAAATTTCCATTCACAATATGCTCACAGCTTTTCAAACTAGGCGAAATAGAGTCCATTGGACTGCACAGCAACGTCATTCCATGGGGTCTTCTTCTTCTTCTACTTCAGATACATTTTGTCGAGCTATGTCTTCGCCACATAGTAGCAAGTCTCGGTAGAAGCCTAGATCCTCTCTGTTGTGCCACTCAGGGCCGAAATGCTTTGACGAAAGCTGTTTCACATCAGTCACTTACATATATATAAATATATAAAAGTGTACCCGTTCCTACGCCACTTTAACATGTTTTCCTGGCGTTGATTACAGTAGCAGTGTTTAGCTATGGACAAGTTCATTGTTAAACGTAAACGCCTGGAGAGTGAAAGTGAGCAGTCGGCTCCTACTCCCGAACCGTCGAATTCAACATAAAGAAGACAAACGAAAGAAAAGAACATACCAGGACAGTTACGTAGTGTATGGATTTACGTGGAATAAGAACGAGGAAAACCCTATCCCTGTGTGTTTAGTTTGTGGCGAAACACGAGGCCATGGTACCTAGCAAACTGAAGTGACATCTCACAATTAAGCATCTTAGTGGGTCAGGGAAGAGTGTGATATATTTTTCACGTGTACTAGAAGGGGAGAAAAAAACCAGCTGTGCGAATGGTAAAGAGAATGACCATAAGTGATACTGCTCTTGAAGCCTCGTTTAAAGTAGCAGAACTGATAGGAAAAAAATCACACACACACCTCATACTCTTGGAGAGGAAATCATAGGTCCTGCATGGAAAATTATAGTTTCAACAATACTTGGTGAAGGAGCAGCTAATCAAATTTCGAAATTTCCTCTTTCCAACAACACAATCAGTCGCAGGATATCTGAAATGTTTGCAATATCAACGAACAAGTCGTGGGGAAAAGAAAAACTGATAGAGCATTTGCTTTGCAAGTAGATGAGAGTATCGATAGTGGTGACAAACTGCAACTCCTTGGTTTTACCAGATATATTGATGATAAAGATATTAATGAGCCGTTTCTGTTCTGTAGACCGCTGGAGACTACAACCTCAGGCCATGATATTTTTGTTTCTATTAATTCCTTTTTCAATGACCAAGATCTTTCATGGAAAGACTGGTTGGTTGGTTCTTAAGTTTAGGGGCTACGACAACGCGGTCATGTAGCCCCGTGTACTTTGGTGTGTGTAGAATCTGTCTGATAACCGGTGTTAATTGTGATGACTGTATTAGTGCGTGTTATCTGTTTTTAATTCAAGTAAGGACTGCAGTCTTTTGAATTTTTCAAATAGTTCCGACTTTTGCTGCCAAACGCCACCGTCAATGACTACTAGTTCAGAACTTAGCTACCAGACGCCACCGCAGTCGGCTCTTGACGACGAACGTAGGAACCTAAGAACGTTAGTCAAATGTTTAACCTATATATAATTTAGCTTCACACAGGTGTAATTAGTGGAAGGTTCTTTAACATGCCATAAATCTATGACATGGGACCGCCGGATTTACTTCCCCTCCGAAGGAAGGCATACTGAGGAATTTTTAACTCTCTTAAAAAATCCGACGACTTCGGCCGGCATGGAAAGACTGTTGTGGTATATGTACAGATGGTGCACAATCTATGTCTGGGAAATTTAAAGGTTTTTACTGCAAGAGCTCAAGATTTTGCTGCAGTGTTTAACGAAGTTGTGAAAATGGTGAACTACATCAAGTCTCGACCTTTAATGTGCAGGATTTTTAAACAGTTATGTCTCGCAACGGATGCACCTCATACCTCTTTGTTACTTCATACAGAGTAAGGTAGTTGTCGCGGGGTCGTGTATTGAAGCAGTTTCTTGAACTTAGAGAACAGGTGAAAACTCTTTTTAAGGATGAAAATCAAGATACATTTTATGAGCTGTTACTAACTGATTCTTGGTGCTTGGAACTGTCGTATCTGGCAGATATTTTTCATAAACTGAATTAACTGAATGTTTCAATGCAGGGTAGACAGGAAACAATAATTTCCTCAACCAATAAAATGAAAGATTTTAGAAGAAAACTTAGTTCTTGGACGTCTGCAGTTCAGAAAGGAGATCTTTCAAACTTTCTTCATCTGGCAGTAGATAACGATCTGGGTAAGCTGAAAGACCGCATTTGTGATCACTTATCAAGATTGCAAGAAGCAATAGATACATACTTTCCATCTATTTCCACTATGAATGTCAACTGGGTAGTCTCACCATTTGATTTCATAGATAGTGCGAGGAAATAGATTTCACTGGTTGCGAACGAGATGAATTTATTGATCTTTGTGCCGATTCCACACTCAAAGGTAAGTCCACCAAGAGTGAGGCGTCGGTGGCTACTTTTGGGCTTCAGCGGAGAGAGTAGTATCCTAACCTAATGAAGAAAGCAATTAACACACTTTCGCCCTTTCCAAAATCCTATCTATGCGAGCAAGCCTTCTCTGCTCTGGTGACAATAAAATCCAAAGCAAGAAATAGACTGAATAACCTTGAGGATGATTTGCGTGTTTCATTGTCAACTGCAAGGCCCGATATCACGTACCTGTGCTCTAAGCATCAATCACAAGTTTCATATTATCGATTTATCGAACAAAATTTTGATGTATTTTTACTCACTGACTGTAGTAAAGTTGACTGTATTATGTTATGGTGTACGTTACTTATTATAAAATATTTCAATAAATTTACATATGAAACATAATTATTTTTTTATTCAAGGAAGGGTGCCCCTAGTGTTTCATGTTATTTTCAAGGGTGCCGTGAACTTCAAAAGGTTGGTAAACTCTGCTCTAGTCTGTGGTCGTGTGGACTGGCATGATGAGTCAGGGCGGGAGGGAGGCGGAAGCTGCGATAGCAAAGGTGTTGAAGGACAGGGTAAGGCAGGTGCCCGAGCGCGCTCTTGCCCAAGACCTTGTCTTACCGCTGTGTGTGTGCGCGCGTGTGTGTATGTGTGTGTGACTGATTCAACCTGCGTTTTGTAGAGTCTGAAAGGTACAATCACCACGGGTATATCGCTGAACCAATTTTCTTTATCGAACTTTTCTACTGCTCAGAATAAGAGCCACATCAAATTAATAAATCTTTGAAGTTAATATAACAATTTTTCTCACTAAAAATGGTATTCACATCTGAAGAGGTTAATAAAAAATTTGAATTTCGTAATAAGAATTGTTCCTATTGCAGGTACTACTACAGGGGTTGTTGTACATAAATTTCGGTGTCTTCCGATTATTAGTTTCGTCGTGGAGATTGTACCTTTAACGCTCAAAATAGCCACTTTGAAGCCATGTCCTCAGCAAACGAGCCGTCGTTATTTTCTTTAAAACGCATATAATATCTCACAAAGACCTACATTAGAGATTAAGAGTAAAAATAAAAATAAAAATAAAATTTCAATTTTTGACCGCACAGCCTTAAATGGCAAATGTGATTGCGGTGCTGATAGACGAACAGTGAAGCACATTAGTCACATTCGAGCCAATAGAGGACATGACAGTGACTCCTACATCAGTGGACTACATTTCGACACTGCTCTTAAGACTGTATTGATTTGTATTTCATCTTGTTACTTGTGTACCATACGCTTGTTAGGTAGTCAGCCAAGGGCGGCTTCGGTGGCGTAGTAAGTAGCATGCTGAGCTTCTATGCCCAAGGTCACGGGTTCAAACCCAGCCGAAGTCGTCTGATCTTTTAAGAGCGTTAAAAATCCCTCAGTATGCCTTCATTCGGAGGGGAAGTAAAGCCGGCGGTCCCATGTCATCGATTTATGGCTTGATAAAGGTTAAATTTGACTAACGCTCTTAGGTTCCAACGTTCGTGGCCAGGAACCAACTGCGGTGCCATCTAGTAACCAAGTTCATGACTATCTGGTCTTTGACGGTGGCGTTTCGTAGCAAAAGTAGGAACTACTTGAAAATTCATTGTCTGCAGTCCTTACATGAATTTAAAAAAAAAAACATATAACACACACTAATACAGCCATCACAATCAACACCGGTTTTTAGACAGATTCTACACACACCCAAAGTACACGGGGCTACATGACCGTGCTGTCGCAGCCCCTAAACTGAGAAACCAACCAACTAGTCAGCCTGGAGGCTCGTTGGATCCTCAAAAAGTACCACCAAAGATTAGGTCGGTAGATACCCACAACACCTCAAAACAGCCCTATATTGAGGCGTACTAGGCAAGATGAGGAGGAATGAGGTAGTTTGCCATTGCTTTCCTCACTGTGTCAGAACAAAACACTGACCTTTCACAGCTCACACATGCACTAGTTGTGCCCAGAGTCCATTACCCCAGTAGCTTCCATATAATCACAGTCATCAATGAGACTGAGACATCGATGGAAAGCTACATAAATATTATTAATAACAATAAAAAGAATGGTTGATTGTCAGCTGATGGTCTTCAGATCACTATCCATGACGCATATCTACCTACGTCACCACAGTGCATCTGTCAACCAGCTTTTCCTTTTCTGCTATGATGATACCGTGTCTGTAGGAGATGGTCCAATGCTGCGGTTTAAGTTATTATTATTATTATTACTTTTCTCCTCGTGGATGTAAGGTTGGTCCTCTTTATATTCATGGTTGCATTGTTATTCGTTTTAATTTAGGAGTGTGGAGAAAAGGGAGTCTTTTACGAGAGGGAGTACGTTTAGGCTTGAGTGTTATTTTTCTTTACTAAGTAAAATTCAGTCAATCTCTTAATACCTGGGCATATCAACCTACGTCACGACTTAAATAACTACGAAGGGGGTACTATATTATTTTACACTTTATTTTTTCTACCCAAATGAAGTACATTACACCGCAAACGAAACAACAATCGAGGCAATGGAAGCACAGGGGCAGTCCATCGCCAAAGAAATGTCGAACAGTGACATCAATTGGCAAGCGAATGGCGATAGTGTTCTGGATCACAAAGAGCATCATCCTCATTGACTGGCTGGATTTGGGGGCCACGATTATCAGTTCAGCATATATGGCAACCCTTAAGCGCTTATGTCGTGCCATTCAAACTAAACGGCGAGGAAAATGGGCTAAAGGTGTGCTTCTACAACATGACAATGCCCGCCCCCACACTAACCGAGAGAGCACCGCTTCTATTGATCAAATGGGATCAACAATGCTGCCAAATCCACCATACTCTCCCGACTTGGCACTAAGTGATTATCACCACCGTTTTGCGGATTTTGCAGAACTGGACACGGCAGTCAAGACATGGGCACGCATCACTCCGAAAGAATGGTTTCAGGAAGGTCTGGAGAGACTGACACATCGATGGCAAAAGTGCATAAAGTTACAAGGAGATTATGTTGAGAAGGTGGACGTAACAACTGATGTGTAATGTACTTCATTTGGGTAGAAAGAAATAAAGTGTAAAACAATGTAGTACGCCCATCGTAATTCATCTGTCAGGCTCTTCCTTTACTGTTATGATACCGTGAGCTTCAGGAGATGGTCGGATATGTTCGGTAAGCATACATGATTATTTTTATCATACATCAGAAGTTTATGGGGTTTGAAACCATTTTTCAGTGTTGCCTTAGTAAACAAAATGTTGGTGCTTTTCAATCGATCAACACGAATGTACCCAAACGAGTTGGGTTATACCCTAATCCTGAAAAAAATGCTTGAGATTATTTATTAATCGCATGTAATTATTTATTAATCTCATGTAATTTTTTCAGGATTAGGGTATAACCCAACTCTTTTGGGTACATTCGTGTTGATCGATTGAAAAGCACCAAACTTTCGTATACATCAGAAGTTATACTAATGTCAGTTCTAACTTTTAATGAACATATTGACAAGGGAACTATTAATATGATGGTTTTTTTACGGAGCAGACTAGCGAGATCACCTGCCCCATGATATTTACAGTCTGGTGTGTCATGCTTCCTTACAACATGTTGTTACAATTTGATTTTCACAACAAAATGTATTGCGAACTTCAATAGCAGCTTGTGTCAGTCTAAATGCAGTATTTCTCGTATATTGATGGAACAGACAGACAGACGATATGAACTTAGATAGTAAGTGACTAAACAATTCAAAGTGTCCCAAAAATCAAAGAGGCAGATTTTACCGTTTTATTTGCTGTTGTTGATTCATTAGAGGCTTCGCGACATCGTGGTAATGTATCCCCATGTACTTGGGTGTGTGTAGAATTTGTCTGATGGGTAGACCAAGGTAAAAATATGTTAAAAAGATTGCCTCGGATGTAGGGTGTGGTAGCTATGTAGAGATGAAACGATTAGCTCAGGACAGGGAAGCTTGGAGGGCTGCATCAAACCAGTCAATAGACTGAAGTCTCAATCAACGACATCTATTGTTCAATTTGTTTTCAAAAATTTTAGATGTTGGCAGTTCAAACGTATTTCTATTTTCCAGATCCTAGTCAAGCGATCAAAGAGAATAATCCTTATCTAATGCACTAAATTATGTGGCTTACTTTTCGTACATTATAGAAACAGTGCGTTTCACTTTTCTTAAAATGAACTCCTGTGACTCGCTACAGAAGGATGCCATCTCGGGGGAGGGATCTGAATCACCAATACTGAAAGTTGTATGTTCTAGCACGTGGTGGTTGTAAGTTGTGGAACACCGATGTCATCTGCCCCAATTTTCTATTGTAGGTAGCGTAAATTATTGATTATACGCATGCTCATCTCTGTGAAGGAACATTATCGAGCCGATCTGTTGGTGAGTTGATAAATCAGTACCACGAACTATTCCAGTACACAATTCTTTAATGGTGTACAGTAATCACGTATTGCAGATAAGCCTCCAGTGCTGGAGGTGTGTTGATATATGTTATCGTGAGTACTGATGAAAGGAGCCGGCCCCGTGGTGTTGGGATAGCTCACCCGGAAGCCCCGGGTTCGATTCCCGGCTCCGTCAGGGATTTTAGAAACTGACGTGAGGGCTGGAACGGGGTGCACTCAGCCTCGTGAGGACAATTGAGTAGCTGTCGGACAGTGAGGCAGCGCCCCGGTCACGAAAACCAAGATTAACGGCCAAGGGGACTCAATTCGCTGACCACGTGTCACCCCAATATCTGCAGGCCAAATGGCTGGGCAGCGGTCGCTTGGTAAGCCTAGGACCTTCATGGGCTGTAGTACCAGGGGTTATTATTATTATTATTATTATTATTATTACTGATGAAAGCTTTGATTTAAGACAGGAAAAGCGCTGTCTTTGCTATCTTCATATATTTTGTATGATTACTGTCCAAAATGACAGCAACGTTTGGATATTGGTTTTGAGTTCGAAATTGTTGCTCTATACTTTATCACAAGGTAGATCATGTAGGCTACCAAAACTTATTAAGTCTATCACATGAAAAACCGATTCAATAGGTGGGAGAGGTTCTAAATGAAAAAAAAAACTGTCGTTAATTCATTTTATGTGCTTGGGACATCTTGATCATCAGTCCCGTGTAGTTGGGTGTGGGGTGAACTTGAGTGATAACCTGTATTTAAGTGATGACTGTAGTAGTGTGTGTAAGTGTTTTAGGGACAGGGGTGCCACGGAACCTGAAATAAGGTACTATCCCGACATTTGTCTGGAAGGAATGAGGAAGAACTCACGAAAAAACCACACCCTGGACACCACTCTGTCAGCGTCGGGATTCAAACCTACGATCTTCGGACATCGCGGCTGTAGTGCACGATTTAACAAGCATGGCTACGCCACGATGTAAACGGAAAAGGCCAGTAGAGTGTATGAAAGTATGTTATGTAGTTCTTCACGGAACTAATCGTATATACTGCACTGCAATTTACTCGACATTCATAATAACAATAATAACAATAGTCTAATAAAACTGTAATAATAATAAAAACAAATAGTTCCGGGAAGAACTAAATAGCCTATTTTCATATATCCTATTGGTCTTACTTAGGACACGAGAAATGGAAACCAGATTTTGAAAAATTCCACAGCCGCCATTCTCTTAAAATTCCATTAAATTAGACGTCAGTATATTAAGGCTTGTGTGAAGATACACCGTGCTAAGTTTCACAACGCTCGGATGAAAATCTATTTAAATATTTAAATTTCGCGTCGCCGCCATGTTGGTTTTGTGCTCACTAGATTATTGAATGATCCATAGGTGAATCAATGCTAATAGCCTTTATCCACATACGAAATTTCAGTTTGATTGCTGCAATAGATTCGTAGATATTGAGAACCGTCTAAATATTTCGGATGGTCACCATGTTGGATTGTTATATGTGTAGATCATTGAGTTGTGTATCATTAGATGAAGATTACTGCGTAGGTTCAGTATTCAAACGTTGACTTTGATCGCAAGCTTAGGACACAAGAAATAAAAACTTAATTTTAAAATTTCGCACAGCCGCCATCTTGAGGTTATATAAACAATTCAACAAAATTAGATGTCATTCCATTACAATGTGCATAAACATTAGCTACATTAGCTGTAGCAAGCTTCACTGCACTCCGATGGTTAAATCGCGAGAAAAGTCGATTTAAATGTCTCAAATTCACTTGGCCGCCATGTTCGTTTTGTACCTAACAGGTTTATAAAAGTCACACAGATGAACTTTCAGTAATACCCTATAACACCGTAAAATATTTCAGGGTGATATCTGTTACTGTTGAGGAGATACTGAATGCTTGTGAAATATTTCGCGCGGCCGCCATGCTGGATTGGTGAAACGTTCTAAAATTTGAAAAGCACTGTCAAGGTTGAACCAGGTAGTTGTATAGGCCTACACTTGCTGAGTTTCATTGAAATCGCTTTGGCCGTTTAGATTTAATTAGGGACACACACACATACACACACATACGGACAAAAGGTGATATCATAAGCCTATTTTTTTTTTCATAAATGAAAATATGCTTTTCTACGAGCACATATTCCGTATGGCTAATGACCAATTGACAATGTAAGTCTGGAATTTCACAACCCAAAGGCAACCAAGTGGAAATAGTTCAAACGACCCGTCGTAAATTGGTATTCCAGAAAAGTAATTCCATGACAGATGTGAATTTGGAGAAATTATTGAAAGCTCTCTCAGAATTTGGTGCACAGATTTGATTGGTGGACTGAGAGGAAGTCCAAGGTGCTTGTTATTATGCTTTCCAAAGAGCCTCAATTCGAATGTAAATGAAAATAAATAAATAAATAAATAAATAAATAAATAAATAAATAAATAAATAAATAAATATAATAATATTATTAATAATAATAATAACAGCAATAGTCAAAAATAATAGTCATAATAATAATTATAATAATAGTCTGATAATTGGCCTGCTACCATCTCTAATAAATGCAGTACATTTGCATTTGTGTGTTGGCACAGGCTAGAGTAAACTGCGACTTTCCACCGATACCTCCGTCTCATTTATGGCTGTGATTAGCCTATCCTATATGGAAGCTACTAAGGTATGGGTGGTGCTGGGTAATGGCCTTTAAGGCACCACCAGTGCCTGTGGATGCTGTAAAAGGTTTTAATCATAGGGCCAGTACTGCTGAACTGATTCAGTGAGGAAAGTAATAGCAAACTACCTCACTCCTCACATTGCCAAGTACTGCTCGAGTCTAAGCTGCGTGGACCTGAGAGGAATGTGCATCGCAGACTATTAGTAGTGGTGGTGACGAGTGATACGGTTTCTCGGTCCTTGCGTAATAACAGAAGCAAATACATTAGTCGGTGACTCACCCACTCATTCACAACGCCACACTGGTTTCAGAAAAGACCCATGTTAGCAGTATTGGAATAGACGAGAATGTCAGGTAACACGGCGGGCTGTCGACAAGCTTCTCAATTCTCGCCTGCTCCTACTCTGCCTCTGCCCTTCATCCCGCAAGTTCACAGAGCTTAGACCCGAGCAGTATATTTGGCATGTTTAAGGCACCTTTTTATCCAATTATTTAGATTAATTCCCTGAAATCTTTGAGGGGTGTGTTGGTTACTTCCGGTGTCTGGAAGAAACACTGCTTATATTATTTCAGATCTGATGATTTTGCTGGTTATGATGGCATGCATCACGCAATATTTGCATGAATCATGAGATTTCTCAGCAATGATCTCAGGATAAGGAAGGAATTGGCTGGCAGGAAGCCCACCTTGACCAGCCAGTTCGGGTTGGGGGAGGAGGGGGGGGATTGTTTTGAGTGACGTCAGGCGCGCTGTTGGCGAGGTCTGGGAGCGGCTTAGCCGCAGCCGTGCTGGCTTCAGTCGGCCACTCGCTTGCTTGTGGTCCAGTCTTAACGTCTCGTCTGTTTCTTAAGCCAGAGCGCTGCAGCGCGCATGCGTCAAGGTAGTGGAGCTTCCGCAGGCCGCAGCATCTCATCTTCTCCTGTGTTTCTCCGCGACTTCTTACATTCAGAATAACAGCGTGTGCCTTTCTAATTGTAATTGCGATAAACTTTTAGAATATCCCGGCACTTTTTAAACAAGAGTAATAAGACCTTGGTCGTGCCCGCTGGTGTTTCAGGCTAGATTGTGCAGATGCTAATTGTTTGTTATTGTGTGATGTCGCCACATGTGTGAGTGAGTGTGTAATCCCAGGAGAAGAACTCGCATGGACTGCGTCGGCCACTAATTTGACAGGTAAGGATTCACCAAGATGCCTACTTCTTATTTTAAATCTACTTTAAAGTTGGACCTGTTTTCACCCAATGCTCTCTATGAATCATTATGTGATGAAACAAACATACGTAATGCTTTCCTGAGAACTTCCCTCGACAGAGTTCTCAATACTTTTGTGATGAGTCTCGTAGAATTTTAAAGATCTAAGATCTTATTTTAGCTGCCTAAAATATTGTTTGGACCATCAAATAGGCCTATGCTCTAAATGGACGATCTCGTCAAATACAGTACAGTCCCACTAATCCGAACTAATTGAGACCGAGCCCTGTTCGGATTAGCGAAAATTCGGATTAGGTGGATTTTCGTCAAATACGACAGCAAATTGCCTTTAAGAGACGGGGCTAAATTTAAAGCGTTGCCTACCAAAAGCCTTGCATCACAAGAAGAATCCGTTTGTTCTGTCATTAATGTAAAAAAAAAAAACATTCAAACTTTGTTATGCACTTTGTTAGTAGGTCTAGGCCTTCCGTTTTTGTAGTATAAGATAGCCGTCGGATTCACTGTTGACTCCTGTAGCATTTATTTCATGTTTTTCTGTGCTAATTTACGTTTTTACTTGGAGAAACTAGTTAAATCTTCATCTTTATTTTTTCCTGTTTTATAATTCAAAACAAATTTGGTAGATATTGTTTCCTAGCCCTGTTCGGATTAGCGGGGTTCGGCTTGGCGGGACTCAACTGTAATGTTTATAAAGCTAGAATTCTTAGACGTGAAAAGTATACTGGATATCGTGTGTTTAGATTTAATAATAATAATAATGCATTTTATTAATCCCTTAACGAGTCAAGGACTCATATACAAAGGAATTGTACAGTTTTATCTTGTTGGCGACAAATTACAATTCAATGTTTAGTTTACAGAGTTTTCAGTATGAAAATATATACAACATTTTGTAGCTTTCATAGGTTTTTGTACACAATACGGTCTTCTTTTGTCTTCTCAGATTTTGGAATTTCTTCAAACTGACATTTTATAATCATTCCTCCTTTTAAAGATTGGTAGCTTGGTAGGCTAGGTGCAATTTTTATATTTTCTGGTAGTCTATTGAACTTTACAAAGGCAGTATACTTAATGCTATTACTGCCATATTGTTTAGAATTGATATGGAAAAGTGATATGTCATCTGCATGTCTAGTTTTGTAAGCGTGTAAATCAGATTGTTTAGTGAAGTTTAAATTTGTGTGGATACTTTTGTTGTATGATTTGGTACATCATAGTTGTTTCGATCCAAATGTTTTAGATAAAATTCTCTCTTCAAAGAAATAAAACAAATTGCAGGCTGAAATTTCCTGCATATTTTAGAGATAATGCCATTCATACAGTTGGCAACTACACATCGTAGCCCGCAGCCTTACAGAATAATCTCTGTAGCCTACCATCTTGAAAGGGTGATTTCTAATTGAAGGCTTCGAATGGGATTCGAAATAGCAATACTTTGGAAACATTATAAAAAATATTGTTTGTAAAATATTCAATTTAAAGCGTACAAACAGTGAACATTTACAACGAAATATTTCTGATTCCCAAGTTCCAAAATGTAATCATCTTTGGTCTTATCGAGGATGTGTCGAGGACTTCTAAGCGATAAATCTTGCGCATTGCGAGGGAATTTATGTAAATGCAATACAATTTCAAGTCACATAGAGAACTTCTGCTGCTCGAACGTAGTCCTAATCCCGAACCGCAATGGTATTGGGTTTGCTGGAAGAAAAACATCTCATTTTGATGATTCTCAGGAATGCACTTTTTCTAACCAAGCTAGACTACAAAAAGTTCTTAAGTCAATTAGGTTCTTACAAATCCTCACTCTTATGTATAAATATGTAGCAAGCGTGATGCACGTAAGCTGGGGATGGAGTATTCCAAGTTTGACCAACTCTCGCTAAGAAACGTGCATTGTATTTTATTGCTATGTCTTTATTTATTTTAAAATGTCACGTAACCGTTTATATGCATTTCCATGTCGTATTTCAGACGTGTAGCAAGATGTATGTCTTCATTCTCACATCAGTTGCTTAACCGCGTGTTCATAGAATATCCGAGGTCATTTCAGTTGCATTAATGGCTAGCGTAAACAAGAAAAGCGAAAGGAAGGGGGTGTAGGTAAGGGTTTTGCTTTGCCCCCCCCCCCCCCCCCTAGGATAGTATTGCGGTGTTGTTAACGAGATGTGGTGTGTTTGGATGCTACGTAGCTCGAACGACGTGATTTAATAAAACATGTAAGTTACTGTATTTTGAAAGTGAGGTATGACAAGGAGGCACCGAGAGACTGCAGGCGTTCCTGCCCTTGGCCCGGTGCCAGCCGAACATCTATCAGTAAACATAATTGTTTTATTTGCTAAAAAAAAACGCTTCCCAACACCAAACTAGCTTCCGAAACACCAATGGTGAACTGATGGGTCACTTCATCATAATCATAGTATTTTCCATAATAATCGCACCGATATAGGCTACATGTCATTCACCCCTTCATGAAGTATTTGTACGTAGGCCTATGTTGTCAGGTCGCTTCCTGAGGAGCTCGGCCTGGTGTCACTTCCTATTTGAAGATCCTATTATTAAGAGTAAATTACATTAAGATGGCAGTTATAAAGTTTATACTATGTCAGTGGACGAACTTAACTGGAAGCACATCTAATGCCTCACGCGCTAGCCCTGAGCTACGACTGCTCTTCTACAGTTTGAATTTATATTTTAATTTACAGTGAGTGTTCCCCATAGAACGGAGGCTCGCCGGGTCGCGTGGCGGCTGGAGAGTGATTAGTAGGCACCGGAGTTTTTGAAAATGCATATTTTGAGGGTTCATTGGATTTTAGCGTATTCTGAACATAACAGCATATTTTAGCATATTCCGGTACAGTTGAAATTAAGTAGACTATAATTTAAAACATGTTGAACAAAATAGGTTTCGCCTGCGTGTTGGATAACCCTTGTAAGCAACTTCCTGAGCAACAGATTAATAACTAATATTTTACGCAACCATGCTGCCTGGCTATTTGAAGAAGGGAATGGGGTGGGACATTCCTTTCACCTTCTGTGCATAATCCCTCGTAAGCAACTTTCTGAGAAACAGGTAACGAGATGAGTCAGATGACAGCCCTCGTACTTTACGCAATGCTGCCTGGCTATTTGAAGAAGGGAATGGGGTGGGACATCCCTTTCCCCATCTCGACAGCCAGTAGCCAGGAGTTAGTTTTGTGAGGAATTTCTTCAGTTAATGTGTTACTTTATTCTTAGTCTGCATATCCTTAACTCAAAATGTGTAAAGAGAAGAGCAGCAGAAAGTATTTATTAAAACAGTGGGGGTCTGTTAATAGTGATTATTCAACTGATGGCTGGGGCTGGACATTTATGCACTGAAAACGATTAAAATAGACGTAATTTGTCTCCTGAAAACATTGAAAATCTTGCAAATATCTATTGTCATGCTTCTTTCTGCAGTGAATGATAGGCCTAGGGTGACCAACCGTCCGGCATTTGCCGGACATGTCCTCCTTTTTTCATGCTTGTCCTCTGTCCGGCAGGCATTTATTATTTGCTATTAAATGTCCGGCTTTTTGCATATTGTATTCTTAGTCATATATATAGTTTCATATTGTTTTCTCTGTTGCAAAGCTATTTTTGTTGCACTTCCTCTATCTCAGTCTATATTCTGGATACCCCTATCAGAGTACGTCATTTACTCACTTAATAATAAATTATATCTTAAGTTAGAGCTGTCTGAAGGGTCTGTCACCAAAGTGGTGACACCGCCCGACGTGATATGAACGTGCTCGGTCGGGACCGGGGAATTCTCGGCGGGGATTCACCAGTCAAGTAATGCTGGCTGCGGTATTACGTAGTTTTGTTTTTGTGCTAGTTGGATTCGGACCTTCTGAGTGAGTGGAGTGTTTGTTTGAATAATATCAGTATGTCATCACTCAAAAGTGGCGAGGCACAAAAGAGGAAATGTAAGTTCTCGGAGAAATTGAAACAGAAGTACCCGTGTTTTAGAGAGGGACGTAACGAAAGTGAGGCAAAATGTTATACAGGGTCTTTTTTTAGGTCGCTCTGCAGCACCACTCAGAGCACGGCACGGCTGGCGCAATGACATTCCGTCCCTAGCCGTATAATGCAATGGTTATCGCTACCGTACTGTATTAGATCATCTTAGCCGTCATGACGGGAATATATATCTCGGCAAATGAGTTGTATTTTACAACTTTTTTATTGCCACTAATTGCAGGCTAGCCTATATAAACTTGGAATGTTACAATTAACACTTATCTAAAATAATTGCACAAAGTTATATGCTCTAAGATATTGGTTTTATATTTCTGGGTATCTTGTGGTGACAATCCCCTGAGAATACTTACAATTTTCCAGGATAGTCACCCCCCCCCCCCCCCCCAAAAAATGTATATACGCCCCTGGTTAAAGGAGTTGACCAAGTGAGGTCAGCAGAAATGCTGAAAGAGAGGGAGCTCAACACAAGCAATGGCGGACTCAGCTGCGGTTCCGCGTCCGCCAACCTACGTCAATTTATTATTATTACAAAAATCGAAATCTCTAATTCCATGAGTACATTCGAATTTAAATTTTTACATTATTTTGATATAGAATTTTGTTGTTAATACTAAATTAAATTAATTACTAAACCTAATATGTGTATTTGTGTTGTGCTTTCCCTCTGTTTGGTACTGTACTTCATTATATTGTCTGAATATTTCAGATCACAAGTAGCACTTTGTCTGTGGATGCGTCATGATCTGCCTAGATTTGGTGCTGTATATCTCATAAATTCTATATCATGTACAAGAACTGGATAGGCCTATACGCTTCAGAAAGTCGTGGTGAAGGACATATGCCATTTTCAAGACTTGTTAAAAAGTAGGTAGTTTAAATAATAATAATAACAACAACAACAACAAGACCCGGAGCAACTATCTCTTGCGTCAGCGATTGAGAGGGGAATGAATCCTCGCCGGCGAATTCTGATTACTCAGTCTCCCGAGTGGCCTGGCAGGGTATCGAACGGATTACCCCGGCACTGGGCTTGGGAGTGTTAAGCTAGCAATGACGGCGTAGAGCAGGTTAGATCTCGAGAACACAGTCGCCAGAAGAAAACAAGAGTGCCAGCTTGAAACTGTTATCCTAATAGATTTCAACAATGGTAACTACTGGTGATATAGGAGGGATCAGAAGTCTCAAGCTTTCACAACCTTTGGTTTCACCCACATGTTCTTTTCTCGATATCTGTAATGGATATTATTAATGAAATTAGACTCAGCTAATGTGGAACTTGAATATCGTCAGAAAGAGGAAATACGGAACTTCCTTTGAAAATACGCAGTATTTCTATGCATAATAAGGTGTTTGAGCAACGGAATGGACGATGTAGGCTTGGCGTGTAGGCCTACCTTATCTGCCGCCTTCACTGGCGTCTCATCAGGCCTCTGCTAATATTTACAGTCTGATAAACGGTAATGAAACTCTTCCTCTAAGATAGTCTGTTGGAACTTCCCAATACAGAACTTCATTTTGTAAGGGATGAATCGCCTAATTTTAACTTGTACATGGTTGTGACGTCGTAGGTGCTCAAAGAGTCTACAAATAAACCTAATATCAAATTATTTAGCCGTGCTCGTTAAATCGGGCACCATGGCCGTGAGGCCAGCTGCAGCAAAGATGAAGGTTCGAATCCTTGCGCTGACAGCGGCTATCATGAGTGTGGTTTTCCTAACTTTAAGTTCCGAGGCACCTACCACCTCCCCCCCACCTAATACCTTCTAAACGGCTGGATCGATATCAATGAAACTCAATAAGGTCATAATACTATTTTGGCAAACCCCCACTTGTACCCTTCAAATTTTATTACGTCTCAACATGACGGCTGTGCAAAATATTTCACCGGCATTCCATATCTCCGAAACTATTACTTACATCAGCCTGAAATTTTGTACGGTGATAAAGGGCACTACTAGACGTTCACCTATGTGACTTTCAACAATCTGTTAACTACAAAACGAACATGGCGGCCAAGCGAAGTTGAAACATTTCAATAGACTTTTCTCGCGATTTAATCATCCGAACGCAGTGAAACTTGGTACAGCAAATGTTTATAGACATTGTAATGCACTGACATCTCATTTAGTTCAATTGTTTAACATTGTGGGGTTTGAAGCCATTTTTTCAGTGTTGCCTTAGTAAAGAAGAGTTTAGTGCTTTTCAGTCGGTCAACACGAGTGTATCCAAAATAGCTGGGTTATGCCCTAATCCAGAAAGAAATTACATTCGATTAATACATACACTAGGATGACCAGTTTCGATCGGCAAGCGATCATCATCAGATCCATTACACTTGGCTATAAAATCTATGTTTGAAAATACAGGTGAAATACAGGTTTACAGGTTACAGGTTTAAATAACCTCAAGATGGCGGCTGTGCGAAATTTAAAATTATGTTTTTATTTCTTGTGTCCTAAGCATGCGACCGAAATCAATGTTTGAATAATGAACCTAAATAATAATCCTCATCTAATAGTACATAAATCTATGGCCTACATATATTAGAATCCATCATGGTGACAATCCGAAATATCTAGACGGTTCTCAATATCTATTAATCAATGACAGCAATCAAACTGAATATGTGTATGTCGATAGAGGCAATTAACATAAGTAGGATATATGAAAATAGGCTATATAGTTCTTCACGGAACTACTTGTTTTAATGTTGTGAACAATGCGCTATTTGTTGTTGTTCATTATGCTCGTTACGTCAGCTACTCAACACCTATAACTTCCTGTTGTAATGAAGTTGCCACACAACACATGTAATTGGTCCGCAATGTGACATGACTTGTTTGTAAACAGACTGATATGAACACTCGCTCAAGTCATGCTCATTCTGCATTATGACGGTTTTCTTCAAAAGATATATGTTGTTGTTGTTGTTAATAATTAATTTGAGGTGCTTGGGACGCCTTGGTCATCAGCCCCATGTAATTAGGTTTGTGTTGAACTTGTCGGACAACCTGTATTTATATCATTACGGTGTGTAACTGTCTTGGAAAGAAGGGAGTTTGTAGTTTAACGTGACCGTTAATCTCGCAATCATGAGCCACGGGACCTCCTTTTTACGTGGAATCCGAACCACAGGACACTTCGAAAATCTCGCATGCATTGACCGGGAATCGAACCTGGTCAGAGGCCAACAGCTTCACCACTGAGCCACCACGCCCCATATTTACTGTATTGGGGATAGGGATGAGGTAGTTGCCCCGGCATTGGTCTAAATGACTGGCACCCTATGAATTCCGTAGTAATTGTACGATGATGCCGTAGGTTTAGCCTTCCTTTTAATTGCTGTGGACTGGCCGCGTGGCTCAGCCGTAACGTTCTCGCCTGCTGTGCCCAAGGTTGCAGAATCGAATCCTGGCCAAGCCAGTTGGTATTTGAGGGTACTTGTGAGTAACTTATCAGTGAATGTATTAGCACGTTAAAGATCCTCGTCGGGGCAAAATTCCGGCACCCTGGCGTCTCTAAAAGATTCATTATTAGTATTAATTGCTGTGGTTTTTGAGACGCACCGAGTTTGGAAAGGTTGAACCTGGGACTCCCCGGCTAACCATCTCGAGTGATTGCATTAAGAAACCAAGTTGTGTCATAGTTTGTTGATTCTGTGAGAGCGTACTTAAAAGTGCGAAATGCATTGATTAATCGACAAGACAAATCGAAATACCAATTAATCGATTAATCGTTATTTGCGGCAATTAATTGATTATTATGTTTCGATTAATCGATATCTGAAATTAATCGATTAATAATAGACTACCAGCCGTACTTGAGTCGCACCTCGCGTGATTAGGAGCTCTCTCAATTGCAACACGAAATCATACGGTAGGCTACAGGCTATGCTACATAGTAGCCTACAGTAATGATAATGAAAATCCACAGCATGCTTCCAGTCTCCGACCGGGTCAGGAATGGAATGAATGAAGCCCCCATCTAGCGGCGAGGATATGAACTGTGCCGGCTGCCGAGGCCTGACGCACTCCTCTGGGGCAATGATTAAATGAATGACAGATGAAATGAAATGATAGTGGAGAGTGTTGCTGGAATGAAATTTTGACAGGGAAAACCGGAGTACCCGGAGAAAAACCTGTCTGCCTCCGTTTTGTCCAACACAGATCTCACGTGGAGTGACCGGGATTTGAACCACGGACCCAGCGGTGAGAGGCCGGCGTGCTGCCGCCTAAGCCACCAAAAAGTGGCCATACCCCAACATTCAAAAAATCAAAACGCGCATACTTTTTAAAGGTAGTTCGTACCCTATACAGCTCGTCCTAGAAAATTCCACGAGTTAGTCCGGCGGTTTTCGGAGGGGGGGGGGGGGGGGGGGGAGTGTGTGGAAGGTGGTAAAATCTATGGTTTCTTAGTGGTTTAGCGAACATTTCAATATCACCAAAAATGACGAGCGTTACATTGTCTGCAAATATGGTTCTGTACATGGTTTTGATAAATGCAATAGTTTCAGGGATATGGAGGATGTTAAGAAAATGATTTGGTCAAAACTGATGATAGCAGCTCAGTTCAGCATGATGAGCATATCTACCAAGTAGGCTACGAGTAAATTCACCGTCTTTATAGGTAGAAGTCAATAATAGTAGTAATAGTTAAATATACCTGTACTTAACACAAATTAGGCATTTTAGAAACGCAGCATGTGGAGGTGGGGTGGGTAGGAGTGATGAATGGGGTTGATTGAACCTCATAAACACTGTGTAAATGAGTATTTATTATATACCTATACTAATGCTAAAGGGGCAGATGACCTCGTAGTTCCGCCCCTTAAAACAACAATAACTAACTAACTTGGGCTTTAACATGAACAAGAAGTGGTCGGAAATGTGGAGTAGAACTAATAACGTCGAACATCAGACTATAATAAGAACCACCACAATGCCACCAGGCATGGAACTCCCGCGACATGCATGGAAGACAATTAACAGGATTAGAACAGGCCATGGCATCTGCGCAGAGAGTCTTCACCGCTGGGGAAAGGTCTCATCTCCCCAATGTGATTGTGGCAGTGAACATCAGACCATCCAACACATTATATCAAGTTGCAGCCGTCGAGCGTACCCTGGAAATCTTAACGATTTCTATGAAGTGACAGAGGCAGCCCTTCAATGGATGGAGAATTTAGATATTAAATTATAAATTTAATGACTTAGTTAAATTAATTTTGCATTTTATTATGTTGTAATTCAGTTTTGTTATTGCCATACGCTAAGTAAATAAATAAATAAATACTAACTAACTAATGCTAACACAGAAAATACATACATATGTCCACAGTATAATTCCTAAAGAAGCTAGCTAATCAGCAATAGTGCTTTAACATTAACATTCCCCATTAATATCTGTATATACAAGTTGGGAGTTCGAGAAACGAGAACATCATCAGACAGTGACTTTGCGAATGGTGCTGAAAGCCAGTCAGAAGAATGTTGCCAGTTTACACGGAATGGGTCATGTCTCAATTCACTGTACACTCTAACCGCACAATGAGGATCGAAACAAGGGTGGTGTGTATTTAAGAATATTGACCAGTGCATGTTCTCACGATCATAATCTCCATCTCTGTGGTCCCACTCATCCAAAGTTTTGCTTGTTAAAATGTAGACCCGTTTGCCAATTTGAGAACAGTCTATTAAAATGTTCATGACATCTCACGTTTAATATGTCAAGGACAGAAATGGAATTATTTCCCCCAAATTCCTCGTGGACGTGTTGACATTGGCTACAACTACACGAGGACGTTCGCAACTTTCTATCAACTTTCCCGTGCTTCTTGGAAGAGACCAGTACCAAGTCCTTTACAGGCGTGGTACGACCTTTCTAATACGTGCAGCTTCTTTATGTGACAGGTTCAGAAAAGAGAGCAATTATTGAATTGTCAATTGGCTCTTAAAGCTTCAGCTACTTCCAATCAACGTGAACAATGTAACTGAGGGTTTATATATATATTGGAAGTATCATGCTAGGTCTAACCAACGTGAACTGTGCAAAATGTTTTTTTTTCTCGTTATTTTCCACCATCCCTCCAGGCAAATGCCGGGATACTACTTATTTCAAGTCACACGGCACCTATCCTATTCTTCAAAGTAATAATTTCTCTACTATTGTCACCGCGTTATCACAAAATTTCAACAGACAGCCAAGTAGTTGGGGCTGATGACTGTGATGTCCCAAGTTGCATACATGATATTTTTTTTCCGTAATGAATGTAAATATGCCTGCTGAATTTTGCGACTATGTACGGTACCTTAGCCGCACTTGGAATTAAGGTTCGTTGATTTGCACGTGCTAATCTCCCTCCGTTATTGATGAATCTTAGCTAGGTACTCTGAAATGTACTGGCATTGGTTTAGAATTGTCCCCGTAAATTTATAAAATAATACTAATTCTGTAAACTACCGGCCATGGTGGCCAAGAGTGATAACGCGCTAAATCATGCCTCACTGGCATCGGAGAGTGTGGGTTCGAATCCCACCACGGTCGTCCTGAAAATGCGTTTCGTGGCTTTCCATTTTCACCACCAGGCAAATGCCAGAACGGTTTCTTTCAGCAGGTCGACGACCGATTTCCTTCTAAAATCCCTCTCCTGACTCAAGTTGCTCAGCTCCCAGACACCCTGCTTGCGACGGTAGAGGAATGATCCCTCGCAGAGTCTGTGGGTGCAATCGAGCTGGGGGAATAAGCGATAAAAGAAATCTGTAAACTCCGGACTATAAACTTACTTGGTGGGGTCCTAAAGAAATTTACGAGGTGATCGATCACCCTGAATTACTCAATATGGGCCATTTGATATAATCCGGTCCCATACATACGTTAGATCAAACACTGTATAACTAGCTACAGACCACTTCGTGGTGTAGTGCCTAGCTGTCGTCCCGGAGGTCCAAGTTCGATTCTTGGCTCTGCGAAGAAAATTAATTGTGGTCTGAGTGTTGGAACGGGGAATAGTCAGCCTCGTGAGGACAGCTGGGCTCGATTCCCACCTCAGTTATCCTATAAGTGGTTTACCTTGGTTTTCCCTTTCCACTCATGGAAAATGTCTGTATAGTTCGTAACTTAAGGCCACGGCCTTCTCCTTCTCAACCCTCGTGTGAATTACAAATGCACACACTACGACATACATCACAATACCACAGGTTATCAGGCAAATTCTATACACACACCCAAGTACACGGGGGGCAAAGTACCACGATGTTCAACCCTTGAAATGAAACAAAAACTTCGTCATTGATCGACTGGCATGCACATGTTGAACAGAAGCTTCTCTTGACAGATGTCACTTCCAAGTGCTTCTCATCTCGCGTGCAAGTAATGTCATCGCGCCAGGAGATGGCAGTTCAACACGCTGTGACGGGGTGTGGGGGATCTTGTAGTACGCATGCGCGGCCTGCCTATTCCAAACCTAAATATATCGGCTTCCCGCATGCCAATGGTTGTTATCGCAGCGGACGACACGCAGCCAGTGAAAGAAGAAATGTGCTGAAGTGAGTGAAACAAGTAGTGACCAACTTAATGTTTTTGGAATGCGCGATAAGCAGTGAGCAAGAAGACATCTGCAGTTCAAAGCCAACTGCCATCTCCTGGCGCGATATCAATAGCTGGTAAGCCACTTCTTGCAGCAAGGACATATGGACCATATTTTGAACCTAATAACGACATAAAAGCGAATCGAGCGCCTATCGCCATGTATTTCTGTGATATTAAGTCTTTTAATTTTCGCATTATTTTGCTAATCCTGTAATTGTGAAACCTCCCTTGTGAAAGAGAACTCCTTTTTTCGCTCGTAAAGCTCAGTCAAGTATTTCACCGAAACACCGTTAAGATGAATACCAACGTGAAAACCCTGGACGAATTAGTTATTATTATTATTATTATTATTATTATTATTATTATTATTATTATTATTATTATTATTCCGGATTCGTAGCCAAGAGAGTAGTCCACTTACTCTCGTCCGAGGAGTCCTGGCTACGATTCCCGAATCCCGAGATTTTAACTCGTCTGATAACGGTATTGGCTCGGAGACTAAATGATTGTCACGCCCCATCATGATGCAAGTGTCCCAAACGATCTGCCCCATCATTAATATTACTATCACCTAAATTGTCACCACCTCCCGTAGTTTTTGAGAACGTACTGAGACACCTGTACTGCTGTCGATTCATTTAGATGCTTTTGAACATCGAGGTCATCTAGCCCCGTGTACTTGGATATGTATAGAATCTGCTTGATAACCTGTGTCATTGTGATGGCTGTAGCAGTGCATGTTTTAGTTATTGGGGATCAGATTGAATTGGAAGCGACCGAGACCTTAATTGAAGGAAGTAAGGAAGGAAGTTTGTAGTTTTACGTGACCGTTAAACTCGCGATTATGAGCCACGGGCCCTCCTTTTTACGTGGAATCCGAACCACAGGACATAACATTTCACTTTGAAAATACCTTAATTCAGGCACCAACCCGACATTTGCCTGGATTAGATGTGGGAAACCACGGTAAACCGCATCTAGGATGGCTGAGGTGGAAATAGAACCCCCACCTCTTCCCATTTCTGCCCTACGAGGCTGAGTGTAGCCCATTCCACCCCTCGGACGGGAATTCAATTCCTTAGCAGAGCCGGGAATCGAACCCGGACCACCACGGCGACATACAGGAGTTCTAGACATTACGTTACGAGATAGACGAGAGTCCTGTACCAAAGGTCGTGGGTTCGATTGACAGTTCTGGCAAGAAATTTAATTATAGTCTGAGTCTTGGAACGGGGTAGGTCTATACAAAAAAAGTTAACACCACGATTTTTGGCCGGTCAGTCCCAGTTGCCCAGAGGGCAGTCAATAAGCCTCAGGCATGTGCAATTGGTGATGATGATAATTGTTGTTTTAAGGGGCCTAACATCTGGGTTATCGACCCCTAATGGTTTGGATGATCGTGAAAATGTAAATGAATGAAACTATAACTAAAACAAACTTCTAGAAGAGGAAATGGAAAACAAAAGAAGAATAAGGGAAACAAAAGACAGGAGGAAAGGAAATGCCCTCCACCTTCGAAGAATGAGAATTAAGGGACTTGGAAGAATGGAGCGCCACGAAAGGAAAGCGAAAGTAGAGAGCCCGCCCCAAAGGTAATGGAAGAAGAAGAAAAACCGGACCCAGCTCAGGAATTCCTCGGGGTCGCCAACGTCCAAATTCACCAGACGCGAGGGTGTAGCACTATCCAGGGTGCACCATAAGTGGTGGGGCTACACACACCCTGCCTCCTAGAGGGCCTTGAGCAGAAGACAGGAGATACGATGAAAAGAAAACAAGAGGGCTGACCCCTCGAAGAATGAGACAAAGGCCAACTAAGGCGGGAAAGGAAAACACTCCCTAGGCCTCGGACACCCTAATACCGTCGGGATCGGAAAAGAACAAGAGTTGACCAAGGGAGGTCGACAGGAAAGATAATGGAGAGGAGGCCAGCACAAGTAAGTGGAAGTAATGCTGGACTCAGCCGGGGTCTCGTGGTCGCCAACCCACGTCCCACAAGTTGTGAGCCCCTGAGAGGGTGTGTGCAATATTGATACGTGAGTTTCCAGTTCCGTGGAGAGCCACTCACATGTCTGGCCTGTCGGGCTCACCGGCCCAAAACCGTGGCGTGAACTGCACTCGGTTTCTTGAGGACAGTTGAGGAGAGTTTTGTTCGATTCCCTCCGTGGCCGTCCTAGAAGCCGAATTACAGTTTCTCACTGGTACGGCTTTTGCAAGTGGAGACCAGACCACAATGGTTAGCTTCAGTGGCGTACGCAGGATTTCCTTCGGGGGGGGGGGGGGGGGGGGGGAGGTTTCATTACTATAGAAGGGTAATTTGTAGGCCTACACTATTAAAGGGGCAGATGACCCTGCTGTTCCGCCCCTAAAACGACAGTCATCATCATCATTATACATTATTAAAATATTTCGATTAATATTCATAAAATACAATAATTAAATAAACATTCTCTTTGGATGAAAACTATTTTGGGCTTCATTATAATTTCAGCAGAATAAAAAAAATGACATTGTGAGGTTTGAAGCCATTTTTCAGTGTTGCCTAAGTAAAGAAAAGTTTGGTGCTTTTCAGTCGGTCAACACGAATCTACCCAAATAGAGCTGGGTTATGCCCTAATCCTGAAATAAATTACACGAGATTAATAAAAAATACACTAGGATACTCTCATGTAATTTATTTCACGATTAGGGCATAACCCAGCTCTATTTGTGTACATTTGTGTTGACCGACTGAAAAGCACCAAACTTTTGTTTATAAAAAAAATGACAAAGAAAGATTTTTTAAATATGGAGAAGAGTATCTAAATTTAAATAAACTGAAATGATGCAGTGGTATCATCATGTCCATACGTGATTGCTCATAATAGCCTATTGTACAGTATTATGTGAGAGAAGAACGCTCTCCATGTTCTTACCGCCATTACTATTGGCTCTCAGAATGCGCCTATCCTAATGGCTTTATCTGCATCATTGATAGGAATACATTGCAGAAACTCCTCATGTAGCGAATTATCTTTAACGAAACGGACGCACATGATTAATGCGATGTGATAAAAGTTACCTTGGCTAACTCCAGCGCTGGAGGACGAGTCTCACTGCGAGCAGAGCGCAGGCCCTTTACCAAGTGACGAACGTGATCACATTTAACATATATACAGGAGTAAAGAAGGCGGCAATGTAAAACAGATGATAAATGGCACAATATATGGATTCAAGTAAACAAATGTTTCTGGGGGGGTTAAACCCTAAACCCCCTCCCGGCGGTACGCCACTGGTTAGCTTGAGGAGTGGGTAAGCAGAACCCCCAATGCAATACAACGAGAGCCACAATTGAAGTGCTGTGAGTGTACCGCCAAGGCAACACACAATGGCAGGAATGTTCGAGGTGGCCTCGCGATGTCTACCTGAACCTGGCGAGCCAAGCCTCCTAGCGCATGACTTGAGTCTTACTTACCTACATAGTGTTCAACGCCCCTAAAAACCTGTGTTTTACCAACTGAAAATTAGTTGACCTTGATTCCTCCGCCCTCACACTCACAAACTTGATTTTAATGGTCGCCAAACCCAACCAAGTTCATTGACCCGCTTCATAAATACCCACTGAAGACACCTTGCATTTACCATGGGAGATTTAGGGTTGAGATCAATCTCCATGGCTTTAATCCCAACCGAGGTTGTGAGAATTTCTAAGGCCACCTCATGGTGTAGCGGCTAGAGTTCTAGACGGAGACCTCGTGAGGCAAAACTGAAAATAGAAAATAGAAGGGTTCGATTCGCACCTCAGCCATCCTGGAAGGATTTCTGTGGTTTCTCCACTTCTAATCCAGTCAAATGCTGGGCTGGTTTCTAACCTAAGTCCACGGGAATCTCATCTCCAATCCTATCCCTATTTTACAAATAAACACACTAGTAAAGCCTTTACAATAACACAGGTTATCACTCAAATTCTAACAACCCCCCCCCCACACACACACACAAAAAAAAATACACGGGACTATGCGACTGCGATGTCACAGCCCCTAAAATAAGCAACAAAAAGGAATTTCTTAGGGCAGGAAAGTCCACAGCACTCGATGGTGGCTTATTTGAATAACTTGTTGTTGTTGATTCATTGAGGGGCTTTCCGATATCCTGGTCAACCGGTCTGATAACCTGTGTCATTGTGATGGCTGGACAAGTAATTGGGGGGCTGGTTTGGAAGTGAGAAACCACGGGAAACCACTTGCAGAATAGCCGAGGTGGGAATTGAACGCACCTCTTCTCAGTTCTGCCTCATGATGCTGGAACTCCCTCCGTTTGCCTTGACTTTTGACGAGTGAATTGTTTTCTGGGACAATTCCTGTTAGCCTCACTCGTACCAACCTCCACAGCCATGCGCAGTGAATGACTCCACATCCCTCAGTGTGATTTATCAACCCTTACGCAATGCAAATATTGGGATAATACCTCTCTCTCCACTATGATGATGATGATGATGATAGGGGCCTAACGTCTACGTTATCGGCCCCTAATGGTTTGGGTGGTAGTGACCGATGAGAATGTATGTAGGCCTAGTATGCTGGTATGTAAGAAGAAATGGTAAACAAATAAAGGACAGGAAGAAAATAAATGCCCTCAACGTTCGAAGAATGAAGATTGAGGGACTTGGAAGGAAGGAGAGCTATGAAAGGCAGACAGGAAAGGGAAAGAGAAGAGGGGCCCGCCCCAAAATCAGTGGAAAAGGGGAAAAATCGGACCCATCTCAGGAATCCCTCGGGATCGCCAACTCCCGAACTCACCAGCCCTGAGCCCCTGAGGGTGTAGTAATATCCAGAGTGCACCGGAAGTGGTAGGGCTACATACACCCTGCCTCCTTGAGGGCCTTGAGCAGAAGGCAGGAGATAACATGAAAAGAAAAAGAAGGCTGACCCCTCGCAGAAGGAGGATATCAGGATTGACGAGACAAGGGCTAATTAAGGCGGGAAAGTGATAGACTCCCTAGGCCTCGGATACCCTAATACCGTCGGGGTCGGAAGAGAACCAAGAGAGGTCGACAGGAAAGAAGACGGAGAGGAGCCCGGCACAAGTAAGTGAAGCAATGCCGGACTCAGCTATGGTCCCGTGGTCGCCAACCCACGTCCCACTAGATGTGAGCCCCTGGGGGGACTCCACTATGACCTCTTGACCATTGTGTAGGGTTAACATTTCAAGGAAGTTGTTGTTTTTGATTCATTGGGGCTTTGCGACATCGTAGTCATATAGCCCCGTGCACTTGGGTGTGTGTTGACTCTGTCTGATAACCAGTGTCATTGTATTGGCTATACTATCGTGCAAAACCACGGAAAATCATTTCCAGAATGGCAGAGATGAAATCGAACTCACCTCTTCTCAGTTCTGCCTCACGAGGCTGAGCATACCACCGTTCCATCCCTCAGACCAGGATTTAATTTCTTGGCAGAGCCGGGATTCGAACCCGGACTTCAGCGGTGACGGCAAAGGTTTAAGGAAGGACTTATTGAGTTGGAGTCATTTGTAAGTTGTATAAACCTATACTTAAGAATTTAATTGTCGTTTTCAGTTTATAAGGGGCACGTAACCCAGTCGGTAGAGGCGTCGAGCTTCTAACTGAAAGGGAGTGGGTTCGATCCCCACCTAGGTACTGGATTTTAGAAACAAAACTACTACTTTCAGAAACGCAAATGCCCCTACGGTTCCCTCAGCCTACAACAAAAATGACTGCTAGGGTAAGTTCAGGGTGTAAAGGCAGCCGAGCACTACATCACATCTAGTGTCGATGTCACGAAGGGTGGAAGCCTCTACCTTCCACTACTCCCAGGGTGTACATGGCCTGTACGAAGTTGGCTTTGGCTTTCGATATTTACGACTGTTTATCAGCTGGAAAATTGGACTTTGAAGAAGCTACCTTCGACTTAAAACTTAGAAGATAAGCAAGAAAAATGCATTAAATGCCGTACCTTAATTTCATACCTGGTGGGTCTGTTTTACCGTAAAAAGGACATCCCGTGTTTTATGATCACGTGATTAATGGTCACGAGAAATTACAACCTTCCTTTCTTCCTTCCTTCTCTCGAGTGTTGGTGTGTTCTTTAGTTCTTTTGTTTTGTGGCTTTTGTGGTCTTGGGGCACGGATTGAGACTCCGGTCTAAAAGGTCCTAGGATTAATTCGCAGTTCTGCCAAGAAATTTAATTCTTGTCTGAGGGTTGACTCGTGAGGTAAAACTAAGAAAAGTTTAGTTCGATTCTCACCAAAGCCATCCTTGACGTGGATGTCTCTGGTTTCCTACTTCTACTGCAGGTGAATGCGAGGATGGGTTCTAACCGAAGGCCACGGCCGCCTCCTTCCTAATCCTTGCCTCAGTTACAAATATAAACACTACTATAGACACAACAAATCACAGGTTATCAGACAAGTCCTATACACAGCCGGAGTTCACGATCTCCAATCCCCTAAGGGAAAACAATAACAACATTTAGTGTTGAGTCAGGAGAACGTTATTATTTCATTTTCATTTCATATGTATTCATCAGTGCCTTACGCTATATTTACAGTACACTGAAGGGAGTCTCCGAGAAGAGCAAAGCCCCACTTCGCATTCGGGATGCGTCAGAGCCCCCACTATATAGCGCATACTGGGTTATATTTACATATGTGCACAAGATGGCAAATAGTGAGAATCGAGCAATGATTACATTATTTACAGTGGGCCTATAGATTAGAGGAATGGTAAATGCACATTTTCATGGGATAAGAGAGGAACAACAAGAGAAGAAATGAAATGAATATTGGAAATAGAGATTCACGGGAAACACTAGCACAACAAAGAATCGGGGCATAATGTATGACGAACAACCTACTTGTTGAACAAATAATGCCGCAGCTTCCTCTTGAACTGTACGGTATTATTGTTGCTGGCCTTCAGGGAACACGGTAGGCTGTTCCATGCACAAACCCCAGTTTGCATGATAAATAGATTTCCAAGTTTCCAATTTGAAATGGAATATCTGCTGCACTAGAAGCCGAGAACTGGGACCTTTTCATATGTATAAATCCACATAGCTCTGCAGATGTTTCTGTGGATTAGAGTCGACAGTGTACGAACATACAATAATAGTAATGTGACGTAGATGGAACTGAAGAGTTCGAAATGGTACGGGTAATTATTTCAAGTGTGGAGATTTCAGGATTCCCAGGATGTCGTGGATCTCGAAGACACCTGTTTGCCGGCCATCTCTTCACAAATGGCCGCACCTCCTCAACAGTCTGGATGGCTGAAACAAAGCAGTGTTTGTTTTGACGGGTCGGACCGTTGTGACTAAACCATCAACGCCGTGGAATTTTACTGTCGTAGTGAGCTAAAGCTGTTGTTTCCAGTATCGCACTTTCCAGTCGTTACATAAGTTCGTTTTTGTTGTTGATTCATTTAGGGGCTCTGCGGCATCATGGACACTAGGGTGTGTGCACCTGTAATTGAGGCTAGGAATTGGGAAAGTGGTGACCGTGGCCTTGATTTCGGTACCATCCCGGCATTTGCCTGGAGTGGAAGCGGCAAACCACGGAAATCCACTTCTAGGATTGCTAAGGTTATGAATCGAACCCACCTCTTCTCAGTTCTGCCTCATGGTGATCCCTTTTCCAGCCCTCAGACCAGAATTAAATTCCTTAGAGAGTCGGGAATCGAACCCGTACCTCCACAGTGACAGCCAAGAATGCTAGTCACTACGTCACGTGGTGGACTGCATTGAGTTGGCGTACACACACACACACATTTTCTATTATATCGGCGTTCCTAAACTCCAAGACTCACGTTGTGGGGTGGGTGTTGCGCTTCCTTCCAGGAATAGCCTACTTATTGCGATGATAGTAATAATATTGATAATAATAATGTTAATGTCGTGTAGCCGTGTTGACGCCCGTGGGCGACCTGCACGTCCTAATGAGGATGAAGATGGCTCATACACCTCATTCCCGCGCCAAGGGAGTTAACCCTTAGAAGATGAAAATCCCTGATGGGCCGGCCGGGAATCGAACCCAGGGCCCTTTGTGACAAATCCTGCAGCACTAACCAATTGGAGTGCCCATTATATTAATGCGAAACATCAATCAGACAAAGTTATATAATGGCACACGATTAGTAGTTAAAAAATTGATGAACATTCTCATTGAAGGGACTATTCTCATAGTAGCACATAAAGGCGAAGACGTACTACTTCCTCGGATACCACTCATCCCGACCGACATAGCGTTCCAGTACAAACGACTTCAATTTCCAATATGCCTTGCATTCGCTATGACTATCAATAAAGTGCAAGTACAATCTTTGTGAGTGTGCGGTTTGAATTTAGAAGACGATTGTTTCTCTCGTGGACAATTATCCGTCGCATGCTTCAGAGTCGGTAAACCATCTGATATCTATGGTTATACAGAAAGCGGGCAAACAAAGAATTTAGTCAATCCACTAGCTTTACACTAACAAATGATTTCATGAGAAAAACATCGTTTTCATCCTTACCTTTCATTCCACAGCATCGCGAAGCAGGATATGTTTACTTGATGAATCTACAGTATGCTCGCTACAATAGGCCTACTGTACTTTCATTTACCCATGAGCCTGAGCCACAGCGAAGCGTGGCCGGGTTAAGCTAGTAATAACAATATAACGTGTATCTCGAGATGGTCTCATTATTATTTTTATTATTATTCCCCTAAAACGTGAAAGTTGAAACCATAGCTATTTATCCATAGTGGTGTTATATATTTACTACAGTAGAACTCCTATTATCCGAACTCGGACTATCCGAATCACTGATTATTCGAATCGCTTTCAGAAAAAAAAAGACGGGAACGTAGTGCGATTCACAAAATAATGATTCTGTCTACGCGCGGTATTGTCGTTCCCTCCACGAAGCTAGTGTAGGCGCAGCGCGAACATTATTGGGGTGATGAGCTTACTTTGTCCGAGATGTTCAGCAAACAATGACTTTCATTTACTACTGTTGTACAGCACTTGCGCTATAGAACATGTAACAGTGTTGCTTTTCATTAAATTACATAATTAAAAATGCATACAGTACCGAGAATAAGCTCTTTTTCTTTAAAGTACATATGTATATATACAATTTATGTAAATCCAATCATCCGAATTTTTGATTATCCGAATGGAGTCTGGTCCCAATTGATTCGGATAATTGGAGTTCTACTGTAGCCTACTTGTTATGGCTCTTGTGTGCAAATGTTTCAGAGACCTGCTTTCTGAATCTTACATTATGGTAGTAGGGATACAGAACAATAATTGGAAACACCTCTAATATTGAAATAAGGGATATCAGTGAAATATTTAAAGATAATAATTACAATGATAATAATAGCTAATAGATTAATGAGCTGGGCTATAGAGGGTAAGAGAAGCAGAGGTAGACCTACGAGGCGATGGTTAGATTCAGTGTTGAGCGATTTCAAAATTTCATGGAGGTGATTTATTCGCAAACAGAGGCTTGCAGACTGGACTGGACGTTGAAGAGCAAAACAGCCACAAATGAAGACGAATGAATGAATAATAACAACTACACCTTTAACTCTTATGGAAATTATTGTCGTTTCTAAGAACCTGAGTTACACATTGATCATATCCCCGTCTCTGCCTGTTTACCATCTCTTGATCAATCTTGATCAATGCAGTGCATTTGCATTTAACTGTTGGCACAGGCTAGAGTAAAATGTGGCTATTTAGGTATGGGCGGTGCTGAGTAATTGCCTTCAGGCAGGGGCGTATATAAGGAAGGGGGGGGGGCGAAATCTTTGTCACATACATTATTTGTTTATGAATTAAAACATTATAATCTAGTATAGTTAACTTATTATGTAATATTGTTACTAAGTGACGTATGGCAACGTTGCAAAGCGAGGCGACGGTACTATTGTTACTAAGTGACGTATGGCAACGTTGCAAAGCGAGGCGACGGTACTATTGTTACTAAGTGACGTGTGGCAACGTTGCAAAGCGAGGCGACGGTACTATTGTTACTAAGTGACGTATGGCAACGTTGCAAAGCGAGGCGACGGTACTATTGTTACTAAGTGACGTGTGGCAACGTTGCAAAGCGTGGCGACGGTACTATTGTTACTAAGTGACGTATGGCAACGTTGCAAAGCGAGGCGACGGTACTATTGTTACTAAGTGACGTGTGGCAACGTTGCAAAGCGAGGCGACGGTACTATTGTTACTAAGTGACGTATGGCAACGTTGCAAAGCAAGGCGAAGGTACTATTGTTACTAAGTGACGTATGGCAACGTTGCAAAGCGAGGCGACGGTACTATTGTTACTAAGTGACGTATGGCAACGTTGCAAAGCGAGGCGACGGTACTATTGTTACTAAGTGACGTGTGGCAACGTTGCAAAGCGAGGCGACGGTACTATTGTTACTAAGTGACGTATGGCAACGTTGCAAAGCAAGGCGAAGGTACTATTGTTACTAAGTGACGTATGGCAACGTTGCAAAGCGAGGCGACGGTACTATTGTTACTAAGTGACGTATGGCAACGTTGCAAAGCGAGGCGACGGTACTATTGTTACTAAGTGACGTATGGCAACGTTGCAAAGCAAGGCGAAGGTACTATTGTTACTAAGTGACGTATGGCAACGTTGCAAAGCAAGGCGAAGGTAGAGCGATGTAAACAGTGTGACAATCAGTTTGCTCTCATCTTATGTGTAACAACATAACCTCTTATTACTCTCCAGTGCCTTCGCTCTTATGAACGAACCAAGAACAGCAACAAGTGCCCTTGAAGCGTGTGACAAACGTTTTCTCCCTAACTTTTATACCCTTATCAAACTTTTGGCAAATTTCCCTCTCGCTGTAGCAACTGGTACTGCCGAACGGAGTTTGAGTTGGTTGAAAACATATTTAAGAAATTCTACTTCTGACAACAGACTCAACTGTCTAGTATTGTCATCTATTCACAGAGACATACATCTCACTGACGATGAAGTTATGAACCGACTTGGCAATGCTTCAAGAAACCTTGACTTTATATTATAGTGCGAGTTGTAAATCAAAACAGCAACATTAATTCTTTCCAAGTAAACACTAAACACTCTCAAGAGAGCAAGATGATTGTATTAATGAAAAAGATACGAGCCTTACAGTAGTCGCATGTGATGTGTAACATCTGACATGTTATCCTACTCGTATACTACACAGCTTGGACATTCTTAAAATGTTAATTTACACTCCATTTTCATACTGAATGTATAAATTGAATTGGAGATGTGCTACTGTCACATTTGTGGCGCAGCGGTCAAGCTGTTAGCCTCTCACCAAGGTAGACCGGGTTTGATTCCCGGTCAATACATGTGAGATTTTCGAATTGAAATGCCATGTCCTGTGGTTCGCATTCCACATAAAAGGGAGGTACCGTAGATCATGATCGTGAGATTAACGGACACGCAAAACTACAAGCTTCCTTCCTTCCTTCATTTTACATTAATAATTCATAATAACAAAGTGACACACAACGTCGACAGTACTCTCAAATACTGTGAGCACATTCCTCAGTAACTATAACAATCATTATTCTCAAGGCTCTCATACAGTTCGTCGTAAACAATCAAAACATGGCTTCCTACAATCATGAAATGACCTACTCTCACAAATGATACAGCTCACAATACAGCTTTTATTCCACTCATATAACAACATTCTGTTATGCATTTAATATTTGACTACTCACCCACAGCTTGACAATAATGCCGCTTACTTAAATGTCATTTGTCGTCTTTGTCCTACCCCATGTGATATTCAACCTTGAACGTGAAGCTTCATAAACTGCTCAATGACGAATGAAAGTCGGTGAAACATTTGCCACTGTGCTCGTCAAACCAGTGCCTGCTAAATGCACTGCCTACTGTATTGCCATAACATTCTCGCGCTACAGAGCACACACTGCCTTGTTTCCAATACACATATTTTCAATTGTACATCCAGCTGGCAGTGCGTCTTCACTTCCGTCCGATCCACTTCCGTTCGATCCACTTCCATCCCATTTTTCTGGCAGTGCGTCTTCACTTCCGTCCGATCCACTTCCGTCCCCATTTTTCAAAATCACTCCCACAAAACTATCCAGCAACCGAGCGGAAAGATGTTACACAGCAAAAAGTATCATAAAATAGCCTTAGTTGTGTTTGACATTAACCAAACATAAAACATCACAACAAATTGGTTGAAAAAGTGATGCCAGATAGCCTTAAAACTCATCATTTTGCACCAAATTATACAAACGTTTCCCGGGGAGAACCCCTGACCCTCTATTCTTTGGGCCTATACCATGCCCCCTAACCCACGGTTGGACACCCACCGAAATAAATCTCTATATACGCCCCTGCCTTCAGGGCACATCTAGTGCCTGTGGATGTTGTGAAAGGTTCTACTCATAGGGTTAGTACTTTACTGCTGTTCTGACTCAGTGGGGAAAGCAATGGCAAACTACCTCACTCCTCACCTTGCCTAGTATGCCTCATTATAGTGTTGCCTCGGTTTTGTGGGTTTTCACCACATAACCTATCTATGGTGGTGCTTTTGAGGATCCAACCAGCCTCCAGGCTGACTACCCAACCGACGGGTCCCCATCCGTCTAAATACTAACCGTATTAACGATCGTAACTTTGCATGACATTTATGAAAATGCTTTAGCCGTTTAGAAATACCAGATCCAATGTTAAGTTACATTGAACATGATTCCTCGTGTTTTGGCTTGGGTAGGAGAGGATTGGATGGTATTGAGGGATGAGGGACAATGAAGAAAGTGGCCAGTTTTCCGGGGATGATAAATCGTGGTCAATATTGCCGTTTGTTTAGTACTCGCGACGGCTAACGGAGACCGAGGCGGTTTCAAACAAATCGGCATGTGATTGATCCTAAGCCTTATACAGGTGTTTCTCGCTGAGCAGGGGGCTGGTTTTATGAGGGTTTGGGGCTTAAAGCGGAAGTTGTCTCTTAATGTATCTATCCAAGACAATAGTTATACTTTACAGTACCTTCAAATCACGAGGGACATCTGTTTTCATGAGAAAGGAACCCTCATTACTAGTTGGGAGGGACTGAGCGGTAGGATTAACCCGTGAGGACTGGCGCATGGGTATCTTAGACCGGAGGCTTAAATAATGCTCTATATTTTCGTTTTGGTCAGCCCATATTTCCTGTCGCTTACTGTACCTTTCTTCCTAGCCTTGAAATTCACCCTGCAAAAGAAACATGTCCATAGCTTTTGGAACACTACAGTTATTTCTATATTACCGTATTTACGGTCGGGTCAGATTTACCCATGGCGCCAGTCCTCACGTGACAATTATCGGCTTACGTTAGTCGGAACAATATGTAAACAAGAAGTTCCGTGAAGAACTATACAGCCTACTTTTCATGCCAATGATTATTCTACCGAATATGAACCTATCTAGAATAATGACGAAATTAAGTTGGTAATATCGAAATATCTAATTAGTTCAAAATATACCTGGTATAATGTAGCCTAATAGAGCACTACAGTTGGCAGCCCTGGTGACTGAATATATTCTTAGTTCCATCTCTTAAGGTACAGAATACAAAATTTGGTTGAAGTCCAATGGACGTTACATGCAGTTTGACATTGGATCTATCAGCACGCGTAAAAGCATGTTGCCAACAATGTCATGCGTGTGCTGGTCAGAAATAATCTGACATATTATGATATCTTGTTGTGCCAATTTTGGATGGAATCCATTTGTTAGTATAGAAGTTACATGTATTTTAAAATTGGACATATCAGCAGGCATAGAATCATGTTGGCAGCACTGCCTTGTATTAATTACTCCAAATTAATCTAGAATGTCAGGTGCTATACGTGTGCAAAGTATAGAGCTGTTGGCTTGCATACTTTCTGATATATTGATATTAGGGTAAAAAAAATATAGATAGCATTTATTAACAGTTGGCAGCCCTGATTGCTCTTAACAATACTTATAGTCATATCTGTTATGGTACACATAGCACATACGAAATTTGGTTGAAATCCAACTGATAGTATAGAAGTTACGTGTATTTAAAAATTGGTACTATCAGCAGGCTTATAATGATGTTGGTAGAACTGACGTATATAAGTTACTCCAAATTAATCTAAAATGTCAGAATATACGTGTGCATAGTTTAAAGCTGTTGGCTTGCATACTTTCTGATATATTGGTATTTGGATTTAAAAAAATAGAGAGAGCAATTATTAACAGTTGGCAGCCCTGGTGGCTCTTAAGAATACGCTCAGTCATATCTGTTTATGTACAGATATTACATACAAAATTTGGTTGAAATACAATTGATAGTGTAGAAGTTATATGCATTTAAACATTGGACCTATCAGAAGGCTTAAAATTATTTTGGCAACACTATCATGGTTGCCCTCCTGGAAATTAAACTGAAATAGTCTTATCTACATGTGTGCCAATTTTAGAATAGCTCCCATGCATACCTTGCAAGATATCCAACATGGAGCTCAAATTTCTAGTGCGTTTTTCAGCAGTTGGTAGCACTGACATCATTTTCAAATATGGACGTGAGATATTCCGGTGCACATCTTTACTCATACTAAATTTGGTTTTGATTGCTGCAGCCGTTTAGGAGTTGATAGGGGGGGGGGCACACACACAGACAGACAGAAGGACAGACAGACAGACATTTTCCCGGATCGATCTCATAAGTCTACTTTTTCCTCATTTTTGCAAAATGTGAAAAGTAGGCTAAAAATATAAATAAACCTCATTTTATATTGGGAATAGTTCATAGGAATTACACCAGGTGTAAAATTACTTCATTAAAATCCGTACGACTACGACAAAAAGGGAGGGACACACTAAGGGTGAATGACCCGGCGCCAGTCCTCGCGTTATATTTTTTCATGCCAGTTCTCAAGTTTTTTGTTGTTATCGTGTGGCCTCTTGAGAGGCCGAGTGCAGGTCTTTCTAGTCGATGCCCGTGGGCGACCTGCGCGTCAGGATGAGAGGTGGATTGGATGAAGATGAATGAAACTGGGCAAGGATGTGGAAGGAAGCGGCCGTGGCCGGTCAGAAGGTACCGTTCCAGCATTTGCCTGGTGTTGAAAATGGGAAACCACGGAAAACTATTTCAAGGACGGCCGATGGTGGGGCTCGAACCCACGCATCTACCGAGTCAGCAGAGAGCTTGGCCCCATGGCCTAACGCTGCGCTTTAGCCAGCGTAGCCACTACTGTCGGTTCTCAAGGATGAGAGAACGCTGCCTGGGCACGTATAGGCCTATGTGCGACTATTGGTATTGTGGTGCTGTGGGGGTAGAGCGCCTGCCTCTCACCTTGAGGCCCTTACTCCGTCAGGTGTTTTAGAAACTGACGTGAGGGCTGGAATGAACGCACTCAGACTCGTGAGGACAATTGAGTAGCTGTCTGACAGTGAGACTGCGCCCCCGGTCACGAAAACCGAGATTATCGACCGAGAGGACCCGACGCGACGCGTCACTCCGCAATCTGTACGGCATATGACTGGGCAGGGGTGTAGTAGTGCTACTGTGCCCTGGGAAGTGCACCTCAAACGGGAAGACGCTATCAGAATGATGACGTCTCGTAGAAGGGACCGGTGCTCCTTTTACGTTTTAATATCGAGACATTGTCGCCTCCGTAGCGTAGTGGTCAGCATAGTTAGCTGCCGCCCCGGAGGTCCTGGGTTCGATTCCCGGCTCTGCCACGAAATTTGAAAAGTGGTATGAGGACTGGAACGGGGTCTACTCAGCCTCGGGTGGTCCAAATGAGTAGAGGGTGTTCGATTCCCACCTCAGCCATCCTCGAAGTGGTTTTCCGTGGTTTCCCACTTCGTCTTCGGGCAAATGCCGGGATGGTACCTACTGTAAGGCCACGGCCGCCTCCTTCCCTCTTCCTCGCCTATCCATCCCAATATTCCACCCCTTCCCATCCCTCATGAGGCCCCTGTTCGCTTTGCAGGTGAGACCGTGGGAACCACCAACCTAGAGGGTGAATTGACTGAATAAAAAAAATCGAGACATTTTTATTTTAATGGTACTTGTTGGCGCAGTTCGTAGCATGCTGAGCTTCTGTGCGCAAGGTCGCGGGGTTAAACCCGGCCGAAGTCGTCGGATTTTTAAGAGCGTTAAAAATCCCTCAGTATGCCTTCCCTCGAAGGGGAAGTAAAGCCGGCGGCCCCAAGTCATAGATTTATGGCATGAAAAAGAACCTTCCACTAACTACACTTGTGTGAAGCCAAAGTTTGTTGGTTTTAAGTTTGATTAATGCTCTTAAGTTCCTACGTTCGTTACCAGGCGCTGATTCCGATGGCATCGAATAGTAGCCACGTTCACAGCTAGGTGTCGTGGACAGTAGCATTTGGTAGCGAAAGTAGGAACTACTTGAAATTATCGTCTGCAGTCCTTACTTGAATTAAAACAGATAACACACACTAATACAGTCATCACAGTTAACACCGGTTATCAGACAGATTCTACACGCACCCAAAGTACACGGGGCTACATGACCGAGTTGTCGCAGCCCCTAAACTAAGGAACCGACCAACCAATGGTATTTGTAATACTCATGTGTGATTTGTTTTTGGGTGTTAGTTAGTTGAAAAATGTTTTTTTCAAAATTTTGGGTGAGACTACGTGGGGCGTGCTTTGACAGCGCCCATGTCTCTTCGACATATGTGTTGAATTGTGTGTGCAAGGGTCTATTTGATTTGTGTGATTTATGGGGAGATGGTCCGTGGTGATGCTCTTAGGCTCAGATTATCATCCTAGCTCAGGATGGAACCGCTGTCTGGTTCTCTCATAGCACGGCTGTTATGTGGCTGTTGCAATGGAAGCTAACCCCTCATGGGGAGGGTTACGTTACTATCTTGTTTACCATAGGCTAAGGAGCCAATTCTGTATTTGAACATGATCTGTAATATTCCTTTTGGCGCGTATGCGGGGAAATGATTCCGTCCAGAGGTATGAATGATTGAGAACCAATACGGTACCGGTAGCTGACCTTCATATTCGAGTGATTGTAGTCACTTTCTAGAACACTGACCTACACTGTCTGTCGCCTCATTCTGAGCGACCAGCGACAGTGATTGTGGTATTAGCTTCTGTTTTACGAGTCTGCTGTTCATTTATTTAGGCCACGTGTACTTGAGTATGTGTGTGAATTTTTTCTGATAACCTGTCTTATTGTGATGGCTGTATTAGGGTCTATTTGTAATTCAGGTGAGGATTCGGAAGGAGATGACCTTGGCCTTAAGTTAGGAACTGACCTGGCATTTGCCTGGAGTAGAAGTGAGAAATCCACGGAAACCACTTCCAAAATGGCTGAGGTGGGAATCGAACCCACCTTTTCTCAGTTTTGCCTCACAAGGCTGTGTGTACCCCGTTCTAGATCTCTTTTGCAGAGCTGGGAATCAAACCCGGATCTCCGGGGTGACAGCCAAGCACGCTAACCGCTACACCATGCGGTAGCGTATTGTTGCAGCTAATGCAGTGTGCTGTAGATAATATCGATACGCTTCCAGTGCCGGCTCGTGCCCTGAAAAGGGCCCAACACATTTTTGAGGAAACATACGCCCACCCCGGCGTCTCTAAAAGCTAGTGTAGTTAAAAGGGACGTAAAACCAATAACATTATCAATTATTGACATATTTCCATGAGTGGGATTAAGATTCAGCTTTTAGAAACGGCCTTTACAGTCCACGAACTGTTATCAATTCATTGAATTCCATCCTTCAACTACATTCCCTTACTATAAATTACGATTGACATACAGTATAGCCTACTTGCAAGAAAATTTATTAAAATCCTAAAATTAGTTAGAATATTGATTATTGATATATTATATAATCTCCATATTAGACCCCTCAATAAACAATAATTAACATCATCATCATTTATTATTTTGATTGATTTGTTAAACTTTGTGCAGGTGGTTGAGTTATCTCAGGGCTGCTCAATGATATACCGATTTCGGCATTGCAAGGAATCTTACAATTGTTACACAGCACTAATATTTATTCTGCGGTATTTGACGAATTATTACAGAATAAACTGGTCTTGGTATGAATAAATGCTCGTGCTGCACTCTGCTCTTGTCCCAATGTTTGAATAATTTGATACTTAGAGTCTTTAGTAAAGAGGTAATAAAATGATGATTAGTTGATGAATGATTGTACCTCAGTCGATGATAAAGCTAGAGAATTCAGGTGCTTGATCATACTGTTAGGTTACCTCCTTAGTGAATAACTTCACACTCCTGGTAATTGCTCACAAAATTCAGTGATTTAAATTCAATAATAATCGCACATTTGAAGTAAGAACACTTTCACTCAGGTCCTTAACGAATTAATCACCTATAACGTTGCTCATGGTCTCGCTCATTAACTAACACAGATGCTAACCTTGTCGAAGCAGCGCACGGCATTTGTTACCTCAGTGACTCACTTGGATAAAAGAAACCATTCATCTTCAATGACTTCTCGCCGGGTGTCGGATTCGGTAAAAACTCTGAAGGATGTTCCAAGATTCTAGTGTGTGCACGTCTAGCATTTTAACACAATAGAAAGACCTGGAGGCTTCTAAATAAGAAAATACCGTCCAGAATGTTTACACTAACGGGAGAGAAGTAAAATATTCTGAGAAGAGAGACTTCTGTAATGTTCTAGGATTGGCCGGGGTCAGTTAGAAAATTTGGCTGGATTGCGTGTAAATATAACGGCCAATTGCCTAATTAATAAACACATCTTAACACCTATCAATCAATATAAGCATACTGTACTGTATTTGCTGTGTGTGTTAGAATCCATTTTTCAGTGTCGCCTAGTTTTATTATTGAAAACTCTGCAGTCGGTCAACACAAATTGTGCCCAACTGCATTGGGCGGGAAAACAAGTAGCCTATTTATACACCCTAACATATGAAGGGAATTTTCTCTCTCTTCAAGGGCCAACAGATTGGGCCCATAGCGTTGCTTTGAAGCGAAACAGAAGATCGCTTCATTTCACTTCCTGCTTCTTGCTCTGTTAAATAAGGGAGAAGGGGTCCCCACGCCCTTAAACAGGTATTCAGCCATTGTTCGCAGCTTTTTGACACTAGACAAAACTATATTTATACATTTTCAGTTGTATGAAGTTAATTTCTACTGTATAAATGTGTTTTTAACTTTTGTGGCACGGTACGTAGTTATTTAATATGTCGATTGTATGCGACATAGGAAAATGAAAGTGGGATTTTTATTAACAAATCCATTTTCTTGTATAGCTCTGAACACAAAGTTAGAAATTAAATAATTACGACCTCATCAACCAAGCTGATAGATAAATTTGCTTCATCCAAGCACATGAGAGAATATATGTATTAATAAAGAGCCATGTGAGTACAGTTTTTAATGCGTCAACTATTTATTAAAACTTGATCCAAATATTGTGTTGTGTGGAATGATGATAATGGCAATATTGACAACAATAAATGCCAAATATAAAACAATATTTAATATGAAACAACAATAGTATCATCTGGCCATCCTAACATTCTAATCAGGAGCCGCCCCTGCTACCTACAATTACACATAGGTCATCTTTTCTGTTCTGTGTATCTAGAAGTAAAAAACTGTTTCAATCTCATTGTGTTAATACGTTTTGTGTAATAGAGTAGCAGCTAGAACTGATTGAGTAACAATGTAACAATGAATTGAAGGAAATATTCTTCAACGTTTCGAAAATTGAGTTCTACACAACGCCCTACCAAAGTCAAGCTTCCCAAACTTCTCAGACACAAAAGATAACTGCCATGTTCGAATCTTCCTATATTTGTGAACAGTATTTTCTACAATAAAGCTTTGCAAAATAGATTAACAGACCACCATTTAGCTGCGCTACTAAGAATCAGCTCACCCAGTTTCAACCAGATAATGACTAACTTTTAGAAGCACAGTCACGGTTTAACTTGTCACATACTCCTTCCTCTTCTAACAAATAATGAAGGTGTGTTCTTTTTTCCTAGATTTTCTACCACTGTAGCCTAGCCCTTAAGTTGTGTTTGATTTGACATTCAGGAATACATCTTTTATAATCTACACACATCAAAAAAAGTTTTGCATCACCTCGGTTCCCAGATCTCCGGCATATAGACGTTGACTGTGTATATTGTATCCAAGATACAGTCCCTTTGACTGTTCATAGATGTCACTAAAACTGCTCAAAGATGTAAACAACCATGCATGAGCAGGGCCTATTAGACGGAGGGGGTACGACAGCCGATCAGTTCCAGTCATTCCACCAGGACGAAGGTACGCTGCTCATGTTGTCTGTAGTTCTACCATGCCTAGAAGGTCAATACCGCAGTTCGATCGCGTCCGCATTGTTACTTTGTGTCAAGAAGGGCTCTCAACAAGGGAAGTTTCCAGGCGTCTCAGAGTGAACCAAAGCGATGTTGTTCGGACATGGAGGAGGTACAGAGATACAGGAACTGTCGATGACAGGCCTCGCTCAGGCCGCCCAAGGGCTACTACTGTAGTGGATGACCGCTACTTACGGATTGCCGCTCGGAGGAACCCTGACAGCAATGCCACCATGTTGAATAATGCGTTTCGTTCAGCCACAGGACGTCGTGTTTCAACTCAAACTGTGCGCAATAGGCTGCATGATGCGCAACTTCACTCCCGACGTCCATGGCGAGGTCCAGCTTTGCAACCCCGACACCATGCAGCACGGTACAGATGGGCCCAACAACATGCTGAATGGACCCCACGGAATTGGCATCACGTTCTCTTCACCGATGAGTGTCGCATATGCCTTCAACCAGACAATCGTCGGAGACGTGTTTGGAGGCACCCTGGTCAGGCTGAACGTCTTAGACACACTGTCCAGCGAGTGCAGCAAGGTGGTGGTTCCCTGATGTTTTGGGGTGGCATTATGTGGGGCCGACGTACGCCACTGGTGGTCATGGAAGGCTCCGAAACGGCTTTACGATACCTGAATGACATCCTCCGACCCATAGTGCAACCATATCGGCAGAATATTGGAGAGGCATTTGTCTTCATGGACGACAATTCTCGACCTCATCGTGCACATCTTGTGAATGCGTTCCTTCAAGATAACGACATCGCTCGACTACAGTGGCCAGCATGTTCGCCAGACATGAACCCTATCGAACATGCCTGGGATATGTTGAAAAGGGCTGTTTATGGACGTCTTGACCCACCAACCACTCTGAGAGATTTACGCCGAATTGTCGTTGAGGAGTGGGACAATTTGGACCAACAGTGTCTTGATGAACTTGTGGATAGTATGCCACGGCGAATACAGGCATGCATCAATGCAAGAGGACGTGCTACTGGGTATTAGAGGTAGTGGTGTGTACTGCAATCTGGACCACAAATGCTGAAAGTCTAGCTGTATGATGGTACAACATGCAATGTGTGGGTCTCATGAGCAATAAAACGAGCTAAAATGTTGTTTGTGTTGATCTCTATTCCCTTTGTATTTAACGGTTCCGGAACTCTTGGAACCGAGGTGATGCAAAACTTTTTTTGATGTGTGTATAAACATAATAATTATGATGTTATTTTCGGCCCGCCTAGATTATTCAGTATTCCATCTGGCCTGCTCCTGGCTGATATTTAACACTAAAATATCGCACTTTAATGTACAAAAAAAGGCAAGAGCACATCACGTCACGTCTCTTGCGAAAGTAAAAACTGTTCAATATAATCCTCCAGCGACTTGATTAAGAATGCGTCCTCTGTCTTCGATGACAATTAAATCCCCCCATTTATTGTACATAGAAGTGTGTTAGTGATAAATATTCCATCTAATATTCCCTTCAGGTTATATGCTTGCCACGGTGGGTGAGTGGTTATAGTGTCGGACTACCAACCCCAAGATTGCAGGTTCGCCCCTGGCCATGGTAAGTGATTTTTGAAGGCGACAAAAATCACGATACTCATGTCATACGTTGTTGGCATGTTAAAGAACCCATTTGAATTCAGTAGGCCGTGTTCAATGGCAAAATTAATCTCGGGATTTTCCGCCAACACAAAGTTCCTCCATTCTCTACTTGAAAGCGCTGTAGTGTCAAGGAGTTTAGATAGCTAACCTTCTTGACTTTCATAGCGTTCAAAGGAACGACGAAATTCGACATGCAAGCTACCCTCTGGGTGTCAATTAACAAAGCTTGCACCAGGCACCCGAGGCCATACGATATTATTATTATTCAGGTTATATACTTGTTTCCCACCTAACGCGATTGGGCACAATGCGTGTTGACCGACTGAAGAGCATTCTATAATAATATAATAAACATATTGTTATTACAATGATATACCGTAGGCTACAATATTTGAACACTCAATTAAATCATAACAGTGAAATATTTAACAATGTGCTATATTATGTGGTCTAGTTACAATGTGTATTCAAATTTGCGCGGAGGATCATTGCATGGTATCCAAGAGAGACAAGGAAGATTCCATCAGGCCACAATTGTCACCGAAAACAGAGGACACATTCTTAATCACGTCGGTGAAGGATTATACCTATAGAATCGTTTTTACTTTCGCAAAATCTCAAGAGACGTGACGTGTACAGCGATCTTGAGTTATTGAAACAGTTCACCTCTATACTTGTGGTGTTCCATTACGATATAATGAGAATCACGTTCAAAAGGTGGATATGTTTCTTCTATTTGCCAATTGACCGTAGAAAATCCAATCTACTTTCGTAATGTGTGTTTACGGTACTCCAGGAGAATCTACAGAGATGGATCAGTTTTTACACAAACTTACCGACAGAGAAAGGCAATGAAATATCACTTAGCAGATTGTAACAGTACAGCATATTTCATAAGTCATCCTGAAAAACAGCGGAAGCAACGTGACACAAGAGAATGACTTGGCAGCGCTGCTAATTGAAAATGATGAGTAATGGCCTTCCTTAACATTCTTCATAGCTCATTTCCCAGTCCTGTGAGACCGTAACATTGGGTCTCATGACACTGTGGGTAAGGTTTGGCAACCCAGCGGGGAGCAGGCTACTAAATCCCTGGAAGTTTGATGGTGAGGGGCTTGAACAGCGTGGTCATCAGCTCACTCCACTTGGGAGTGTGTATAATTTGCCTGGTAACGTGTGTTATTGTGGTATCTGTAGTTCTGTGCGCAATTGAAATTGAGGGTAGGATTGGGAAGGAGGATGCCGTGGCCTTAAGTTAGGAACCATCCTATTATTTGCCTGAAGTAGAAATTGGGTAAACCAAAGAAACCCACTTCTAAAATGACTGAAGTGCGAATTGAAACCACATCTTCTCAGTGCTGAAAGTGTCAATTAACACATTTTATATTTTATCTAATGCATTTTACCCAATATTCGTGAGCAATCCGCTGCCACACCCAAATTTGGAATAAATATGACTGTCGCTTTTGCGAGCTGTCCTTTTGTTGTTGTTGTTTCATTAGAGGAACTTGGACATCGTGGTCATTTAACCCCGTGTAGGCTACTTGAGTGTGCGTGTGGAATTGTCAGATAACCTGTTATTTTGATGGCTGTAATAGCTAGTGTGTGTATTTGTAATTCAGATGAGGATGGGGAAGGAGTTGGCCGTAGCCTTGAGTTAAGAATCATTCCGCCATTTGCTTGGAGTAGAAGTGTTAAACCACGGAAAAACACTTCCAGAATGGCTGAGATGGGAATCGAACCCACGTCTTCTCAGTCTTGCCTTACGAGGCTGAGTGGAACTCGGTCAAGCCCTCTGACCAGAATTAAATTTCTTGGCAGAGCCGGGAATCGAACCTGGACCTCCGGAGCGACAGCCATGAATGCTAGCCGCTACACCAGGGGGTGGTCTTTTTTTTTTTTTTTTTTCAGTGGGCGCTATTGGGAGCTGATCGTTAGACGTATTTGAGTTCCGTGACGCCCGTTGAGTTATTTTTATTTTCTTGCTTCAAAATACTCTTCGGTAATAATAATAATAATATCGTATGGCCTCGGGTGTCGGGTGCAAGCTTTGTTACATGACGCCCAGAGGGCAGCTTGCATGTTGAATTTTTGTTGTTCCTGGGAGCGCTATGAAAGTCAAGGAGGTTAGATATCTAAGCTCCTTGTCACTATAAGGCTTTCTAGTAGAGAGAGGAGGAACTTTTGTGTTGGCGAAATATCCCGAGATTAATTTTACCATTATGAACACGACCTACTGAATTCAAACGGGTTCTTTAACATGACATTAACGTATGACATGCGTGTCGTGTTTTTTGTCGCCTTAAAAAAATCACTTACCATGGCCAGGAGCGAACCTGCAAGCTTGGGGGTTGGTAGATCGACACGATAACCACTCACCCATCGTGGCAAGCTCTCTTCGGTGGTTCCAAACGATTGTGAGATACGGGCATTGTGCTGGGGCAGTGATGGCTAAGTGAAGATCACTGCTCTTAGAGCTCAGAGCGTGTTTAATTGTCTTGCTTCAGAACACTTTTCGGTTGGTCGAAATGATTGTGAGAAAATAGCGCGATCGTTCAAACATTTGTGGTAAGCCCTAGCGCGGGCGCGATGTTAAAGCAACTTAAAGTCGTGCAAGACAATCGTTCAAGTCCGTTGCGCGCCGCTGTCATATGGCTCCTGGCTGCACAGCTCCATTACGTGTTGGAGAAACGATCGAGCCCCCATCACCTGTACCTCCCCGACTACAAACAGTATCTACGGCGAGAACATTGGAGGTACATCAATAATAAGATCTGTTTCCATAAATGGTACTTAATTTTTAAAATTGTGCAGTGACAATTATTTTCTGTGTTTGTAAGGTTCTTGGCTCGTATGTGAATTGAAAATTTAAAAAATTTAAAAAGTAAGAAATCACAATGCCATCTACTGTAGTGGCCTTGGCGGATGCATTCCATTCTAGCCAACACTCAGCGATTGGAGAGCCCGTAGAGGCGATTTGTGGCCACTAGTGCTACGATGAATTTACTAGCTTCCTCAGTGTAATCTGTTTGACATCGGTGGGCAAGCGGCACGCGAGAAAAGTGAGTACAAGCATCAGGTAGGCCTGTAGCCTATTTGCCCGCCATTTTGGCTCTTTGCTGTGTAATGTTTTTTTATGATGGTGGTTTGCTCACTGTTGGATGATAAATGTAATAGGTCATGAAATGAGATGAGACACATGTTAATACACACTGGTATTGTGAACTTACCTTCAGTAGTGCTCTCAAAATGAAATGTTGGGCGCCATGGTCGCAACAGAGTGTTGAAGACCAATAAAAGAAACGAGTGAGAACACAACTAATGATAATTAAGCATTAGTGGAGCACCTGAGACCTCTTTCTCCCAGCCCGTGGCGAAATCAAAGTAATCAACCAGTTAGTTTTTGCATTGGGGATAAGGGATGACTTACATGTACTTCTAACTACTGAAAAAGGAATGCAAGGCATGGATTAAAATACTGAATTTAATTCTACACAAAAACAAAATATGAAAAGTTAATAATAATAAATAGTAAATACTTTTACTGAAGTTATGTTAACCTGAGGCGCGAGAAAAGTGATGAGACCGATATTAAATTTAACGTTATTTCCAAAACTATGAAGTTACCTGCCAGAAATATAAAAGAAGAGATTTTGAATAATATATGTCAGCCTAGCTTACCGAGGTTGCGTGTCGAAGGAATTGGTCTCCATAGTTAAGACTTGTAGTTGTTCCTGGGACGTTGATTCATCTCTTGGAATGACGTCTTGAAGGATCCCAGCAGATAAGTTCCGTTCATTTTATTTACTGAGCAGCGATGATATAGATTTAGCTGCTAGCTTGATCAGTGACGAAGTTCTAACTCCATAAATCACTTTACCGACTTTGGCCAAGAACACAACCATTGTCGTTATTGCATGGAAAGACGAAGAAATATGTCTTATATGCACAATCAAGTCCAAACTATAGACGGTCTGAATGACTTACTTCATTCCATATAAGATTCACAGTAGTGAGTGACTCTTTCCTTAAACGCGCCAGCCCTCAAGTGCCCTCCGTCTTTCTCCCCACTCCTGCAGAAAATAAACCTTCGTCGACCAATCAAAATACCGTTGCTATGGTCTTCTGTCTCAGAGATACGTTCCAGTAGACCCCGTGTCCTTCTTAGAAAACATCAGTTAAAATCCTCTTCACTTGGTACAGGCACACCTTGTGAAGCCAGATAGCTTCATTGTTCGATACACTCATTGACACTAATCTCTTGAAATCTGTAGTAGTAGGCTGTCCATTGTTCGCTTGCTCAGCGGAGAGCCCCCGCTGTGCGTGTCGCTCAGAATAATTGCACTCGCCACGGTTTTAAAATCTGTCTTAAGAAAATAAGGAAAGGGTCTCATGACTGTGGTCACCTCGCAAGTTAACATACTGTAGAATAACTGAAATATGTCGAATCCCTTTGATTCAAATAGCGAAAATAATTGGAGTTATCGTGTGTAATAAAACATCTCCATGGCTCAGTTAGCCTTGAGGCTGGCTGCGTGGCTCAGGGGTAACGTTCTCGCTTGCTGGGCCCGGGGTTGCAGGTTCATATCCTGGCGCAGTCAGCTGGCATTTGAGGGTGCGCAAATGCGAGGGAGCCGTGTCCGTAGATTTACTGGCACGTTAAAGATCCCCTTCGGGGCAAAATTCCGGCACCCCGGCGTCTCTAAAAGCCGCAGTTGTTAAAAGGGACGTAAAACCAATGACATTATTCAGTTAGCCTTGAATCTAAACTTAATAATAATAATAATAATGAATTCTATCAATTAAGTACGAATAATAATAATAATAATAATAATAAAGAATTCTATCAATTAAGTACGAATAATAATAATAATATTAATAATAAATCTAAATATATAAATAACAAGTAATAGTTTGCCGTTATGAACATATTACAGCTGTAGATAACTGCGAGCACAATCTTCATCTCTCCATCCTTCACGTTGTTCCCCTCATCAATCACAAACCAGCATCGACGATAAGTAACTCACTGAAAATTATATTGGCCGTCCTTGGGATTTGAACTGGGGACGTCTAACTATAGCTTAGGCCTACGTGCTCAGCCCGTTTCAACAAGGTATGGAAAAAGGTGTAGTATCCGACTCAGAATTACAATAAGGATATGGGTAGTATTGGTGTATTGCATGTTACTCGTAAGGTCCGCACGATTCGCGACGAGAATATAAAACATGGAATTCCTTGACTTCAGAGAAGTTCAGATTAAATTCGTGATATAGGCCGATGGTTAGTAAGCGTCTTGCTTCCATCAAGAAGCTTTCGAATATTTTAGTCTGGCTGCGTGGCTCAGGGGTAACGTTCTCGCTTGCTGAGCCCAAGGTTGCAGGTTCGAAACCTGGCGCAGTCAGCTGGCATTTGAGGGTGCGCAAATGCGAGGGAGCCGTGTCAGTAGATTTACTGGCACGTTAAAGATCCCCTTCGGGGCAAAAATCCGGCACCCCGGCGTCTCTAAAAGCCAGTGTAGTTAAAAGGGACGTAAACCCAATAACATTATTATATCGAATATTTTAGAAATTCTTCCACAGGAAATGAACGAAAAAGACAGGGAGCATTTAGTTTGTACAATTAGCGATATGAAACATGAATCATTATTTTCCCAGACCCTTAAGAACGCACATGCGCGAAAATATGGGAAGATAAAAGAAACGAGAAAATAAGCAAAACAAGTGATATGATTGTGCTGTGTAAACAGCAAAATAGCAATAATAATATAAATAATAATAATGTTGTGTGGCCTGCGGAGAGGTCTGGTGTACGCCCATACGCGACCTGCGTATCGTGATGAGGAGGAAGTGAATTATGAAGGCGTCATAAAGTTCATCCCACGACCCGGTCGGGAATCGTCCTTGCGGCACTTCGAACTAAAGGCTAATGACCTATCCACTTCGTCATGAAACAGGGAGATGTTATTGTTCAATCGAACGCCTCACGATCTCGAAGGCAGCAATGTAGTGGGTGGGTGTTATATGGCCTTACTCCCGTATGTTACGCAGGACTGGGGAAGCACTGAACGTGCATGTTGCAAGTAGCTCACGGTGAGAGAAATCTCCTGAGCATGTTCTATTGAATGTTTACCTTTCTTAAAATAATAATGATTTCTATGGCTTCTGTGTTCTGTTTTCCTGTTCTATAAATGGTTTCCAATCTGTTGAACTATTTTTTATCGTACGGATTTGTGGTTAGACGTTTGCTTTATTGATTCCCCCTCCAAAGGGCTCTTAACTTGTGGGACGTGGGTTGGCGACCACGGGACCCCAGCTGAGTCCGGCATTGCTTCCGCTTACTTGTGCCGGGCTCCTCTCCGTCTTCTTTGCTGTCGACCTCTCTTGGTCAACTCTCGTTCTCTTCCTACCCCGACGGTATTAGAGTATCCGAGGCCTAGGGTGTCTCTTCCTTTCCCGCCTTAAGTGGTCCTTCTCTCATCTTTCCTGATCCCTCATTCTTCAAGGGGTCAGCCTTCTTTTTCTTTTCATATCTCCTGCCTTCTGCTCAAGGCCCTCAAGGAGGCAGGATGTATGTAGCCCCACCAGTTTTGGTGCACCATATATAGTGCTACACCCTCAAGGGCTCACAGCTGGTGAGTTCGGGAGTTGGCAACCCCGAGGGATTCCTGAGCTGAGTCCGGTTTTTCCCCTTTTCCCATTGCCTTTGAGGCGGGTCCTCTGCTCTTTCCCTTTCCTGTCTGCCTTTCTTGGCTCTCCTTCTTTCTAAGTCCCTCAAGCCTCATTCTCCGAGGGTTGAGGGCATTCATTTCTCCTTTGTTTATATCCCTTACTCTTCTTTTGTTTTCCTTTTCTCCTTCTAGTGCATAAGTTGTGGTTAGTTTTGGTTGTAAGTTGTAGTTAGATTTCATTATAGGTTCATTTTCATTTTTCATGATCACCCAAACCATTAGGGGCCAATAACCTAGTAGTTAGGCCCCTTAAAAAAACAATTATCATCATCACCATCCTCATTTATTGAATCTTGATACAGCAATTCCTCTGTGGCCAATTCTTTACTGACTAGAATAGTATCAAGGAAACAGGGGAAATGCTTTGCCCTTCATAGTTGCGTATCCTTGACTGGAGAGAGACATGCCTGGACCGACCAACAGCCAAGCGTGACGTTGCCAGAACTGTAAGCAGCCTTCCCATTATGTTTCAACAAGCTCATTACTGACAGGAGGTTTTGACTTTCAACATTCAAATACCGTATGCAAGTTTTTATTTGTTGACGGATTTAGGGGTTTTGCGACATCGAAGTCCTATAGCCCCGTGTACTTGGGTGTATGTGGACTTTTTCTGATAATCTGAGCTATCTTGATGTCTGTATTAGTGTGAGTAATTGTAATTCAGATGAGGGTTGGGAAGGAGGTGGCCGTGGCTTTAAGTTGGAAACCATCCCGGCATTTCCTGAAGTAGAAATGGGAAACCACGGAAAACCACTTCCAAGGTGGCTGAGATGGGAATCGAACCCTCCTCTTCTCAGTTTTGCCTCACGAGGCTGAGTGTACCCCGTTTCAGCCCTTAGCCCAGAATTAAATATATTGGCAGACCCGGGGATCGAATCCGGACCTCCGTCGCGACAGCCAAGAATGCTAGTCGCTACACCACGAGGTGGTCGAAAGCAGAATACACGGCCAACACCCAATCATTAGGAACGTGCGTTTATAATGTAATGTTTTGGTGAAAGTCAGTATTATATTTTAAAAGGATTTAAAAGGTTGCCAGTGCCGTTTTTACAAATTCTTCAATGATATCATGAAACATTTTAGTGATTTTGGAATTTTGTGAGGGTAGGGAGGTGGGGAGGTGGAGGCGGGTTGGGGGGGGGGGGGGGGGGGTGAAGTTAATCTTGAAGAGGTACGCGCAGTAGAATCTGAACTGGTGACTGAAACAGTTTAGGAATAGAGGCAAGAAAAATATTGTAGTTTTATGTGACCATTAATCTCGAGATCATGAGCCACGGGACCTCCTTTTACGTGCAATCCGAACCACAGGACATGACATTTCACTTTGAAAATCTCACATGCATTGACCGGGAATCGAACCCGGTCCGCCGTGGTGAGAGGCCTACAGCTTGACTGCTGCGCCACTCCGCCTCGAAGAAAAAACAACCAGACATCATGATTTCGTGCTATTTTTCGCACAAAGATAAATTTGTGTTATCATCTGACTTCGCTAAACGCAATCACCCCAATTCCGGTTAATAATGCCGAGAAACAATTAACAATGCATTTAGGAGTAGCCTATATTTAATACAAGGTGGTTTTATCGCAAATGTGGAAGAGGCAGGTCCCTACCAATCACGTAGTGGCTAGCATTCTTGGCTGTCGCTGCGGAGGCCCGGGTTCGATTCCCAGCTCCGCCAATAAATTTAATTCTGTTCTGAGGACTGGAACAAGGTACACAGCATTATGAGGTAACACTGAGAACAGGCAGGTTCGATTCCTACCACCGCCATCCTGGACGTGTTTTTTTCGTGGTTTCCCACTTCTACTCCAGGCAAATGCAAAAAAGTAATCACGGAATAAAAGACTGTGAAAATAAATGCCCTCAACCTTCGAAGAATGAGAATTGAGGGACTTTGAATGAGTAGAGCCATGAAAGGCAGATAGGAAATCGGAAAGAGGAGTGGTTCAGCCTCAAAGTCAATGGAAGAAGGGAAAAACGGACCCAGCTCTTGAATCCCTCGGGGTCGCCAAATCCCAAAATCACCAGCCGTGAGCCCTTGAGGGTTGCACCACACACACACACTGCCTCCTTTAGGGTCGTGAGTTCAAGGCAGGAGAGAAGAGTTCTGACCCCTGGAAGAATGAGGTTATCAGGAAAGATGAGACAAGGGCCAATTAAGGCGGGAAAAAGGAAGATTCCGTAGGCCTCGGATACCCTAATAGACTACCGTTGGGGTCGGAAGAGAACAAGAGTTGATCAAGGGAGGTCAACAGGAAAGAAAACGATGAGGAGCCCGGCACAAGTAAGTGGAATCAATGCCGGAATCAGCTGGTGTCCCGTGGTCGCCAACCCACGTTCCACAAGCTGTGAGCCCCTGGGGGTGGGGGGTGGGGTGTCACTGTTGAAATTAGATGGTTAAGACCATGGACACGAAAAGTGAACATTTCCTGCGACTGTCTCTTATAGCCGAATAATATTCTGGTGATGTAATCAACAAAGGTACCGAGAAACTTGCAAGTAATGAAGAGTGCTGTAATGCCTCGTTTATTTCATCATCACTTGAAACATGTACTCGTATCTTGTGTTCTTAGTGGATGTTATTTGCTCGTGAGCAATCTCACATCTTACATTATGTCATGCGTGCTCTTAATGCCGGTAGAAAATGAAAGTTGATAAGTGACCGCCGCAGACAAGATATTGTATGTTTCATCCCTTTCAAGTGTTAGGTCTTCAGACGGCGAAGGTCACAAGAATCACTGATTCACTCTCATAGACTCAAGTTCATATCACTAGCTGGTTACCCGTCCTTACACTCCGCACACTTTTATTGTCCTAACCTGAGTTAATAAACTCTGAATCGAAATGAAAAGCAAGAGTGAATATATGCAACCTGCCATGGATACCTGTTCGCCGAGCGGGACGTGGCAGCACCTGCTGCTAGAATGAAACGTAACTACTGTGACATCGTTCTCGTTGACGCGACTCATGGACAAACGATGAAACTCCAACAAGCATTGACCTCTTGCCTTCGGTTTGCTTTCAATCTAAGACGCGATGCCCACATAACTCCAAGCTACCGTAGTCTTTCTTGGCTTAAACCTGATGAACGCCGTAAATTTCACTTGCCGACATCCATATATCGATTTCTGCATTGAAAACACCCCCACGTACATGTCATCAAAATTCAGTTACTTGTCGTCATATCATAACCAAAGCACTCGATCTGGCTCTTCCCTTGACATCCCCATCAACCACTCATCCATGTTCAACCACTCTTTTGCTGTAGCTGGGTCTCGACTATGGAATTCAACTCCTGCCGATATCAGATATTGTAAAACAATAAAGAAATTTAAGGCCACATGCCGAGATTACCTGTTGAATACTGCTGATCGCCCCGTGTGAAAGGTGATGGATGATAGGACGTATGACTGAGCTAGGATTAGGCTATATATAGGATATTATAGAAAGGTCTGTGACATTGTGATTATTATTTTATTGTTATAATTATTAGTATTATTATAATTATTCATGTGCCATTTTCATTAATATTGGTACAGTATTAGCATAATTAATTTACTCCTTATTTATCATAATTATTTTTTGGTATTTCCAAAATTGTCTCATATTGCGTGGTCAAGTGACTTCGCCACTACTGAGCACATAAAATACATAAATAACATTTTCCTCCATAATGAAACGGTTACGTCTCAAAACTTACGAGCTAAGTAAAGTAGCATGTACGAGGGGTCATCAGAAATTAAGGTTACAAAGCCAATTACAATTTATTTCATTCAACCAATACAGCCTACGGATAGTACATACATTAGGTTATTTTTCAACATAGTCTCCATATCGGTTTAGGCACTTGTCGCTTCGTAGGATAGACTAAAGTAAGATTGAATATTCCCTCAATGTAACAATCCTCTCCTTGTGTGTTCAGTCACGTTGTCGCCAAGTGTTTCAGCTCCTCGTCTGAAGCGAATCGATCACCTCCTAAGTGCTCCTTCAAGTGAGGAAACAGATGAAAGTCACTTGGAGCGAGGTCCGGGTTGTAGGGAGGGTAGTCAATGATGGCCCAGCGAAACCGCTCCAACAGCGTGGTGCACTTCTGGGCTGTATGGAGTCAGGAGGGAAGATGCCACCCTCGCCTCGGTGAGAAGTCCAGGCCGTGGTTACATGTTTCGCCCACATACATCGAATAACCGAGTGGATCTCTTCGCGTGACCAGTTTTCCAAACAAGTCGCAATTAGTTGCTTACCTACAACTAGCGCTGTCTCGGTGGTGAGTGGCTGAAACACTGCACAGATACCAACCGTATGTATTCGAATTACCTCGGACTACTAAATGAGACATCAGGACTTCAGGAATATCGGCCTTGTAACCTTAGTTTCTGAACGCCCCTCGTAGTGTCAAAACTCACGACTACAAACAAGTAGCTAAATTAACATCCCCCCCCCCCCAGGGGCTCACATCTAATGGAACGTGGGTTGGCGACCACGGGGCCCCAACAGAGTCCGCACCACTTACTTGTGCCGGGCTCTTCTCTGTTATCTTTCCTGTGCACCTCCTTTGATCATCTCTTGTTCTCTTCCGACCCCGACGGTATTAGGGTATCCGAGGCCTAGGGAGTCTTTCACTGTCCCGCCTTAATTTGCCCTTGACTCATCTTTCCTGATCCCTCATTCTTCGAGGGGTCAGACCTCTTGTTTTCACTTTATTGTATCTCCTGCCTTCTGCTCAAGGCCCTCAAGGAGGCAGGGTGTGTGTAGCCCCACCACTCCTGGTGCACCCTGGATAGTGCTACACCCCCAAGGGCTCACCTCTGGTGAGTTCGGGAGTTGGCGACCCCGAGGGCTACCTGAGCTGGGTCCAGTTTTTTTCTCTTTCTTCCACTGCCTTTGAGGCGGCCCCTCTCTTCTTTACATTTCCTATCTGCTTTTCCTGGCTCTCCTTCCTTCCAAGTCCCTTAATTCTCATTCTACGAGGATTGAAGGTATTTCCTTTCCTCCTGTCTTTTGTTTCCCTTATTCTTATTTTTGTTTTCCATTCCCTCTCCTAGTGTGTAAGCATGTGCTTAGTTTTAGGTTTAATTACATTTCATTTACATTTTCATTATCACGCAAACCATTAGGGGCCGATAACCTAGATGTTAGGCCCCTTAAAACAACAATTACCATCATAAATTAACATTCTAATGAGTCTCATAATTGTCGACTCCGGAGAGCAAGTGGGTTTGTTACACGACAAGGTCACCTCTTGATGATTACAAGAGGGCACGCTGTTCCGACTGGCGCTAACAATGGACCTTTTCGCACAATTCCCATTAAGTTATCTAATATCTACAGTCGTAAAGTGGTCATTTATCTATTCAGAGAAGAACTGTTGATTTGTTGGTGTTGTTGTTGATTATTCAGCAGCTTAGTGACATTGTGGTCATATAGCCCCGTGTACATGGGTGTGTGTAGATTTTATGTGATAACCTGTGTCACGGTGATGTCTGTACTAATGTGTGTATTTGTAACTGAGGTAGGATTTGGGTAGGAAGAGGCCGTGGCCTTCAGTTAGGAACCATCCCGACATCTGCCTGGAGTAGAAGTGGGAAACCACTTCCAGGATGACTGAGGTAGGAATCGAACCCTCGACTTTTACCTTACGAAGCTGAGTGTACTCAGTTCCAGCCCTCAGACCAGAAATACATTTCTTGACAGAGACGGTATTCGAACCCGGGCCTCCGCGGTGAAAGCCAAGAATGCTAGCCACTACGAGAGAGAAGAACTGGCCCAGGTATAGAACCTGCTCTTACTAATCCTCTCCTTGCAATTCGTCAATGTTGATACTCGTGAGTTCTGAGACGACAGGATTGTAGCGGCGAAACAGTTTGGAACAGCACTAGTCCTATTTTTCCCCCTGGTATATAAACTGTGTTCGTGCAAAATTTGAGCTAAATCGGTTGAGTAGTTTTTGCGCGAAAGAGTAACAAAAAAGACGAGCCTTACAGTAGTCGCATATGATGTGTAACATCTGACATAGAAGAAACCTCACGTGAAATTGTTGATACACCGGTATTTTATAGTAGTCTATTATTGGCACAAATATTAATCTATTGTAAAAGGGAGTGTTTTACAGATATTGTAGTTTATAATACGGAACTCATTTTATTAGATGATTTGTAGCTTCCACCAGCACTAGCCTAAATAAAGAATACGATATGGATCAACTAGATTAATAGACGCGACACCGCTCATAACCTTAAATTCCTTATAAACAGGACCTCTTGATTCACAGACCAACACGTAATTTCATATGGATTCTGTTAAAACGAGTCATATTGATATTATAAATATCGTTTAAAATGATAATCTGGTAGCAAAAAATTCTACCCCGCCCAGGATTCGAACCTAAGATCTCTAGATTCACAGTCATACGCAATAAACCCACGGCTATTTCGACTACGCAAATATTGTGCACAAGATGGTGACTTATTTCCACGTTCCAATAATACTGCATTACGGAATTAAGTTTCATTTATATTTTGCTTGTTTCGATAATGTTCCTGAGTGACATTGAGTTTAAAATGCCTTATGCCAATGCAATGCCGACTACTTACAATGTTTGATATTAAGGCATTTTACCATTTAAATACTGATACGAAGACTTCGAACATGTACCATGTCTTTTGTTTAAATCACTTGACACCCGAGTTCGCATGAGCGTTTTCCGTTCAGTATGTCATATACATTCCACATGGCCGAGAGTGCGTCATGGTATCAATTTTCGACACCGCGCGCTCATTGTTTCTCTTACCAGTGCCAGCTGGATCGATCGATCGAGTTGGCAGTGCGTCTTACACTTCCGTTCGATCCACCACTGCCAGCTAGGGCACACTTCCATTCGATCGATCGAGCGGGCAGTGCAAACTTCCGTTGTCCACCACTGCCAGGTAGTACACTTCCGTTTGATCGATCGAGCGGGCAGTGCATACTTCCGTTGTCCACCACTGCCAGCTAGTACACTTCCGTTTGATCGATCGAACGGGCAATGCATACTTCCGTTTGATCCACCACTGCCAGCTCGATCGTTCCGATCCACTTCCGTCCCCAATTTTCAAAATCACTCCCACAAAACTATCCAGCAACCGAGCGGAAAGATGTTACACATCAGAAATGGTGCTTTTCAGTCGGTCAACACGATTGTACCCAAATGAGATGGGTTATGCCCTAATCCTGAAACAAATTACATGATATTAATAAATACACTTGGATGACCAGTTTCGATCGTCAAGCGATCATCATCAGATCCATTACACTTAGACTATAAAATCTATGTCTGAAAGTATGGGTGAACATATTTACAATATATACACTTATTTAGTTGCAGTATTAGTTGAGATAATGCAACTCGTCAGTATTTGTTGTGGTCTATGTGATGTTTTGTTGAGATACTGGAAGTGGTGATTGACCTCCGGAATTTGCCTGCTTGAAGTGAATATGTGGTTGTTGTAAATGGTCAATTCAGATTGTATTGTACAGCACTTAGGAATGCGAGAGGGGGAACAGTCCAGCGAGATAAGGGACCCTCACACACAGGAATTTTCGTTCAGTCGAGAGCAAACAGCGATCAAGTAAACTGCTCTCAACAGGGCCGCGCAAGACTCCACTAACAAATATTGACGAGTGTCATTATCTCAACCAATACCGCAACTAAATAAGTGTACATAATCTCATGTAAGTTTTTTCAGTATTAGGGAAAGAGCCCATCTGATTTGGGTACAATCATGTTGACCGACTGAAAAGCACCAAACTTTTGTTTACTAAGGCAACGCTGAGAAATGGCATAATAAGACTAGACCACTAGACTATAGATCGCAATGTACCGCCTTCTGCTACCGTTCAGCTTCATAGCGGATTCAATCCTATGCTACAGGTTTCTTAGACCAGACGCAATAGATTAGATCGATTTAATGACTGTTTTTGTTGATTCATTTAGGGACTTTTTGACATAGGTGTCGTATAGCCCCGTATATTTCGGTGTATATGGAATCTGCCTGATAACCTGTGTCATTGTGGTGGCTGTACTAGTGTGTGTATTTGTAATGATGATAGGCTGTGGATAAGAGGCCGCCATGACCTCAATTTAAGTACCATCCCGGCATTCGCCTGGAGTAGAAGTGGGGAAACCATGGAAAGCCACTTCTAGGTTGAATGAGGAGGAAGTCCCAGTTCTGCTCCTAAGGCTGAGTGAATCCCGTTCCAGCTCTCTAACCAGAATTACGTTTTTGCAGAGCCATATTCAACTCCAATCGGGAGGTTAGTTACCTCCTAACAGGCCTCGGTGCCATCCTTCAGCAACTTACTCAGTTTCGGTCCCTTTCATTCGTCTCATGAAGTTTGCGTTACGATCGATATCCTGCTAAGTAGAGACCCATGGCACCAGTGTTCTGTTAACTCGGGGATGACCAAGCAAGGAAGCAGGCCAAACACATGAAGTGCCGCCCTCTGTGGTCTCGGATTACGTATTGACTCCGGTCCCAAATGTCCTGTGTTTGATTCCCAGGCCTGTTAAAAAATCAATTCTGGTCTTAGAGTAGGAACGGGGTACACGCAGCCTCATGAGGGAGCCATCTTAGAAGTGGTTTCCGTGGTTTAGCGCTTCTGCACCAGGTAAACGAGGGATGCTTCCTAACTTAGGGCCACGGCTGTCTCTTCCCCAATAATTGAAGTCTCAGTCATGAATTTGCACACAATAACACAGGTTATCATACACTCAAGTACACGGGGCTGAACGACCACGATGTCTCAATATCCTTAATATTGTTGTTAAATCGTTTTATTGTTTGGGACATATTGTGCCCGTTTAGACCGGAGTCCGCACGACCACATATGCATTTTACCAATAATCAGTCAGCACGAGAGTCAAAATATCCCGGAGCGCCAGATGGGTTAAAGCAAATCGCAAAAACGACATCAAATGAAAAAAATGCTTTACTGATTTTTGGCTCAATGCAACAATAAGGATAGAAGGAGATTCAATTGGGTATAACACATCCTGTAAAATTATCTCAGTTTATTTTGAATTTAAAATTGACTGCAAAAATGCTCAAAGCAGCATCACTCACGTGTGGCGACCCACACTCCTATTTACACAATATACAGAAATTTTCCAAACACATTTGTCAATTATTTTTTTGGAAACACAAGTCTGATTGTCAGTCCTGTAGACTGTGTTCCAAAATTATTTATGATTAAATCCAGTTCAAATTTAATTGTCTCTACTGGAAATATCGTAGTTCACTGTTTGAATTTTTACATAATATTAACACTCGTAGAATAAATGTTCATAGAATTTTTAACTTTCACTTATTTTTCCAGTTTCAAAAATATTGTCGAAAAATATTGTTATCATTGAAGCAACACAAATTATTTACACATATTAATAACATCTGAAAAGTATTTGACCTTGAGCATAGCATCGAAGAACTTGTGCGAAGCACAACAAAAAAATTAATTGTTCTTCTGACATTAAACATTTCGAGAAGTGACTCGATTATGAACTTCAAGTTCCTCACAAAATATATGATTTCTGAATCATCAACTTGATCAATAAATGGTTGAACAATTCAACTATTTAATTTTCCACTTGGAATCATTATTATGAAAAATATTTATATTTATGGCCATTATTAGTAATTTTCACAACTTGCAATTCTTCGACAGAATGCGGAAATAAGAATTGTAGCTTCATAAGAAATTCATTTAGTTCATGGCACTAGGATTGAAAATATCCTTCAAATTATTCGTGGTTAAAGAATTATTTTTAATTGGCAGTGGCCCATTCTATTATTTGTGTAAGAACACAATATTACAACAACAACGGCAAAGGTCTCCCTCTGAAGAAGAATAAACTACTATCATGACAAATCCGGGTTCTAGCAAAATCAAAGTCTAAATGGAATTCGTAAACAAGGTTGAAATAAGAACTGATGGTTTCTAAGAAATAACCTTCGGGTCATTCATACGACGAAATGTGTGGTTCCAATACTCCTCCTATAAACCTGAGCCATCGAACCTGCTATTTGATTGATGCTCGAAAAAACCTCCTCATTCCTGCGACTTAAACATGCGCACCTGGGAATGGCATTTCAACTACTCCACACATATAAATTTTCTTCCCAAAATTTATACAATAAATCAAGCCTCTGCTTGTTATCAACACTGGAAGATTAATAAACTTACAAGTTTATTTTATTTTACCATTCAGTTCAACCCGTGAATTTACCATACTTATGAAAATCTTTATTTCACTTTCGAGTGTATTTACGTCATGATTTTATATAAATACAAAAATATCCTACTTGATACAAATATCATTTGCTTCCCGTTTCATGCCTCTCCGTGTTATCTGAAGAATATACTTTGCTCATTGCAAATATCAACTGTTCAACCAGAACTGACATGTTGGTTGAATGCGGGCTTGCGCTAACCACTCTCCTTCGGAAAATCTCCTGTTCCAAACTAGAAATGATTAAACTACTTCATAGGCTCTTTCTCAATACATATGATTATTAGAAAATATAATATCCAATAATTATTTAGAAAAGTTATGAAAATTATTATTATTATTATTAGTGGATTATTATTATTATTATTAGTTATATTATTTTAAATATATTTAATTATTATTTCATTATGTGAGAATCCACATGTTCGAACCTTCGAATATGGAAAAAATATCCATTCCTCAACAAAAATAATTATTAACTTTTACAGTTACATCGGCTGATTACCGTGATTTCCCAAAAATATGAAATATTCAAATAAATGCTCGAAATGCTCGGTCATCGATCCTAAACTGTTCTGAGTGCTGAAAATACTCAGAATAACTCTAATATGTCTTGCGTAAATCATTGCAAGATTTAAATACGAAGAAAAATAAATGTGTTGGTCATCTGCAGAAAAATAGTTTGTTCCAATTAGCTAGGCATAATATAATTCAAATGTGGCTTACATTTCTTGATGGTCTTGAAGCGTAGCGAACCTGGTCTGTACCAGATTTATCCATAGACATGCCCTATCGGACAAGCACGTATAATCCTTGTATCGGCCGCCATTATATACCCACAATCCGTCTAGTCAGACATAGTGGTTGACGTTTGAATTAACTGATGTTCCATTTTAATATGGGCTTCTATCAAAGCCATAACAGTTTGTTTAAATGGGGTCAGATCTAAGTGATCTATTCTTAGATATGTCAGTTGTAACATAACTCACGGTAATCTTATCAATACAAGAAGACACTGACAGTCTATTTATTTATTTATTTATTTATTTATTTATGCTGGTTTACAACAGGGTCGTTAACCCCAATAACAGTAAACCTACAAAATTTTAACAGTAATTCTAATTTTTTCATAACTTAAATCTAATCTTAAATCTAATATTAGCATCTAAATTAATTACATAATTATATTATTTATAGCTTAACCTTAATGCTGTTACATATTCTACCTTTTTGTTAATTAATTACACTCATGGCAATGTGGTCATAAATACCTTTACAAATTTTTGGAGACTAAGATCGAAGTCTAGACTTTTATTACACACTACAGCTTTATTGTAATTACTGCAGAGTCTATAAAGCGGTGAATGTTTGTGTGACATGGTGCATGTTTTCTTATTCCTAAAAGTTGTCCACGTTCTTGAAGATAGACGTGGAACATTGAAATTCAGCAACGATAAAAAATAAGAGTTATCTACCGTAGAATTTACAATCTTGTGTAAGATCTTGGAATCATTTATTTTCCTACGATCTTCCAAAGCAATAATTTTTAGATTATTCGATAAGATTTTATATGGGACCATATATGGGTAATTTCCGCTCATTTTATAATGTATAAATCTGGCGAATCGCTTCTGTACTCCTTCTAGTAATCTTATGTATTTTTTACGCCACGGATTCCACACTACGCTTGCATATTCTAATTTCGCCCTTACGTAAGCATTAAAGAGTGTAATGGCCGTTTTCACCTGCCGAAAAGGTCTTACATTTCTAATGACGAAGCCTAGTGCTCGGTACGCCTCACTTGTTACCTTGTTGATGTGAGGAGCGAAAGTCAAACCTTTATCCAGTTCCACACCAAGGTCACTTACACCATTAACCTCCCGCAGCGTATTCAACCCCAGCTTATACTGGAAACTAACTTTATTCTTCCTTCGGGTAAATGACATTGTGACACATTTCGTTAGATTAAAATTAAGTTTATTTTTCCTACTCCATTCAAAGATGTTGTCCAAGTCATTTTGTAGAAGATAGCAATCATGAGCAGAGGATACAGGACGGAATATCTTAAAATCATCAGCGTATAGAAGACATTTAGAGTGCTTAATACATTCAGAAATGTCATTGATTGCTATCAGAAACATAATTGGTCCAAGGTTCGATCCCTGGGGAATTCCGGAATTTACGGTATATTCCATTGATGAATTTCCGAGAAAGTATACATATTGCTGTCTACCAGACAGATACGAGCTAAAAAATCGTAAATTTGCTTGTGAAAAACCGAAATTGTTTAATTTTGTCAAAAGAATATCATGATCTATACTATCGAATGCCTTTTCAAAATCCGTGAAAATAGCATCCATCTGTCCTCCGATATCCAACTCAGATGAAACATCGTGGGAGAAATTCATCAGATTTGTGACTGTGGATCTCCGTTGCATGAATCCATGTTGTTGTTCTGATATGGCTGGCGCTACATGAGTAACAATTCTGTCATGTAAGATAAATTCAAATATCTTTGCAACAGCTGATACTATACTCACGGGTCGATAGTTCTTTATTAATGTTTGGTTACCTGATTTTAAAATAGGACAGACGCGAGTTTTTTTTTCCAAATATCTGGGAATGTATTTGTACTAATTGCTAGGTTATAAAGGAAATGAAGGGGATCTTTTAAAATCTGTGAGCAACCCTTAATTACGTAAGGGGGTATTTGGTCCTGGCCCGCTGATGTTTTTGGTCTCAGTTTTTTTAACGCTCTATCAATTTCCGCCATTGTTACTTCGCTTATGTGCAGAGTTACTGGCGTATTTGCCTCATCTTGCGATATTCTGTAGGAAGAAGGGTGTTGTGAGTACACCGACTGGAAGTATTTTGCAAAACCCTGAACAACCGCTTCCCCGATTTTTAGCTCTTCCTCATTGTATTGCATTATAGTACATGTACCATTGGCCCTTCTCCTGCTTTTCACGTACGTCCAAAAATTTTTACAATCACTATTAATGATATTTTCAACTGTTGTTATATATTCTTTATGAGCTAGTTTGATGTCTGTTTTGGTCTTGTTTCTTAATTGTTTGTATCTCAATTTGCTATATTCAGAGTAGTCTTTTCTTTTTCTGTGGAAGTCTTTATCTTTCAAATCATTAATTATTTGTTTTGTAAACCAAACAGGGTATTTACTGGTTTTAAAAGGCATTAATACCGGGACGGTATTTTGGAAAACTTCGTAAACTTTATCATAAAAAAAATTAACTGCTGTTCTGAAGATCGTTCCCTGGGCATGGCTTCTCGCCATCTACCATGCGCTAAGCAACCTGTAGTTTCCCTTGCGTAGACTAATGAACACCACCGTGATCGACTGGTCTTCAGTGTACTGATAGATCGAAGTGGTTAACAAGTTACCAATATGAAAACTGACTGAAATGGACTTAAACATCCAAGTATTAGGTTATTACTGGACTGTGACAAAGTACTAATTCTAGACAAAGTCTAGCATATGTCCATGTAGAAACATAAATATTTCCACTAATGTCTGTAGAAAAAAAAATTCAATCACCTCAGTGATTCTCCTCGCCGGAAACTTACAAAGTTCCACTTCGTAGCGCAGCACTTTTGTGACTATCACAACTTTGAAAATAAATTCTGCGTAGATCCGGCAACCATGTGCCTTGGCTCAGCGTAGTAGCACCTTGCTTGGCAAGTGCTTGTGTTGGAATGAGCTAACCATGCCTCGGCCGGCCGGCTTTTATTCAAAACTGCCAGGGTCACGCCGCATCAGCTGAAATCTGGAAATCCTCATATCTCTGGTATCCCTGGTCCGATTTACTTGATACTAATTGCATTCTCTTTCATTTGGCCGTGCCAGTAATCTGATCCAAGTCTCAAGTCTCTACTCCATGGCTAACTATTTAATCAATAAATAGCCTCGACCTCTGCTATTACTCGCTACGTCACTTGACATGCAAGTATCGGTATATTCTTTCCAATTGCTTCGAGAAGCAATGGAGCGCGATATTCAAATATCTCAACTTTCAAAAGCGGCTGTAGCCTTTCCCTTGATATCTAGGTGTCTGAATCTTGGAATACCCATTCCTAGAGTTGGGCACATCCACCCCACACCTAGCAAAAATAATTTAATTTTTTTTATTTTTCCTATCTACACATTAAATTATCTGGTTCTTGAATAATAAATCTTCAAATTCGATGCATTATAAGTTCCCACGATGTTACCAGTTCGTGTATTGGCGACTTCATAGCTTCCATTGTTGTTTACTTCCACAATACGATAGGGTCCAGCGTAAAGGCTTGCAAACTTCGAGTACACTCGATTTTGCACGTCAGAGGGTGTAGGTCTTTTCACTAAAACAAGAGTTCCTACGTGCAAGGGTCTGCGAAAACGTTTTCCTCTCACTCTGCGCTCTCTTTTCTCAGCTTGGCTCCTCAACTTGTCTAAAGCTAGAGTTTCCCTCATCTGACGATTTGGTTCAATCTCAGGTGGAATAGAGATGATTCGATCCCATAATCTTGTTGGTTTAACTCCATGATGAAGCAACATGGGAATCTGTCCAGTACTCTCATGAATTGTAGAGTTGATGGATTCGGATGCTAAAGAGAGAACATCCATCCATTTCCAATGCTCATTTGGACAATAGAGGCGGCAAAATTTTGCTATTTCAGCCATCACGCGTTCTGCTGGATTGCTCTCAGGATGTCTGATAGAACAAAACAATTGTCTAATCAGAAGATTATTCATGACGGTTCGAAATTCTAAAGATGTAAATTGAGGTCCACGATCTGATAAAAAAAAATCCGGTTTGCCTGCTTCCGGAATCACGTTGTCTCTAATTCTCTTCGCACAATATTTTGCGTTTGCCTTCTGAATCGGATGCAACATAGTGTATTTGCTGAAAACATCCATGGTCACCAGAATATATCGGTTACCTTTTTAGACTTTGGGAGAGGACCATATAAATCAGTCGCGAAGATTTCGCAAGGCTTAGAAGGAATAATAGGCCTTGGTAATTCTCTCAATAATCTGGAATTATGTTTACTCCTTTGGCATAAGTCGCATTCTCGAATAGTGTTCCTGACAGTTGGTCGCATTCGCTCCCACGAAAATTTCTCTTGAATCATGTTGACCGTCTTATCTACTCCAGCATGACCTGCGATTCGATGTGCCATCCAGATAATGGGTTTTTGCATTCGTGGAGGTATCACTACTCTCAGCTTCGTATGGTCGGGATCTGCAAACTTGTAGATTAAACCATCTAACATCATAAAATCTCTTGAAATTCTTTCAGTTTCCACAAAATCATCATCATTTGGATCCATGTCTCCCTGTAGAAAACGAAAAATGTTTCTAAGACGTCGGTCTCTCCTCTGGGATAAATGCAACAATCTTAACCTTCTCAAGGTATCTTCATCTTCCTGCGTCAGGTTAACTTGAAAAACCTTAGATGTAGACTCCACTGCTCTACTCAATAAATCAGCTCCCACGTTCAACTTTCCAGGAGTGTGTTCAATAACTAGGTTGAATTGTTGAATAAAAAGTGACCATCTAGTTATCCTATCACTGGCAAAGTTTGTTCTCAAGATAAACTCCAATGCGTGGTGATCAGTCCTCACAATGACTGAATGTCCAATTAACATTTTCTTCCACGACTCCAACGCGAATATTACAGCAAGTGCTTCTAACTCTGTGGTGTAATAATTCCTTTCTGATGGACGAAGTTTCCTGCTAATGAACGCCAGGTAATGTCTCTTGTGATCTTCATCTTCTTGAAGAAGAATAGCTCCAATCCCTACGGTGGATGCATCAGATTCTATGATGAAATTCTTGGTAAAGTCAGGATACTCCAATTTCACGCTGTTTACCAATAACCTCTTGGCATCTTGAAATGATTGTTCACAATCTTCATCCCATTTCCATTTGTTTCCTTTCTTTAATAATTCCTGCAATGGAGCTACCGTCTTGGTGAAGTTCGGACAATGCCCTGCAAAGAATTGGCATGTCCCTAGAAAACTGCGGACATTCTTCACTCTAGTAGGTCTAGGGAAATTTGCAATTGCCTGTATATTCGTCTCATTGGGACGGTATCCTTCTCCATCCAAAATGTGACCCAAAAATTTTATTTCCTTTCGAAAGAACTGACATTTTCGAAGGTTTACTTTAAAATTCGCTTTTCTCAAATCTGCGAATAACTTCTGAAGATGTAACAAATGTTCCTCCTTAGTCTCAGATGCAATTAAGATATCATCTATATAACGAATTGCTATCTCTTTTACTTCAGGACTCAAATTTTGTTCCAGTGCTCTGATCAAAACTGATCCAGATGTTTTGACTCCAAATGGTAGACGGCGGAATACATATGTCTGCTGGTCAAACATAAATCCTGTAAACTTCTTAGAATCTTCACTAAGCCTAATGTGATGGTAGGACGAAGTGAGATCAATATTAGAGAACCAGACCTTGCCTTGGAATTTCCTTAACAGTTCCCTAATGATTGGTGGTCTGTCATACTCTGGCAGTAATCTTGAATTCAAATTTCGTGCGTCTAAACATAGTCTCAGACTTCCATCTTGCTTAGACACTACTGCTAATGGATTGACATAAGATGTAGTATACTTTTCAATCACATTGTTGCTTTCCATCTCCTTGATGAGGACTTTTACCCTTTCTCGATGCTTTTCTTCTACCGGATACAATTTAGCATGAAAAGGTGCATCATCATTTACACGAATATGATATTCAAAATCTTTAATTTCACCAGGTTTAATATCGAAAATATCGTGATACTCTTCCAAAACTTTCCCTAGCTCTGGGGACTCCGTCTCAGAGTAGACTTCTCTTCCTTCACCTTCATGAAAAATCAGAGACCATTGAGCATCTCCCTCGATGGCTTCCTCTTCTTTTCCCTCGAAGTTTATCTCTTCGGTATTCTTGAATCTGATCGTCTCTGTCTTCATGTCTATCACTGCTTGATATTTCTGAATGAAATCTGCTCCCAATATCATGTCAAAAGCCATGTCCTTCATTACAACAAACACATGTCGAAAATCATGTCCTCCAATCGTAATACATAAATATAATTGTGTTTTACACAGAGATATTTTGTTGGGTATTATTCCTTGTATCTTAATTCCTGATACTGGAATTTCCTCTAAATTCTCTTTGAGCTTCCACAGAATATAAAGCTTCTCACTCACAAGACAAAGCATAGCCCCAGTATCAATCAAAGTATCGACAGGCATACCGAATACTTCGCATGATATGATTGACATTCTAATTCTTGTACCCATTTCTTTCCGTTCGTCATTCTGTTGAATTAAGTCATCATCCTCTGCTTGCCATTTAATAATTCTGGAAGTGAAAGTGTTCAAAATTCTATCTTCTACTGTGAATTCGAAGTTTTTTTTCGTTACCATTCCCCCGGGATTGTTGTGTTCCCGATGGACCTGGTTCATTGGGCCTCTGCTCCAAAAATTGCAAGTTATCTTGGTGTCTTGCTTCCAAGTTTTTCCTCGTCTCCTTGTTGAACTCTTCATTGGACTGACGAGTATCCACATTCCCTCTGTTATTGTAGTTGTTTCTACCATAGTATCTTCTTTCCTGGTACCTTCCTTGATTATCCCGTGGCCTTTCTCCATCGAGTATTGTATCGATTTCCACCATCCGGTCTCGCATAAGGCTTGTAACTGTATCTGTTACTGTACTGATTCCATCCTCTCTTATTTGAATCTTCCCTCGGCGTTTTCTCTTCTCGCCCCTCTCGAATCTCTCGAGGTGTTTGAGAATAACTATCGGCCATAACAGCGTACACAGCGTTGTTATTCTTTCCTCCCTTCTGATGGAAGAATTGAGCGTTCGTATGATCCAGCTTCTGTAATACTTCGTCAAATTGCTCCATATTATAGATATCAGCAGCGATCAAAGTCCTTTGGACGTCTGCTGGAAACTGGCGTATCAATGCAGTAATCGATTCGTTATCTGGCATCGGCGGATCTAAATGTTGAAGTTTAGAAAGCTGTCCAGAAAAGTACGTTGAGTATCGAGTAGGTTGTGACGTCGAGAATCTCTTCGAATATAACTCTGCTCTGACTTGCTGTTGGGTTTCCGGGGACCAAAACTTTTTCAATAGCCCACGAGAAAACTCCTCAAAAGTGGTTAGAGTGGATCTAAAGGCTCTAAACCAAAGAAGTGCAGGACCTTCCAAAAACTTCCCTATCACTCGGATCTGTCTTTCTTTAGGGATCTTGGACTCTTTCAGGTAATCCCCTTCTTCTCTCAAAAATTCCACGGGTGTCACAGAATCTCGCCCTGAAAATTTAGAAGGCTTATCTTCTATATTCTTAAATACAGTTATGGGGTTGGATTGAAATACTGTCCTGACCTCGTCCTGTCTTTGACTATCCGTTTCTCTAGCTGCTCCTAGATTTATTTGTATCTGTTCCTTTCCCCTTACACTTGGCATTTTCAACAGATGGTCAGACTGTTTCTCGTCCTTGATTTGAGTTTTCATAGCCTCAAGTTCCTTCTGGTTTTCTTCTGCCATTTTCTTAATTGCTTCAGTTTCTTTACAATTCTCCTTAACATCAATGGATATCTGGTTCATAACAGCCTCATGACTTTTCAATGACCCTGTCATATCTGAGATGTCCTTCTGAGTTGCTTGGATATCTTTGGCAATTACTTGAATATGGGATGACAAAGATTCCCTAATCTCCTTGATTCCCTCTTGATTCTCCAGCTTGAGTGTGTCTTTAATTTCATTGACAACTGTGGTTTTAATTTCCGTTTGTAACTCATTAATCACACCTTCTCTTATTTCTCCCATTACAAGTTCTTTGAATTGTTCTGTCAACCGTTGAACAACTAGAATTCCCATCTCATTACTCTCCTTCTTCACTCTGACTTCTAGGTTGATCATGTCTTCTCCAACTTTCCTAAGACCATGTTCTATCCTATCAGCTAAGCTTTAAGATCGAAGATCGGCATCGCGAAATTTATCGTCCATTAAACTTGCGTTAGTAGCTAATGAAGTTTCGAGCTCATGTGTTTTTTCGCATAATTTATTCATTTTACTTTCAAGTGTCATTTTCAAAATTTCAGAATTCTCTTTAAATTTACTTTCCATAGAATTAAATTTACTATTTAAATTTTCTTTCAAATTATCTTTTAAGGAATCAGAACTTTCTTTAAGTTTATCATTTAAACTTTCTTTAAGTTTATTTTCTAAAGAATCAGAATTTTCTTTAAGTTTATTTTCTAAAGAATCAGAATTTTCTTTAAGTTTATTTTCTAAAGAATCAGAATTTTCCTTGAGTTTTTCATCTAAACTTTCTTTCAAGTTATCTTTTAACCTACTTTCTAAAGAATCAGAATTTTCTTTAAGTTTCCTTTCCAAAGCCTCAGTATTTTCTTTCATAATGGCTGCTACACGCAGTCCAGCTTCTTTGGAACTCTCCTCCAAACTCCTCATCATTCTCATCATTTCTTCCATAATTTTCAATTATTATTCAAAACTTAGGGGTATACAATATCGGCAAACACAAGCTTATAACTAGAACAAGAAATATGAATAGCTAATTGGAACACTCTAATAAAATGAGATTTGTCCTAATGTCGACTTGATGGAAAAACAAAATTCTCTACTTTTACGAATTACATTTACCACAATATCACAAGAAAAATATGCAAGTTCTCAAATATCCTCCACCTGGATTCTAATAATGTGTATGTCCAGTCATCGAACGTTTACTACTGAATTTACTTGACGCCCTAATGGTTAAGCCATTATCAAAAATAATCAAACCCATTCTAATTATTAATCCAGTTAAATTTTTAATTTTCCCCACTAATTGGGTTTCCTACTAATTTATTCATCCAAACCAGACATCTCTCAACTCCCAAAATATTTCTATAAAAATTATCACAATTTAAATCGGCATGCGATTGACCATGTCTAAATCGAGCCCCACGTTCGAAGCCATTTCTCTCTCTATCTTATTTTATGTGCCCGTTTAGACCGGAGTCCGCACGACCACATATGCATTTTACCAATACTCAGTCAGCACGAGAGTCAAAATATCCCGGAGCGCCAGATGGGTTAAAGCAAATCGCAAAAACGACATCAAATGAAAAAAATGCTTTACTGATTTTTGGCTCAATGCAACAATAAGGATAGAAGGAGATTCAATTGGGTATAACACATCCTGTAAAATTATCTCAGTTTATTTTGAATTTAAAATTGACTGCAAAAATGCTCAAAGCAGCATCACTCACGTGTGGCGACCCACACTCCTATTTACACATTATACAGAAATTTTCCAAACACATTTGTCAATTATTTTTTTGGAAACACAAGTCTGATTGTCAGTCCTGTAGACTGTGTTCCAAAATTATTTATGATTAAATCCAGTTCAAATTTAATTGTCTCTACTGGAAATATCGTAGTTCACTGTTTGAATTTTTACATAATATTAACACTCGTAGAATAAATGTTCATAGAATTTTTAACTTTCACTTATTTTTCCAGTTTCAAAAATATTGTCGAAAAATATTGTTATCATTGAAGCAACACAAATTATTTACACATATTAATAACATCTGAAAAGTATTTGACCTTGAGCATAGCATCGAAGAACTTGTGCGAAGCACAACAAAAAATTTAATTGTTCTTCTGACATTAAACATTTCGAGAAGTGACTCGATTATGAACTTCAAGTTCCTCACAAAATATATGATTTCTGAATCATCAACTTGATCAATAAATGGTTGAACAATTCAACTATTTAATTTTCCACTTGGAATCATTATTATGAAAAATATTTATATTTATGGCCATTATTAGTAATTTTCACAACTTGCAATTCTTCGACAGAATGCGGAAATAAGAATTGTAGCTTCATAAGAAATTCATTTAGTTCATGGCACTAGGATTGAAAATATCCTTCAAATTATTCGTGGTTAAAGAATTATTTTTAATTGGCAGTGGCCCATTCTATTATTTGTGTAAGAACACAATATTACAACAACAACGGCAAAGGTCTCCCTCTGAAGAAGAATAAACTACTATCATGACAAATCCGGGTTCTAGCAAAATCAAAGTCTAAATGGAATTCGTAAGCAAGGTTGAAATAAGAACTGATGGTTTCTAAGAAATAACCTTCGGGTCATTCATACGACGAAATGTGTGGTTCCAATACTCCTCCTATAAACCTGAGCCATCGAACCTGCTATTTGATTGATGCTCGAAAAAACCTCCTCATTCCTGCGACTTAAACATGCGCACCTGGGAATGGCATTTCAACTACTCCACACATATAAATTTTCTTCCCAAAATTTATACAATAAATCAAGCCTCTGCTTGTTATCAACACTGGAAGATTAATAAACTTACAAGTTTATTTTATTTTACCATTCAGTTCAACCCGTGAATTTACCATACTTATGAAAATCTTTATTTCACTTTCGAGTGTATTTACGTCATGATTTTATATAAATACAAAAATATCCTACTTGATACAAATATCATTTGCTTCCCGTTTCATGCCTCTCCGTGTTATCTGAAGAATATACTTTGCTCATTGCAAATATCAACTGTTCAACCAGAACTGACATGTTGGTTGAATGCGGGCTTGCGCTAACCACTCTCCTTCGGAAAATCTCCTGTTCCAAACTAGAAATGATTAAACTACTTCATAGGCTCTTTCTCAATACATATGATTATTAGAAAATATAATATCCAAGAATTATTTAGAAAAGTTATGAAAATTATTATTATTATTATTAGTGGATTATTATTATTATTATTAGTTATATTATTTTAAATATATTTAATTATTATTTCATTATGTGAGAATCCACATGTTCGAACCTTCTAATATGGAAAAAATATCCATTCCTCAACAAAAATAATTATTAACTTTTACAGTTACATCGGCTGATTACCGTGATTTCCCAAAAATATGAAATATTCAAATAAATGCTCGAAATGCTCGGTCATCGATCCTAAACTGTTCTGAGTGCTTAAAATACTCAGAATAACTCTAATATGTCTTGCGTAAATCATTGCAAGATTTAAATACGAAGAAAAATAAATGTGTTGGTCATCTGCAGAAAAATAGTTTGTTCCAATTAGCTAGGCATAATATAATTCAAATGTGGCTTACATTTCTTGATGGTCTTGAAGCGTAGCGAACCTGGTCTGTACCAGATTTATCCATAGACATGCCCTATCGGACAAGCACGTATAATCCTTGTATCGGCCGCCATTATATACCCACAATCCGTCTAGCCAGACATAGTGGTAGTATCTCTTGACGTTTGAATTAACTGATGTTCCATTTTAATATGGGCTTCTATCAAAGCCATAACAGTTTGTTTAAATGGGGTCAGATCTAAGTGATCTATTCTTAGATATGTCAGTTGTAACATAACTCACGGTAATCTTATCAATACAAGAAGACACTGACAGTCTAACCAATCAACGGCTGTTCTGAAGATCGTTCCCTGGGCATGGCTTCTCGCCCTCTACCATGCGCTAAGCAACCTGTAGTTTCCCTTGCGTAGACTAATGAACACCACCGTGATCGACTGGTCTTCAGTGTACTGATAGATCGAAGTGGTTAACAAGTTACCAATATGAAAACTGACTGAAATGGACTTAAACATCCAAGTATTAGGTTATTACTGGACTGTGACAAAGTACTAATTCTAGACAAAGTCTAGCATATGTCCATGTAGAAACATAAATATTTCCACTAATGTCTGTAGAAAAAAAAATTCAATCACCTCAGTGATTCTCCTCGCCGGAAACTTACAAAGTTCCACTTCGTAGCGCAGCACTTTTGTGACTATCACAACTTTGAAAATAAATTCTGCGTAGATCCGGCAACCATGTGCCTTGGCTCAGCGTAGTAGCACCTTGCTTGGCAAGTGCTTGTGTTGGAATGAGCTAACCATGCCTCGGCCGGCCGGCTTTTATTCAAAACTGCCAGGGTCACGCCGCATCAGCTGAAATCTGGAAATCCTCATATCTCTGGTATCCCTGGTCCGATTTACTTGATACTAATTGCATTCTCTTTCATTTGGCCGTGCCAGTAATCTGATCCAAGTCTCAAGTCTCTACTCCATGGCTAACTATTTAATCAATAAATAGCCTCGACCTCTGCTATTACTCGCTACGTCACTTGACATGCAAGTATCGGTATATTCTTTCCAATTGCTTCGAGAAGCAATGGAGCGCGATATTCAAATATCTCAACTTTCAATTCGGCTGTAGCCTTTCCCTTGATATCTAGGTGTCTGAATCTTGGAATACCCATTCCTAGATTTGGGCACAATATTGGTCATTAACCCCGTGTATTTGGGTGTGTAACTGTAATTTTTAGGGTTGGAAATGGGGGTTGGTGTCCCGCAACTTTCCTGGCATTTGCTCGTTGGGAGTATGGAATATACTGGGGAAAAAACACTCACGATAGTAGCAATCGGCATTGGGATTCGAACCTCTGATCTCTGGATTTTATGCAGCCCCCACCGCGGTCGGGGCGAGCTATTTAACACGCACAGCTATGCTGTGGGGTGCCCCTTAATGAATCAACAACAACGGAGGGTAAACAAAGAGTCAACAGAACAGCTTTTCTTGTGTTTTCCTAAAATTATTTAGATTTTCAATTATCTGCATTGTGCTGTATTTGTGTCGAGAAGGTACTTAATTGGGTTTATGACCTGTGTACTTTCATAAATAAATAAATACCAACTTCTGAACATTCAAGCGACGAACTGAACGCGAAGTTTATTATGTAATAGTTGCACAGTACTACCCAATGTCTATAATTACTGTTTAATGTAATATTACGGAAATGATTACACAGGAACAGTTGACTGGAAAGTTCGAGTGGAAACCTTTATGTAAGCACATTTCTTCCCAGTCTGAGTCGTGACTTGGTGACGTTATTGCCTTTCTCTTCCTTCCGAGCGGTGAGGGGTGTGGTTACTCTCTCTACCAGTCACGTGACTTACTGTATCAGTACTGTCTCACAGCTGCTATTATCTCAGGTATCCTCGATAATTGAATTATTGTAGCCGCCTTCTATGATCTTGAGGTACCGGTACGCTTTGAGACTCCGGTCCCAATGGTCCTGGTTTCGATTCCCTCCTCAGCCGTCCTGGATGTGCTTTCCCGTGGTTTCTAATATATACTCCAGGCAAATGACAGCATAGTTCCTAGCTTAAGGCCACGATCACCTCATTTCCAATCCTAGCCTCAATTACAAATGCACATACCTCTTCAGACACCACAACATCACAGGCTGTCAAACAAATTCTATATACGCCCACATACATTACTTAGCTGTAGTGGCTGATGACCACGCTGTCCACATTCCTAAATAACAACGGTATTATTATTTATTGTGATGACATCAATGTTTATATATTTACCTCCATTTTGATGATGATGATGATAATTGTTGTATAAAGGGGCCTAACATCTAGGTCATTGGCCCCTTAACCCCCATTTGGATTTGAAGTATATCATTATAGAAATATGCCTCTAATAAATGCCCAATTAACCGAGTGCCTCAATAATCTGTCAATAAGCATATGTATACAATGCAGTCCTTTAAGAATGTAAATGTATTATTAAAGAAAAAAATAACACACGGTATGTAAGTTTATCTATTTATCGATTATAGCCTATGGTAGGCATAGTTCAGGGCAAGAACTGGTTCGCAGCTCACACCTGTTGCCTGTTCAACATGATGAGCATATGTTGTCGTCTTACAAGTGAAACACACGAAGTCAGATAAGATGAGGCTTGATACAGCTCTCCATACTCCCTGTCCTGAGCTAACCGCTTCATCTCTACATAGCTACCACACCCAACATATTCTAACTTTGATCTACCCCTACAGTTCTTATCCTCGACCCTAACTTTGCTATTCGCAAGTGACTTAGTATGTGTACTATTCACATATCTCTTCTCTTCATTAGCATTCGCCAGAAACATTTCTCCTCTCCCAATCATCTTAATACCTCTTCATTTGTAACCCTATCTACCCATCTCATCTTCATCATTCTCCTGTAACACCACATTTCAAACGCTTCAACTCTCTTTTCTGCGGCTTTAACAGACCAAGTTTCACTTCCATTGTGTGCCACGCTCCAGACAAAGACTTTCAAAAATGACTTCCTAATTCCTAATCTATGTTTAATGTCAACAGATTCCTTTTCTGTAGAAATGATTTCCTTGCCTGTGCTAACCTACTTCCTATATCCTCTTTGCTTCGTCAATCATTGGTAATTTTGCTCCCTATGTAACAGAAGTTCCTTTAGTAGCCTTCGTGGCTTAGGCAGCAGCACGCCGGCCTCTCACCGCTGGGTCCGTGGTTCAAATCCCGGTCACTCCATGTGAGATCTGTGCTGGACAAAACGGAGGCAGACAGGTTTTTCTCCGGGTACTCCGGTTTTCCCTGTCAAAATTTCATTCCAGCAACACTCTCCACTATCATTTCATTTAATCTGTAATTCATTTAATCATTGCCCCAGAGGAGTGCGTCAGGCCTCGGCAGCCGGCACAGTTCATATCCTCGCCGCTAGATGGGGGCTGCATTCATTCCATTCCTGACCCGGTCGGAGACTGGAAGCAGGCTGTGGATTTTTCTTGTAACAGAAGTTCCTTTAGCTTTTCACCTGCCAATTCGAGGTCCATAGGGGTATCTAATTTCTTTCAGCTGCATTTCAATATTTTTGTTTTACATTTATTAATTTTCATCATGAATTCTTTCCTCAAGACAGAATCCATACCATTTAAAAACTCATTCAAATCCTCTGGTGTGTTGGCTAAGATGACTATGTCATCAGCAAATCTCAGAGTTAAAATTATTTCTCCTTGAATCTTTACTCCTACTTTGAATTTTCCTCCAATTTCTTTCATTGCTTGTTCAATGTATAGATTGAAAAGTATTGGTGATAAGTTGCAGCCAAGCCTTACACCTTTCTGAATACCAGCTTCTCTCTCATGTCCTTCAGATTGAATAACTGCTGTCTGGTTTCTGTATAGATTGTAGATCACCTTCCCATCTATGTACTTTATTCCAATCGTTTTCAAAATGTCAAACTTATCCATTCAACGTTATCAAAAGCGATTTCTAAGTCTACAAATGCCATGAACGTTCTCTTATCCTTCCTTATTCTAGCTTCCAAAATCAGTACAGCTTCCCTTGTTCCTACGCTTCTCCTGAAGCCAAACTGATCTTAACCCAACTCTGTTTCTATCTGTCTTTTCATCCTCTTGTAAATTATTCTAGTCAGGATCTTTGAAGCATTAGTGATCAAGCTGATTTGACGGTAATCTTCACTTCCCACCTCCTTCGGTATAGTCTTGGTAGGCTATCTATACTCGCTGTATATTTCCACATGATCCTGATTCACTTGTAAGCTGGAGCATTTAATGGCTAATACAGTATTTCCCTATCTTTCCAATCCTTCACGTCCTCTTTTATCGTTTTTGCAAAATGGTCCTGCGACGATAAGTGTTGTTTTATTCTTCATATCATCGTCCACTTCAACACAGAGCGTACCAGCAAGCTAGCACGATGTTTTATGTGCAGTAAGGAAAGTAAATGTCCTGACCGATACAGCTGGCTGTACCTTGATTTGCTTCATTGCTCACACTACGTTTATTGATTTTCTTTCTCTGTCGCTCATAAGTAATAAATACTGGTACGTGCATAATTCAAATTCACAGTTGCAACGTTTACGTTAAGGCTTGCGTGCTTTCTCTTTCCTGTTATTGAAGAAAATCTCAAGGCTCGCCTTCAAGCGTTAACATTTTGACGATACTCACAAATCAGAAAGAAAACAATTTACTGGGTGTTCTTTGCTGGTCGTTTCAATCCTCTGTCGATAACACAGGTTAGTAAGGGTTGATACAAACAATTCCTGGCGATGTTGATGGCGATTCTTTATGAGGTATGAACAAGATGACTATCCCCCTTCCCCGCTTTCCAGTTTTGAGGTATCAACAATCAAAGTTATAGTAACACCTCACGTTGAATGTTCGTCTTCAGCGTCAATTACAACTAGGGGCACTTAGCACTTGCGGGGTAAAAGAGCGAGCTGCTCGACGTAGGCTCCCTGCCACCAATGTCTTGTGGGACAGCGAAGGCACGCTGAACACCGTCGCCAATCTCGGACAACATGCCGTGTTCCGTACTGGCTTCCGAAGATTTCAGCACACAATGTACATAACAACCAAGGAGCAACACTACCACATTGTTCAGTTGAAGTGGTTGCCGGCTAAATATGGGGCGGATCACCCATTCAGGGGTGATATACTGTAGGTGATAGGACAGTTGATGAAACAATGTAGTACACGAGTAAAGTGGTTCCAGGTCGATCGAATTGCATCACAATTCTTAAGTCGGTGCAGGATTGTATCCTCATGGGAACAGGAAAGGCATACTGTAAGTCTGTCTCCACCATGTGAATGCGATGGTACAAGGTCATGCATGGATTATACCAACTGTCCTTTGTCGTGTCGGGAACGATGCAATAGGAGACATTCCTCCTGATCCGATTGCAGTTAACTATCAATGCGGATTGCATAATTCTGGGGGCAACATACTGGTACTGGTGTGCCAAGATACAACGATAGGCTCCGTGCGTTTGGGTGAGAAATGCACCGCCGCGCTACGAGTGGCCAAACTTATAAGCTCGTGAATGTTACCATGGCCGAGGTGGAGCGTTGTATAGGTAAAATTCCGAAAATAAATATGAATCAATGAGGGATTTCCAGACATCCTAGAAACATGTAACTTAGTACCAATAAAGCTGATACTCACAAGATCGCTACAAGAGTCTAAAATATTCTACATTTTTCAGGGGGACCGAGTTGGAGGGATTTGAAATGGCGGCTTAGGAGAAGAACGGTGTAAGCAAGCATTATTCCAACCATAGATTAACTCGTTTTCCAAAGCAACGACCTATTGTTTTTGTGGATTTAAACGTTTCCTGAATGTCCAAACTAACTTTTAACACCAAACTTCGAGGAAGTGTTGAGGAAATTTTCCGAGATATTAAGGAGGTAATGTCATGGTGTAACGCTGTATAATAAAGACAAAAATATAAGTAGACATGAATTAATACAACTCTCCTAAACTAAGTAGTCTACCGGAGAAGCAGATGTCCCCAAGATCCCTAGAAATATCTAAATATCTAAACGTTTTGCTTGGGGACCGAGCTGATGAGCTTTTAAATTGGGTTTCAGAAGCAGTTTGGCGCAAGTAAGCAAGCGTATTTTCACCCATAGGTTAACATATTTTCCAAAGCGATGACCTATAGTTTTCGTTAGTTCAAACCTTTGCTGAAAGTCCAAACTAACTTTTAACATCAACAAACCTAGTTAGAGATAGGCTAATTAAATCCCAAATGCACAATTTATACTTTTTGCTTGCGATTCACCGTCAATATCCACCGTGTTTTCAAATCAATTGTGAGTTCGTGAAGGGAGACTATGTAGAATATTACATTGCTCTGTGTGTTAAAATAACTATTATTGCAACCAACAATACTACACAAGGTTTTGACATCGTTATTCTATAAAAATAATTGTATAAATTCTCGCACGTTTTGATGTACATCAATACTCAGCTGATCGCGGCGTGTAACAGCCTCATGCCAACAAACTGTCGGACACAGTGTCATATTTCCGACTGCGACTGCTTGTTCAAGCGCAAGGACTCTGTAGTAGGTAGGCCCATCCATGGACTCGGATTCTTATGATTACCTGTGTTATTTTAGTGTATGTAGTAGTGTAACTGTGGCGAGGATTGAAAATGAGGTGGCCATGATCTTAAGTTAAGAACCATCCAGCATTTGCCAGGAGTAGGAGTGGGAAACCACAGAACACTATTTCTAGGAAGCGTGAGGTGGAAATCGTACACATGTATTCACAGATTAGTCTCATGAGGCTGATTGTGCTTCGCTCCAACCCTCAGACCAGAATTCAATTTCTTGGCAGATCTGAGAATCGAACCTAGACCTTTGGAACCAGAGTATCAGAGAGCCATCGAGACTAAAGAAGGTGGCGAGAAAGAGAGAAAAGCAGGTATTGGAATTAGGTCTCAGGGGAACGCAGGCTTGTTATTGCCTGTCAGTGTGCACGCCCAGGTACTGCATGAAACATTCCATTCGCAAGACATTAAACAGGTAGCTAAAGGAATGATCGATAACGTATTGAATAGATATGTGAAGTAAAAGTATGTCAACAAAATACTTTGCTGAAGGTCTTCCTTTCAAAGCCGTTCTCAATGAGAAAATAGTTTTCCAGGTTTAGTTCAATGTGAGATTATTGTCCTCTGGTGAATAGTAACCTTCACCGGCAGACCGGGCGTGAGTCTGATCAATTGTGACGTCTATAATGGTTCGTCTTGTTGTTGGTTTATTTGTATTTGTATAGGGACCAAGGGACTCTTGAGTGAATCCTGAAGGCGTCCACGATTTTCAGCTTTTTCATATGAAATATAAACCTGCGTTCTTGCATATTTGACTGAAATTCATCCACATTTTAGACAGTTTTTCTAGGTCTAATTGTAACGCTTGGAGCCACTGACAAACTGATCGCAAAGTGAGAAATGATTTTAACTTGATCACAAGCTCCGGATGAGTATGTATTGACATGTAGTTTATCAGCATAGGGACATGTTCTTTATTCACTGGACTGGCTGCGTGGCGCAGCGGTAACGTTTATGCCTGATGTTCCCAAGGTTGCAGGATTGAATCCTCACGCAGTCAGTTGGCATTTGAGGTTGCATAAATGCGAAGGAACCGTGCCAGTAAATTTAATAACACGTAAAGATCATATTCGGGGCAACATTTAGGCACCCTGGCGTCTCTAATAACCGCAGTAGCTAAGTGGAACGTAATAGTGCATTATGCAACGAGCCTATAATGGCAATAATTAAGACACGAGTATGTTTATAAAACGAGCGAAGCGAGTTTTATAATTTCCATACGAGTGTCTTAATTACCATTATAGGCGAGTTGCATACGACCGTTTATGTTCGACGATAATTATAACTATTTTATGTTCGAACATAAATATTCATAAATATCTGTCGAGATTTCGTCACTTTTATGCACTGAACAGAGCGCATGGGACGCAGAGAATACCTTGTATTTGACCATGGCCTCCTCGAATACCCCACTATGATACTAGCCACGCAGTGAAATTTAAAATAGGAGGCCGTGGAAGTCAGAGCAGGTGCGATGCTATCCTCAACTAATTGGTCACACAACTGTTTCTTGAGCTCTGAATGGTGGGAGAAACTGTTTCATAATGAACAAGAAGTTCCGTGACGAACTAAAGAGCCTACTTTTCTTAAAATATAAGATTCATGCCAATGATTAATCTATATGGATCTATCTAGAATAATGACGAAATTAAGTTGGTAAAATCGAATTTTCTAATTAGTTCGAAATACTGTATACCTGGCATAATGTAGCCTAATAGAGAACTACAGTTGGCAGCCCTGGTGACTGAATATATTCTTAGTTCCATCTCTTAAGGTACAGAATACAAAATTTTGTTGAAATCCAATAAATGGAATGGACGTTACATGCAGTTAAACATTGGATTTAACAGCGCGCGTAAAATCACGTTGGCAACAATGATATACATGTAGTGGTCATAAATAATCTGAAATAATATGATCTATTGTTGTGTTCATTTTGAATGAAATCCATTAGTTAGTACATAAGTTACATAATATAGAATGTCAGGTACTATACGTGTGAATAGTTGAAAGCTGTCAGCTTGCATACTTTCTGATATATGGGTATTTGGATTAAACAATTTGAGAGCATTTATTAACAGTTGGCTGCCCTGGAGGCTCTTAAGAATACGCTCAGTCATATCTGTATATGTACACATAGCCCATACGAAATTTGGTTGAATTCCAATTGATAGTGTAGAAGTTATATGCAATTAAAAATTGGACCTATCAGCAGGCTTATAATCATTTTGGCAACACTGCCATGTATGGCCTCCTGGAAATTAAACTGCAATATTATTATCTATACGTGTGCCAATTTTGAAATAGCTCCCATTCATACCTTCCAAGATATCATACATGGAGCTCAAATTTCAATCGCGATTTTTCAGCAGTTGGTAGCACTTACATCATTTTCAAATATGGCCGTGAGATATTCAGGTATAGATCTTGACTCCCACCAAATTTTGTTTAGATTGCTCCAGCCGTTTAGGAGTTGATAGGGGGACACACACACACACACAGCCAGACAGACAGACAGACAGAAGGACAGACAGACAGACAGACAGACACACATTTGCCCGATCTCATAAGTCTACTTTTTCCTCTTTTTTTCAAAATGTGAAAAGTAGGCTAAAAATAGTGTTATAATGACCCTCATTACGATACAGTTTTCTGACATATAATATTTACAATTCGAACATGAAACTTATTATTAATCTTTATTCACCAGACAACACTGTAAGGAATAGGTGGAAATATAATGCCTTGCCTTTCAGTCGGTTAACACGATTGTACCCAATTTTAATGGGTGTTTCCCTAAGCCTGAAAAAAAGTTGCACGAAATTAATAAATACACTTGACCGGTTTCCATCGTCAAGCGATCATCATCAGATCCTTTACAGTTACACTATTGCAGCTGCAGGAGAACGGATCCCACATAGCTCAAACTACAGCTAAGCTCACAATCCACTGTAACCTGACCATTCACTAACAATCAGAGACATCACACTCAGCAAGCAACCTTGAGAGTCAATCACCACTCGCTGCGCAAGTTTATAATAATATATTGTAAATATCACAATCCATACATGTAGACATAGATTTAATAGCCTAAGTGTAAAGGATCTCATTCTGGTGTTTGATACCCTTTATCAGTGTTGGCTTAGTAATCGAAGTTTAATGCTTTTCAGTCGGTCAACACGATTGAACCCAATTGTTATGGGTGGTTCCCTAATCCTGAAAAAAAATACAAACATTTTTAATCTCGTGTATTTTTTTATTTTATTTTTCAGGATTTGAGAACCACCCATAACAATTGGGTACATTCGTATTGACCGACTGAAAAGCATTTAACTTCGATCAAGGCAACATTGAAAAATGGTTTCCAACACGATAATAAGGAATAGGTCCTAGGATTATTCCAGAAAGCCCGGTTGTATGACAAAAGAAGGCCAGTTGCTTGTGCGCCCGTAGAAAGTTGCAACTGTATGCGCCTCTGCGACCTCGGGGTGGAGTGTCTAGTATTCTTGGTGCTGGCCACGGTGGGTGAGTGGTTATCGTGTCGGGCTACCAACCCCAAGCTTGCAGGTTCGCTCCTGGCCATGGTAAGTCATTGTTGAAAGGCGGCAAGAATCACGACACGCATGCCATACGTTGTTGGCATGTTAAAGAACCCATTTGAATTCAGTAGGCCGTGTTCATAATGGCAAAATTAATCTGGGGATTTTCCGCCAACACAAAAAAGTTCCTCCATTCTCTACTAGAAAGCGCTATAGTGTCAAGGAGGTTAGATATCTTTCATAGCGCTCCAAGGAACAACAAAATTCGATATGCAAGCTGCCCTCTGGGCGCAAATAACAAAGCTTGCACCCAGCACCCGAGGCCATACGATATTATTATTATTATTATTATTATTATTATTATTATTATTATTATTATTATTTTTATTACCACAGAGGTCTGGGTTTAATTCACGACTCTGTCAAGAAATTTAATTCTGGTCCGAGTGTTGGAACGGGGTCCACCCAGCTTCGTGAGGCAGAACTGATTCCTATCACAGCCATTGTAGAAGTGAAGTGGTTTTTCCTGGTTTCCCACTTCTACTCTAGGCAAATGCCAGGATGGCACCTAAAATGAAGGCCAAATCATACATACAATAGTTCAATCACCACAATGTCACAGGTTATCAATAAGATTCCACACACACCCAAGTATGCAGGGCTACATGACCACGATATCGCCAAACCCCTAAGTCAATCAACAACAACGCCATTCTCATCCCCGACTTGTATGCGAGTCTTCAGCCCCATTTATGACAACCTGTGTTGTTGTGGTGGCTGTAGTAGTGTGTTCAACTGTAATCATAAGGGTCGAGGGTTGGGTTAGGTGCCCCGAATCTTTAAATAAGGAACCATGCTGACACTGTGGAATAGGATGGCTCATTAGAAGATAATACTATTAGGGAAAGAAGTTTGTAGCTTTAGGTGACCCTTAATCTCTCGATCAGGAGCCACTGGTCCTCCTTTTTACGTAGATTCCGAACTACAGGACAGGCCATTCCACTTTGAAAATCACACATGCATTGGCCGGGAGTCGAACACGGTCCGCCGTGGTGAGGGACCAACAGCTTGACCGCTGTGCCACCACGCCCCTATCATATCATCATCATAGATCCCTCCTGCAGCCCTCACAAGCGACCGATCGTGACAAATGAGCATTCAAATGAAAGAGAATAGACATTAGTAGTGACGAATTGCACTCTAATTTCATAAATATCTATAATTTCTTTAAAGAATGACTTTCCAAAAAATGTACGTAGTGTGCGATTTGCAGATACTGTTGCCGTAGGAAAATACGCTCCATAATTGCTGTCCACATCACATTTTTGCCGCTGTGACGCCCGTTTCATTTTATTTTAATATTTTGAGGTCTTTCCTTTATCACTTTGCATGGATTTCAGAAGCAGTAAATCAAAGGAATGAGTACTCAAATCATATAATTTCATAAATGTCGAATAACCGGTGAGTGCTATGATGATCCAATTTTCAGTGATTGCATTCCTAAGTTATGGAACGCAGAACTTGGAATTCTAACTGCAATGTAAATAGTGTTCTATAATCCTTCGATTGAAATAAGACATAACAACCTTTCTCCTTAAGTCTCTCATTATAAACCTATTGAGGAAAGTGTGGTTTATGAACATGGGTCCGCTAGTAATAATAATAAAACTACTGATGCATTTAGAGCGCCGATGTGCCTAGTATTTGCTTCGAAGGGGATTTTTAACGTGCCAGTGAATCTATTGACACGGCTCGCTTGCATTTGAGAACCCTCAACTGCCAACCGCCTGTATTGGAATTCGATCCCGCAATTCCAGACACATCAGGCGAGAGTCGTACCGATTACACTCCACAACCAGCCAAGTATAACGTCTACATAATTGTCTGAACTAGTGTGTTCCATTGCCTGTGAAAGAAATAACGGCAGGATCCCTAGTTTCTGGTTGGCGGGGAATTTGTTCACTACCGCACATTCAAGTTTCTATTAACAACTTCATTTTTCCTTAAATTTGTATTTCTAGGCAAAACAGCAATTGTGAAGAATAATGTGCTCATGACTCCAGGACGCTCGTGGCAGAAACAACGATGGCTGTTTTTTATTTATTTATTTCAAGTTTCGATGGACTGTATAAAATAACAGATTGACATACTAAACTGATTTTGCCACTGAATGTTTGCTTGTTTTATTCTTATGTCTCAACATAATCGCCTAAACGATTGAAACATTTGTCGTATCGTTACACCAGCTTTCCAATGCCCTCGGCAAACAATTCTGCCGCCACTGAGGTGGGTGCGTCTGGACAGTCTCCTGAAGTGTTTCCTTTTTGGCGAGGCGTTGCCGCCCAACTATACCTTCAATACTCGAAAAAGGTGAAAATCACTCAGTGCTGGTTTGGACTAAACGGCAGGTGGTCCCAAACTTCACACTTGAATTCTTTGGAAAAGTCTATCGTAACGTTGGCACCTCTTTCGAGAATTGGTTAAATGCGTCATAAGATTCGTTATTGTTATTATATTTGGCTGTTATTGCTATATTTTTTTCACGACGTAATGCTCAACTAAGGAACCCATTTCACAGATGAATTTGAATGAGCTTTCTCCTCTTCCTTCATTGTCTCACTCTTATCTTGCTGGTGTCCAAGCGGTGCCGCTCACATCCGGGGATGTCTTCCCACCAACGTTCTGTCAAATACAATTTCGTCTGTTACCTTGATTTCTTAAAGGTCATTTTCAATTTCTATTACCCATAAAACCATAAGTCAACATTCCTTGCCCTATCAAAACATTATTATACTTATTACAAGGTTTACATTCTATTATTTCTCCATTACTTCGCAAATACATACCAAACTATCAGTTCTATTTCCACTTACACACAACCACATCTTTCCTACTCCGCGCTGTTTGTATCAAGACTTATATTTTTTATATATTTCTTACTTAATATATTATCATTTCAAATGATCGTGTCGACTTCGTCGTTATGCATTGGGTCTAACGTTACGCGTGACGGAGACGGTTGCGTTACGGAGACGGAGACTGTGACGTCATGCAGCCGCGCGGGAAGCCTAAGTTAATGGGTTAAGGACGGTGAGTGCGTGACGTCATGCAGCCACGCGGGAAGCCTAAGTTATTGGTTAATGGAGTCTGTTGAAAAAGTCCTGGGGCGTCGAGCGACCTGAGGCTTCGAGCGAAGCGAAAATAATACAAGGTGACTCCTAAAGAGGTGTGCAAGATGCCAGATAAGAATACAGGGTGCCTCCTAAAGAGGTGTGCGGGATGTCAGAGCAAAATACAGGGTGACACTTAACGAGGTGTACAGTATGGTAGATTCAATCAAATACAGGGTGACCCATAAAGAGGTTTGCAATATATCAGATTCAAATAATGGGTGACTCTTAAAGAGTTGTAAAATATGTCAGACTCAAATACAGGGTGACCCTTAAGGAGGTGCCCGCGCGGGAAGCCTAAGTTAATGGGTAATGGAGTCTGTTGAAAGAGTCCTGGGGCTTCGAGCGAAGCCTTTCTAACATGTGTAGCATTTGTAGCATGCGTCATTTGAAATTATATAATGTCTAGTCTTTCAGGCTGACTGAATTTTTTTGGTAACAGTTCCGTTGTTTTTCTTTTTAAAATTTTAACGTGTGTGCTTTTGGGAGGAGAATGTTTTTAGAATTTTTGCCAACATCCTCTGTTATGGGAAATATATATTAAGCATATGATCTTGCACCTTTATATGTCTTAATTTGCTCTGAGGAAGGTCCCAGTGTTACTGAAACCGGTACGGCATTAAAGTGCAACATATATTGACTTAAAGTTTTATAAATCTTATTAAAATTACGTCGTCAATAAGGAACAGGGCTAATATGGTCATTCGATTACCCAGTTATTCTTTGCTGTTGTTGTTATCCCCGGTATTATTATTATTATTATTATTATTATTATTATTATTATTATTATTATTATTATGCAAATTGGAAAGGAGTAAAGGTCCAGTGCTACCACCAGTTAGTCTATTTAGGCGAATGAGAGTACTCAATGGGAACACAGAGCCTTGAATATATGCTTGTTGTTATGTTATTGTTGTTTTAAGGGGCGGAAAAGCAAGGTCATCTGCCCCTGACTCTATGCTTGCCTGTTCCTCGCGTCATGGATGGATTTGACCTCTTCTGTGTTTTTCCTCTACTCCAATGTGTTAATGGTAACAATTTTCTTTTGGAGAGTAGGCTATTTGTTTTCCTTGAAATTTGAGACAACAAAATGTTCTCGGATAAATTGAAATGTATATAATAATGTAGCCTACTGTATATAAATGCTGTCTTCCCGTGTGTTTACGAAATCAGAATAGGGGTAGGGTGGTCATAACTCTTATACTTCTCCGAATTTTAAATAACTCATGAACTCTGTTAATATGTAGCAGTAAATCGTCATAGATTTCTGTGAGAGAATTGTGGCTGAAAGTGTTTCTGTATTTGGAGATAGGATCCCCCTCCCCCTCCCCCTTGCCTCCCCCCACCCCCCTAATCAGCGGATGGATGACTGTGAACCTGACGGCCTACCTCACAGGAACTATCTAAATTAGGCCAACAGTGTGGTGCAATGGGTAAATTGGCGAGAATCTCGCCTCCTGTGCCTAAGATTGCGCGATCGAATCCCTGAACAGCCGGTTGGTATTTGAGTTATCTGAAATGTGAGGGATCCGAGTCATGATAAAGAACTACTCTAGCCTACCTACAACCACAGCAGTTAACAAACAAGACATTGTTACGTAGACAACACCGTCAAATCCTCTTCTGCCGCGTGGATTGAATTAGAGAGCTCGAGTTCAAAGAGGCTGCCTGTTCCATGGAATGAGTTTGTTGAGGCCCTTCGGTCTCTGGTTTCAGAACGCACGGCTCGTTTGAAACTTGGAGCAGCACACAGAGCTTGATGCCCGAACCTGATCGTAGTGTGGTCACATAGCAAAATGTAATGCCGAACTTGATCGGAAACTTGAGAGAAGTTCCGCATTATTCCGTTGATACAATCGGTGATTTCATTTAAAGGTCTGGTATTACATTAGGGATATGGGTACTGAACATTGTACAGAGTAATTTACATTCAGTGTTCTCGGATGTCCTCATTGGTGTATTGCATGTTGCTCGTCAAGTTCGCAAGATTCACGTCACGTCGTGAATAGGCTTTAAAAGAACCCTTCTCAGCACACCGGAAGGAAGGTAGAGGTGGATCCTTCTCGGCACACCGGAAGGAAAGCGGAGGTGGATCCCTCTCGGCACACCGGAAGGAAGGGAGAGGTGGGTCCCTCTCGGCACACCGGAAGAAAGGCAGAGGTGGGTCCCTCTCGCCACACCGGATGGAAAGCAGAGGTGGATCCCTCTCGCCACACCGGATGGAAAGCAGAGGTGGATCCCTCTCGGCACACCGGAAGGAAGGCAGAGGTGGATCCCTCTCGGCACACTGGATGGAAAGCAGAGGTGGATCCCTCTCCTCACAGCGGAAGGAACGCAGAGGTGGATCCCTCTCCTCACACCGGAAGGAAGGCAGAGGTGGGTCCCTCTCGCCACACCGGATGGAAAGCAGAGGTGGATCCCTCTCGGCACACCAGATGGAAAGCAGAGGTGGATCCCTCTCGGCACACCGTATGAAAAGCAGAGGTGGATCCCTCTCGGCACACCGGAAGGAAAGCAGAGGTGGATCCCTCTCGGCACACCGGAAGGAAAGCAGAGGTGGATCCCTCTCGGCACACCGGAAGGAAAGCAGAGGTGGATCCCTCTCGGCACACCGGATGGAAAGCAGAGGTGGATCCCTCTCGCCACGACGGAAGGAAGGCAGAGGTGGATCCCTCTCGGCACACCGGAAGGAAGGCAGAGGTGGGCCCCTCTCGGCACACCGGAAGGAAGGCAGAGGTGGATCCCTCTCGGCACACCGGAAGGAAGGCAGAGGTGGATCCCTCTCGGCACACCGGATGGAAAGCAGAGGTGGGTCCCTCTCGCCACACCGGATGGAAAGCAGAGGTGGATCCCTCTCGCCACACCGGATGGAAAGCAGAGGTGGGTCCCTCTCGCCACACCGGATGGAAAGCGGAGGTGGATCCCTCTCGCCACACCGGATGGAAAGCAGAGGTGGATCCCTCTCGGCACACCGGATGGAAAGCAGAGGTGGATCCCTCTCGCCACACCGGAAGGAAGGCAGAGGTGGATCCCTCTCGCCACACTGGATGGAAAGCAGAGGTGGATCCCTCTCGGCACACCGGATGGAAAGCAGAGGTGGATCCCTCTCGGCACACCGGAAGGAAGGTAGAGGTGGATCCCTTTCGCCACACCGGAAGGAAGGGAGAGGTGGTTCCCTCTCGGCACACCGGAAGGAAGGCAGAGGTGGATCCCTCTCGGCACACCGGATGGAAAGCAGAGGTGGATCCCTCTCGGCACACCGGAAGGAAGGGAGAGGTGGATGCCTCTCGCCACACCGGAAGGAAGGGAGAGGTGGATCCCTCTCGGCACACCGGAAGGAAGGCAGAGGTGGATCCCTCTCGGCACACCGAAAGGAAGGCAGAGGTGGATCCCTCTCGGCACACCGGAAGGAAGGCAGAGGTGGGGTCCCTCTCGCCACACCGGAAGGAAGGCAGAGGTGGGTCCCTCTCGGCACACCGGATGGAAAGCAGAGGTGGATCCCTCTCGGCACACCGGATGGAAAGCAGAGGTGGATCCCTCTCCTCACACCGGAAGGAAGGCAGAGGTGGGTCCCTCTCGCCACACCGGATGGAAAGCAGAGGTGGGTCCCTCTCGCCACACCGGATGGAAAGCAGAGGTGGATCCCTCTCGGCACACCGGATGGAAAGCAGAGGTGGATCCCTCTCGGCACACCGTATGGAAAGCAGAGGTGGATCCCTCTCGGCACACCGGAAGGAAGGTAGAGGTGGATCCCTCTCGCCACACCGGAAGGAAGGGAGAGGTGGTTCCCTCTCGGCACACCGGAAGGAAGGCAGAGGTGGATCCCTCTCGGCACACCGGATGGAAAGCAGAGGTGGATCCCTCTCGGCACACCGGATGGAAAGCAGAGGTGGATCCCTCTCGGCACACCGGAAGGAAGGGAGAGGTGGATCCCTCTCGCCACACCGGAAGGATGGGAGAGGTGGATCCCTCTCGGCACACCGGAAGGAAGGCAGAGGTGGATCCCTCTCGGCACACCGAAAGGAAGGCAGAGGTGGATCCCTCTCGGCACACCGGAAGGAAGGCAGAGGTGGATCTCACTGAACAAAGAAAAATATTTTGAAATCACTAAATTTGCCAATATTGTTGTTTACGTGCAAACGTTCCCTTGTTCAGCAAACGAAAAGCCCCATCTTTTTATAATTCTGAAAATATTTAACTAATCCCTAGGCGTAAGGGTGGGTCGTATAAATAATTATTTCAGACAAAAGTCTGTTATATGGTAGGCTACAATTGGTACAGCGAACTATGAAACTCTTGGGCTGCAACTCCGTGTATTGTTCCCACGCGTACGAATAATGCCAAGAATAATAAATAGTCTACCGAGAGGAATTGCTCTCGTGTTGCAGATTATGTGCAGATTACAACGGATTTGCTTGTGTGTTATTACTGGGGATTTGCAGGTGTGATTTGCTGGGCAACGGTGGCTGTAATGTGGAGTGTTTGTGAGATTTCACGGGTAATTGGACGAGGCAAGCAAGCATGATATAGCCTACAGTATGCCTGAGGCTATAAAATCTCTCGATCGATGCATATTGGTGGGCGTCTCATAAAATGATAAGGAGTTTCTACTGCAGAACACGTTTCAGACGTGCTACTTGTTGTAAATACGATCCATGGCCATCGTCCGCGACCATTAACCTCCTTGTCAACACATCGTCAACAACATACGCGTGTTCAGTCGTAAACGGATTTTCCCACTTGTGGTTTCAAAAAAAAAAAAAAAAAAAAAAAAAAAAAACATGACGTCAAAACTGTGCCAGCAGATTCACGTCTCTTGATGTCCAATATTCGGCAGGGTGGTGGCTTGGAAAACATATTAACAAACCCTTAGGTATCAGACAGTTATTGGCTGCCGGAATATCGGTTGGGACACAGGGGCAGCCACTAGGATGGCTTTCATTAGGCCTTCCCCAGCTCTGGGCCATGCAATACTGAATCAAAAGTTATAGCAGTGGCGGTTCAGCTGTGAATCAGTCAGTCTGAGAGACTAGACTTTATATCATTTCAGATGACGGATGCTACATATGCTACACATGTTAGAAAGGCTCAGGAGGGCTTCGAGCGAAAATCTACTGCATGACGTCACGCACTCGCCGTCTTCGTTCGCATAACACCAGACCCCAGGAGTAAACTCAGACTCGGTGCATGTGCACTGAACAACATGACGTCATACAGCCCCCGCGCGGGAAGCCTAAGTTAAAGGGTAATGGAGTCTGTTGAGTCTGAGTTTACTCCTGGGGTCTGGCGTTATGCGAACGGAGACGGCGAGTGCATGACGTCATGCAGCCCCCGCGCGGGAAGCCTAAGTTAAAGGGTAATGGAGTCTGTTGAGTCTGAGTTTACTCCTGGAGTTCTGGCGTTATGCGAACGGAGACGGCGAGTGCGTGACGTCATGCAGCCCCCGCGCGGGAAGCCTAAGTTAAAGCGTAATGGAGTCTGTTGAGTCTGAGTTTACTCCTGGAGTTCTGGCGTTATGCGAACGGAGACGGCGAGTGCATGACGCCATGCAGCCCCCGCGCGGGAAGCCTAAGTTAAAGGGTAATGGAGTCTGTTGAGTCTGAGTTTATTCCTGGAGTTCTGGCGTTATGCGAACGGAGACGGCGAGTGCGTGACGTCATGCAGCCCCCGCGCGGGAAGCCTAAGTTAAAGGGTAATGGAGTCTGTTGAGTCTTAGTTTACTCCTGGAGTTCTGGCGTTATGCGAACGGAGACGGCGAGTGCGTGACGTCATGCAGCCCCCGCGCGGGAAGCCTAAGTTAAAGGGTAATGGAGTCTGTTGAGTCTTAGTTTACTCCTGGAGTTCTGGCGTTATGCGAACGGAGACGGCGAGTGCGTGACGTCATGCAGCCCCCGCGCGGGAAGCCTAAGTTAAAGGGTAATGGAGTCTGTTGAGTCTGAGTTTACTCCTGGAGTTCTGGCGTTATGCGAACGGAGACGGCGAGTGCGTGACGTCATGCAGCCCCCGCGCGGGAAGCCTAAGTTAAAGGGTAATGGAGTCTGTTGAGTCTGAGTTTACTCCTGGAGTTCTGGCGTTATGCGAACGGAGACGGCGAGTGCATGACGTCATGCAGCCACCGCGCGGGAAGCCTAAGTTAAAGGGTAATGGAGTGTGTTGAGTCTGAGTTTACTCCTGGAGTTCTGGCGTTATGCGAACGGAGACGGCGAGTGCATGACGTCATGCAGCCCCCTCGCGGGAAGCCTAAGTTAAAGGGTAATGGAGTCTGTTGAGTCTGAGTTTACTCCTGGAGTTCTGGCGTTATGCGAACGGAGACGGCGAGTGCATGACGTCATGCAGCCCCCGCGCGGGAAGCCTAAGTTAAAGGGTAATGGAGTCTGTTGAGTCTGAGTTTACTCCTGGAGTTCTGGCGTTATGCGAATGGAGACGGCGAGTGCGTGACGTCATGCAGCCCCCGCGCGGGAAGCCTAAGTTAAAGGGTAATGGAGTCTGCTGAGTCTGAGTTTACTCCTGGAGTTCTGGCGTTATGCGAACGGAGACGGCGAGTGCGTGACGTCATGCAGCCCCCGCGCGGGATGCCTAAGTTAAAGGGTAATGGAGTGTGTTGAGTCTGAGTTTACTCCTGGGGTCTGGCGTTATGCGATACGGAGACGGCGAGTGCGTGACGTCATGCAGCAGAGTGCAAAGAGTCATAGCCCTCCTGAGCCTTTCTAACATGTGTAGCATTTGTAGCATGCGTCATTTGAAATGATATAAAGTCTAGTCTCTCAGATTGACTGTATCTATTTGTATTTCTTATCTTGGAATTTAAAACTATAAAACATATTACACACGCAGCACGTCGCTATCTAATATACGAACTGCATAGTAACTGTTATAGTACAAGATTGCTTGAAATGAGAGCAATCACTGGTGAGAGATGACTCGCTTGCTGGCTGAATCCGCATCACGGAACTCCTGTTGCCATGGTTACCGCTCACATCCGTTCCCTTCCGGCCTTACTCAATCACCAAGGCAGGGACGTTCTTGCCAGAACATTCCTGTCGCATCAGGCTAGTTGAGCAACGCGGCAGTAGATTCGCCACCGCGCCACCATGCCGTGTCGTGTCGTTTGAAGGTCGATATTCATGCCGTAACATCTAATGCAGTATTTATTTATCGTATGGCTTTTAGTACCGGGAGTGTCCGAGGACATGTTCGGCTCGCCTGAGTCTGTAGCTGCTTCCAGCGGATACCCTAAAGGGTGAGCTACAAGTTCCGTTCAATTTCAAGTAGTTCCAACTTTCGCCACCAGATATCAATGATACCTAGTGGTGAACGTTGGAACTGATAGAGCGTCTGACGAAATCTAACCTAACAAATTTTGCTTTACACAAATTTATTCTGTGAAAGGATCTTTAACGTGCCATAAATCTATGACATGGGACCGCCGGCTTTACTTCCCCTCCGAAGGAAGGCATACTGAAGGATTTTTAACGCTCTTAAAAAAATCCGACGACTTCGGCCGGGTTTGAACCCGCTATCTTGGGCATAGCAGTTCAGCATGCTACCAACTACGCCACCGAAGCCGCTATCTAATGCAGTAATAATCATGTTTAAAAATCCTAATAAATTTCAAAATATTTATTTTGGAGTCATTACTTATTTTGCAATAAAGCAGGCGATGCGGCGATTCAAACGCTTCAATGGCGGACCGCCACTGGGTTATAGTAGAGATTCCATGAGCGATAAATTCCGGTACTATGTGGGGGTTACTGCTGGATGCCCTTCCTGATGTCAACTTCATGAGACGAACTATTGAGAGATGAAGATCAATGAAGCGGTCGCGGCCTATCAGGAGATATCGTCCCGGCATTTGATGGCAGTTGAAAATGAGAAACCACGCAAAACCATTTCAATAATGACTGACGGAGGGATTCGAACACGGTAGGTTGGCCCCTTGACCTAGCACTGCACCTTAGTTAGCATAGCTATCGCTTTAATCTAGAAGGAAATAACCTAATAGCCGGGACTGTGTATCCGTATAGCCTAAGGCGAGGAGTGGATGAGGTTGTCAGGTCGTAAAGCAAAGAGTAGGCTACTATGGGTAGAGCCTAACGCGGATAAACAAAACGTTATCCGCATCCGCCACGCATCCGCACGACTTTTATCCGCATCCGCACGTTTGCTATCCGAATCCACTGGCATTACAATAATATTTCAATTAGATAAAATAGTAAAGCAGCAGATTTAGTTTTGAGGAGGAAGTCGTTTCTTTAGGCTATGCATGTTAAGTTCTATGTTTAAAACGAATGTTACACAGCCAGAATAGCAACCCATTTTCAGTTCGGAGTGTTAATTTTGCTTAATGACATAATTTGAATGAGATTAGCGTAAATCATCATCTTGCATTTGTCATGAAAAATAAAGCATAGCGGAAAATACTGATATCTCATGTGATATGTCTTCGTAATGATATTCAAGAAGTTCGGATTGTATTCTATAAACTATCCGCTAATTTACTGCAAACAGTATCCGCTATCCCCACAGCCATGCAAATTATATCCACATGACAAAAGATTTGCGGATATCCGCATCCGTGCAGGGCTGTAACTATGGGTTCTATTATAAGGCGTGATCAAAAAGTCTCCGTTTGACAGCCGTACAGTCCAGAGTCAATCAGCATTGAGACACTACGTGTCCGTGCAGGGCTTTAACTATGGGTTCTATTATAAGGCGTGATCAAAAAGTCTCCGTTTGACAGCCGTACAGTCCAGAGTCAATCAGCATTGAGACACTACGTGTCCGTGCAGGGCTTTAACTATGGGTTCTATTATAAGGCGTGATCAAAAAGTCTCCGTTTGACAGCCGTACAGTCCAGAGTCAATCAGCATTGAGACACTACGTGTCCGTGCTTATAGGAGTCGCGCTACGCTGCGGCAACGCCCGCAAACGGAAAGGTTTTGATCACGCCTTATTTTATGTAATTAATTAAACGTCACGTGTAATTACTATGGGCGTCTCTAAAAGCCAGAGTATAAATGGGACCTAAAACCAATAGCATTATTATTACTAACGGACCCATGCGAGAACTCTCGCATAATGGGTTGTGTGCGCTCCATGTGTACAGACTACCCGCCCGGCTCTAGTGCTATGCGGCTGTGCGTGACACAGTTCTGCAGGGGCTATCGTCTTGTTTATTCGTTTAAAAGCACTTTATAATCATTGCTCCAGGCCTGAGAGGCCCGCAGGCTCGTTCACGTCCTTACCACGTGACCTCCTACCGTTACTTCCTTAGTTGCGAGTTTTCAATTCTGCACAAGTTTTCACGAAGTTAAAAGGGCCTGTAACAGTTACATGCCTTCAAATCGTATCGTGCCCATCATTGACGGATTTGTGTTGTTGGAGTAACAAGCAATAGTGCTTCGGGGACTGGTGTCAGGGCTGACCTCAACTGTGGCTGGCGGGCCTTGTTTGGCCAGCAGCCACGTGATATTGTTCTGCTTAGAATTAGGTACCGGTACTGAAAGGGCTAACGGTCGTTGGTGATGATGATAATTGATGTTTTAAGGGGCATAACTTCTAGGTTATAAATAATAAATAAATATAGCCTTCTCAATCCCCTAAGGGCTATGGCTTCCTCAGTAAAGGGACGTGCTCTGATTTAAACTAATTAGGCGAGGAAGTCCTAAAGAGTTATATTGTAGTCTTCCTTATCTAGGGGCGCGCGTGTCTAGTCGTTGTATGCATCAGTTTGTTGTATGCGTTATGCATCGTAAGGTTCCTCTCTATGGTGTTGTGAAAGGAGCCCTTCCTTGTCATCCATGTGTGTTGTCTACCGGTTTTTCCGTTTTTGAGAAGCTGTTCCTGTTCTCCTTGTGCTATATTCCCATGCGTCTCCATTCTTGTCTGTCCCTTACTATCCTCGTCCAGTGTTTGCCTGTCTTCCTTACAATCGAGTCCTTCCAGCGCGTTCCCTGCTTCCTGTTCTGGGTCCGATACTGTAAGTTTGTGCGCCCATCGATCGTGTTTCATTCTGACCACATGTCCTCCCCCACTTCCATTTTAGACTTTACGCTGCTGTTAAAGCATCCTTCTTGTCTGTTCTTCTTCTAATCTCCTCATTTCGTACTCTCTCCTTCAACGAGATTTAAAGGATCTTCCGTTCCATTTTCCGTTGACATGATTGGATCGTTTGTCTCTGCTTCGCCGTCAGTGCCCAGGTATGACGTCAGTGTAACAGTACCGGTATCACACATTTCTCTAGTAACTATGACATTCGACTTAGTTTCTGGGATTTGTCCATCAATATAAATGTCAAGGACCAGAACTTTTTCCACCCTCGTCCTATTCGTCTTTAGATTTCTTCCTCCTGGCAGTTGCCAAATGACAGGATTTTGTCCAAGGTAGATGTATTCTTGTGTATATACGAGGTACTATTCATGAGGATTTGTACTTCTAGCGAGTTGATCATCAGTATTTCTAAGGGGTTCATACCGTACATAAAGGTACTTCTTCTAGTTCCAAGTCTTGTGCAGATTTTAGTGCAATAGCGTCTACAAACCGGATATCGGCCCCTAATTATTTGGGTGATTGTAAAAATGAAACTATAACTAATACTAACTTACAACTAAAACTGACTACGGATTTACAGACTGGAAAGTAAATAGGAAACAAAAATACGAATACGGGAAATAAAAGACAGGAGGGAAGGAAATGCCCTCCCCTCCAAGAAAGAGAGTTAAGGGACCTGGAAGAAAGGAGAGCCATAAAAGGCAGATAGGAAAGGGAAAGAGGAGAAGGTCCGCCCCAAAAGCAATGGAAAACGGGGGTGGGGACTGGACCCAGCTTCGGAATCCCTCGGGGTCACTAGTTGTGAGCCCTTGAGGGTGTAGCACCATCTGGGGAGAGGCTACATACACCCTGCCTCCTTGAGGGCCTTGAGCAGAAGGCAGGAGATCTCATGAAAATACAAAGAAGAGTTCTGACCCGTCGAAGAATGAGTGATCAGGAAAGATGAGAAAAGGACCAATTAAGGCGGGGAAGTGAAAGACTCCCTAAGTCTCGGATATCCTAATACCATCGGGGTCGGAAGAGAACATGAGTTGACCTAAGAAGGTCGACAGGATAGATGATTGAGAGGAGCCCGGCACAAGTAAGAGGAAGCAATGCCGGACTCAGCTGGGGTCCCGTGGTCTCCAACCCACTTCCCACAAGTCGTGAGCCCTGGGAGGACTGACAGTTGGGAGTGATAACAATGACATTCTAAAAGAAGTTAAAAATGAATATATATTTCGGCTTTTGGCAAGCTCCAATGGAGTTTATTTTTACTTGCATAATGTGTCTTGTTCTGAAGAGGAAAGATGATTGGAATGTATATACTGTATTATGCCAAATAAATGAAATGGGCTTATGATTAAGGACATGGCTGGAATCGAAACAGTAGCCAAGAGCGAACTCAGTCACCACTCACCCCCGCCGGCTGGCAAAAAGGAAAAAAGAAGAAGTGAGGATTTTGATTGGGACACATGTTCTCATTTATCACATCTCTATCACCTTTGTGATGTGCTGATGAGACTCATGAGCATCGGAGCATGTTCGTCTGTGAGGAAAGAATGTGATTGCAGATTGTCTGTCTTCCCTGGACAGATTTTCGGATTTATCTCAGTAAGAGTTCATTCTTTCATAAATAGCCTAGGCTATATCATTAGCTCAAAATGTTCATATTTTCATTTTGAAGAAAAGAGCGAAAAGCGATTAAGAGCTTCCGCTTAACTTCCTCACCTTTTAGCGCTATGCTAATAATTTGCAGTCTTCTTAGATGCCTTCTATTAAATACGAATGTTCATGCCATTTTGACGCCAAACAGACAAGAATCACACTGGTCATTATAGACTACGCCTCGCCCGGGAAAAATACCAAGTGTGAGTCGAATATTCAAAATGTTCAGACATAATGCTCTCCTTAAGGGGGAAGTGGACGACATTGCAGGGGAAAAAATTGTTAAAATTGATAGACATTAAATTCAAATATCTCGCTCATTTTTGTAATAGAACTTCTAAACTCTCAGATTTCGTAAATTAGCATCTCCCCTTAATTTTAAGCTGATTCAAAGTCTTATATATTTGCAGACAATAATGTTATTCTATTTTCAAAAATAGTATATAGGCCTACATTTTGTTTCAGTATAGGTTACATCGTGAGTTTCAGGTGCACTTTTCTTAGTAACAGCTGTGGTTTAGGAAATACAATTTCCGATGGGTGTTTTAAAGGCTTGGTTTGATATAATACACTAATCTTATTATTTTGAATTGGAATACCGACAGCGATAGCTACGCTCACTAAAGCGCAGCGCTAGACCCTGGGGCCAAGCTATCTCCGGACTTGGTAGACGTGGGTTCGAGCCCCACCGTCAGCCGCCCTTGAAATTGTTTACAGTGTTTCCTCATTTTCAACACCAGGCAAATGCTGGGACGGTACCTTCTGACAGGCCACGGCCGCTTCCTTCCACATCCTTGCCCAGTTTCATTCATCTTCATTCATTTCATCTCTCATTAACTCCTTTCATGAGGTTAGCGTCAGAAAGGGCATCCACCCGTAAAAACCATCCGCCACAGAATTTCATCGCATCCTATCCCCGACCCCGTTGGAAACGAGATTAATAAGGGGTAGACACACATTATTTTGATTTGAATTTCTCTTAACGTTTTTTAGAGCTATTTTAATTTTTGGTCTCTGAAAATTGAACATTTGTTTCACTTATTCAGCCCCTGAATAACTAACGTATGCTTTTTGTTAGTCTATTCTACTGATCAACATTCACAGCGATGTATCGTCAATAGTCTGCACCTGAAACTAACACATTAAGTTAGATAATATTTTTCAAAATAGAAAAACTTTATTTCTAGAAACATATAAGACTCTAAATAAGCTAAAAACCCCCAGGGACTCGCATCTAGTGGGACATGGGTTGGTGACCACGGGACCCTAGCTGACTACGGCATTGCTTCCACTTACTTGTGCCGGGCTCCTCTCCATCTTCTTTCCTGTTGACCTCTCTTGGTTAACTCTTGTTCTCTTCCGACCCCAACGTTATTAGGGTATCCGAGGCTTAGGAAGTCTCTTACTTTCCCGCCTTAATTGGCTCTTGTCTCATATTTCCTGATCCCTCATTCTTCTAGGGATCAGCCTTCTTATTCTTTTCATTACAGTTCCTTTTCACTTTAAGATTCCCGCCCTGTTTTTCTGAATTGGCTCCCCGTGTCTCTAAATTACATTTTGTGAATATTTTGAATCTCACCCACATTTTGTCAGTATTTCCAATCTAAATTGCATTTTGTAAGTACAGTATTTTGAATTTCAACTGCATTTTGTTGAGTATTTCAAATCTACATTGCATTTTGAAAGTATTTTGAACCTAAACTACTTTTCGTGCGGTTTTTTTTTCAGTCTAAATTTCTTGTGTGTGATTTTCCGTGTAAATTACCGGTAAGTATTTCCACTCTATATTTTGCGAGTCATTTCAATCTGAGTACCATTTTGTAAGTATTTCCTGTCCAGCTTAATTTTCGTTATAATTTTATTAATGCAGCCAATGGCCATGTACTTTTCTATTCAGGACGGGTCAGGGAAGGGATATTGGAAGGAAATCGGCCGTGGACCTATTGAAAGGAACCATCCCGGCATTTGTCTGGTGGGGAAATTGTGAAATCATGAAAACCATTTTCATGACGGCCGAGGTGGGATTCGAACCCACGCCCACGCTCTCCTGATGCCAGCGAAGCACGAGGTAGCGCGTTAGCGCTCTCGGCTACCGCGGCCGGTTTAATTAACATTGTCGCTATCACCCAGACTATTAGGGGCCGATAACCTAGATGTTAGGCCCCTTAAAACAACAACTATCATCATCATCATCAAAAAAGCTAAAATTGAGGTGAATTTCTAGTTTACCAAATCTGACAGATTCGAAGTTGTATTACACTGAGCGAGGGATTAGAGTTCAATGTGTATCATGTTTAACGAGCTTCGTCCCTGTAATGTCGTCCACCTTAGGATTCTAATGTTCCTGTCTATGGGGTATCTACAAAATAACGCAAAGGTTACTTACAAATTTCACTTAATTTTTTGTGTAACATTTCCATGGGTCGCCTCCGTAGCGTAGCGGTCAGCATGGTTAGCTGCCGCCCCGGAGGTCCTGGATTCGATTCCCGGCTCTGCCACGAAATTTGAAAAGTGTTATGAGGACTGGAACGGGGTCTACTCAGCCTCGGGTGGTCCAAATGAGTAGAGGGGGTTCAATTTCCACCTCAGCCATCCTCGAAGTGGTTTTCCGTGGTTTCCCACTTCGTCTTCGGGAAAATGCCGGGATGCTACCTACTGTAAGGCCACGGCCGCCTCCTTCCCTCTCCCTTGCCTCTCCATCCCCATCTTCCCCTCCCTTCCTATCCCTCATGAGGCCCCTGTTCGCTTTGCAGGCGAGGCCGCTCGGGCGAGGTGCTGATCACACCTCCCCAGTTGTATCCAACCCGACCAGATGTTCCAAGCTCCAGGACACTGCCCCTTAGCGGCGGTAGTGGTGAGTTCCCTCGCTGAGTCCGTGGGAGCCACCAACCTAGATTTTTTTTTAGCGTAGGCTTTTGGTGTCGGGAGTGTCCGAGGACATGTTCGGCTCGCCAGAGTTAGTAGCTGCTTCTATTCGGACACCCATTGGGTGGGCTACAACTATCGTCGCGTGTGGAGTGTTGTCTGGGGAGGAAAGTGTGAATGTAAGGACTAGGAATTGGAAGGTAGCGACTGTGGCCTATAGTTAGGGACCAATCCCAGCATTTGCCTGGAAGGAAGATGGGAAACCACAGAAAACCATCTTCAAGGTTGCCGGCGGGGGATTCGAACCTCCTCGCCTCCCGGCAGCCACGCCGTAACAACCACGGCTAACTCACCCGGTTACCTAGAGGGTAAATCGACTAAATAAATTAAAAAAAAAACATTTCCATGGAATATTTCACGGCACGTGTAGAACAGTTTTAAATGAATCCAAATTAGATAAAGTGAAATTGTCTCGTGTGGGTTGATGATGCCCTCGGGTTCTGGGGCTGAAGTCGACTTCCCCTCTCTCCTCTGAGAATAGGTGCTGATTACCATGCAGCAGCCAGCAGCCAGGTGACATAACCCACGTATGACCTCTTTGAGACCTGCAGGACACTGCAGGGCCCTTGGACTACTTAGCTCTAACTGGGCTTTCTTTTCCACTGACAAAGACCACTGTCACGAAAGGTAAAGGTAATTACAGTATACAATACCATTATTTCTGCGGACACCACAGTGTCATCTTACAAGCAGCTCGGTGAAGGCTAGGCCTGTAGCATAATACCCAATAACTATATTGTTATTTTGGGGCTTTGCGACGTCGAGCTCATGTAGCCCTGTGTACTTGGGTGTGCGTGGAATCTATCTGATAACTTACAATATTGTGATGGCTGTAGTAGTGTGTGTGTTTGTAATTGAGGCTAGAATTTGGAAGGAGGCTGCCGTGGCCTTAAGTTAGGAAGCATCCCGACATTTGCCTGTAGTAGAAGTAGTAGTTTTAAGAAATTTCGGTACTTCATAAGCGAGAGGACATGCTGATATAGGTTTTAACGTCTCAACTGCTGTCGTCTTCGAGACATCGAGATGTCCTAGAGCTCCCGGGTTCGATTCCTGTCTCTGCTAAGGTATGGTCCTCTACGGGGTCTCCCATCCTCATGATGGTAACTTGGAACCTGCTCGATACTGTGAAAAGAGGAGGAGTGGAAAGGAACTGGCCACTCTACCTTATGTAAACTCCGGCTCAGTACACCTGGTTAGTGACTCTAATTGGCTCGGCTACATCCCTTGTGGGTATGACACACTTTGATCTTGAGCCCTTTCTACAGATTCAATATTCCTATCGATACGCGGCGATTATGGTTTTCCATAGCTATTCTGAGTTTAATTCAATGGAAGGTGAATCATCGTGTTATAAGAATGCCCTTAGCAGCATGACGTCAATCCCGGTCAATCAGGCACGTCTGACTGACAACCAACGGTCAGTTTGAGCACAGACACGTGCCCATGATTAAGGTTGCCGCAATGGCAGCCGGAATGTCGAGAAACATGCCCCAACACACGACGCGTCTCCATCCTGTAAGCCTAGATAATTAATTAGACACCATTCGTAATCTCTCCTCTCCAATTCTCATCACATGACCCCATCATCTGGGTCGGCTCATACGAGCAGCCTCATCTAACGTGTTCAATTCTAACTTAGCCTTTACCTCTTCGTTATGAGTAGGCCTACCTTTCTGGCGTTCTCCCATCTACTTCATTCGCGATACCTCCAGCTTAAGTTTGAGATATTTTGAATCCACTCTGCCTTCACTCCCACACAGCAAAGTCGGTCTAAGACTGAGCGATGTAGAGAGAGTATCGACGCTAGAATAACTTAGTACTCTCTGTCTGTCGAAATATTAATGCTTAGAGTCTAGTGTCACTCTCTTGTTGTTGGCTTTGTTTTGTAACTTTAATATTATTTTTCGGTAAGTTTTTAGCTTAGTGTCTCACTTAATGTATTAATTTATAATGCATAATTAAGTGGGACTTTTTGTCGCTAGGTTGGTAATTTATTGGTTGTTGGATGTTATTTTTATTCATAATGACGTTCCTAATGTTGGTTAGGGAGTATTAATACTGTACTGGAGTATGGCTGAAGAGCTGTGATTGTGGATTTTGGTTCAGTTAGGCCCTACTGATGGTACTGACCAACCACCCCCACAGCGGCGTTAGGTGTTGTTTTGCTCTATGTTTGCCGTCGTAGCCTATCAGCAGCAGCTTCAGCTAGGTAAGAGTGATAATAATTTACAGAGGTTTAAGTTTTTAAATAAGCGTTATGGGTAGAGAGAAAGACCCGTGCAGAATACTTGTTATTATTATAACGAGCGTACCCATGCGAGAACTCTCCCATGTGTATAAACCACCCGCCTGGCTTTACTGTTATGCGGGATTTGTGTATAAACCACCCGCCTGGCTTTACTGTTATGCGGGATTTGTGTATAAACCACCCGCCTGGCTTTACTGTTATGCGGGATTTGTGTATAAACCACCCGCCTGGCTTTACTGTTATGCGGGTTTTGTGTATAAACCACCCGCCTGGCTTTACTGTTATGCGGGCTTTGTGTATAAACCACCCGCCTGGCTTTACTGTTATGTGGGCTTTGTGTATGAACCACCCGCCTGGCTTTACTGTTATGCGGGCTTTGTGTATAAATCACCCGCCTGGCTTTACTGTTATGCGGGCTTTGTGTATAAACCACCCGCCTGGCTTTACTGTTATGCGGGCTTTGTGTATAAACCACCTGCCTGGCTTTACTGTTATGCGGGCTTCTATAAATACTGTCAATATTTACGAAAGCAGAGAGCAATTCATCACTGCTGCTGGTTGCACAATGGTTGTGTGGGCCCCATGTGTACAGACTACCCGCCCGGCACTAGTGCGATGCGGCAGTACGCGACACAGTTCTGCCAGGGGCTATCGTCTGGTTTATTTGTTTAAAAGCACTTTAGAAACGATTACATATATTTCCGTTGACTTTTCAAGAAATGCACGATTTTTCCTGTACTATAATTGAGACGATTTGGAAGATTTTGGTACAAACCACACCTTCTAACTTCCTCTGGTTTAGGAGCTTGAGTTCTGTGAACATACACCTTAGCGTATTATATACAGTAATAAGATAGATTATTGTTATTATAAAATTAATATTACGGAGTATCATTGGTAAGTACCGTAGGCTATATATCTACAGCAGGTCAAATATTCATTGTTTGCATTATATCCTGAGTTCTCTCCTAGAATAGAGTTGTTTTCCTTACTCATTATAGTTTTCAGTTGTAGGGAGATGAACGGGCATGGCTGAGTAGGTTCAAGTTGCATATTACGTCCCGTCTTTTTTGAACTGCCGGAAGAAGTAATTTGATAAAACTGATCAGCTTCGACACGGTACGATCTGTGACTAAAGCACATGAACTTGTTAGCGATACTATCGAACACATTGCTACTTCCTCTTCTGTGGTCTAGGTCTTGCCTTCGTATTGAGACTGGTCCTAAACATTTGTCCGCTTCGCTGCGTATTGGCTGACACCACGCAGGCTTGTATTTAATTCCCGACTCTGCCCCATAATTTAATTCTGGTCTGTGGGCTAGAACGGGGTATACTCAGCGTCACGGGGCAGCCTACCTCAGCCATCTTGGAAATGGTTTTCCGTGGTTTTCCACTTCTAATCCACCAAATGCCGGGATGGTACCTAACTTCCTACCCAAATCCTAGCTCAATTACAAAAACACACACTACTGCAGACATCACAGTAACCCAGGTTGTCAGAAAAATTCTACTCACACCCATGTACCACAATGTCGCAAAGCCCCTAATTAATCATCATCATCATCATCGACAACAACAACAACAACAACCTAAAATTCAACTTACGGTTCTGCCGAGAAATAAGTAATAATCCTGGTCTAAGAGTTGGAACGGTTTACACTCACTCTTATGAGGCAAAAAGTGTGAAAAATTGGTTTCGGTTTCCACCTCATTCATCCCAGAAGTGGTTTTTCACTTCTGCTTTTCGGATATTTCTTAACAATAACACAGGCTATCAAACAAATTTTCCGTACACGCCCAAGTACGTGGGTCTGATAACCACGATATCCAAGTCCTTAAATGAGACGATAATACTGTAACTTCGTCGAGACGTATTGTACAACACTACAGTTCAGTAAAGTTGTGGCTGTTGGTTTATCCGTGTGGAATCAGTTGCCACATGGGGGTGTGACTCGAGACAGTAGATCTACAGGCACTTTAGAATCCCGGCATCACTAAAACCACAGCAATTATTATACATACATAATATTTGCAAATGGGGGAATTCCCCGGTGGCGAGCTGTACGAATACAGAACATCACCAACAATAACATCAAACACAATTCGCAATTTAGGAACTAGAGTAATTACATCGTAGTATTTACACAAACCATCAATATGTTTGGGGAAAGGCTCTAAGACTGAGGCAGGTAATGAGTTCCAATTACCAATACCACTGTTAATGAAAGAATATTTCCCATAATTTGTACGCTGTGGTCGGCCCTTAACTTTATGAGAATGATCTGCCCTGCTCAGGTAGGTGGGATTTCCCAGACGTTTGCTTAGTTCTTCCCATGTTGGCCAATTAAACATAGCGTATAGTCTGGATTTCGTCCTTCTATCTTCCAGGGATTCCCACCCTAGTTTTTCTATCATTCGAGTTACATTACTTCTAGGATTAAAATCGTTGAGCACAAACCTAGCAGCCTTCCTTTGTTAAGCTATGTCATTATTATTATTGTTATTATTATTATGATGATGATTATGATTATTATTATTATTATTATTATTATTATTATTATTATTATTATTATTATTATTATTATTATAGCCATATGTTAATGAAAACCGACTCGGAGCTATAGGCTTTAAGGCATAAGCCAGGGGAGGGGACCAGGCTGATTCCGGACTCGTAAGAGGAGTTGGTTCGAAACCTTCCATCGGCTGCTTTCGAACTGGTTTTCCACGGTTCCTACTTTCATTTTCAGGCAAATGCCGGGATAGTACCTTCTTATTGGCCACGGCCAATTCCTTCCAACACATTGCCCAGTTTCATTCGTCTTCATTCATTTCCTCTCTCATTAACTCCTCTCACGAGGGTGGTATCAGAAAGCACATTCGGCCGTGAAAACCATCCGCCGCAAAGAAGCTCACCTCATCTCGTCCCCGACCCCATAGAAAAGGGAATGGGATGCTTTTGTGAATGAATTGTCCCAACTTCTGGGAACTAATAATTCTGCCTCACTTGGTTCGGTTATGTCTACAGTAAGCGGCAGCACGCCGGCCTCTCACCGCTGGGTGCGTGGTTCAAATCCCGGTCAATCCATGTGAGATCTGTGCTGGATTAAACGGAGGCAGACAGGTTTTTCTCCGGGTACTCCGGTTATCCCTGTCAAAAATTTCATTCCAGCAACACTCTCCACTATCATTTCATTTCATCTGTCAATCATTTAATCATTGCCTCAGATGAGTGCGACAGGCATCAGGAGCTGGCACAGTTCATATCCTCGCCGCTGGATGTGAGTTTCTTTCATTCCATCCCTTACCCGGTTGGTCGACTGGAAGCAGGCTGTGGATGTTCATGTCTAAGTTACTGGACGTTCTCGATCTGGTGAGTGAAGTATCCGTTTTCTGTTGGGCTTATTGTCAACATACTGTGACGCCGTTAGTTTTCGACGCTCGAATGTCCTCGAAGTCAGGTACGATGGAAAGATGTCAGCAGAATTAAATAATAGCTTGTGATGGCAGGAAGGCAATGCACAATTCTTAGATCACTTTTGCCAAGACCTGTTCCGCTGGCTAATTGTGGTGAGTCATTCCCAGCAGCATATTCGTGGGAACTTACGATGGTAGCGGTGTACGGAGCTTGACAGGAAGCAATTACTGTACCTCTGCAGCTTAGCGTTAACATCGAGTGTTAAGAACAATTGTCCCCTCCCCCACTAATGCTGGTCACTGTCAGTGCGTTTCCTGAAGTGGAGTCGATTAAACGCTAAACCATGTTCAGTGGGACCTTGTTGTCAAACAGTTGTATTGGGGGTACCTTGAACCTTGGCCATTTTGCCATTTGTTGGATGTTTTCCCGTGCGGGAATGATTTGGTGGAAGAAGAGACTGGAGGTAGTCGGTACGTTAGCATTAGGGCCGTACGAGTGTGTGTAGTTGGAGACGGACGTGGGTACCTTCCCCACATTTGCATGGAGTACAAGTAGGAAATCGCAGTAAACCACCTCTTCCCGGTTCTGCTTCACAAGACCGAGTGTAGTCCTGAACCGTTCCAGCCCTCAGACCAGAATTACGTTCCTTAGCCGAGATGGGAACTAAACCCGGACCTCAGTGCCAGCTACAAATGCTAGACACTACTCCATGAGGTGGTCAGTAAAGCCAGTGTTCGTGGAAATCCGTACAGAACGCATAGCTTATTTCTTTGAAGCCCATTATTCAATTTTCAGCCTATTTTCATTTATGAAAAAATAGGCTTATGAGATCATATTTTGTCCGTGTGTGTGTATGTGTGTGTGTGGATGTGTGTATGTGTGTGGGTGTGTGTGTGTGTATGTGTGTGTGTATGTGTGTGGGTGTGTGTGTGTGGGCGTGTGTGTGGGTGTGTGTATGTGTGTGGGTGTGTGTGGGTGTATATGTGTGTGGGTGTGTGTGTGTATATGTGTGTGGGTGTGTGTGTGTATGTGTGTGCGGGTGTGTGTGTATATGTGTGTGGGTGTGTGTGTGGGTGTGTGTATGTGTGTGGGTGTGTGTGTGTGTATATGTGTGTGGGTGTGTGTGTATATGTGTGCGGGTGTGTGTGTGTATGTGTGTGGGTGTGTGTGTGTGTATATGTGTGTGGGTGTCCCTAATAAAATCTAAACGGCCAAAGCGATTTCAATGAAATTCGACGATTGCATACCACTACCTCGTCCGACCTTGTCCATGCCTTTCAAATTTTAATATGTTTCACATGGCGGCTGCGCGAAATATTTCACTGGCATTCTATATCTTCGCAACAGTAACGGATATCACCCTGAAATTATGTAAGTTCATCTGTGTGACTTTCATAAACTTATGAAGTACAAAACGAACATGGCGGCCAACCGAAGTTGAAATATTTAAATTGACTTTTCTCGCGATTTAACCACCCGAGCGCAGTGAAACTTAGTACAGCAAATGTTTGTACACATTGTAGTGCATTGAGATCTATTATTGTTCAATTGTGTACATGACCTTAAGATGGCGGCTGTTCGAAATTTGAAAATTAAGTTAATATTTCTTCTGTCCTTATCATGGGATCCAAATGAACGTTTGAATAATAAATCCACGCAATAATCTTCATCTAATGGTATATAAATCTATGGCCTAAATGTATAACAATCCAACATGGCGACCATCCGAAATATTTAGACAGCTCTCAATATCTACGAATATATTGCAGCAATCAAAGTGAAATTGTGTATGTTGATAGAGACTATTAACTTGGGTTCACCTATGGGACTTTTAATAACCTGGTATTCATAAAACCAACATGGCGGCCAAGCGAAATTTAAAAATTAAAATAGAATTTACTCGCGATTTAATCATCCGAGCGCAGTGAAACTCGGTACGATAAATGATCATATAAAATTTAATCTAATGACATCCAATTAAACTGAATTGTTTTGATAACCCAAAAATGGTGGCTGCGCAAAATTTCAAAATTATGTTTTTATTTCTTGTGTTCTAATCATGCGATCGAAGTATATGTTTAAATAATGAACCTACGCAATAATCTTCATATATTGGTACATAACTCTATGGCGTACACATATAACAATCCAACATGGCAACCATCCGAAATATTTAGACGGATCTCAATATCTGCGAATCATGGGGTTTGAGGCCATCTTTCAGTGTTGCCTTAGTAAACAAAAGTTTGGTGTTTTTCAGTCGGTCAACACAAATGTACCCAAAAGAGTTGGGTTATGCCCTAAACAAATTACATGTGATTAATAAATACGTATGTGCGTATGCATTTATTAATCACATTTATGTTCGACCCTCACTATTATGTGTCAAAAAACTGTATCATAATGATGGTCATTATAACACTGTTTTTCATTAAGATACAGTTTCTCCAGCCAATCAGAGCTCGTTCATTGACCAATTAGGTAACGATACCTTCACGCATGCGCTCAAAATCCAACATGTCGGACATAAACACAACATCGAACTATAATAAATTACCGACATGGAATACGCACCGTCCATATGTTCACGTAAATAAACTGGCGAATATGTGACAAGAAATAGCACTGTACCTTAATATCACCAACCCTAATTTCTACACAGCGCATTGCCTTGAAACGACTGCGGTGACAATATTACTGAGGGGCGGCAGATGTAAACATATGGCCTGCATATGGCATTGCAAGCACACAGAGCGCATGCGTCGGTCGTTCAGAGATCTTGAAAGACAGAGATATACCCAGCGCTCGCTCTGCGATCACAAAATTCAAGTGGCTAACACTCAACAGATATTTATGAATATTTATGTTAAAACATATAATAAAGTTATAATTATCGTCGAACATAAACAGTCGTATGCAACTCGCCTATAATGGTAATTAAGACACTCGTATGGAAATTATAAAACTCGCTTACGCTCGTTTTATAAACATCTCGTGTCTTAATTATAGCCATTATAGGCTCGTTGCATAATGTACTATTAATTATTTTAGGGCATAACCCAACTCTTTTGGGTACATTTGTGTTGACCGACCGAAAAGCACCAAACATTTGTTATCTACGAATCTATTACAGCAATCACTGACATTTTGTATGTTGATAAAGGCTATTAACATAAGTTCAGCTATGGATCATTCAATAACCTGGTGAGCACAAAACCAATATGGCGGCGACGTGAAATTTAAATATTTTAATGGATTTTTCTCGCGACTTTTCATCCGAGTGCTGTGGAACTCGGCACGGTATATCTTCATACAAGCCTTAATATACTGACGTCTAATTTAATGGAATTTTATGAGAACTTAATATTGTGGCTGTGTATTTTTTAAAAATCTCGTCTTCATTTCTCGTGTCCAAGTAAGGCCAGTAGGATACTTGAACAGAGGCTATTTAGTTATTCACGAAACTACGTGTTATTATTCTGTTCTTGTTGACAAGGAGGATTCGAGGTGTATAAATATCTGCGTCATTATGCCAACATCATGTTGAGAAAGGTAATGTGTACTTAATATGTGCACGAGACTGTTCTTTTACCAGCTCTCTTATACGAACCTTGCCATTGTTCGTCGTTGTAGCTATATTAGATGCTGACACTGCAATTTTAATTTTTTATATGTTTGAGATGGTAGCTATGAGTAATATTCAAGATAACAGTTACGTGCCTTATGAGTTATTTCCCTTGCTAGTATTCAGTGGTATTGATTTTAATATTTCACTTAATCAAAATGGCAGCTGTGCGAAATGTTCTATATAATAGTCACGTGCGTTATGAGTGACTTCCATTGGTAATATTCTGTGGTAGCCTATTGGCAGCTATACGTAATGTTGAATATAACAGTCACGTGCCTAATGGGGGATTTCCCTTGTTAATATTCTGTGGAATTGATTTTTAGCCTATTTTGATTTATGAAAAATTAGGCTTATGAGATCACCTTTTATCCATGCGAGTGTGTGCGTGTGTGTGTGTGTGTGTGTGTGTGTGTGTGTCCCTAATAAAATCTAAACGGCTGGAGCAATTTCAATGAAACTCGGTAAGTTCTATTTTGTCCGGCCTCGACCGTGCCCTTCAAATTTTATTACGTCTCACCAATCCAAAATGGCGTGTGTGCGAAATATTTCACCGGTATTTTAAATCTCCGAAACTATTACAGATATCACCCTGAAATTTTGTACGGTGATAAAGGGCACTACTAGAAGTTCACCTGTGTGATTTTCAAAAACCTGTTAAGTACCAAACGAACATGGCGGCCAAGAAAAGTTGAAACATTGAAATAGACGTTTCCCGCAATTTAACCATCCGAGCGCAGTGAAACATGTTACAGCAAATGTTTATACACATTGTAAGGCACTGACATCTAATTTTGTTCAATTGTTTACTTAACCTCATGATGGCGGCTGTGCGAAATCTCAAAATTAAGTTTTTATTTCTTGTGTCCTTATCATGCGATAGAAGTCAACGTTTGAATAATGAAATTACGCAATAATCTTCATATAGTAGTACATAACTCTATGGCCTACATATGTAAAAACCCAACTTGGGAACGATCCGAAACATTTAGACGGTTCTCGATATCTAGCCTACTATTCTATGACAGCAATCAAACTTAAATTTTGTATGGTGATAAAGGCTAGTTATTAGTTATTTTTGTTTTAAGGGGCGGAACTACGAGATCATCTGCCCCGGTTATATGGCTATTAACATAAGTTCACCTATGGTCATTCAATAACCTGGCGAGCACAACAGCAACATGGCGGCGACGGGAAATTTAAGTATTTATTTTATGGATTTTGCTCGCGACTTTTCATCCGAGCGCTGTGAAACTTGGTACAGTGTATCTTCATACAAGCCTTAATATACTGACGTCTAATTTAATGGCATTTTGTGAGAACTTAAAATGGCGGTTGTGCAATTTTTTTAAAATCTCGTTTTCATACCTCGTAAGACCAATAGGATATATGAAAAAAAAGACTATTTAGTTCTTTACGGAACTACTTGTTATCTTTCACTTGTAAGAAGGCTAGTAAAGCACATCTCTAGAAATATAGATTCCGTTTACTCTCCTATGAAGATAACCTTTCCGTCAAGTCTATATCTACTTATTACGAGGAAATGCTGAAATGTTGCTGTTTAAAATGTCTTCAAAATCAATCCCGACCAGACTAATTTGTCTGAATGGATATGGCTGATGAATGGTGGTGAATATCTATGAGATATATTTATGTTGTAAATTCCGAAGATTTAATGTTCAAGAGTTGGAGGTGAGTGACCCTCTTACAGCTGCAGAAGTTTCCGCAGGAACAATTCTATTCTGCCTCAGGGGGAAAGGCAGTTGAGTTGGTTTGCGTGATAAATTAGTCACTCAGTAAAAAACTTACAATAATTGACTTTCTTTTGTTTTCGCTTCGAACACGCTCCCGATAGAGTTCTTATTCCGTCCTTACATCTGGACTTAGAGTAGTTCTGTTCCAGGCTCATGGAGTTGTAGAAGATTGTCCTTACAGGGGTAAATAACGGTCGAGATGTGATTTATTTATTTATTTATTTATTTACATAGGTCCCAATGAGCCTGAGCTCGTGTTAGGGACAATCAAGTAACATAGTTACAGCATGGCATATATATAATTTTTGTAACATTATTGTTTAGTTTAATAGTAACTTAGATTGCTAGTGACTAACTTTACAGAGATAATACGGTATGATACATTGCATTGCTTAAGGCTATTGTACATTGGTTATTCATTCCTTAATAGGAAGTCTTTTGTTTTCCTCTTAAATGTTTTTATAGAGAAACTTTCCCTTATGCCTAATGGTAGCGAGTTGTATTCTTTTATTATAGAGGACATAATTCCTTTAGTTCCAAATTTAATGGATTGGGAATGGCTGGTGAATATTTGATTTACTCCTCTTGTTGCATAGTGATGAATGTCATTTGCATGGGTAAAATGGATGTGTGTGTGTATCAATTTGTTTTCTAATTTGTATACAAATACTGTTGCTGACATAGCTATTTGTTTTTGCAGTGGCATAATTTTAGTTCCTGAGTACAATTCATTTGAGGGTGTGAGCCAAGGTAATCCAAAGATAGATTTTATAGCACGTTTCTGGAGTATCTCAAGTTCTTTTATTAGCTCCTTCTTACAATATCCCCATATGAAATTCATGTACATTAGATGTGAATGTATCAGAGCAAAGTATATATTTTTCAATTGTTGGCTAGTAAGACAGCTATATCTTAATCTGAAAATAATACCAATTAAAGGGCTGATTTTATGTTTTACATTTTCTACATGATTTTCCCAGGTTAGTGTACTATCTAGTGTGATACCTAAGTATGTTGCCGATTTAACCCTTTCTATTTCTTTGTTGGCTATGTTGACTATGTTTGTGGTCTCAATCTTGTATGATGGTTTATGGAAGAACAAATATTTTGTTTTAGTGATATTGATAACCATTTTGTGTGATCTCAACCAATCCACCAGCTTATTGAGATCATAATTAATATTTAGCATAATTTCCTGTTCAGATGTTCCCAGATAGAGTATAAAAATATCATCTGCAAATAGTTTAAGCTTGCCTTTCAATTCTAATAATACTATATCATTAATATAGGCCAAGAAAAGAATTGGTCCTAAGACAGAACCTTGAGGTACTCCTGTGTCAATTCTCATTTGAGATCCTTTTACATTATCGATTGCAACATATTGTTTTCTGTTAGTGAGGTAGTTCTTGAACCAATCATGTGCCACTCCTCTGATGCCTGCAAATTCTAGTTTATTAAGGAGAATCTTATGGTTAACCAGATCGAAGGCTTTTTGAAGGTCAATTAGTACACCAGCAGCTAGTTTGTTTTCATCTAATGCCTTTTCTACATCAGTTACTACTTCAAATATAGCACTATCAGCTCCTCTATTTGGAATAAACCCATATTGGCAGTTTGCAAAGTAATCATTTTTCATGAGGAAATTCATAAGTCTTCGTTTAACAACGCTTTCTAGAACCTTGCTGATGGCAGATATAATATTAATGGGTCTGTAATTTGATGGGTGGGTTTTGTCCCCTTTTTTGTAGATCGGGACCACCCTAGAGACTTTACAGGCATCGGGGAATATACCAGTCATCAGTGAAAGATTTATTATTTTGACAAGATATGGTGTAAGGCCCTCAAGACACAATTGTAGCATGACATTAGTAGTGTTGTCCTCACTTATATTGTTTTTGTGTTTTAGGGAGTTTATAATTGATTGTATTTCATTAGCATCAGTAGGTAACATAAAGATTGTCTTAGTGCTAGTAGTATTTTTATAGCTTGTAATGCCCGAGGTAGAACTGTTTCCTTGATTTTCCCATATACTGTTAGCAATATTGACATAATATTTATTAATTTCATCACATATATTTTCCTTTTTTTTCGACATTTGTGCCGTCGACTATAAGTTTGACAATTTCATTTTTCCCCTTCTTTGGTCTATTTAACATCTCATTAACAACACTCCACACTTCCCTCTGATTATTTGCATTTTGAATTTTTTGGTCAAAGTAGTTTCTTTGTAGGTTTCTCTTAAGTTTTGTAACTTGGTTGCTAATAATTTTATATTCTTCTAAAATTTCTGCAGATGGATTTTTAACTTTGGTTTTTGTATATATCTTATCTTTCCTGTGTATTAGTGCTAAAAGATCTTGTGTGATCCAGGGTTTTATTGGTGGGGCACTTGGCTCCTTATTCGTATATTTCATAGTACAGGCTTCTATTCCTTTATTAATAAAATCACAGAATTTATTGTAGTAGTCATTGATGTTAGTTTCATTGCATACAAATTCTTGAGTTATTAAATATTTATTAAGTTTTTTGTAGTTTATTTTATCCTTTTCTATTGGCCTATCATCACATATTGAGTTCCTGTTTATCTTTTTGTTTCTCATTTCACAGATGAGTAAATGGTGATCACTCAAATCATTATCAATATTATAGACATTACATATTTTGTCACAGTCGTTCGCCAATACATGATCAATTAGAGTAGAGCTAGTTTGTGTTACACGAGTTGGATATTTTGTATTACATAAGACTAGACCGTATGATTTGACTAGGTTAATATAACTACTAGTATATCTGTCCCCAAATAATAGATCGATATTCATATCACCTAGTATTATAACAGGATTCGTTGAGTAAGAACTAATAATTACTTCGAGATCAGTTAGAAAGTGTGGAATGTTGCTTTTATGAGGGTTATAAGCAGTGATTATATTGTATTCTTGATGGCCTTTTCTCACAGTAATGTGCAGTATGCTGTGGGTGGAATTTATTTCCTTTACAAGGGTACTGCTACATTTGTTTGAAATATACAAAGATACTCCCCCGCCAGTTTGCTTTCTAACTATGTGATATGCAACATATTTCTTAATATTGAAAAACATTTTTGTTTGTTCTGTTAACCAATTTTCTGAGATTGCTAGGACATCTACACCTTTGATTCTGTCTAACATTATTTGGATATCATCGAACTTGTTTTTTATGCTATGTGCATTTATGTGTACGCATTTTAGTGTACTGGTATCGGTTATTATCTGTTTACTGTCCTTAATCTTATAATAATCGCTAAGTGTATTACAGTTACACTCGGTTAATTCTAGTGTATTATTATTAGCATTACCTAAAAAATTTAATTTCTGTAATTCTAGTTCTAGTTCCATATGGGATAATACTTAGTAGATATCTTACTATTACATTGATTTTAGTTTGAGAGGGCGAGTTCATCCAGTATTTCAGCACTTGATATAAGCTTTGAGGGTCCATTTTGATTTTTCCGAATGTATATTTTGCAGTCTCTGACCCAAGTTGCAAAGATTTTTCCCTGTTGTCTCAATTCACGGCACTTTTTGGCGATGGTTTCATTTCTTGGGGTCAGGTGTTCATTGATATATATATTACCACCATCACTGTAACCAATTTCACTCGTCTTCAGGGTCTTCTTTTGTCTTCTGCTACTGAGAATCTCTTCCTTCTTCCACCTATTATTTAATTTCACAATTATCGGTTGAGGCCCAGGCTTTGTTGACGGGAGGCGGTGAGCTGCGTCTATGTTTGCCCTGGTGATTTCAACTCCTAACGTCTTGCCAATGTCCGAGATTTTGTGAAATACATCCTCCTCTCTTTCCGTGGGTATTCCATACACTATCAAGTTGTTCTTGCGCTGGTACTGTTTTAGTTCCTCCAATTCGTTGATAGCTCTAGATGCTGCCATTTCTGCGTCCTTGACGGTTTTTCTCTCTTTCTTCAGAGTTTCAATTTCCCGGTGGAGTTCATCATACTTTTCTGATAAGAAAGTTGCCAGTTTTCTTACCTCGTGGTTTTCTTCTCTCATCGCCGAAAGGGATTCCTCAAGTTTCTGGGAGAAAGATGCCATAACCTCTTTGAGGTTAGGTTGCGGGAGGCAGTCTTCCCGATTGCATGACCATTTGAAAGTATCATCTTTCCGGAATTGTTGGTACGTGTCTTTACTCATTTTCATGCATGTTACATGAAACCAGCGTCCACACTCACCATCACATCCTACAGCCTGCTGATTGTTCTTGATCTTTTTGCCGCATGGAGCACAGTTGACCGTCATGATATTAAATGTTATATGACTTCTCTTTTAGCAAGTTATTTATTGTATTTCTCTTACGTATTTTACCTACACTGTTCACACAATATTTATCACTTTAGTCACTCGCGCAATCCTCGGTAAACCTGCGTAATTTCTTAATTTTGCTTACGTTTAGAATATAAACCTTTTACATATCCGCCATTTTGAATATCATAATAATTGCATGGCTAACTAGTAGATTTCTCTTTACATGTGAGTGTAATTGAATTTGCTGGTCAGCCTAGTAGTTATTAGGGGCGGGGGCACACACATAGGCTAAAAAATAGGCTTATGAGATCACCTTTTGTCCGTGTGTGTGTGTGTGTGTGTGTTTGTATGTGCATGTGTGTGTGTGTGTGTGTGTGTCCCCTAATAACATCTAAACGGCTGGAGCGATTTCAATGAAACTTGGTAAGGTCACAGTACTATTTCGGCCGACCTCAACCATGCCTTTCGAATTATATTACGTCTCACCAATCCAACATGGCGGCTGTGCGAAATATTTCACCGGCATTCGATAACTCCGAAACTATTAGTCATATCACATATCACCCTGAAATTTTGTACGGTGATAAAGGGCACTACTAGACGTTCACCTATGTGACTTTCAACAATCTGTTGAGTACAAAACGAACATGGCGGCCAAGCGAAGTTCAAACATTTAAATGGACTTTTCTCGCGATTTAACCATTCGAACACAGTGAAACATGGTACAGCAAATGATTATACAAATTGCAATGCACTGACATCTAATTTAGTTTAATTGTTTACATAACCTCAAGATGGCGGCTGTGCAAAATTTCAAAATTAAGTTTCTATTTCTTGTGTTCTAATCATGCGATCAAAATTAACGCTTGAATAATAAACGTTCGCAATAATCCTCATCTAATATTACATAGGCCTACATGTATTAAAATCCAACATGGCGACCATCCCAAATATTTAGACGGTTCCCAATATCTATTAATCTATGACAGCAATCAAACTGAAATTTTGTATGTGTATAGAGGCTATAAACATTAGTTCACCTATGTGACGTTCAATAATCTGGTGAGCTTAAATCCAACATGGCGGCGACGCGAAATTTAAATATTCAAATGAATGTTTCCAGCGATTTAACCATCCGAGCGCAGTGAACCTTGGTACGGTATATGCTTATATAAATTTTAACCCACTGGCATCTAATTCATTTAAATTATTTTCCTAACCACAAGATGGCGGCTGAGCGAAATTTTAAAATCTCGTTTTTATGTCATGCGTCCTAATCGTGCGATTAAAGTTTGAATAAAACACCTAGACAATAATCTTCATGTAATGGTACATAACTCTAAGTCCTATATATACAGGGTGTCCCACCTAACTCTGCGACCTCAAATATTATCGAAATGAATCAAGATTTGAAAAATCTACTTGCACAGGAATGTAGCCACGTCAGGGGGTCACACAATGGGAGGATATGCACAATCCAGGAAATTATAACAATACCACTTTTAACGCAAAGTTACCTTTTTTAAATGGAACATACATGTTTTTTCTAGCAAAATCAATAGTAAACATACAATTATTGATAACAGAATTGGTTTCACTTCTCTAAACCTCGTACCTTCTGAAATAACTAAAGTTGTAGGTTACTAACCAACGACAGTGGAGTATCAATGTTTGGTGCGGTATCACTGGCAACCGTATTGTAGGTCCCTATTTTTTTTATCAGGGAACACTAAATGAACAGCGATATGCATAATTTCTTCAAGACACGTTACCCCTTCTCATGGAGGACGTGGGATTGGAAACTCGTGTATCAATGTGGTTCCAGCATGATGGGTGCCCCGCACATTTCGCACGTGTTGCCAGAGATGTAATGGATGAGAAGTTTCCAAATCGGTGGATAGGACGTGGTGGTCCTGTGAGATGGCCAGCACGGTCCCCTCGACTTGACGCCATTAGACTACTTTCTCTGGAGCGCATTGCTAGATAGTCTATCAGGAAGTCCCAACTACAATAGCGAATATGCAACAGCGTATTACTTCGGCGTGCGCGGAAATATCTGTGGAAACACTGGGATCAGTACAACGCTCTGTTGTTCACCGTCTACAGAAGTGCATTGATGCAAACGGTGGTCACATTGAACATCCGCTGAAGTGACACAGTTTCATCAGTTAAGATGTTACTGCTTACTTGTGAATGTCTCTTCCGTGCTGGATGTAATTTAAAAACATGACGTTTCTTTAAGCAATAGGCCACAAGTTTGTTTAGGAAATCGGTAATTGTACATTTTGAACTATGTGTACAGTTCTACACATTTGTTAAACTTGACAAACAGTGTCTCCATTGCCATCCTCCAACGTTAGTTATTTCAGAAGTTACGGGGTTTAGAGATGTGAAACCAATTCTGTTATCATTAATTGTATGTTTACTCTTGATTTTGCTAGAAAAAACATGTATGTTCCATTAAAAAAAAAGGTAACTTTGCGTTAAAAGTGGTATTGTTATAATTTCCTGGATTGTGCATATCCTCCCATTGTGCGAGCCCCTGACGTGGCTACATTCCTGCGCAAGTAGATTTTTCAAAACTTGTTTCATTTCGATAATATTTGAGGTCGCAAAGTTAGGTGGGACACCCTGTATATAAATCCAACATGGTGACCATCCGAAATTTTTAGACGGTTCTCAATATCTACGAATATATTACAGCAATGAAGCTGAACATTTGTGTGTTGATAGAAGCAATTAATATAAGGAGGATAGTAGGATGGGCTATTTAGTTCTTCACGGAATTACTTGTCATTATCATCATCCAGCTCAGACGACCTCGAGGTTTCGCCCCTAGAGCAGAGGCCACCATCCCCACCACCACCAAGGCTAATTTCCTCTGTGTATGAACTTAGGAAAATTAACCTTCCGAAAATATTATGCAGAGCTGTGTATCCACGTAGGACTGGGGACGTGGCTTATCTTAAGGAAGAGACTGACAGAGAACCAGGGTCACACAGTGCATGTTGCATGTGCAGCGATGGTCGACTATGTTACAAGTAAAGTGTGTATTGTTGATCTTCTATTGCGACGCGACATTACACGAGATTGCAATTATAACTTCCAACCTCAACCTTCAAGCGGCGTGTGGTATGTGCTGTGCAAGCACAACATGAATAACACTGCACTGTGTTGAAACACACGAGGATGTTATAAACAGGAAGTACAGTACGTTCAGAAGGTTGACTTGTAGATTTGTAAAACTTATATTCACCGCTTTCCCTAGACCTTGTTACTAGTGATAGTTTGTTTTCTTACCTAGACAGCCAGCTTTCCTTAGGCCAACCTTAGATCATGTGTACTAGCGATGGTTCATTATCTTGCCGAGACAGCCGGCTTTCCTTAGACCACGTGTGCTAGCGATGGCTCATTATCTTCCCTAGACAGCCGGCTTTCCTTAGACCATGTGTGCTAGCGATGGCTCATTATCTTCCCTAGACAGCCGGCTTTCCCTAGACCATGTGTGCTAGCGATGGCTCATTATCTTGCCTAGACAGCCGGCTTTCCTTAGACCATATGTGCTAGCGATGGCTCATTATCTTGCCTAGACAGCGGGCTTTCCTTAGACCATGTGTGCTAGCGATGGCTCATTATCTTCCCTAGACAGCCGGCTTTCCTTAGACCATGTGTGCTAGCGATGGCTCATTATCTTGCCTAGACAGCCGGCTTTCCTTAGACCATGTGTGCTAGCGATGGCTCATTATCTTGCCTAGACAGCCGGCTTTCCTTAGACCATGTGTGCTAGCGATGGCTCATTATCTTCCCTAGACAGCCGGCTTTCCTTAGACCATGTGTGCTAGCGATGGCTCATTATCTTGCCTAGACAGCCGGCTTTCCTTAGACCATGTGTGCTAGCGATGGCTCATTATCTTCCCTAGACAGCCGGCTTTCCTTAGACCATGTGTGCTAGCGATGGCTCATTATCTTCCCTAGACAGCCGGCTTTCCTTAGACCACGTGTGCTAGCGATGGCTCATTATATTACCTAGACAGCGGGCTTTCTTTAGACCAACCTTAGACCACGTGTGGTAGCGGTGGCTCGTTATCTTGCCTAGTCAGCCGGCTTTCCTTAGACCATGTGTACTAGCGATGGCTCATTATCCTACCTAGACAGTACTGTATGCTTTTCTTAGACCATGCGTGCAAGCGATGGTTCATTATCTTGCACACTATTCACCTAAACAACCGATGGGAGTCCACGTGCATTTGATGTGTCAGGACAGTAAAATAACACAGAACTACTATCAACCCTATATGGTGACATTCCACTAAGAAGCAACTAGCTCGTAGTCTAGCCGTGAAGAGTGTAACGCGAATATGTTTTCTGAAAGTGCAGCTACTTGTAAAGGTACGAGAACGTCCATGTTAACATTTGTGAGAACTGTTTAATTGTAAAGAATAAAGTGTGGTCAGTATGATTTGCCTCTTGGCATTGAAATTGGGGTTTACATCGTGTGGAACAATAGCAATTGGCGCTGTGCCATGTAGGTCATGAATGTTGTTGACGTTGCGATGAGTTACGATGTGCGTACAGTTTTCTGTGGGAGGGAGGTCTGTGTTTACAATAGCAGTGGTGACGTAGGACTGCCTCCCTTGCAGCCTTGCTCCACTTCTGTGCTTGGTTGATTCATTACTCAACTATTTCACATTTGTCTCTGCTGGAGGAGGCAGGAACGTTATTGTCTCCGAGACGAGCTTCATTCAGCTATTCCCGTTAGCTAATGTTGTTGTTCAACAAAGGTTACGAAACGAACAGTAGTGGATAAATTCAGCGGTTCGGTTCATTGAGGGAAATGTGTCCGAGCGTTACGTATGTTGTACTTGTTCAAAATAACTTCACAGAATAAATGAATGGATTGTTCTTGTAATGCGCTGATCACCAGGCCCCGGATTCTGATGACATGTCATCTTTTTAATGGTTCACCACAGACATTGCTACCTTATATACAAATCCTGTCCATGGCCCCCACATTACATAAATGCATATTTATTGTCATTTTTCGTCGTTTTTCTAAGTATTTTGTTTTTAGGTCATTTTCTCGCTTTCGCGTCATTATTATGTCATTTTATGGAATTTATTAGAATATTTTATAAGTTTTGAGTGATTTTCTCACATTTTAAATGGTTTATGATGCATTGTTTGCGTTTGGTAGGCCTACTGGATATTAACAGAGTTGAATGCGAGGATGAATACGAAGACATGAGAATCTTCACAATTTTGTTGAACCCTTATTTCTTGGAATATCCACATTCCAGGGGACACATTAGACTGAAATAATAACCAGTAATTGTGTGCAAATAATTCGCATTTGTCAAATAATAATTAAATTATATTTGTTAGCTATTAAAATCTTTGAAACATCCAATGACGCAGTTTGCGTTTTTTGTGTGATGAAATTATTTCAGTTCGATTCAAATTTTTAGGTCATCCGCTGTGACAGCCAAGAATTTTAACGACTAGTCTACACCACTCCTGGTGCTAAAGCGCAACTAAATATACATTACATTGACAAATAATTTTAACATCGACCTGGGCAAAGACCTCGCAACAAATAAATCACAAATTCAATTAAATACTTTAAAACGATATAGGAATATATCCACTGATAAATAATTATATATGAGTAAATGCCGTCATTTAAAAATATACACAAATGACAAATTGTACGTTCCAAAAGTGAGGGTTCGATCCCTTGAAACTTTGGACAGTTTCTGCTTCCAACACGATATTGATTTCATAGACTGGGCCGATGACTAAAGATGCCCCAATGGTCTCGGCGAGACACACACATACGGAGCACTGACCGACCTCAATGTTAGCTTAGGAAAGACGACACCCCACTGTCCGTGAGATTGTAATGGAGCAAGTGGCTAGTGGAATATCATGTTTCCTGATCGTGTTTCATGATGGCTAGTGCCTCATATAGAGGCTATGCGACATGCTACACACATCACAGAAACACAGGTTATCAGACAAGTTTAACACACCTAAGTTCTCGGGGCTGATGACCAAATAAGCCCAAGTCCCTAATACCAATTAAGAACAACAAAAGAACAACATCGGTGTCGGAGATACCAAGTCCGTAACAGTTGATGGCCAGGAGTAGGATAATTCTTTAATTTATTTATTCCGGCACTAATCGGTCGCCAATGCACATGACAAGTACATGAATACATGGGTTAGTCAATGGACGCCAACTCAATTACAGTACAGAAATTCAATATTATGCGTACATTACACATACGGAAACAACTATGCGATTCCTTATATTTAGGGACGCCTGCGTCTTTTAAATTTATTGTTGAAACTGTTGACCTCGTACTTCTAGACAGCAGTGACTGACTCCCACACTTTTCCAAACATGCTTGGAATATGGTGTAGGCCTATGTGAGGACAGGCCAATGATATCATATTGCCTGGTAGAAGAACAGGCTCTTCATACACCATATCGTGTCCATGACCCAAGAGAGAGGATGGAGGGTGGGTGATTGTGGAGACTTTCCTTATCTGAATCTCTGCAATCGACGTGTTTGGGATGCTTGGGGTCTGACAGGGGCGTGTATAAGGGGAAGCTGTGGGGTTCCACCCATCCGAAAAAAAACAACAACAATAAAAATTAAGGAAGTGTTGCTTTGGTAAAAGCATAAAATAATTGTACATTTGGTTGTACTAATCTTAACTTATTGGCAACGTTATAAACAATATTAAGGTTACCTCGTGGTGTAGTGGCTAGCATTCTTGGCTGTCGGCCCGGACGTCCGAATTCGATTCCCGGCTCTGCCAAGAAATTTTAATTGTGGTCTGAGGGCTGGATCGGGGTACACTCAGCCTTGTGAGGCAAAACTGAGAATTCCACAGTATGGTGCTTTTGAAAAAAAAAATGTAAAAAAAAACCAGTCTACCTTTCTGCTTAATAAATTGACAAATATTTACATATTTGCCATTTTTACTCCTTAGGCCATAATAGAAAATTCATTAAGTTGTTTGTTTGTTTGTTTGTTTGTTTGTTTGAGTCTTCAGTCTTTTGACTGGTTTGATGCAGCTCTCCATGCCTCCCTGTCCTGAGCTAATCGTTTCATCTCTACATAGCTACCACACCCCACATCCGAGGCAATCTGTTTAACATATTCTAACCTTGGTCTACCCCTACAGTTCTTGTCCTCGACCCTTCCTTCCATAACTAAGCTTGCAATTCCTGGGTGTCTTAGTATGTGTCCTACCAACCTATCTCTTCTCTTCAATAGCAGTCGCCAGAAACATCTCTCCTCTCCCACTCGGCTTAATACCTCTTTGTTTGTAACCCTATCTACCCATCTGATCTTCATCATTCTCCTGTAACACCACATTTCAAATGCTTCAATTCTCCTCTTTTCTGCTACACCAATAGTCCAAGTTTCACTTCCATAGAGCGCCACGCTCCAGACAAAGGCTTTCAAAAATGACTTCCTAATACCTAAATCTATATTCGATGTCAGCAGATTCCTTTTTTGTAGAAATGCTTTCTTTGCCTGAGCCAACCTACTTTTTATATCCTCTTTGCTTCGTCCATCACTGGTTATTCTGCTTCCTAAGTAACAGAAGTCTCCTGCTTCCTTCAGCTTTTCACCTGCCAATTTGATCTCCACAGAGGTTTCTGATTTATTTCGGCTGCATTCCAGTACTTTTGTTTTACATTTATTAATTTTCATCATGAATTCTTTCCGTAAGACGGAGTCCATACCATTCAAAAACTCATTCAAATCCTCAGGCTTGTCGGCCAAGATGACGATGTCATCAGCAAATCTCAGAGTTGAAATTATTTCTCCTTGAATCTTCACTCCCACTTTACATTTTTCTCTAATTTCCTTCATTGCTTGTTCAATGTAAAGATTGAAAAGTATGGGTGATAAGTTGCAGCCTTGCCTTACACCTTTCTGAATACCAGCTTCTCTCTCATGTCCTTCAACTCGAATGACTGCTGTCTGGTTTCTGTATAGATTGTATATCACCCTCCTATCCCTGTACTTTATTCCAATCGATTTCAAAATGTCAAACAATTTAGTCCAATCAACGTTATCAAAAGCCTTTTCTAAGTCTACAAAAGCCATGAATGTTCTCTTATCTTTCCTTATTCTACCTTCCAAAATCAGCCTAAGACTTAGTACAGCTTCCCTTGTTCCTACATTTCTCCTGAAACCAAACTGGTCTTCACCCAACTTCGTTTCTATCTGGCTTTCAATCCTCTTGTAAATTATTCTAGACAGGATCTTTGAAGCATGAGTAATCAAGCTGATTGTACGGTAATCTTCACATCTGTCAGCTCCCACTTTCTTTGGTATAGGGATGATTACATTCTTCTTGAAATCAGGGGGTACCTCACCTGTCTCATAAATCCTACACACCAAGTGAAATAACCTGATCAGACCTTCATCTCCTATGCAGCGTAGCAACTCAATCGGTATATCATCTATGCCTGGTGCTTTGTTCCTGCTTAAGTCTTCCAAAGCTCTATCAAATTCTGATCTCAATATTAAATCTCCTTTCGCATCCTCATCAATTTCCTCCTCCCTTTCCATTACATGATTCTCAATCTCCTTTCCCTTATACAAACTCTCTATGTAAGCTTTCCATCTCTCAACCTTTTCTTCCCTATCTGTTAGAGGCTTTCCATTTGTGTCCTTAATATTACAGCACTTAGTCTTCTTTTCCCCAAAAGTATTCTTAATCCTTCGATAAGCTGTGTCTACTTTTCCTAATTTCAGACAATTTTCTATACCTGCACATTTCTCTTTCAACCATTCTTCTTTCGCTTCCTTGCACTTCTTGTTAACCTCATTTCTCAGACGTCTGTATTCTGCTTTCCCCTTTTCATCTCTTACATTCTTGTGTTTCCGCCTTTCATCCATCAATTCTAGTATATCCTGAGTGATCCACGGTTTTCTACCTATTCTTTCTTTCCTACCAATGTTTTCTTCTGCGGATTTTGTTATTTCATTCTTCAAAAGTGCCCATTCGTCTGCAATTGAAGTTTGTTTAGGGTTTTTCATTAGTCCTTCCTTTATACTCTTCTTGAATCTTTCGTTTCCATCCTTCTCTTTCAGTCTGTCTATTGCCCACCTTTTTGGCTTTTGACTTTTCTTCAGTTTCTTAAACTTTAATCTGCATTTCATTACAACCAGATTGTGGTCAGAGTTAATGTCAGCACCAGGATATGGTTTACAATCCAAAATCTGGTTTCGAAACCTCTGCTTGACCATAATGAAGTCGATTTGGTAACGCCCTGTATCTCCTGGTCTCATCCATGTGTATATTCTTCTATTGTGGTTATTGAATAAGGTGTTAGCTATGACCAACTTATGCTCGGTGCAGAATTCTACCAGCCTGCTTCCTCGATCATTCCTTTCACCTAATCCGAAATCTCCTACTATCTTCCCTTCTCTCCCTTTTCCTACCACAGCATTCCAATCTCCCATTACTATAACATTTTCATCACCCTTGATATACCTCAGAATTTCGTCTATTTCTTCGTAGACCTTTTCAACATCCCCATCATCAGCTTGACTGGTAGGCATATAGACTTGTACCACTGTGGAGCAGGTAGGTTTAGTATTGATTTTTGCTACAATAATCCGTTCACTATATTGCTCATAATATTCCACCCGCTGTCCAAGTTTCCTACTCAATATGAGGCCAACCCCTGCTTGGCCATTGTTTGATTTAGTGCTAATGACCCTATAGTCTCCTGACCAAAAGTCCTGTTCTTCCTGCCAGCGCATTTCACTAATCCCAACCAAATCCAACCTCAACCTATCCATTTCCCTTTCTAAGTTTTCTAACCTTCCACTTCCTAGCAGACTTCTAACATTCCACGCTCCGATCCGTAGAATGTCCGATTTCCTCTTTGTCACTTCTGTGATGTTAACCCCCTCTCGAGTAGTCCCCACCCGGAGATCCGAACGGGGGACTAGTTTACCTCCGGATTGAAATTTTACAAGGGAGGAGGCCATCATCACATGTAATTATGCATAGAGAGGTGCATATCCTCGGGAATAGCATACGGCTGTAGTTTCCCGTTGCTTTCAGCCGTGCAGCAGGACGCAGTGTAGCCATTATTTGGCTTATATTATCAATATGCAATATATGAATTTTCAAGAAAGGGGGAAACATTTTTTGAAGGTTTGGATAGCCTCTAGGTGGAAAAAACCAACACAGTAGCTTTTCCAGTGTACAACTTACACAGTTAGTTAGTTGTTGTTTTAAGAGGCATCTGCCCCTCAACTTACACAGTAAGCCACTTGATTCCAAAGTAAAGCAGCTGACCTAATGCTCTCACTGACTAAGTTTTTAATTCTTTATTCTACTCTATTCACTGTACAAGTGTTACTTACACAACACAGGATCCATGGACAGTGGGAGATTAGCCGTCTGTGTCTGAGGAGCCTCAGCATAGCTCGGCGACTGAACTGAAGCTGAAACAAACATGGATCAAATGTACCTTTTAACTGTTGTGGTTTCAGAAAAACAAAGACCAAGCCAAGAAAAGGCAGCTGAAAAACTTTTCTACCATTTTATCATCCTCTACAAGGACTTAGCTCAGGACAAATTACATTAAAAGCCTACAGAAAAAGTTTGGACCAGCTACCTTCACTGTTTGATAACAAGTTTAGTATCATGGAAGCTCCCCGATTATCTCTGAAATATTAGTCATTATTAACCTTCTGACGAGTCCTTGCCTGTGGTAGATAAATGAGCTATGAGTTGTCAGCGATGTGACACAATCTGTTTTCCCTAAGATATCGGAACAGTCTGTAGTGTGTATCAATGAATGATTGTGGTGAGAGCTTTGTGTTTGATCAGTTGGGTGTTTCAATTTTGTGTAATGTGAATAGTTTTGAGTCATTCATTTGCTTAACGGAAGAGCAAAAAGATGATATGATGAATTCTTGTTTTAAGGGGCCTAACATCTAGGTTATCGGCTCCTAGTGGCCAAAAGATCCCAGAAACCACGTTATATGAATGAAGATATTTCAACCGTACTTCCCTCGCCTTAGAGAACACGAGAACTGTGAGACAAATACTTCCATTTCTATTTGCTTTGACCTAAAATGCACCTACTATTGCATTGCCGTTATATCGGAGATAAGTCTTACAGCTTGTGACAACACAATGATGCTCTACTGTGATGGTGTGTATACTGATACTGGGTCTGGGTCTGTATGCATTCTATTGTAAATCATTTTTCTATTATTTTTATTGTTATTTTATTATTACTATCCTATTGTTACTATCATTGTTATATTATTATTATTTATATTGTGAATGTTGTATACAACATATTTTTAACCATTACTACCAATCCACCCCAGCATGGCCGGGTATCTTGAACGGTTTACCCAGCGTAAGCTTGAAAAGCACATGGACGGCAGGTCCCAGTCAAGGTGAACAGCAAAACTCCAAACACATATGCTTTTCTCTGAAGTATTAACCCGACAGTTTGATGCTGGTCGAAGCTGAGGTGATAGGCTTGTTCGCTAGCTTGTTAACTCGCTCCAAAGCTGGTAATTTAAATTTCCACTGAATGGAGATTGTTGGAAGAAATGAAAACATAAAAACTTACAGTGGCCAATGTATTAAAGATAGAGATATACTGTCGCAGACTGTTTTGTAGAACTTTTCATGCTGAACAATTATTACACTCATAGTATGTACGCGTAGATATTTTCAACGGTTTACCCACGTAAGCTTAAAAGGCACATGGACGGCAGGTTTTTCATCGACTCGGTTCACTGAAATCATTAATGCTCGGCTTCCTTTGGTCATAAATGAATGTTTCACAACAGAACCCTTTCTCGAGAAATCCTTTACAGAAGGGTGAAAACCACATCAAAATCCATCCAGTGGTTCTCGAGATTACCCGTTATATCCAAGAATCAGGGACTTTGTTTCATACTAGGCTGGTTGGTCCGTCAGTTTAGGGGCTGCGACAACACCATCATGTAGGCCCGTGTATTGAGTGTTTGGAGAATATGTCTGATAACCGGTGTTAATTATGATGGCTGTATTAGTGTGGTATCTGTAATTAAGGTAAGGACTGCAAACAATCAATTTCAAGTAGTTCCTACTTTTGCTACCAAATGCTACCGTTAACAGAGATACTAATTTAACTGGTGGCTTTTGATATGATACGATACGATATATCAAATGATTTTAAACGAAATTTATTGTGTTTTTCTACTTTATATATTTTGTTACTATGTTTGTAACCCCTAATCCTATTGTATATAGGGCGCTACTGTATAGGAGCTCCTAAGCTCTAAGTGTAGCCATGGAAATAAAATCAAATCAAATCATATAGTACCTGCATAGCTCGTGTTCCACCTGTTGACTGCAAACAGCTGATTGGCCATGACAGTGACGACAGAAGGGAGAGGCAGCTGGGGATACGTGTTGGCCGAGATGTGGCAGATTGGTGAGTTGGACGGGAACTTCATGGTCATGCACACATCGTCTGGCATGCTGGAGAACATCATGGGGGACTGGAAACAAGAGATTACCAGTCACACTACTTCTTTTACTGCAACAATCACAATCACCACTTGGATTACTAGCAAAGAGCAGATATTTATGAAATTCATCATCTGCCAGTCAAGTAATAGGTCAGGTGGCTTGTTACGGTCTCATTCATCTTTTAGCTGGACGTCCAATAGATGAAACCCCTTTTGGTTGGTATCGTACAATCTGCTTTGGAACTCGTTCCCTAGGCATTCTGTTGCCGTGGTCTCTCCAGTTCCTGTGAAGTTTAATACCGGTTCTGTCTTTAGTTCTTTCATCATTTATGAAATTTCATGTTTTAAACCAAAGCCTGTGAGTTACGGGGATTGTATATGTTCACATTTTATAATGTATGGATTCTAACGAGCATGAATGATTTCTTTTCTTAGGTAGAATTAATTTTCATTAAATAAGATTATAGAAAACTAGAACGATTCCTGTAAGCACCTTTAGGTTAGTTGTAAGGTCTATCTTCTATGCTGCACATGTAAAATCCAGCAATTGTCCAGTATTGTCATTTTATAGTAATTAGTGTGACTTACCAGATGCATCGCTGAGCTGCTAGGAGGATGAGGCTCCATGAGGAGCTGCGACGGGGTCTGGCCAAAGTATAAAATGTTATTTGTGTGTTGTATTTTACACCTTTTTTAGTATTGCCACTAATTGTAGGCTATACAAACTTAGAATTTTACAATAATTAACTCTTATCTAAAATAATTACACAAAGTTATATGCTCTAAGATATTGGTTGATATTTCTGAGAGTACTCACAAATTTCCAGGATAGTCACCTCCTCCCCTCCCTCCCCCGAAAAATATTGTATATACGCCCCTGGGGTCTGTAATATTTACGGCTTTGTCTCATTCATTCTGAACCAGCCTGTTATTATTCCGAGAATTACTTCTAGACGATGGTAGAAAATACAGTAATATTACGACTTGAAGACCTTATCCAGGACCACACCACAGCCACGCTAGACGTCCCGTCCCGTCCCGTCCCGTTCCTCAGTTGATTGAACCTGTTCCGTTATGGTGCCACTCCCGCTCCCGAACGACTTGAGTGCTCTCCAGAGCGGAAGGAAACGTCATTCTTACGTTCAGAAAAACTGTCAGTGGGTAACAAAAGGATAGCTCCTCGTGTCCCGTTCTGAGTTACTTAGGCCATAGGAACTACGACTTACCGGTGCAAGCACACTATAGACGCTTTTTTATTATAATCATCATCATCTCACAAGTTGCACGCATATTGCGTGCCTTTCGCCACTATGCCAGTGGCAGCACTGCGCGTGGCTATTAATGTAACTAGCTGACCCACGCGAGAACTCTCTCCCCATGTGTACAGACTACCCACTCGGCTCTAGTGCTATGCGGGCTGTACGCGACACAGTTCTGCCAGGGGCTACCATCTTGTTTATTTGTTTAACAGCACTTTATAAACAAATAAATATATTTCCGTGGACTTTTCGAGAAATTGCAAGGTTTATCCTGTACTATTGAGACGATTTGGAAGATTTTGGTACAAACCACACCTTCTAACTCCCTCTGGTTTAGGATCCTGAGTTTGGTGAAACATACACCTTAGCGTATTATATAATAAGATACCTATAGTGGAGTCCCAACTCTCTCGACTTCAATGAAAGCCAGTACTGAGCAAAATCGATGTTTTCAGTTAACCGGTCTGTCCTTGTTTTCCTTTCTGACCCGCAGTAGCCTATGTGAAACTGCGACTGAAGCTAATACAACATATTTGCGCAAATTAATTTGTACAAATTTCCATAAGACCTAATTTCGTATTAACTCAAACGCAAAGGCATTTGGACTCCACTGGACTTGTTCCAGACAATGCTGGTGTAGTAGCGATGATGTTTACGTCATTTTCAATGATGACAATGTTTATCCGGACTGATTTTACCTACACATTTGAAAACCATAATCGAAAATATTTTCAGAAACACAGAGAAAGACACATGACACGTTACAAGTGGACCTCAGGCGTTGACAACTAGTGAGACGTGCGTTGGCGACCACGGGACCCCAGCTGATTCCGTCATTGTTTTCATTTACTTGCACTGGGCTCTCCTCTTTCAGCATTCCTGTCAACCTTCCTTGGCCAACTCTTGTTCTCTTCTGACCCCTCCCCTGTAGGCATTTGAGGATGCTTAAATACGGGAGAGCCGTGTCAGTAGATTTACTGACACGTTAAGGATTTCACCCGTGGCAAAATTCCAGCACCTCGCTGTCTCTATGAGCCACAGAAGTTTGAAGGGGCGCAACATATATCGCATTATTATTTATTATTCCGACCGCGACATCATGAGGGTATCCGAGGGCTAGGGTGTCTTTCATTTTCCCACCTTAATTAGCCTTCGTCTTTTCGTTCCTGATACCCTCATGTTTTGAGGGGTCAGACCATTTTTATGGCACCTCCTGCTTTCCGTTAGAGGCCCTCAAGTAGGCATGGTGCTCCCTGGATAGAACTATACCTAATCCACGGAATCTGTGAAGTAGTTTTGCGCATGACGTCACACGGAGGAAGTGAAAAGAGAATGCGATGGGCGGAGCTTGTCAGCCCAGCCGTTGCGAGAGTTGGTTGAAGCCAAGGTCGCGCCACCCTACTGCGCTAAATATTCCGTGGCATCGCTTCTCATTGAACCAGTCAGCCGAGTCACTCCTGTGCGCCTGCGCAGACTACGTGTTTTCACATTAGCACTTCGCAGATTCCTTGGACGGAGTGTAGAGCCGGTGAGCTCGCGAGTTGCTGACTCCGAGGAATTCATCAGCTGGCTCCGGTTTTCCCCCGTTTCCAGTGACTTTGGGACGGGCTCTCTCCCCTTTCCCTGCCTTTCATGGCTCTACAATACTTTCAAGTTTATTTCTCTTACACTTCTTCAACCCTCGTAAGTTAGATGATAGTAGTATTATAGTCTTTCCGTTTGGCCATGATACCCAGAGGATTAAGGGACTTCCCGGAACTCAACTGATGTCAGTCACGCACCCTCCCGACCTGCTTGCCGGACCGCCCGGTGGCGAACAATGATTCACCTACTGGCGCTGTCACAGCAATAACACGTTTCTAATTTCAAGTTCAAATTTACAATTTTCAAGTTTTTTGAATTTACATAAAATTCTAAAGAAAATGACGGATTTCTTACTTCTTGAACTATCGTTTATTACATGTAATTTATAATTGTAGTGCAACAGATAACTATGAGTCATTTACTACAAACAATTACGGCACGACATACGTCATAAGTTTTGACCGACTATCAGACCGTGGATATGAAACATTTCAGTCGCGTTTGGACTCGATTTCTTTAGAATGATATGTACATTTCAAAAAAAAAAAAAAACTTAAAAATTGTAAATTTAAACTCGAAATAAAAAACGTTGTAGTGCTGTGGGACAGCGCCAATAGGTGAGTCATTGTTCGCCACCGGCCGGTCCGGCAAGCAGGTCGGGAGGGTGAGTGAGTGACATCAGTTGAGTTCCGGGAAGTCCCTTAATCCTCTGGGTATCATGGCCAAACGGAAAGACTTAGTATTCAGTTTCATTTTCGTAAAAACTGCCACTTCATACACCACAATAACACAGGTTATCAGACCACACTCAAGTACTCGGGGACTAAATGACCACGATGTCCGAGCCCGTCAAATGAATCATCGTATGGGCAAATGACTGAGATGTTTCAGCTTTTAAAACAACAATCACTTTGGGAATTCATGCACTAAGATGAGAAAAATGCATGTATCTATACACTGAATAGCTTAAATGTGCTCTAAGAACGCAGATTATGTAAAACAAATAATTATGATTATTGTATAACCACAAACAAACCCCGTGGCACCAAGCAACCGTTGCTCAGCCACAGATTGCGGGGTGACGCGTCGGGCTCCCTCAAATGTTAATCTGGGTTTCAGCGACTTGGGCACTGTCTGCCTGTCAATAATATTGTTATTGGTTTAACGTCCCATTTACCTACTGAGGCTTTTAGAGACGCTGGGGTGCCGGAATTTTGCCCCGAATGGGCCTTTAACGTGCCAGTAAATCTACTGAAACGGCTCCCTCACATTTGCGCACCCTCAAATGCCAACTGACTGCGCCAGGATTTGATCCTGACACCCTGGGAACAGCAGGTGAGAGCTTTACCGCTGTGCCACGCAGCCAGTCAAGCTTCACTATCAAACAGTTTTTGAATTGTCCTCACAAGGCTGAGTGCACCCCAAATCCAACCCTCACATAAATTTCTAAAATCCTTGACGGAGCCGGGAATCGAACCTGGGGAACCCTGTTGAGAGCCAGGGGACGGCTCTGATTATTGTACAGTGTTTGATTCTCCCAAGATGCAGTGCCAGGCCACCTCCCGACTTGGTAGCTGAGTGGATTCAAACCCAACCGTCGGCCCTCCGTGATTTCCCATTTTCAACTGCAGGAAAATGCCTGGACGATGCCTTCTAATAAGCCACGCTTCCTTCCATGTCCTTGCCCAGTTTCGTTCGACTTTATTTATTTCACTTCGCGTTAACTGCTCCCATGAGTTCCACCACACTGCATCTCAGCCCCAAGCCCACAGAAACGGGAATAATAAATGGTAGACATACATTTTGATCATTCATTAGTAGACACCACATACCGATGTAGCCAAGCTGGATAAGGGATTAATAAGGGAAACATGTTGTTGGATCAGTATGTACGATGTATCTTTTTCTTCAATAAACCTAGGCCGGTATTAACGGCAGTATTAAAGGTGCCGGGACATTCTCATTAGTCCACTTGCGCTTAAAGAGGACTTTTTAGCTTATTCGTGGAGAGTTTGAAACCAGGTCTTTAAATAGTTGAAGATTATCCTGAATACTGTAACATACAACACATTAGAGAGACTAGACTTGGCAACTTAATATAGGTACACTTGCACGAGGAACATACAGCACTTAGGAATGCGAGGGAGATATGGAGCCCTCACACACAGGAATTTACCGTCAGTCGAGTGCAATCAGTGACCAAGTGAACTGCTCTCAACAGGACCACGCAAGACTCAACCAGAAAAGTAGCCTGTACAATACAATTACAATCTGAATTGACCAATTGCAGCAACCACATATTCACTCCAAACAAGCATATTCCAGAGGCCAATCACCGCTTCAAGTATCTCAACAAAACATCACATAAACTATAACTAACAAATATTGACGAGTTGCATTATCTCAACTAAAACTGCAACTAAATAAGTGTATATATTGTAAACATTTTCACCCATACTTTCGTACATAAATTTTATAGGCTAAGTGTAATGGATCTGATGATGATCGCTTGACGATCGTAACTGGTCATCCAAGTGTATTTATTGATCTCATGTAATTTTTTTTCGGGATTAGGAAATAACCCATCTTATTTGGGTACAATCGTGTTGACCGACTGAAAAGCATCAAACTTTTGTTTTTAATTAGTAGATTGTTAATGCACGTGGGCAGCTTGGGTTGTGAACATAGATGGAGGTCTTCTAAAGAGACTGGAATGCTGTGGTGTTATTCAACTCCTCATGCTAATGAGGATTAGCGAACACTTTTACAAAGCGGGTATGTTACGAAAAAGGTTTGCAGCGGGATGCTTTAAAGTGAATTCAAGCAGGATTGTAACTGCTGTTGCCTATGTCAGTTTGATCACGTATCAGAATTAGCATACAGGAATATCAGGTGGCATTAGAAAGTGCCCATAGCCAAGGTTCATCTTCTGGTTGCTTGGCTGTCTTGGTCATCGACTGAAGATGTTTGGAAGGTTTCGTAAGTCCTAAGTGGGGAGTATTATGCCATAGTGAACTAAGCGACTCGATATCAGTTTTGAGATAAATGGCAATGAAGTTTACAACTTCACTACTTTTTAATAGCCAACCTGCAGTCAGCGATACCACGGTAGCCGAAACAAATATAGATTCGACTTAGTTTGTTATGGCAGCTCACAAAGAACACACAATTATGTCAGTCACATAGCGTGCTTAACTGATTTTTAGTCGTGCTATGAAACTGTAGTTCATGCGTAAGTAGAGGTAGAAAACTGATTGTATTGCAGAGTAATAGACTGGGGTACACCGTAAACCTTTCCATATCGTTTTTAAAAGCTCCCATCTAATGGACCCATAATTTGTGGATGTAACATTATTTGCTTTGGTGACTAATATTTCTTTAGATAATTCTCTGAAATGAATGATGATAAGAATGATGGAACGTTTTGCTCTTGTTTCAGCTGTTGCTACATTTAGGGGCTTGGGTTATCGTGGTCTCTATTGGGGGGGGGGGGGGGTCGTCCTGTAACGGTGTGTGTATTTATGATCGGGGTCAGGAATTAGGAAGGAGCTGACCTAGGCCTTAAATTAGCTACTATCCCGAACCTTGCAGGGATTATATAAGAGAGAAACAGATGGCCACTAGGCTCAAGTTTCATGACTGAGTCAAGAACGGGATTAAAGGACCACATGTCGAAGCCCCTCAAATGAAGCAACAGCAACATTACTATGGCACTAAGGCTTTACGGTGTCTTAAATCAAAGCATTTATCGTCACTCACGATAAGTCATATAAAAACACTTCCAGCTCTGGAAAACTTGCGTCCAAAATCACACAATGGGTATCGGAATATTTCATTCATATAACTGGCAAGAAATGTTCTTTCCAGCAATTAACATGGGTAAAATCAATAATTTACGATATCTACACTATAAAATTGGGACAGATTACTGGACGTTCAACCCCTTAAAACAGTCATCACCATCATCATCACTGCAATAAAAATTACCTACTAGATTACAAAATATTCAGTATCGGTAAATTATAAGTTTTGTCGCATCCCATAGGGTGGCATCTTATTATAACGGGTCCCGGTTCATTTTAAGGAAAGTCATAATTTCTGAATAGTAAGCTGAAGAATTCAGTGCCAATAGACTATTATGATGGGTCATTATACGACGATTCACTTCGATCGTTTGAATAGGATACGGGAAATGAATACGCTTCACCAATATAACATGGCAGCCGAGCGAAATATTTCACTGGCATTTTATACCTCCACAACAGTAACACATATCGCCCTCAAATTTTGTACGGTGATAAACGATACTACTAGAAGTTCATCTATGTGACTTTCATAAACCTGTTAAGTACAAAACGAACATGGCGGCCAAGCGAAGTTGAAACATTTTATTAGACTTTTCTCACAATTTCAACCATCCGAGAACACTGAAACTTGGTACAGCAAATATTCATAGATATTGTAATGCACCGATATCTAATTTAGTTCAATTGTTTATATAACCTGTGCGAAATTTTAAAATTGTTTTTATTTCTTGTGTCCTAATCATGAGATCGAAGTGAAAGTTTGAACAATGAACCTACACAAAAATCGTCAACTAATGATACATAACTCTATGGCCTACGTATATAATAATCCAACATGGCGACCAACCGAACTATTTAGACAACTCTCAATATCTACGATTCTATTGCAGCAATCAAACTGAAATTTTGTATGTTGATAGAGGCTATTAACTTAAGTTCACCTATAGATTATTCAATAACCTGGTGAGCACAAAACCAACATGGCGGCGACACAAAATTTTAATATTTGAATTGATTTTTCCCGCAACTTTTCATCCCAGCATTGTGAAACTTAGTACGGTATATCTTCATACAAGCCTTAATATACCGACGTCTAATTTAATGGCATTTTATGAGAACTTAAAAATAGCGGCTGTGCAATTTTTAAAACTTTCGTTTTCATTCCTCGTGTCCTAAGAAAGACCAGTGGGATATATGACAATAGGCGATTTAGTTCTTCACAGAACTACTTGTTACGTCTCTTCTCCTGTTTTTATGTCCTTTATTTTCATATTTTACGTCCTTTTATAGGTCTCTTTTAGGCACTGTATAGGCCTTCAACTTCCGTGCCCTAGTAATGAGTTGCTCTCGCGTTGGGTTACTGCCTTCTTGTTTATATGGTAGGAACGCTTCTTCGCGAGCTATGATGCAGGATATTTCGTGTCGTAATAACTTCGTGATAGGTAGTTTTCTTAATACAATGGGAAGATGATAATATTAATGCTATTGGTTTTGCGTCCCTTTTAACTACTCTGGCTTTCAGAGACGCCGGGGTGCCGGAATTTTGCCCCGAGGAGGATCTTTAACATGCCAGTAAATCTACTGACACGGCTACCTCGCAATTGCGGACCCTCAAATGCCAGCTGACTGCACCAGGATACAAATCTGCAACCTTGGGCACAGAAGGCAAGAACGTTACCGCTGAGCCACGCAGCCAGCCCACAATAGGGAGAAATTCGTGTGTATTTCCTTTAGCCAAATCACCTTAAATAGTATTCATTCATTCATTCATTCATTCATTCATTTATTTGCAATTGGGGGTGTGTCCCCCGGTGGCAAATTGGATATACATAACAAATAAATAATTATACATAACAATTCAGTAACAATTAAACTGGAGTATTTACAAAAATAGTGAGTCTTTTCTTAAACACACCTATATGTTTGGGAAATGGCTCTAAGACTGCGGCAGGTAGAGAGATCCAGTTTTCAATGGCACGGTTTACAAAAGAATATTTACCATAATTTGTTCGCTGTGGTCGGCCCTTAATTTTGAAAGGATGATAGCTCCTACCCATGTAAGTGGGCTTTCCCATTCGTTTGCTAAGCTCACCCCATGCTGGTTGATTTGTATACGTGTTGTACATAGCGCAGAGTCTAGATTTCATCCTCCTAGCCTCCAGTGATTCCCACCCAAGTTTCTTTAACATACGGCTCACACTGCTCCTGGGATTAAAGTCACTGAGCACAAATCTAGCGGCCTTTCTTTGTACCATTTCCAACTCATTTATGAGCCCTACTTGATATGGATCCCAAACCGCCGAGGCATATTCCAGAATAGGTCTTACAAGTGACAAATAGCCTAATTCTTTAGCAGAGGTACTACTTCCTTTTAATACCCTCATTACAAAGTGCAGGGATTTGTAAGCTTTAGAAACTACACATCTTACATGACTACTCCATTTCATATCAGTCCTTACGTGAACGCCCAAATATTTGCAAGAATCTTCTTCTACAAGTATTTCCGAGCCAATGTTATATTGAAAATCCTGCCTTCGCACTTTCCCTATTTTTAAGAGACTACATTTTCTTGTGTTTATTTTCATTTTATTTACAACCGCCCACTTATAGATCAGGTTCAGGTCCTCTTGAAGCACTGCGTTGTCTTGTGAGTCATGTATCTTTCGATATATTACACAATCATCCGCAAACAATCGACAGTCACTGCGAATCCCATTGGGTAAGTCATTTATAAACGCCAAAAATAACAAAGTTCCGATTACGCTGCCCTGAGGGATACCCGACGTTACGATAATTTCATCCGAGAATATGCCTTCGACTTTCACTTTCTGGGAACGACCCGTCAAAAATTCTTGGATCCATAAAATTACTCTTCTATCAATCTTAGTCGAAGCTAATTTATGGAGAAGCATGTCATGCGGCACGACATCAAATGCCTTCGCAAAATCTATAACTACGGCGTCGACTGAAACTCCATGATCTAACGATTCGCTAATGTCTTGAAAAAGTGATAGCATCTTGCTCTCGCATGAGTAACCTTTCCGAAATCCATGTTTCCTATCATGGTTTACATGATAATGTTTCCCGCTGTTCCCTCAAGTAGTCACAAATGAGATGCTCCATCTGTTTACAAACGATGGACGTAAGGCTAACCGGCCTGTAGTTGCCCAATTCAAGTCTGCTCCCTCCCTTAAATATTGGGACTTCCGTAGCTCTTTTCCAGTCATCTGGTATTTGCGCATTGTTTATGGACACATTAAACATCACCTCCAAGTATCGTGCCAAGGCCCTACCTCCTAGTTTAAGTACTTCACTAACAATATTATCAGGACCCTTTGATACATTGAAACGTAGTTTTTGTATTAGCTTTACAATTGCTGACTGGTTTATTTGGAACAGGGGAGCCCCTGATTCGTCGTTAAGGTCCAACACACAGCTATTGGATTTATTGAACACACTACCGTAAAAGACATTTAATTATTTAGCAATGGCCTGTTTCTTAGTAATTAATTTACAGTCACCGGACATTATCATCGACAAATTATTTGAATTTCCCTTTCTTCTCCTAACATAACTGTAATTTTTTTCCACCCATCACCTCCCGAACCAAGTAAACCTTGCATATAACTGTCATGAGAAGCCCTCTTTTTTAAGACGAGCTCTCTTGATAAGGACTTAAATTTCAACATGTACTTGTCACTATCATGTCTTTTATTGTATAATTTCCTAATTTTCCGTTTTAGACTCCTAATTTCTCGTGTGTAATACTCTGGATCTGGGTTTTGTTTCAGCAATTTAAATGCGACAAATTTATCAACAGCGCTATTTCAAATTTTCAAAAAGTTAGTCCACAGGATATTAATGTGATTTCCTTCCGATGCCCATCCTACAAATAGCCCATTCAAATACCCCTGAAACTTGCCCTGATCCGCCCTACGATACTGGAATATGATCTTTTTTGCTACATCAGAGTCTAATTTTGTAATGTCACCATATCTAATATTTAATTCAACCCCAGAATGGTCACTAATTCCTGGTACTTTCAGACAGTTAATATACAGCTCTACAGGCCTTACGAGATAAACATCTAAGGTATTATTGTCTCTAGTTGGGAAGTCAACTACTTGGGAAAATCCCCCCTCCCTTAAGAATTTATTTGCAGCGCTTTGAGCTTGACCACAGCTAGTTGACTCACCAGACCAGTCTACTTTGGGGAGGTTTAAATCTCCTGCAATTATTATGCTCTTTTTCATAGCATTACCCGTACAAGTTTTATCATACAGTGTTTCGAGGAGAGAAAAGTTATCTTTCGGTGCTCTATACGCCCCTATCACCTGAAGAGGGAATTTATTTCCTTTATCCGAAATTTGTACACATAACATTTCATGATCCATATCAGCCCACTTTAAGAAACTAGCTATATTTTTGCGCACACAAATAAATAGTCCACCACCTCGCTTCCCCCGATCCCTTCTGTACATTTCGTAGGTCCCTTGAATTATTTCGCTACTATTTATGTCCTCATATAACCAAGATTCAGTTGCAATGACAATGTCCGGAGAATACGTCTCTACAAGATTCCAAAATTCAATTAATTTATTTCCTAAACTCTGACAATTAACCTGCAGCAATCTTAGAGTCTTACCTCCGCTGCAAATATCTCGAAATAGCTCCTTCTGTTCCCATCGGCTGGCAACCTCTGGACCTGCTCCTCCTCACAAAAGCCGGCACGAACCGATGACCCTGTCATGTAGGCTCCCTAGGTTGAAAGAGCCCCGTCGATTTAGATGCAACCCGTCTCGGGCGAAGTCACGGCCACCAATCCAGCAGTCAGCTTCTACGTACACTAATCCCAGTTGTGCACATACCCAGTCCATGCGGTCATTTACAGTCATAACTCGCCTTAACGGAACATCTCCCCGCCGAACAATGCTACTCATTATAATTTTTGCATTTCTAAACTTGCTTTTAGCTTTTCTGCCTAGTTCGTAGAGCTCCCCCATGATGTAATCAGCTGTAGCCCTCTTCTTCAAATCGTTCATCCCAACATGGAGCAACAACACTTTAACTTTGTCACAGTCCTCTACATTTGATTCTTCCACTTGTTGGGCAAGCTGGTCAATTTTAATCCCCGGATAACACCGCACCTTCGCACCTGATTTCCTCGAGATATTCGCACTCCATCGTATCATAGAATCACCCATTATGATAACGTCATCCTCAGTTTGCTCCTGCACGCCCTCTTCCACACTGATCCCAGTAGAAAGCCGTTCAGTCACATCCTTCACCGTTTCCTCTGATTCACGAAGCTTTGTTCTAAGTTCCTGTATTATTTGATCCCTTGCTTTGATTTGCACCCTCAAACAGTCCGGCGTATCACATACTTTACAAAACCAATTTCCGACATCACAATCCTCTTTTTTGACCTTAATACAGCCGAAGTGAAACCATTTCTCACATAGTCCACACTCAACACCATTCTTCAATGTTTTACTGCACGTCGAACACTTTAAAAGCTGCCACTGGATCATTTACCTGATTCACATTTGGAGTAACAGGCCCTGGATTCACTTCCACTCCACCAATAACTAGCAATGCAGCTATCACTAGGGCTATGAACCATAAGTTGCTAGGTCCCGTACGCACACACAAACACAGGAAATCCCGACTACCCCTCGCATACCACAGTCCGATCCTCGCGCGATAACACTCTAGAGAACTCCAGAGAACAACCCATTTCAGCACACCTGAGAGCTCGGGAAAAACACGACCTTTCACTTTGACTGCCAATTGTGAGCAAAAGTTTGGTGCTTTTCAGTCGGTCAATACGAATGTACCCAAATAGAGCTGGGTTATGCCCTAATCCTGAAATAAATTACATAAGATTAATAAATACACTAGGATGACCAGTTTCGATCGTCAAGCGATCATCATCAGATCCAATACATTTAGGCTATAACATCTATGTTTGAGAATACAGGTGAAAAATATATACAATATGTACAATTATTTAGTTGCAGTGTTGATAATGTAACAGTCGGTGTATGCTAAATGTGGTATATCTAATGTTAGGGGAATTTCTAAAATAGTGATAAAAATCCGGAAATTTGTCTGTTAGGGGTGATTATATGGTTATACAAAATCAACTATGGTTATACTGTAATAATACTGGCTTATACTTATCGGGTTGTCTCCTTAACTGGAACTTGAAGCAATTGCGTGTTCATTTAGTCGACTATAACTGGTGCCTAAATGAACACGCAATTGCTTCAAGTTCCAGTTAAGGAGACAACCCGATAAGTATAAGCCAGTATTATTACAGTATAACCATAGTTGATTTTGTATAACCATATATTCACCCCTAACACACACATTTCCGGATTTTTATCACTATTTTAGAATTTTTCCTAACATTAGATATACCGCATTTAGCATACACCGACTGTTGCATTACCAACACTGCAACTAAATAATTGTACATATTGTATATATTTTTCACCTGTAATCTCAAACATAGATGTTATAGCCTAAGTGTAATGGATCTGATGATGATCGCTTGACGATCGAAACTGGTCATCCTGGTGTATTTATTAATCTTATGTAATTTATTTCAGGATTAGGGCATAACCCAGCTCTATTTGGGTACATTCGTGTTGACCGACTGAAAAGCACCAAACTTTTGTTTACTTAGGCAACACTGAAAAATGGCTTCAAACCTCACAATAGTATTGTGTGCCAGTACGCAAATGGCACTTCTTATTTTGTCTCGTAGTACAGTAGGCCTTCTTGTCTATCGTCATCACGACCATTCTCTCCCTCCCTCAAGGTTTGCATATCCATCTTCATGGTGCGCTTCGTAATGCCGTGTAATGCTATAAAAGGAAGCTTGTAGTTTAACGTGACCGTTAATCTTGAGATCATGAGCCACGGGACCTCCTTTTTACGTGGAATCCGAACCACAGGACATGGCATTTCACTTCGAAAATCTCACATGCATTGACCGGGAATCGAACCCTTGGTGAGAGGCATTCAGCTAGACCGCTGAGCCACCACGCCCCTTGTAATGCTATAGGCCTATGTCTTGACTAATAATTAGTTCATGCTATCCGCATACTAAGCATATCCTCCTTGTTCCTTGCGTGGGAATCAAGAGCCCAATCTCTGCACGAACTCTGTTGCTAGCAGGGACTTGGAATGTGCAACATGTTCTTAGGGGTACGAAGTGAAATATTTAGAAAAATAGTTCCCTTGCTGAGTGGTTCGCGACATTTTTAAAGGAAACTGGAGTGAGATTTTCATAAATACATTCTTGTCACACTAATGTTTACTATAACACATAGCTTAGGAAATATGTAGTCAATTTAGTTGTCAGTTAATAATGATAATAATAATGAGTTTAACACACCGACAGTATGAACGGGAAGAGGCGTAGAAATTCGTACAATGTTACATATAACGTGACTCTAACGTCCCTTGTAATTGGTTGAGTTTTAGGGACGCCGGAATTTACCTCTAGAGCAGACGTTCTCCCGGTGCTCTTTAAATGATATTTGATGCTCTCACCATACGAGCCAAAAAGTGCTCGTGAGCACCACGGTGCTCTTTAAATGTTATTTGGTGCTCTCGCCATACGAGCCACAAAGTGCTCGTGAGCACCACGGTGCTCTTTAAATGATATTTGGTGCTCTCGCCATACGAGCCACAAAGTGCTCGCGTGCACCACGGTGCACTTTAACTGATATTTGGTGCTCTCGCTATACGAGCCACAAAGTGCTCGCGAGCACCACGGTGCACTTTAACTGATATTTGGTGCTCTCGCCATACGAGCCACAAAGTGCTCGCGAGCACGACGGTGCTCTTTAAATGGCATTCTGTTGGACGTACCGGAATAATACCGTATTCATTACAAGTTTTCAGTCAGATATGTTATCATTTTGCAAAATACAGTATTTTAAATGTATAGTAAGAATAATTGGACATCCCTGTTTAATGAGGAACACGAAGGATGCTGATTCGACTCGACAGTTCACACTTATACCCTACTAGCTACTCAGCACCGAGAGACCTACCTACTGACCTCCACATAGGCTATAGGTTCTTGTGTGTGTCTCTCTCTCTATTTCCCCTGTGTTATAATCTGAATAGTTTATGTTTGCTTCCTTTTGCAGGTACTTGATCTACTACAAAACAAATGGACAATATGCATAAATGCCAGTGTTTTATATTCTAACATCTCTGTGTCTTTCCATTGTCATAATGTTGTTGGTTGTATGGCTTAGCTTACACGCCAAATACCATTAATAAAAGAAAATGTATCTTATCTGCATGAGTCATGTAAGCAGTTGTTACATGCCTGGTGAGCAGCGATTCCCTAGATATTTCAATAGTTCTGAGGGAGATGATGATGCCCACAGTCTCTAGACATAGGATGTTCATTAAGGTGCCAGTAAGTGTCTGCCATCTAAATACCCACAACCTTATGGACGAACAGTGAACATCTCAACCATTGCGCTTGATGGCACAGAGGCTAGTATTCTTGGCTGTCAACCCGGAGGTCCATGTTTGATTCCCGGCTCTGCCAAGATATCTAATTCTGAAAGGAAGTTTGTAGTTTTACGTGACCGTTAATTTCGCAATCATGAGCCACAAGACCTCTATTTTACGTGGAATCTGAACCAGAGGACGTGATATCTCACTTCGAAAATCTTGACCGGGAATCGAACCCGGTTAGAAGCAAGCAGCTTAACCGCTGTACCATCACACCCCTAAATTTAATTCAGGTCTGAGGGCTGGAACGGTGTACTTGTTGTTAATTCATTTAAGGTCTTGGGACATCTTGGACAACAGCCCCGTGTACATGGGTCTGTGTTGAACTTGTCTGGTAACCTGCATTTATGTGATGACTCTAGTAGTGTGTGCAGCTGTATAAGGGACAGAGATGGAATAGGTGTCCCGGTACTAGAAGTAAGGCACTATCCCAGCTTGTGCCTGGAGGGAGTGTGGAAAAAAACGGGGGAAAACCTCACTCAGGGCAGCCGCTTTCAGTGCCGGGATTCGAACCCGCAATCTCCGGACCTCCTGCAGCTGCTCTCGCGGCCGTGGTGCACGATTCAGCGAGCGCGGATACACTCAGCCTCGTGAGGGAGAACTAATAAGCGGTGGGTTCGATTTCCATCTCAGTCATCCTGGAAGTGGTTTTCCGTGGTTTTCCATTTCTACACCAGGAAAATGCCTGGATGTTTCCTACCTTAAGGTCACGGCCGCCTCCTACCCAATCTTCGCCTGAATTACAAATACACACTACTACTACTACACACACCACAATAATAGACTACAGGTTATCAGACAAATTCTCTACAAACCCATGTACACGGGGATAAAAGACTATGATGATGATGATGATGATGATGATGATGATAATACTTGTTGTTTTAGGGGCCTAACATCCAGGTTATCGGCCCCCAATGGTTTGGGTGATAGTGAAAGATGAGATGAGAATGAAAACTATAACTAATACTAACTACAGACTCACATACTAGAAGAAGAGATGGTAAAAAATAAAGGATAAGGCAAATAAAGGACAGGAAGAAAAGAATGCCCTCAACCCTCGAAGAATGAGGATAGAGGGACTTGGAAGGAAGGAGAGCCATTAAAGGCAAATAGGAAAGGGAAAGACGAGAGGGCCCGCCTCAAGGTCAGAGGAAAAAGGGGACAAAACGGACCCAGCTCAAAAATCCCTCGGGGTCGCCAACTCCCAAACTCACCAGCCGTGAGCCCTTGAGGGTGTAGCACTATCCAGGGTGCACCAAAAGTGGTAGGGCGATACACACCCTGCCTCCTTGAGGGCTTTGTGCAGAAGGCAGGAGATAACATGAAAAGAAAAGAAGGTTGACCCCTCGAAGTATGAGGGTATCTGAAAGATGAGACAAGGGCCAATTAAGGCGGGAAAGTGAAAGACTCCCTAGGCCTCGGATACCCTAATACCGTCGGGGTCGTAAAAGAACAAGAGTTGACCGAGAGTGGTCGACAGGAAAGAAGACGGAGAGGAGCCCGGCACAATAAGTGGAAGCAATGTCGGACTCAGCTGGGGTCCCGTGGTCGCCAACCCACGTCCCTCTAGATGTGAGCCCCTGGGGGGGCTAAAAGACTAAATGGCCCAGCCCCTCAAATGAAACAACATCAATTGAGCCGCATGTTGAGCAGTGTTACCGCAGAGTGCAGCAAGGCTCTTACAAGATATAATACATGAGGTCATTATGAAGCTGCACTGTTGTGACACTACTCTCTATCAAGAATAGAGCCACTGTGTGGAGAAATTCACATGTGAAACATTCGGACGTGTGAATAAGCTTACTTGTTACGTACACAATGTGCAGACTATGTAATCTTTGTGAACGTACTTACATCCTACTTATGGCTGGATGGCGAGGCGATCTTCAGGTACCCAGTAGATCTGCACTGACATCAGTGGTCACTTTCTCCTCATTCACACTATGGAACAGCTGCGGCGTCACCTAATTTCAAGCCCCGGGGCACCTATCCCATTCCTACACATACACAACTACTGGCACACAGTAGAGAAGCAGTATAGTCACTGGCCCCGGTGACACTGGTACTGACTCATGTAGTCATGGCAATTTTTAAATCTAGAACGTCTGAAATATTATATTTTTAACTGGGTAGGCCTATCCGTTCGATAAGCCACAATTCTGCGAGGTTTGGCTTGGGCAATGCCAGTAGTGAAGAGTGAAATACGTGCATGCGTACATTGACTGGTTATTGTTCTTACTGTTAATAATGCCTATTTAGGGGTCAGTGACATATTTGTCCTAGTACAGGCACAATAATAAGACAGGTTATCAGATACAAGTACACACGGCCGATATCCACGGTGATCCAACTCGTTAAATGACACGACTTGGAAGGATCATCACTTGGATGGATGTAGAATCTGTCAGATAACCTGTATTATAGAGCATACGTGGAACATTACTGTGTTAGAATGGATAAGTAGTCTCACAATGGTCGCTGTCTCTGGACAGTGCAGTTGCAACTATCATCTCTTATGTCTTATGCATCGCTTACATTCCTCGAAACAGAAATAAACTTAGGATTCAATAAACATAACTGTGTTCTGTTGGTTTCAGGTGAGTTTGCTGATAACCAATTCTTGGTGGCAGATCAGAATCGACCGGGGGGTGAGTGAAAGACAAGGACTTGGATGTTTTATGCTCGCAGGTAGGCGTGGTTGTTCTATCTCTGACCATTTAATATAATATTTTAAATATTTTTAGTATACAAGATACAACTTCCGTGGATTTGATAGTAGTTCTCGTAATCATGTCACTCATGTGCTTCTTTTAATAATAGATCATATTATAATTCACACAAAAATTGTAGCCCTTTTTTATCGTACTATAATTTGTTTTCTTTTCAATAGATTTAACAATACATTAGTTAGGTTATTTATTTAATTATTATATTCTAATTTGTATTATTCATCCTGTATAATATGTTTGCTAATTGGCTTCTTTAGTTATAGCCTAAGTATATTTTATATTAGACCTATTGTTTTATTAGTTGTTAGCTAGGTTTAGTTTCTTATTACAAAACTTCAAGCCAGAACATTGTACATGCTACATAAAGGGGCTCTTTAGCTTCCGTGGCAGTTCTATATGAATAAATTCAAATTCAAATTCATTTTCACCATCATGATGTCAAACAAATAAGTGGGGGGCGTGATGCCACATACAGTTGTATTCTTAGAATGATGTACTGTATCTACCAATAAGAGCTAAATGCAATCCTATTCTCTTCACAGTGTACATTGTACAGTCATGGACATTTATACCTTGTCTGAACATATCCTGTGACCCCTCCCGTCTACACATCACTGACCTCATGCGAAGGTACTGTAATAGTGTGATAGTAACGTAGGCGGTATAGGCCACAGGATCAAGGGAATAAATATGCTCGAACTATAAATATCCGTGACTGTACAATGGTTGATGATGAATATTCCATCTCTTTGGCGTCATTTGACTAGATTTGGACCTCTTTCATCACTAGACCTAGGATTCGAGGGCAATGCTTGTAATTCCCGTGAATAGTAATGAACATATTTTAAAATGTTGGTCGATTATACGTACATTTTTGGCCCTGAAAATGACAATCATCACTCATCATTTTCTTAGCCGTTTGTGACAAATCATGACACTGACGTGTCTTATAATATCCTAAAAAATCAACAAGATCTCTAAATTTATTGGCTAAATTACCTTTTTGTACACGTTTAGAATTTGGCAATACAGTGGTGATAGTTGGAATCAATAAATTGCAAAGTGATATCTTACATACAATTTTGGAAAAACCAGTCTTTTTTGTTAAATCAGTCTAAAGCACCTGCATGATGTAAAGTGCACAATTCATTGGCCTCTGACCATTTGAACAAGAAATTAAATGTTTACATGGCATGGGTCCTCGTGGTGTAGTGGCTATCGTTCTTGGCTGTCACCCCGAAGTTCCGGGTTTGATTCCCAGCTCTGTCAATAAATATAATTTTGATCTGAGGGCTAGAATGGGGGAAAATCAGCATCGTGAGGCAAATCTGAGAAATGGTGGGTTCGATTCCCACCTAAGTGTTTAACCTGGTTTCCCACTTCTGCTCCAGGCAATTGCCAGGATGATTCCTAACTTAAGGTCACGGCAGCCTCCTTCCCACCCTCTCCTGAATTACAAATAGGCTACACAAACGAACACAGCTATTACAATAACACAGGTTAGTCTACCAGACAAAATTCCACAACACATCCAACAAGGTTTTTTTCTTTTGTTAGTCAGTTTACCCTCCAGGTGAGATTTTCCCACGGACTCAGCGAGGGATCCCACCTTCACCGCCTCTACGGGCAGTGTCCTGAAACTTGACATCGATTCGGGGAATACAACTGGGGAGGCGGGACTAGCGCCTCGCCCAGGCGACCTCACATGCATAGCGAACAGGGGACCTCATGAGGGATGGGAAGAATAGGAGGGATAGGCAAGGAAGAGGGAAGGAGGTGGCCGTGGCCTAACGCTAGGCACCATCCCGGCATTTGCCCTAAGACGAAGTGGAAAACCCTTCGAGGATGGCTGAGGTGGGAATCGAACCCCATCTACTCATTTGGACCACCTGAGGCTGAGTAGACCCCATTCCAGTCCTCATACCACTTTTCAAATTTCGTGACAGAGCCGGGAATCGAACCTCGGACCTCCGGGGTGGCAGCTAAGCACGCTGACTACTACACCACGGAGGCGAATCCCAACAAGTACACGGGACTAAACGCAATGACCACGATATCCAAACAACAACAGAGATATGAGCCCGATGAGTACACGATCCCCTTAATGAGATTTTGCTCGCGTTTCATTGCTCATACGGGAGTGTGGAAACGCCTCGCATGGACTCCCGAGTATTATTCAATGTGAATTTCAGAATAATAACGAAACCGTACAAATCTCGGTAACATTCAACCTGGTATGAACAGAAACACTCAATGTGCGACTAACCCTTAGATCAGCAGTGACCGTATTGGTCCTTCAGTAACCCTATGGCGACTTGAAGCAAACGGTTCCACTCCTCAATGTGCGACTAACCCTCAGATCAGCAGTGACCGCATTGGTCCTTCAGTAAACCTATGGCGACTTGAAGCAAACGGTTCCACTCCTCAATGTGCGACTAACCCTTAGATCAGCAGTGACCGCATTGGTCCTTCAGTAACCCTATGGCGACTTGAAGCAAACGGTTCCACTCCTCAATGTGCGACTAACCCTTAGATCAGCAGTGACCGTATTCGTCCTTCAGTAACCCTATGGCGACTTGAAGCAAACGGTTCCACTCCTCAATGTGCGACTAACCCTTAGATCAGCAGTGACCGCATTGGTCCTTCAGTAACCCTATGGCGACTTGAAGCAAACGGTTCCACTCCTCAATGTGCGACTAACCCTTAGATCAGCAGTCACCGTATTGGTCCTTCAGTAACCCTATGGCGACTTGAGGCAAACGGTTCCACTCCTCGATGTGCGACTAACCCTCAGATCAGCAGTGACCGCATTGGTCCTTCAGTAACCCTATGGTGACTTGGGCAAACGGTTCCACTCCTCAATGTGCGACTAACCCTCAGATCAGCAGTGACCGCATTGGTCCTTCAGTAACCCTATGGCGACTTGAAGCAAACGGTTCCACTCCTCGATGTGCGACTAACCCTCAGATCAGCAGTGACCGTATTGGTCCTTCAGTAACCCTATGGTGACTTGAAGCAAACGGTTCCACTCCTCAATGTGCGACTAACCCTTAGATCAGCAGTCACCGTATTGGTCCTTCAGTAACCCTATGGCGACTTGAAGCAAACGGTTCCACTCCTCAATGTGCGACTAACCCTCAGATCAGCAGTCACCGTATTGGTCCTTCAGTAACCCTATGGCGACTTGAAGCAAACGGTTCCACTCCTCAATGTGCGACTAACCCTTAGATCAGCAGTCACCGTATTGGTCCTTCAGTAACCCTATGGCGACTTGAGGCAAACGGTTCCACTCCTCAATGTGCGACTAACCCTTAGATCAGCAGTGACCGCATTGGTCCTTCAGTAACCCTATGGCGACTTGAAGCAAACGGTTCCACTCCTCGATGTGCGACTAACCCTCAGATCAGCAGTCACCGTATTGGTCCTTCAGTAACCCTATGGCGACTTGAAGCAAACGGTTCCACTCCTCGATGTGCGACTAACCCTCAGATCAGCAGTCACCGTATTGGTCCTTCAGTAACCCTATGGCGACTAGAGGCAAACGGTTCCACTCCTCAATGTGCGACTAACCCTTAGATCAGCAGTCACCGTATTGGTCCTTCAGTAACCCTATGGTGACTTGAAGCAAACGGTTCCACTCCTCAATGTGCGACTAACCCTCAGATCAGCAGTCACCGTATTGGTCCTTCAGTAACCCTATGGCGACTTGAAGCAAACGGTTCCACTCCTCAATGTGCGACTAACCCTTAGATCAGCAGTCACCGTATTGGTCCTTCAGTAACCCTATGGCGACTTGGGCAAACGGTTCCACTCCTCAATGTGCGACTAACCCTTAGATCAGCAGTGACCGTATTGGTCCTTCAGTAACCCTATGGTGACTTGAGGCAAACGGTTCCACTCCTCGATGTGCGACTAACCCTTAGATCAGCAGTGACCGTATTGGTCCTTCAGTAACCCTATGGCGACTTGAAGCAAACGGTTCCACTCCTCAATGTGCGACTAACCCTTAGATCAGCAGTGACCGTATTGGTCCTTCAGTAACCCTATGGCGACTTGGGCAAACGGTTCCACTCCTCAATGTGCGACTAACCCTTAGATCAGCAGTGACCGTATTGGTCCTTCAGTAACCCTATGGCGACTTGAAGCAAACGGTTCCACTCCTCAATGTGCGACTAACCCTCAGATCAGCAGTGACCGTATTGGTCCTTCAGTAACCCTATGGTGACTTGGGCAAACGGTTCCACTCCTCAATGTGCGACTAACCCTTAGATCAGCAGTGACCGCATTGGTCATTCAGTAACCCTATGGCGACTTGAAGCAAACGGTTCCACTCCTCAATGTGCGACTAACCCTCAGATCAGCAGTGACCGTATTGGTCCTTCAGTAACCCTATGGCGACTTGAAGCAAACGGTTCCACTCCTCAATGTGCGACTAACCCTTAGATCAGCAGTGACCGCATTGGTCCTTCAGTAACCCTATGGCGACTTGGGCAAACGGTTCCACTCCTCAATGTGCGACTAACCCTCAGATCAGCAGTGACCGTATTGGTCCTTCAGTAACCCTATGGTGACTTGGGGCAAACGGTTCCACTCCTCAATGTGCGACTAACCCTTAGATCAGCAGTGACCGCATTGGTCCTTCAGTAACCCTATGGCGACTTGGGCAAACGGTTCCACTCCTCAATGTGCGACTAACCCTCAGATCAGCAGTGACCGCATTGGTCCTTCAGTAACCCTATGGCGACTTGAGGCAAACGGTTCCACTACTCGATGTGCGACTAACCCTCAGATCAGCAGTGACCGCATTGGTCCTTCAGTAACCCTATGGTGACTTGGGCAAACGGTTCCACTCCTCAATGTGCGACTAACCCTCATATCAGCAGTGACCGTATTGGTCCTTCAGTAACCCTATGGTGACTTGAAGCAAACGGTTCCACTCCTCGATGAGCGACTAACCCTCAGATCAGCAGTGACCGTATTGGTCCTTCAGTAACCCTATGGTGACTTGGGCAAACGGTTCCACTCCTCAATGTGCGACTAACCCTTAGATCAGCAGTGACCGCATTGGTCCTTCAGTAACCCTATGGTGACTTGGGCAAACGGTTCCACTCCTCAATGTGCGACTAACCCTTAGATCAGCAGTGACCGCATTGGTCCTTCAGTAACCCTATGGCGACTTGAAGCAAACGGTTCCACTCCTCAATGTGCGACTAACCCTCAGATCAGCAGTCACCGTATTGGTCCTTTAGTAACCCTATGGCGACTTGAGGCAAACGGTTCCACTCCTCAATGTGCGACTAACCCTTAGATCAGCAGTCACCGTATTGGTCCTTCAGTAACCCTATGGCGACTTGAGGCAAACGGTTCCACTCCTCGATGTGCGACTAACCCTCAGATCAGCAGTGACCGTATTGGTCCTTCAGTAACCCTATGGTGACTTGAAGCAAACGGTTCCACTCCTCAATGTGCGACTAACCCTTAGATCAGCAGTCACCGTATTGCTCCTTCAGTAACCCTATGGCGACTTGAAGCAAACGGTTCCACTCCTCAATGTGCGACTAACCCTCAGATCAGCAGTCACCGTATTGGTCCTTCAGTAACCCTATGGCGACTTGAAGCAAACGGTTCCACTCCTCAATGTGCGACTAACCCTTAGATCAGCAGTCACCGTATTGGTCCTTCAGTAACCCTATGGCGACTTGAGGCAAACGGTTCCACTCCTCAATGCGCGACTAACCCTTAGATCAGCAGTGACCGCATTGGTCCTTCAGTAACCCTATGGCGACTTGAAGCAAACGGTTCCACTCCTCGATGTGCGACTAACCCTCAGATCAGCAGTCACCGTATTGGTCCTTCAGTAACCCTATGGCGACTTGAAGCAAACGGTTCCACTCCTCGATGTGCGACTAATCCTCAGATCAGCAGTCACCGTATTGGTCCTTCAGTAACCCTATGGCGACTTGAGGCAAACGGTTCCACTCCTCAATGTGCGACTAACCCTTTGATCAGCAGTCACCGTATTGGTCCTTCAGTAACCCTATGGTGACTTGAAGCAAACGGTTCCACTCCTCAATGTGCGACTAACCCTCAGATCAGCAGTCACCGTATTGGTCCTTCAGTAACCCTATGGCGACTTGAAGCAAACGGTTCCACTCCTCAATGTGCGACTAACCCTTAGATCAGCAGTCACCGTATTGGTCCTTCAGTAACCCTATGGCGACTTGGGCAAACGGTTCCACTCCTCAATGTGCGACTAACCCTTAGATCAGCAGTGACCGTATTGGTCCTTCAGTAATCCTATGGTGACTTGAGGCAAACGGTTCCACTCCTCGATGTGCGACTAACCCTTAGATCAGCAGTGACCGTATTGGTCCTTCAGTAACCCTATGGCGACTTGAAGCAAACGGTTCCACTCCTCAATGTGCGACTAACCCTTAGATCAGCAGTGACCGTATTGGTCCTTCAGTAACCCTATGGCGACTTGGGCAAACGGTTCCACTCCTCAATGTGCGACTAACCCTTAGATCAGCAGTGACCGTATTGGTCCTTCAGTAACCCTATGGCGACTTGAAGCAAACGGTTCCACTCCTCAATGTGCGACTAACCCTCAGATCAGCAGTGACCGTATTGGTCCTTCAGTAACCCTATGGTGACTTGGGCAAACGGTTCCACTCCTCAATGTGCGACTAACCCTTAGATCAGCAGTGACCGCATTGGTCCTTCAGTAACCCTATGGCGACTTGAAGCAAACGGTTCCACTCCTCAATGTGCGACTAACCCTCAGATCAGCAGTGACCGTATTGGTCCTTCAGTAACCCTATGGCGACTTGAAGCAAACGGTTCCACTCCTCAATGTGCGACTAACCCTTAGATCAGCAGTGACCGCATTGGTCCTTCAGTAACCCTATGGCGACTTGGGCAAACGGTTCCACTCCTCAATGTGCGACTAACCCTCAGATCAGCAGTGACCGTATTGGTCCTTCAGTAACCCTATGGTGTCTTGGGGCAAACGGTTCCACTCCTCAATGTGCGACTAACCCTTAGATCAGCAGTGACCGCATTGGTCCTTCAGTAACCCTATGGCGACTTGGGCAAACGGTTCCACTCCTCAATGTGCGACTAACCCTCAGATCAGCAGTGACCGCATTGGTCCTTCAGTAACCCTATGGCGACTTGAGGCAAACGGATCCACTCCTCGATGTGCGACTAACCCTCAGATCAGCAGTGACCGCATTGGTCCTTCAGTAACCCTATGGTGACTTGGGCAAACGGTTCCACTCCTCAATGTGCGACTAACCCTCAGATCAGCAGTGACCGTATTGGTCCTTCAGTAACCCTATGGTGACTTGAAGCAAACGGTTCCACTCCTCGATGTGCGACTAACCCTCAGATCAGCAGTGACCGTATTGGTCCTTCAGTAACCCTATGGTGACTTGGGCAAACGGTTCCACTCCTCAATGTGCGACTAACCGTTAGATCAGCAGTGACCGCATTGGTCCTTCAGTAACCCTATGGTGACTTGGGCAAACGGTTCCACTCCTCAATGTGCGACTAACCCTTAGATCAGCAGTGACCGCATTGGTCCATCAGTAACCCTATGGCGACTTGAAGCAAACGGTTCCACTCCTCAATGTGCGACTAACCCTCAGATCAGCAGTCACCGTATTGGTCCTTCAGTAACCCTATGGCGACTTGAGGCAAACGGTTCCACTCCTCAATGTGCGACTAACCCTTAGATCAGCAGTCACCGTATTGGTCCTTCAGTAACCCTATGGCGACTTGAGGCAAACGGTTCCACTCCTCAATGTGCGACTAACCCTCAGATCAGCAGTCACCGTATTGGTCCTTCAGTAACCCTATGGCGACTTGAAGCAAACGGTTCCACTCCTCAATGTGCGACTAACCCTTAGATCTGCAGTGACCGCATTGGTCCTTCAGTAACCCTATGGTGACTTGAGGCAAACGATTCCACTCCTCAATGTGCGACTAACCCTTAGATCAGCAGTCACCGTATTGGTCCTTCAGTAACCCTATGGCGACTTGAAGCAAACGGTTCCACTCCTCGATGTGCGACTAACCCTCAGATCAGCAGTCACCGTATTGGTCCTTCAGTAACCCTATGGTGACTTGGGCAAACGGTTCCACTCCTCAATGTGCGACTAACCCTCAGATCAGCAGTGACCGCATTGGTCCTTCAGTAACCCTATGGCGACTTGGGCAAACGGTTCCACTCCTCGATGTGCGACTAACCCTCAGATCAGCAGTCACCGTATTGGTCCTTCAGTAACCCTATGGCGACTTGGGCAAACGGTTCCACTCCTCAATGTGCGACTAACCCTCAGATCAGCAGTGACCGCATTGGTCCTTCAGTAACCCTATGGCGACTTGGGCAAACGGTTCCACTCCTCGATGTGCGACTAACCCTCAGATCAGCAGTCACCGTATTGGTCCTTCAGTAACCCTATGGTGACTTGGGCAAACGGTTCCACTCCTCAATGTGCGACTAACCCTCAGATCAGCAGTGACCGCATTGGTCCTTCAGTAACCCTATGGCGACTTGGGCAAACGGTTCCACTCCTCGATGTGCGACTAACCCTCAGATCAGCAGTCACCGTATTGGTCCTTCAGTAACCCTATGGCGACTTGGAGCAAACGGTTCCACTCCTCAATGTGCGACTAACCCTCAGATCAGCAGTCACCGTATTGGTCCTTCAGTAACCCTATGGCGACTTGAGGCAAACGGTTCCACTCCTCAATGTGCGACTAACCCTTAGATCAGCAGTGACCGCATTGGTCCTTCAGTAACCCTATGGTGATTTGAAGCAAACGGTTCCACTCCTCAATGTGCGACTAACCCTTAGATCAGCAGTGACCGCATTGGTCCTTCAGTAACCCTATGGCGACTTGAAGCAAACGGTTCCACTCCTCAATGTGCGACTAACCCTTAGATCAGCAGTGACCGCATTGGTCCTTCAGTAACCCTATGGCGACTTGGGCAAACGGTTCCACTCCTCAATGTGCGACTAACCCTCAGATCAGCAGTGACCGTATTGGTCCTTCAGTAACCCTATGGCGACTTGAAGCAAACGAATCCACTCCTCGATGTGCGACTAACCCTCAGATCAGCAGTGACCGCATTGGTCCTTCAGTAACCCTATGGTGACTTGAGGCAAACGGTTCCACTCCTCAATGTGCGACTAACCCTCAGATCAGCAGTCACCGTATTGGTCCTTCAGTAACCCTATGGCGACTTGAGGCAAACGGTTCCACTCCTCAATGTGCGACTAACCCTTAGATCAGCAGTCACCGTATTGGTCCTTCAGTAACCCTATGGCGACTTGAGGCAAACGGTTCCACTCCTCAATGTGCGACTAACCCTTAGATCAGCAGTGACCGCATTGGTCCTTCAGTAACCCTATGGCGACTTGAAGCAAACGGTTCCACTCCTCAATGTGCGACTAACCCTTAGATCAGCAGTGACCGCATTGGTCCTTCAGTAACCCTATGGTGACTTGGGCAAACGGTTCCACTCCTCAATGTGCGACTAACCCTTAGATCAGCAGTCACCGTATTGGTCCTTCAGTAACCCTATTGCGACTTGAGGCAAACGGTTCCACTCCTCAATGTGCGACTAACCCTTAGATCAGCAGTGACCGCATTGGTCCTTCAGTAACCCTATGGCGACTTGAAGCAAACGGTTCCACTCCTCAATGTGCGACTAACCCTTAGATCAGCAGTGACCGCATTGGTCCTTCAGTAACCCTATGGTGACTTGGGCAAACGGTTCCACTCCTCAATGTGCGACTAACCCTTAGATCAGCAGTCACCGTATTGGTCCTTCAGTAACCCTATGGCGACTTGAGGCAAACGGTTCCACTCCTCAATGTGCGACTAATCCTCAGATCAGCAGTGACCGTATTGGTCCTTCAGTAACCCTATGGTGACTTGAGGCAAACGGTTCCACTCCTCAATGTGCGACTAACCCTTAGATCAGCAGTCACCGTATTGGTCCTTCAGTAACCCTATGGCGACTTGAGGCAAACGGTTTCACTCCTCAATGTGCGACTAACCCTTAGATCAGCAGTGACCGCATTGGTCCTTCAGTAACCCTATGGCGACTTGAGGCAAACGGTTCCACTCCTCGATGTGCGACTAACCCTTAGATCAGCAGTGACCGTATTGGTCCTTCAGTAACCCTATGGCGACTTGGGCAAACGGTTCCACTCCTCAATGTGCGACTAACCCTTAGATCAGCAGTCACCGTATTGGTCCTTCAGTAACCCTATGGCGACTTGAGGCAAACGGTTCCACTCCTCGATGTGCGACTAACCCTTAGATCAACAGTCACCGTATTGGTCCTTCAGTAACCCTATGGCGACTTGAAGCAAACGGTTCCACTCCTCGATGTGCGACTAACCCTCAGATCAGCAGTGACCGTATTGGTCCTTCAGTAACCCTATGGTGACTTGGGCAAACGGTTCCACTCCTCAATGTGCGACTAACCCTCAGATCAGCAGTGACCGTATTGGTCCTTCAGTAACCCTATGGCGACTTGAGGCAAACGGTTCCACTCCTCAATGTGCGTCTAACCCTTAGATCAGCAGTGACCGTATTGGTCCTTCAGTAACCCTATGGCGACTTGGGCAAACGGTTCCACTCCTCAATGTGCGACTAACCCTCAGATCAGCAGTGACCGCATTGGTCCTTCAGTAACCCTATGGTGACTTGGGCAAACGGTTCCACTCCTCAATGTGCGACTAACCCTTAGATCAACAGTCACCGTATTGGTCCTTCAGTAACCCTATGGCGACTTGAGGCAAACGGTTCCACTCCTCAATGTGCGACTAACCCTTAGATCAGCAGTGACCGCATTGGTCCTTCAGTAACCCTATGGCGACTTGAAGCAAACGGTTCCACTCCTCAATGTGCGACTAACCCTTAGATCAGCAGTGACCGCATTGGTCCTTCAGTAACCCTATGGTGACTTGGGCAAACGGTTCCACTCCTCAATGTGCGACTAACCCTTAGATCAGCAGTCACCGTATTGGTCCTTCAGTAACCCTATGGCGACTTGAGGCAAACGGTTCCACTCCTCAATGTGCGACTAACCCTCAGATCAGCAGTGACCGTATTGGTCCTTCAGTAACCCTATGGTGACTTGAGGCAAACGGTTCCACTCCTCAATGTGCGACTAACCCTTAGATCAGCAGTCACCGTATTGGTCCTTCAGTAACCCTATGGCGACTTGAGGCAAACGGTTCCACTCCTCAATGTGCGACTAACCCTTAGATCAGCAGTGACCGCATTGGTCCTTCAGTAACCCTATGGCGACTTGAGGCAAACGGTTCCACTCCTCGATGTGCGACTAACCCTTATATCAGCAGTGACCGTATTGGTCCTTCAGTAACCCTATGGCGACTTGGGCAAACGGTTCCACTCCTCAATGTGCGACTAACCCTTAGATCAGCAGTCACCGTATTGGTCCTTCAGTAACCCTATGGCGACTTGAGGCAAACGGTTCCACTCCTCGATGTGCGACTAACCCTTAGATCAGCAGTCACCGTATTGGTCCTTCAGTAACCCTATGGCGACTTGAAGCAAACGGTTCCACTCCTCGATGTGCGACTAACCCTCAGATCAGCAGTGACCGTATTGGTCCTTCAGTAACCCTATGGTGACTTGGGCAAACGGTTCCACTCCTCAATGTGCGACTAACCCTCAGATCAGCAGTGACCGTATTGGTCCTTCAGTAACCCTATGGCGACTTGAGGCAAACGGTTCCACTCCTCAATGTGCGACTAACCCTTAGATCAGCAGTGACCGTATTGGTCCTTCAGTAACCCTATGGCGACTTGGGCAAACGGTTCCACTCCTCAATGTGCGACTAACCCTCAGATCAGCAGTGACCGCATTGGTCCTTCAGTAACCCTATGGTGACTTGGGCAAACGGTTCCACTCCTCGATGACTTCTTTTAGCGCTTAAATCGCTAGTGGTGGATGTTAACTATCGACAGTCGTGAGTAGAATGCCTCATCAAAGCTGAGCAGAGGCGGATCCGATTCCTACCTCAGACATTCTGGAAGTGGTTTTCAATGGTTTCCCCACTTCTACTCCAGGCAAATGGTGGGATGGTTTCTAACGTAAGGCCACGGCCGCTTCCTACCTAAACCGTATCTCACACAGTAGTGCAGACATCACAGTGACACAGATTATTCTACACACACCCAAGTACACGGGGCTATATGATCACCTCGTGGTGTAGTGGCTAGCGTTCTTGGCTGACGCCCCGGAGGTTCGGGTTCGATTCCCGGCTCTTCCAAGATATTGTAATTCTGGTGTGAGGGTTGGAACACTGTACATTCAGCCTCGTGAGATAAACGTGGGAAGAGGAGGGTCCGATTCAAACCTCAGCCATCTTGGAAGTGGTTTTCCGTGGTTTCGCCACTTCTTCTCCAGGCAAATGAAGGGATGGTTCCTAACGTAAGGACACGGCCGCCTCCTTCCCTAATACTATCCCCAATTTACTAATACAAACACTGGTACAGCCACCACAATAACACAGGTCATCACAGAAATTACACACACGCGCACAAATACACAGGGCTATATAACCACGAGGTCGCAAATCCCCTAAAGAATAAACAACAACAACAACAGCAACTAGAATGCCCCTGCCCCTAGCTGTGCCGTGAGTGAAACCATGTACAGTACTGTACCTACTAACTAACCATAAATGAAACACACAGTAAATATTAGACATTGGTGGGTAAATAGCAAACTAATTTGATGAGTGTAGATCCTGCGGTGGCGACTAATATAGATTGTGAACCCGTAGCCACGAAATCTTGTTGTTCATCCTCAGTGGCGTACGTAGTATCTCTTTCTGGGGGCGGGGGTTATTCTTATAGTAAGGCAGTTATACACATTATTAAAATGATATTTCAATTATTATTCATAACGAGCATAAAGCTGTGAGTGATCTCGTCTCATGCACTTTTAATGAAAGATGTAAATCCACAGCCTGTTTCCAGTTGACCTACCGGGTCAGGAGTGGAATGAATGAAGCCCCCATCTAGCGAGGATATGAACTGTGCCGGCTGAAGAAGGCTGTCGCACTCCTCTGAGGCAATGATTAAATAAAGAATGACAGATGAAATGAAATGAGAGTGGAGAGTGTTGCAGGAATGACATTTGTGACAGGGAAAACTGGAGTACCCGGAGAAAACCTGTCTGCCTCCGCTTTGTCCAGCACAAATCTCACATGGAGTGACCGGGATTTGATCGACGGACCCCGCGGTGAGAGGCCGGCGTGCTGCCGCCTGAGCCACGGAGGCTTTCTCGTGCACTTTTAATTAAAGTAAACATTCTCTTTGCATGAAAACTATTATAATTATATTTTTTAGCCCAATAAGAAAATTGAAAATTCTTTAAATATGGAAAACAGTAACTAAATATTAAAACTGATATGATTGCAGTGGTATCATCATGTCCATACGTGACAGTTTATAATATTAATATTATGTGTAGGAAATATATTATTTTGCTCTCCATGCTCTCACTGCCATTACTATTGACCCTCAATATCTTCCTAACTTGATGCCTTTATGTGCATCATTGCCAGAAATAAATGGCAGAAACTCTTCATGTACCGAATTTTATTTAACGAAACGGACACACAGTGACATAGATGTAAACATTTAATGCAGTCCGAAGCGACGTGAAAATAGTTACCGGCCGCATATATTAGCAGCAAAACTGATCTATGGCTAGCTCCAACGCTGAGGAGGAGTCTCGCTGCGACCAGAGTATAGAGCATTTACCAAGTGAAGAACGTGATCACATCTCTACTTACGTTTGTATAAAACAATGTCCCCGATTCTTGGATGTTACAGGTAATCTCGAGAACCACTGGATGGATTTTGATGCGGTTTTCACCATTCTGTAAAATATATCTCGAGGAAGGTTTCTGTAGACAATAGTTTATTTATGATCAAAGGAAGCCAAGCAGTAACGATTTTAGTGAAAAAATCGGAAAGAAACCTGGCATCCGTGCGCTTTCTAAGTTTACGCTTAAACCCGTTAAAAATATCTGTATACTATGAGTGTAAGAATTGTTCAGCATGAAAAGTTCTTCAAAAACGTCCGGTAGAGCATATCTCTATCTTCAATACATCCCCCATCATAAGTGTTTTTAAGTTTTCATTTCTTCCGACAATCTCCATTCAATTACTGAGGCGACAGTTTACGAGCTAGCTAGGGGCGAGCCTATCACCCCAGTTACAGCCTAGCTAGCGGACGAGCCTATCACCCCAGACACTGTAGAGTCGTGTTGAGTTAAGACTTCAAACAAGAGTGGTTGTGTTTGGAATTTCTCTGGAAATGCAACTCAGCTTTTCTTCATTTCGCCTGTGAATTTTTCGTTCCGCAAAATTTGTGTTTCATGCACATTGCCATTCTTAAATTACGTCTGACAAGAATTCGTTGCACATGCATCTCCATGATAATATAATAAATAGTCTAGTCAGTGATTTTAACCCATCATGCCGGGACGGAAAAAGGTTATAGGTCGTAGTTCATTGACATAAAAAAGCGCTTATCATGTAATGCTTACATAACTGTTCCCGGGCGAAGCCGGGACGGGTTGCTAGTTTATAATATATACGTGAGTAAAGAAGCCTCCTAGCGGTAGTGTAACACATGTGATAGATGGGACAGTAAAAGGATTCGGTACGCTACTGCTGATCCTTTTCTTTCCAATTGGTTGGTCAGAGTTCGATCTCCCCGTAGTTCTCTGGTAGTTGGTGTGTGGGTCTGCAATATGTCCCAACAGCAGTGAACTAGGCCACTGGTACGTGCCCGTCTGCAAGGGCACTTCATGCCAAGTTGCTCCATGCTGTTAGTAACGGTCGTTAAACCTCCAACTTCAACACGTCTTAAAATTCTGTGCATGAGCCCATATACCGTTGTTCTAATCTCCCGATCTCGCAACGAAGGAATTCATTTGTACCCCTGTTCTCAGAGTAGACGACTTTACCCAATTTCTCACATTCAGATAGACATTACAGGGCATGCTTCATGAAGAGATCTGATACGCTCCAAACCTGCAATCGGTGCCGCAATTCGGAGATCCAAGGCCAATTCCCAGAGCTGATATCGGCTACCCTGAGTGATGTTCTTGTCTGGGGGTCTCCATAATCACACTACAAATACACACGCTACTACAGTCAACACACTAACACAGTTTCTCAAATGCCATACTCACGCACGTGTATGGAGCTGCAAAGGGTGCCCTATGCTTCAAATTGTGGCAATTTCAATAACACCTTTCTTGCTTGATTAACCTGGGTCAACTCATTGTGTCTTCAAAATCCCTACGTTATGAGGGTATTTTCCCGTTTTTCATGGTTCACCGGGAAGGAAGGAAGGAAGTTTGTAGCTAATAATCTCGTTATCATAAACCATGGAACCTCCTTTCTTGACGTAAAATCCGAACCACCGGACGTGGCATTTCACATCAAAAATCCCACAAACATTTACCGGGAATCGAACTTGGTCCACCTTGGTGGAAAGCAAGCGGCTTGACTGCTACATCATCACGCCTCTCGATGATTTTGTTTCGATTTAAGAAGTTCAACATCTGGGTCATTAATCCCATTTCTGATGAAGGAACAAGTAGTTCTGTGAAGAACTAAATAGCCTATTTTCATATACCGCTCCGCTCTTTTCCTTTATAATTCTCCTGCCTATTACAAGGTTTCCCATGCGATGTACTAAATCGCTTCACCAACACCATTACACTGAGAAGTTATGTGCTAGCTTTCGATATCGGTGATTAAGACTCCTCCCGCGAGATGGCATCTTTCTGTAAGCAGAAATTATTTTTAGAAAAGTCAAATGCACGGCTTCTATGATTTACGAAATGTAAGCTACAGAGTTTATTGCCATTGTTATCATAGCCCAGCATAAGAATGATATTTTCAATCACCTGAATAAGATACCAGAAATAAGAAATACGGTTTTAAAATTTCGAAATGATGCCATCTTCAATTTTTGGATAAATTTGAACATTATTAGACGTGTCTACACTAAGCTATGAATAAAGATTCGCTGTGCCAAGTTTCATTGCACTCGAGTGTTTACATCGCCTGGAAAGGTATTTGCAGTATTTGAAAATCACTTCGCCACCATGATGTCATGTGTTCTTCAGGATTTGGAAAGTCACATAGTTGTCCTAACTTAACAGCCCTCTAACACCATACAAAATTTCAGTTCCATTACTTAAATAGTTTCGGAAATATTGAGAACCGGTGCGATGTATCGTATGGACGCCGTATTGGATTGTATAATATATATGCTCTAGAAGTATATGCCAGCAGATGAATATTATAATCGTGGCTCATTGTATCAACAAACATTTGCATAGCACGTTTAGGGCACGGGATATATAAAAGAGATTTTTAAAAATTTGCACAACCGCCATTTTGAAGTTATTATAAAAATTGAATTAAAATTGACGCCAAAATATTAAGCGTTGTATGGAGATTTGCCGTGGTAAGTGTCACTGCTCTCGGATGAATAGGTCACGAGAAAAATCTACATCAATATTTAAATTTCGCGTTGCCGCCATGTTGGATTTATGTTCATTAGGTTACTGAAAACCCATAGGTGAACTTATGTTAATAGGCTCTAACAACATACAGAATATCAGTTTGATCGCTGTACTAGATTCGGATATATTGAGAACCGTCTAAATATTTCGGATGGTCACCATGTTATAGGTAGGCCATAGAGTTATGCACCATTAGGTGAAAATTATTGCCTAAATTTATTATTAAAACGTTCACTTCGAGTGCATGATTATGAAACAAGAAATAAAACTTAATTTTAAAATTTCGCACAGCCGCCATCTTGCTTGCTTTCGCACGGTTCTCAATATATCCGAATCTAGTACAGCAAACAAACTGGAATTTTGTGTGTTGATAAAGGCTATGAACATAAGTTCACCTATGGGACTTTCAATAGCCTGGTGAGCACAAAACCAACATGATGGGCAAGAGAAATTTAAATATTATAATGTTTTTTTCTCGCGACTTTTCATCCGAGCGCTGTGAAACTTAGCACGGTATATCTTTATACAAGCCTTAATATACTGACGTCTAATTTAATGGAATTTTATGAGAACTTAAAAATGGTGGATGTGCAATGTTTGAAATCTTGTTTTCATTTCTCGTGTCCTAAGTAAGACCAGTAGGATATATAAAAAGAGGCTATTTTGTTCTTCACGGAACTATTTGTTTCATGTGACATAAGAGAGAAAAGATGGGAATTGGACTCAAGAAAGTGGAAGCAATTCTAGGCCCAGACCACAGTCCTAGAGTGCGACCTCAGGTGGCTATACCGCGGTACACAGACCTCGAATGCGACCTCAGGTGCCGATACCGGGGATCACGGCCCTAGAATGCCACTTCAAGCGGGTATACCGCTGTTCACGGCCCTAGAATGCCACATCAAGCGGTTATACCGCTGTGCACGGCCCTAGAATGCCACATCAAGGGGCTATACCGCTGTTCACGGCCCTAGAATGTACAGCAAGCGGCTATAACACTGTTCACGGCCTTAGAATGAGACATCAAATGGCTATACCGCTGTTAACGGCCTTAGAATGCGACATCAAGCGGCTATACCGCGTTGCATGGCCCTAGAATGCGACATCAAGTGGCTATACCGTGGTGCATGGCCCTAGAATGCGACATCAAGTGGCTATACCGTGGTGCATGGCCCTAGAATGCGACATCAAGTGGCTATACCGCGGTGCACGGCCCTAGAATGCGACATCAAGTGGCTATACCGTGGTGCATGGCCCTAGAATGCGACATCGAGCGGCTATACCGCGGAGCATGGCCCTAGAATGCGACCTCAAGTGGCTATACCGTGGTGCATGGCCCTAGAATGCGACATCGAGCGGCTATACCGCGGTGCATGGCCCTAGAATGCGACATGAAGCGGCTATACCGCGGTGCATGACCCTAGAATGCGACATCAAGCGGCTATACCGTGGTGCACGGCCCTAGAATGCGACATCAAGCGGCTATATCGCGGTTCACGACCCTGGAATGCGACATCAAGCGGCTATACCGTGGTGCATGGCCCTAGAATGCGACATCAAGCGGCTATATCGCGGTGCATGGCCCTAGAATGCGACATCAAGCGGCTATATCGCGGTTCACGACCCTGGAATGCGACATCAAGTGGCTATACCGTGGTGCATGGCCCTAGAATGCGACATCGAGCGGCTATACCGCGGAGCATGGCCCTAGAATGCGACATCAAGCGGCTATATCGCGGTTCACGACCCTGGAATGCGACATCAAGCGGCTATACTGCGGTGCACGGCCCTAGAATGCGACATCAAGCGGCTATATCGCGGTGCACGGCCCTAGAATGCGATATCAAGCGGCTATACCGCGGTGCACTGACCTAAAATGCGACATCAAGCGGCTATATCGCGGTGCATGACCCTAGAATGCGACATCAAGCGGCTATACCGCGGTGCATGACCCTAGAATGCGACATCAAGCGGCTATACCGCGGTGCATGGCCCTAGAATGCGACATCAAGCGGCTATACCGCGGTGCACTGACCTAAAATGCGACATCAAGTGGCTATACCGCGGTGCACGGCCCTAGAATGCGACATCAAGTGGCTATACCGTGGTGCACTGACCTAAAATGCGACATCAAGCGGCTATACCGTGGTGCATGACCCTAGAATGCGACATCAAGCGGCTATACCGCGGTGCATGGCCCTAGAATGCGACATCAAGTGGCTATACCGTGGTGCACGGCCCTAGAATGCGACATCAAGCGGCTATATCGCGGTCCACGACCCTGGAATGCCACATCAAGCGGCTATACTGCGGTGCACGGCCCTAGAATGCGACATCAAGCAGCTATATCGCGGTGCACGGTCCTAGAATGCGACATCAAGCGGCTATACCGCGGTGCATGGCCCTAGAATGCGACATCAAGTGGCTATATCGCGGTCCACGGCCCTAGAATGCGATATCAAGCGGCTATACCGCAGTGCATGGCCCTAGAATGCGACATCAAGTGGCTATACCGTGGTGCATGACCCTAGAATGCGACATCAAGCGGCTATACCGCGGTGCATGGCCCTAGAATGCGACATGAAGCGGCTATACCGCAGTGCACGGCCCTAGAATGCGACATCAAGCGGCTCTACCGCGGTCCACGGCCCTAGAATGCGACATCAAGTGGCTATAGCGTGGTGCATGACCCTAGAATGCGACATCAAGCGGCTATACCGCGGTCCACGGCCCTAGAATGCGACATCAAGTGGCTATATCGCGGTGCATGGCCCTAGAATGCGACATCAAGCGGCTATATCGCGGTCCACGGCCCTAGAATGCGACATCAAGTGGCTATACCGTGGTGCATGGCCCTAGAATGCGACATCAAGTGGCTATATCACGGTCCACGGCCCTAGAATGCGACATGAAGCGGCTATATCGCGGTGCACGGCCCTAGAATGCGACATCAAGCGGCTATATCGCGGTGCACGGCCCTAGAATGTGACATCAAGTGGCTATACCGCGGTGCATGGCCCTAGAATGCGACATCAAGTGGCTATACCGTGGTGCATGGCCCTAGAATGCGACATCAAGTGGCTATATCACGGTCCACGGCCCTAGAATGCGACATGAAGCGGCTATATCGCGGTGCACGGCCCTAGAATGCGACATCAAGCGGCTATATCGCGGTGCACGGCCCTAGAATGTGACATCAAGTGGCTATACCGCGGTGCATGGCCCTAGAATGCGACATCAAGTGGCTATATCGCGGTGCACGGCCCTAGAATGCGACATCAAGCGGCTATATTACGGTCACGGCCCTAGAATGCGACATCAAGCGGCTATACCGCGGTGCATGGCCCTAGAATGCGATATCAAGCGGCTATACCGCGGTGCACGGCCCTAGAATGCGACATCAAGTGGCTATACCGTGGTGCACGGCCCTAGAATGCGACATCAAGCGGCTATATCGCGGTCCACGGCCCTAGAATGCGACATCAAGCGGCTATATCGCGGTGCACGGCCCTAGAATGCGACATCAAGCGGCTATACCGCGGTGCATGGCCCTAGAATGCGACATCAAGTGGCTATACCGTGGTGCATGACCCTAAAATGCGACATCAAGCGGCTATACCGCGGTGCATGGCCCTAGAATGCGACATCAAGCGGCTATATCGCGGTGCACGGCCCTAGAATGCGACATCAAGCGGCTATACCGCGGTGCATGGCCCTAGAATGCGACATCAAGTGGCTATACCGTGGTGCATGACCCTAGAATGCGACATCAAGCGGCTATATCGCGGTGCACGGCCCTAGAATGCGACATCAAGCGGCTATACTGCGGTGCACGGTCCTAGAATGCGACTTCAAGCGGCTATACCGTGGTGCACGGCCCTAGAATGCGATATCAAGCGGCTATATCGCGGTGCATGGCCCTAGAATGCGACATGAAGGGCTATACCGCAGTGCACGGCCCTAGAATGCGATATCAAGCGGCTGTACCGCGGTGCACGGTCCTAGAATGCGATATCAAGCGGCTATACCGCGGTCCACGGCCCTAGAATGCGATATCAAGCGGCTGTACCGCGGTGCACGGTCCTAGAATGCGATATCAAGTGGCTATATCACGGTCCACGGCCCTAGAATGCGACATCAAGCGGCTATATCGCGGTCCACGGCCCTAGAATGCGACATGAAGCGGCTATACCGCAGTGCACGGCCCTAGAATGCGATATCAAGCGGCTGTACCGCGGTGCACGGTCCTAGAATGCGATATCAAGCGGCTATACCGCGGTGCACGGCCCTAGAATGCGATATCAAGCGGCTATACCGCAGTGCACGGCCCTAGAATGCGATATCAAGCGGCTATACCGCGGTCCACGGCCCTAGAATGCGACATGAAGCGGCTATATCGCGGTCCACGGCCCTAGAATGCGACATGAAGCGGCTATACCGCGGTGCATGGCCCTAGAATGCGACATCAAGTGGCTATACCGCGGTCCACGGCCCTAGAATGCGATATCAAGCGGCTATACCGCGGTCCACGGCCCTAGAATGCGACATCAAGCGGCTATATCGCGGTCCACGGCCCTAGAATGCGACATGAAGCGGCTATACCGCGGTGCATGGCCCTAGAATGCGACATCACGCGGCTATATCGCGGTCCACGGCCCTAGAATGCGACATGAAGCGGCTATACCGTGGTGCATGGCCCTAGAATGCGACATGAAGCGGCTATACCGCGGTGCATGGCCCTAGAATGCGACATCAAGTGGCTATACGGCGGTGCACGGCCCTAGAATGCGATATCAAGCGGCTATACCGCGGTCCACGGCCCTAGAATGCGACATGAAGCGGCTATATCGCGGTCCACGGCCCTAGAATGCGACATGAAGCGGCTATAGCGCGGTGCATGGCCCTAGAATGCGACATCAAGTGGCTATATCACGGTCCACGGCCCTAGAATGCGACATCAAGCGGCTATACCGCGGTGCACGGCCCTAGAATGCGACATCAAGCGGCTATACCGTGGTCCACGGCCCTAGAATGCGACATGAAGCGGCTATATCGCGGTCCACGGCCCTAAAATGCGACATGAAGCGGCTATACCGCGGTGCATGGCCCTAGAATGCGACATCAAGCGACTATATCGCGGTCCACGGCCCTGGAATGCGATATCAAGCGGCTATACCGCAGTGCATGGCCCTAGAATGCGACATCAAGCGGCTATATCGCGGTGCACGGCCCTAGAATGCGACATGAAGCGGCTATACCGCGGTGCATGGCCCTAGAATGCGACATGAAGCGGCTATACCTTAGTGCACGGCCCTAGAATGCGATATCAAGCGGCTGTACCGCTGTTCACGGCCCTAGAATGCGACATCAAGCGGCTATACCGCAGTGCATGGCCCTAGAATGCATCATCAAGCGGCTATATCGCGGTGCACGGCCCTAGAATGCGACATGAAGCGGCTATACCGCGGTGCATGGCCCTAGAATGCGACATCAAGCGGCTATATCGCGGTCCACGGCCCTGGAATGCGATATCAAGCGGCTATACCGCGGTGCACGGCCCTAGAATGCGACATCAAGCGGCTATACCGCGGTGCATGGCCCTAGAATGCGACATGAAGTGGCTATACGAGTACCATGGTTCGTGCCCCTAGCACGACACCTCAAGTAGTGTGCCCTTGGCCTACGTCTCAGGCCAAGGACACATTATGTCACTGGAGTACTTATATGGGGCAATGTCATGATGTTAATGAGAATGAAATCATCATTAAGTAATGATTATAATAATAACTAGGATCTTTCTGCCGTGTTGAGACCACATATACTGTATATGGCTTGGCAGTTCTGACAGGGAGAAATTTATGGTTTTCACACAATGGGCAGAGCAGGTGCGTCATAAGTCGCTTGCCCGCAAGTTTCAGAGCAGGAGCACTCCAGCGAATTCTGAAAATCTTGCTAAAACGCAGTAACCATCTCGAGTTAACACGCAGTAGATGCCTGACTCCGCCCTTAAAGAGTACGCCTCAGTTGGTTACAAGAGATCAAGGCATTACAGGAATGATCTGAAACGCCCATGATGAATCTATTTATTATCAAGAATTTTGGGAATGCGGTAACGGATTAAATATCTCTGTGTTCATCGAGTAGAAGTAGTCCCTGCGCAAGGAAATTTGACAACGTCGAGTGTGTGAGAGAGAGAACATAGCGTCCTTCAGCAAGAAATTAGTTCTACCCAAGCGCTGATGATATTAATTTAGCCTATGATCGAGTTCCGTCGTGAGCCATATGATTAGCAAGGCCATATTTTTGTGTATAAATTAAGGTACCTGATTACTGTAGCCTATGATTATGAAAGGAGCATTTGGTGTCGTATGTGCAAAACTGTGAATTGGCAACCATTTTGTCATATATGTGGGTGAAGTCTGTGACAGCGGGCATTGTTCATCATTCAGCCAACGTTAGTGGATGCTGGCCTATGTAGCACCACGCCAAGCATTAATGTACGAGACGCACAGTCCATTGTTCGGCTGATGCGAAATAATATTAAAAATGAATACTGAGCTGTGAATGTGTATAACAGTAAGGACGGATGTGAAATTATATGTAATTCAAGTGAAAAATATATAACAGAAAATGTGTCCGCGACAAGTGTGGAAATAGTGTGAGAATTTGTCATCTATGACACAAGTGTATAGTCCACTAATGTATATTTTTTTAGTGGTGCATAATCTAATTAAATATGTGTGTGTGTGCATTTTAAAAGGGTGCTGGCTTATAGCAACCTAGTGATAATGCAGGATTGCAGTGATATTAGCGAGTGGTGTTACATCATCGTGATGGGATTCGAACTGGCCATGGAGGTCATGTGTTAAGTTATACTGTTTCGGGCCTCTGGTCCAACTCTTGCAAATGATGAAGGAAGTCTTCAATGTGATAAGTACCTTTTGATTATATTTTAAAGTGTCAAATAATTCATGGATTTCATCGCCATAATGTTAGCATGTTATTTGTTTTCTTTTGATTTGTTTTATCTTGTGTGTACAATAACTGTGTCAATGGCGACCATAGTTGTGCATCTGACGGAGCTGGGTATGCTCATAATGATTAATGATCACAATAATTATTTTAATGAATTAAAAGTGCCTAATTTAACGTAAGGATGTTGCTAGGTAATCGTATCCGTACATAAAACACATGGTAGAACTCCCTATTTTATTTATAAATGTGTGTTAGAAATGTTGTTGTTGTTTGAGTCTTCAGTCTTTTGACTGGTTTGATGCAGCCCTCCATGCCTCCCTGTCCTGAGCTAATCGTTTCATCTCTACATAGCTACCACACCCTACATCCGAGGCAATCTGTTTAACATATTCTAACCTTGGTCTACCCCTACAGTTCTTGTCCTCGACCCTTCCTTCCATAACTAAGCTTGCTATTCCTGGATGTCTTAGTATGTGTCCTACCAACCTATCTCTTCTCTTCATTAGCAGTCGCCAGAAACATCTCTCCTCTCCCACTCGTCTTAATACCTCTTTGTTTGTAACCCTATCTACCCATCTGATCTTCATCATTCTCCTGTAACACCACATTTCAAATGCTTCAATTCTCCTCTTTTCTGCTGCACCAATAGTCCAAGTTTCACTTCCATAGAGCGCCACGCTCCAGACAAAGGCTTTCAAAAATGACTTCCTAATACCTAAATCTATATTCGATGTCAGCAGATTCCTTTTTTGTAGAAATGCTTTTCTTGCCTGAGCCAACCTACTTTTTATATCCTCTTTGCTTCGTCCATCACTGGTTATTCTGCTTCCTAAGTAACAGAAATCTCCTACTTCCTTCAGCTTTTCACCTGCCAATTTGATCTCCATAGAGGTTTCTGATTTATTCCGGCTGCATTCCAGTATTTTTGTTTTACATTTATTAATTTTCATCATGAATTCTTTCCGTAAGACGGAGTCCATACCATTCAAAAACTCATTCAAATCCTCAGGCTTGTTGGCCAAGATGACGATGTCATCACCAAATCTCAGAGCTGAAATTATTTCTCCTTGAATCTTCACTCCCACTTTAAATTTTTCTCTAATTTCCTTCATTGCTTGTTCAATGTAAAGATTGAAAAGTATGGGTGATAAGTTGCAGCCTTGCCTTACACCTTTCTGAATACCAGCTTCTCTCTCATGTCCTTCAACTCGAATGACTGCTGTCTGGTTTCTGTATAGATTGTATATCACCCTCCTATCCCTGTACTTTATTCCAATCGATTTCAAAATGTCAAACAATTTAGTCCAATCAACGTTATCAAAAGCCTTTTCTAAGTCTACAAAAGCCATGAACGTTCTCTTATCTTTCCTTATTCTACCTTCCAAAATCAGCCTAAGACTTAGTACAGCTTCCCTTGTTCCTACATTTCTCCTGAAACCAAACTGGTCTTCACCCAACTCCGTTTCTATCTGGCTCTCAATCCTCTTATAAATTATTCTAGACAGGATCTTTGAAGCATGAGTAATCAAGCTGATTGTACGGTAACCTTCACATCTGTCAGCTCCCACTTTCTTTGGTATAGGGATGATTACATTCTTCTTGAAATCAGGGGGTACCTCACCTGTCTCATAAATCCTACACACCAAGTGAAATAACCTGATCAGACCTTCCTCTCCTATGCTGCGTAGCAACTCAATCGGTATATCATCTATGCCTGGTGCTTTGTTCCTGCTTAAGTCTTCCAAAGCTCTATCAAATTCTGATCTCAATATTAAATCTCCTTTCGCATCCTCATCAATTTCCTCCTCCCTTTCCATTACATGATTCTCAATCTCCTTTCCCTTATACAAACTCTCTATGTAAGCTTTCCATCTCTCAACCTTTTCTTCCCTATCTGTTAGAGGCTTTCCATTTGTGTCCTTAATATTACAGCACTTAGTCTTCTTTTCCCCAAAAGTATTCTTAATCCTTCGATAAGCTGTGTCTACTTTTCCTAATTTCAGACAATTTTCTATACCAGCACATTTCTCTTTCAACCATTCTTCTTTCGCTTCCTTGCACTTCTTGTTAACCTCATTTCTCAGACGTCTGTATTCTGCTTTCGCCTTTTCATCTCTTACATTCTTGTGCTTCCGCCTTTCATCCATCAATTCGAGTATATCCTGAGAGATCCACGGTTTTCTACCTATTCTCTCTTTCCTACCAATGTTTTCTTCTGCGGATTTTGTTATTTCATTCCTCAAAAGTGCCCATTCGTCTGCAATTGAAGTTTGTTTAGGGTTTTTCATTAGTCCTTCCTTTATACTCTTCTTGAATCTTTCGTTTACATCCTTCTCTTTCAGTCTGTCTATTGCCCACCTTTTTGACTTTTGACTTTTCTTCAGTTTCTTCAACTTTAATCTGCATTTCATTACAACCAGATTGTGGTCAGAGTTTATGTCAGCACCAGGATATGTTTTACAATCCAAAATCTGGTTTCGAAACCTCTGCTTGACCATAATGAAGTCGATTTGGTAACGCCCTGTATCTCCTGGTCTCATCCATGTGTATATTCTTCTATTGTGGTTATTGAATAAGGTGTTAGCTATGACCAACTCATGCTCAGTGCAGAATTCTACCAGCCTGCTTCCTCGATCATTCCTTTCACCTAATCCGAAATCTCCTACTATCTTCCCTTCTCTCCCTTTTCCTACCACAGCATTCCAATCTCCCATTACTATAACATTTTCATCACCCTTGATATACCTCAGAATTTCGTCTATTTCTTCGTAGACCTTTTCAACATCCTCATCATCAGCTTGACTGGTAGGCATATAGACTTGTACCACTGTGGTGCAGGTAGGCTTAGTATTTATTTTTGCTACAATAATCCGTTCACTATATTGCTCATAATATTCCACCCGCTGTCCAAGTTTCCTACTCAATATGAGGCCAACCCCTGCTTGGCCATTGTTTGATTTAGTGCTAATGACCCTATAGTCTCCTGACCAAAAGTCCTGTTCTTCCTGCCAGCGCATTTCACTAATCCCAACCAAATCCAACCTCAACCTATCCATTTCCCTTTCTAAGTTTTCTAACCTTCCATTTCCTAGCAGACTTCTAACATTCCACGCTCCGATCCGCAGAATGTCAGAGTTCCTCTTTGTCACTTCTGTGATGTTAACCCCCTCTCGAGTAGTCCCCACCCGGAGATCCGAACGGGGGACTAGTTTACCTCCGGATTGAAATTTTACAAGGGAGGAGGCCATCATCACATGTATTTATGCATAGAGAGGTGCATATCCTCGGGAATAGCAAACGGCTGTAGTTTCCCGTTGCTTTCAGCCGTGCAGCAGGACGCAGTGTAGCCATTATTTGGCTTATATTATCAATATCTTAACCGTCTATAAGACTAGTAAAGAATTGATTTATTCTGAAAGGCTGCTACTCCCTTTCAGAATAAGTAAAGAGCAATTCTACTAACAAAAATGTGTTAGAAATGTCCCCTGTGTTTTCCACCCAAATAGAACGAACGAAGCATGGTATTTCGATAGATGCCCTTTCCAGGCAAAATCTCATTATTTCGTATAAATGACCAGAAATAGTAATTTATGTATTTACATACCGGATGAATTAATATCCGAGGATTTTTTTTGGGACGATATTTAAAGGACCATGGTGTATTGTGATGGATAATGACGGGATATTATGGTGTAAGCAATGAGTATAGTTTAGAGGACAGTTTATAATGGCGTGAGTTATTTAAGAAGTGACGGCTGAACCAGCCTCATTAATTGTTATATTAGTTTTTATTGAACGCGTGTGATATTTAAGGCCATACAGGTAAGATGTTGTAAGGAGGAATCTACGATGAAATAAGATAAAATAGATAATGATGCCAGGTAAATAAGACCTGAGGGAAGATGTCAGATGAGAGTTAGTATGATAAGTTTACAATGATATTAAGTAAATTGTATGTGTAAGGTAGTGGCAAACAAGCGCAGGTAAAATAACGCTATAATTAATCTATATCCAAATGAGAGCGCCCCGCTCCACGTTTAGAATACTAAGTTCTGGTCGCACAGCTGGTGAGGATGCAATCATATGTTAGCCCGGGGAGGGGTGAAGAGTTGCATCTCTGCCTTTTCACGGTCAACGTTAGCTAGTAGGCGCGGCCAACCTATTGTCATTTTCCACAAAGAGAGGGAGTCCACTCTGGACTCGGGTGCTTGTCGCAGTGATTCTTTTAATTTTTTGTTATGTTTGGTCCCAAGTTTAATATTCACGTAAGGGTATGTTAGGTTACTACCCTGATGCCTCCAATCGATAGTGTTTCTTTTACTGATCATTTTGATATAAGGGACGGTTTTGTCTGCTGACCATACAGTCCCGGGTTCGATATCCTCTTGTTGTGCCTGGTCCAGAAACTATTTTTAAACGGGTACTAGATAGGCAGTAACCTTGCGGTCCCGTGTTCGAAATCCTTTTGTTTATGCCTGGTCGATCAGTCTTTTTAAATGGGTACTAACTAGACAGTGACCTTAGAGTCCTGTGTTCATGAATAATTATTTTCGGTCCTGGAAAATAATTATTATTAGTTTTTTTATAGTTAATATTGGTTCAAAATTATCTTGAGATTTTTTTTTCTCGATAATTGTTGAACGGACCATGCTTTGTTCTATTGTAACCTCGTTCTGCAAGATAAGGCATTCAAGGTAAGAAATGTGTAGGTAGCGAATACCCCTAAATACATATTGACCCTATTGAATAAGCCGCTTAGAACATGTTTGTGCCATGTCTATCTTTTTCAGGGGTCGCGGCTTCAAATACATTCACCGTTGTTTAACATAACACTGATACAAGGCATTTCTTCTGTGTCATGTCCATTTTTTCTAGGGGTCGCGGCTTCAAATACATTCATCGTTGCCTAACGTGACTCTGACACGATACGATTATTTTAATAATGTTTGGTTGGAATTATTAATTGTTTTTCATGTTTATCCAACCCAAGTTTGATAGGCAAATGATTAGTCATCATTTTTTATGATGCTATTTTTGTTTGTTTTTAAGGCATTTTTCTTAGTTTGTTTATTGAATGTCCATGAATTATTTGACAAGGCATCGAATGCTTGGTTCGAAAGTGTATCACGTCGAACGCAAGGACCGAGACCAATCTCACCATATCGCTAATATGCTAATGTAATGTGTGACAACTTGTAAGTGTGTTTCAAGGCTAAGGAAATTAAATGGCTTCATTGATTCAGCTAATTTGTTTTAAAGCTAAGACGTCCAAAGTAATGTCGGGATTGGACATTAAGATTCCGTACGGAAAGGCTTCCATTATTAATTTACAAGAGTATGTAAATAAGATGCATAAATCATATTCATGTTTGCAGATAGAAAGATATGATTAATGCCATGAAGGTTAAGATTTGATATGAGGGTAAACTTTTATTTAACGGAGGGATTCCAGTAAATGTTAATTAAACGCCATTAATAATTAAATAAGCCAATGGCTAGGCTATAATGTATACTTCGGAATGGCCATGGATGTCTCTGATATTGAACATACCATGTATCTGAAATGTAATTGGATGATATTAGACTCAATGATCATTATGTTTACTCAGATTAATGATTGATTAATTTCGTATATTGGATTTCTTTTTCTTAATCCATACTGTTGTTGCAGTTGACCGGACCCTCTTGATCCCTCATCTCTTAATAACTTAACTTTTTGATGATATCTTATCATCGTAATTAATAAATTTGATTATGGCAATTAAGGCTAATTGGTGTTAACCAGATTTCATTTCGATTCATTTTCTTTATTTTGCCATATGATTGGTTTTTATTTGTCAATAAATTTGATTGTAATCATACATCATAACTACTATGATAAGTGTTAATTGATGCTGATTAGCATTTAATTGGTGGTTATTGGACATTAATTAGTCCATTGTTTATATTTTTGATTTTGACTTAATTTTATTGTTTCCGTATTTGATTTATTTTACCTTTGAGTTATTATTATTATTATTATTTTAAATTTCTTTTCTACTATTTTGGTTTTATTTCATTTATTTGGTTTTGCTGTACTGGTGTTTGGTGCATTAAATTTGTTTATTTTCATTCAGAATCTGTGTGTGATGAATTTTATTCAGCCCTAGTGATCTTCCTATAATATCCAGAACAGTTTCATATTCAAGCTAGTGTACCGTTCATGCCCCGACGACAGAGTCCTGTTCTGAAGGCCTTGTGCAAGGGTACAGTAGTTAGACCACGACCGTATGATTGGTTCTTCTGTTTCCTTTTCGTTATTCGTGCCGTACTTAGCCTTAGCTAAACTGTGCATCCTTGATATTTTCCACAGGGAAAGAAGTGTGATGTATGTTTTAATGAACAAGCTTGTTACCGTGTTTGTCACGCGTTCATTGTACGGAACAGTGTTCCGTGCGCTACGCACACACATCCATCGCATCGGTAACCTGGATCTTACGTGATTTCCCACAAGAGTCACGTACTCGTCACAGATCTCTGACCTGGATTCGATCATCTCATTGTCTCCACAAATAGAATAATTGAACAGAGCACAAACCTACCTACGTACTGCAACTATCAAGTGTAGAATGAAATGTTATTGTTGTTGTTGTTCATTCATTTGAGAGGCTTAGAACATGTAGGTCATCAGCCCCGTGTAGTTGGGTGTGTGTTGAACTTGTCTGATAACCTGTATTGACGCGATGACTGTAGTAGTGTGTGTAACTATATCAGGGACAGCAGGGGCGTGTATAACGGGGGTGCCCGCCCCCCTGCCCCCCCCCGAAATTTTTGTCACATATAATATTTGTTTATGAATTAAAACATTAAAATCTAGTATAGTTAACTTATTATGTACTATTGTTACTAAGTGACGTATGGCAACGTTGCAAAGCAAGGTACTATTGTTACTAAGTGACGTATGGCAACGTTGCAAAGCAAGGCGACGGTACTATTGTTACTAAGTGACGTATGGCAACGTTGCAAAGCAAGGCGACGGTACTATTGTTACTAAGTGACGTATGGCAACGTTGCAAAGCAAGGTACTATTGTTACTAAGTGACGTATGGCAACGTTGCAAAGCAAGGCGACGGTACTATTGTTACTAAGTGACGTATGGCAACGTTGCAAAGCAAGGCGACGGTACTATTGTTACTAAGTGACGTATGGCAACGTTGCAAAGCAAGGTACTATTGTTACTAAGTGACGTATGGCAACGTTGCAAAGCAAGGCGACGGTACTATTGTTACTAAGTGACGTATGGCAACGTTGCAAAGCAAGGCGACGGTACTATTGTTACTAAGTGACGTATGGCAACGTTGCAAAGCAAGGCGACGGTACTATTGTTACTAAGTGACGTATGGCAACGTTGCAAAGCAAGGCGAAGGTACTATTGTTACTAAGTGACGTATGGCAACGTTGCAAAGCGAGGCGACGGTACTATTGTTACTAAGTGACGTATGGCAACGTTGCAAAGCAAGGCGACGGTACTATTGTTACTAAGTGACGTATGGCAACGTTGCAAAGCAAGGCGAAGGTACTATTGTTACTAAGTGACGTATGGCAACGTTGCAAAGCGAGGCGACGGTACTATTGTTACTAAGTGACGTATGGCAACGTTGCAAAGCAAGGCGACGGTACTATTGTTACTAAGTGACGTATGGCAACGTTGCAAAGCAAGGCGACGGTACTATTGTTACTAAGTGACGTATGGCAACGTTGCAAAGCGAGGCGACGGTACTATTGTTACTAAGTGACGTATGGCAACGTTGCAAAGCAAGGCGAAGGTACTATTGTTACTAAGTGACGTATGGCAACGTTGCAAAGCAAGGCGAAGGTAGAGCGATGTAAACAGTGTGACAATCAGTTTGCTCTCATCTTATGTGTAACAACATAACCTCTTATTACTCTCCAGTGCCTTCGCTCTTATGAACGAACCAAGAACAGCAACAAGTGCCCTTGAAGCATGTGACAAACGTTTTCTCCCTAACTTTTATACCCTTATCAAACTTTTGGCAAATTTCCCTCTCGCTGTAGCTACTGGTACTGCCGAACGGAGTTTGAGTTGGTTGAAAACATACTTAAGAAATTCTACTTCTGGAAACAGGCTCAACGGTCTAGTATTGTCATCTATTCACAGAGACTTACATCTCACTGACGATGAAGTTATGAACCGATTTGCCAATGCTCCAAGAAACCTTGAGTTTATATTATAGTGTGAGTTGTAAATCAAAACAGCAATGTTAATTCTTTCCAAGTAAACACTAAACACTATCAAGAGAGCAAGATGATTGTATTAATGAAAAGTATCATAAAATGGTCTTAGTTGTGTTTGACATTAACCAAACATAAAACATCACAACAAATTGGTTGAAAAAGTGATGCCAGACAGCCTTAAAACTCATCATTTTGCACCAAATTATACAAAAGTTACCCGACGAGAACCCCGGGCCCCCTATTCTTTGGGGCCTTTACCATGCCCCATAACCCCCGGTTGGGCACCCCCCAAAATAAAACTCTATATACGCCCCTGAGGGACAGGGATGGTGGGGTAGGTGCCCCGAGACTTGAAGTAAGGAGTACTATCCCGGCATTTGTCTGGAGGGAGTGTGGAAAACCCCGTGGAAACCCACTCAGAATAGCCGCTGTCAGTGCCGGGGTTCGAACCTCTGATGATGGGATTTGCTGCAGATGCCCCGCGGCCGTGGTGCACGATTTACAGAGGACGGCTACGTCTTGGGACAGTATATGTGAAATGTAGTCTTATTAGCTCCATTTATGTGCAGTAAAATTGTGTTTATGTTCGACGATGTCGAAATGTAAATATTATATGTCAGAAAACTGTATCATAATGAGGGTCATTATAACACTATTTTTCATTATGAAACAGTTTCTCCCACCAATCAGAGTTCAAGAAACAGTTGTGTGACGAATTAGGTAAGGATAGCATCGCACTTGCGCTGACTTCCACGGCCCCCTATTTTACATTTCACAGCGTGGCTAGTGTCATAGTGGGGTATTCGAGGTGGCCATGGTTAAAGCCCTGCGCGGTTGCAGATATCCGCGGGTTTATCCGCGAATATCCGCAAATTATTTCACCATGCTGATGTAGTTTGCGGATAATGTTTGAAGTAAATTTGCGGATAGTTTTTGGATTACTTGTAGAACTTGTTGAATATCATTACTAGGACCCGGATGTATTCGTTATGTTTTTTTCTTGACAAATGCAAGGTGATCATTTGAGCTTATATCATTCAAATTATGCCATTAAGGTTATTTAACACTCGGAACAGCAAAGGGTTGCAATTCTGGCTGTAATAACATTCATTTTAAACATAGCACATGACATACAAAGCCGAAGGGAACGACTTTCTCCTCAAATGTCTAAATGTGTTGCTTTATGCTTTACCTAATTAAGAATATTATTGTAAAGCCAGTAGATTCGGTTAACAAGCGTCTGGATGCGGATAACATTCGTGCGGATGCGGGGCGGATGCGGATAACAGTCGTGCGGATGCGGGGCGGATGTGGATAACGGTTTGTTTATCCGCGCAGGGCTCAAGCCAAGGCATTCTCTGCGACCCATGCGCTCTGTTCAGTACATACAATTGGCGAAATCTCGACAGATATTTATGAATATTTATGTTCGAAAATAAAATAGTTATAATTGTCGTCGATCATAAACAGTCGTATGTAACTCGCCTATTATAGTCGTTGCATAATGTACTATTATTTATGGATGTGAAATAAAATAACTCCTAGAACCTTGCAAATGGATTATACGACCTTGCACACAATGAGCGGATATTGAACTCATAATCCCTTCCTTACCCTAGGTTATCGGCCCCTAATGGTTTGGGTGATAGTGAAACATGATAATGTAAGGTAAACTATAACTAGAACTAACTGCACACTTACAGACTAGAAGAAGAAATTAGAAACAGAAGGACAATAAGGCAAATAGAGGACAGGAAGAAATGAAATGCCCTCAACCCTCGAAGAATGGAGATTGAGGGATTTGGAAGTAAGGAGAGCCATGCAAGGTAGATGGGAAAGTGAAAGAGGAGAGGGTTCACCCCAGAGGCAATGCAAAAAAGGGGAAAACCGGACCCAGCTCAGGAATCCCTCGAGGTCGCCAACTCCCGAACTCACCAGCCATGAGCCCTTGAGGGTGTAGCACTATGGAGGGTGCACCAGAAATGGTGGGGCTACACACACCCTGCCTCCTTGAGGGCCTTGAGCAGGAGGCAGAAGATATCATGAAAAGAAAAAGGAAGGCTGACCCCTCGAAGGATAAGGGTATCAGTAAAGATGAGACAAGGGCCAATTAAGGCGGGAAAGTGAAAGACTCCCTGGGCCTCGGATAGCCTAATACCGTCGGGGTGGGAAGAGAACAAGAGTTGACCAAAAGAGGTCGACAGGAAATAAGACGGAGATGAGCACGGCACAAGTGGAAGCAATGCCGAACTCAGCTGGAGTCCCGTGGTCGCCAACCCACGTCCCACTAGATGTGAGCCCCTTGGCGGGATATTCATTGAGAATAGCCATTCAGGTATAATGAATCAATGCAATGTTGTTGAGCATATGTCGAGCTTTCTACAGACTCTTACTACTCCAGTTTATGTAGGGTACGATGGTTGGTTCAGTTCCAGTCTGCTTCACGCTTTGCTCTTTAGTTCTGGTTGTCAGCATCGTGCTCAGGTCCCCGCAATTAAGGGAAGAAGTCGTGATGGCTGGTGGTCAATCTTGCTTTCTTAAAATACCGGCAGTGTTGCTTAATTAATTAGCAGAATTGCTTGCTTTCTTCCCTCCCTATTGGCAAAGCTGATTAGAGAGCATCGTTTCACAGAACACTCCACCTATCATTTGTACAAGTCAAATGTCTCATTACTGTCAACATTCAGGAGTTAGCCTGCGTTATCAACCCTAGAATACTAACGTTATTCAATTGATGCTTAATACTAATAATACGTTAAATTTACGTGCATTAAGAACTTTGTGCTATGGCACCAATTAGTTAAATGGTTGAAATTAATATAGGCTATATTTCGTATGTAACACTATTTATATACACTGAATCCTCTGTGCTCTTTGAGGTTTAATACGCTGAGTTCCATCTTAAATACAACACAATACATAAGTCGCTTACTTTGATGTAAATAGCAGTACGTAATCTCTCCAGCCTCTTATACTGTCTCTGGTTTTTATGAGGTTGTTTTTATAATCCCTCTGAAGTGATGTGACATATCTACATCAAATTCCCCACCTCTTTGTTATTGCCATGGAGAAACAAATATGTTGTTAAATTCAAGGATAGTATCCAGGCAATTCTTTGCCCCATGATTATGCCTCTAGAATGGATTGGCATTAATAACAAAAGCATTGACATCACCACCATAGACCAGTAGAAGCACTGCTGGAAGATGGTAGGCTGGGGACAGATATAGAGGGAATTATAAACAGTTAAATTATTCATACACGAACATTTTACGTATGTTAATATTGTAGGGTTAAAATTCAAAAAAGCTATTTTTGATTAAGGAGATTTTGTGGTGTTTGAAGCCATATTTTCAGTGTTGCCTTAGTAAACAAGAGTTTAGTGCTTTTCAGTCGGTCAACACGAATGTACCCAAAAGAGATGGGTTATGCCCTAATCCTGAAATAAATTACATGAGATTAATAAAACACTAGGATGACCAGTTTCGATCGTCAAGCGATCATCATCAGATCCAATACACTTAGGCTATAAAATCTATGTTTGAAATACAGGTGAAAATATTTACAATATGTACAATTATTTAGTTGCAGTATTGGTACTGCAACTGTCAGTGTATGCTAAATGCAGTATATATGTTAGGTGAAATGCTAAATGGTGATGGCTATCCGGAGATCGTACTTTAGAGAGATTATATGGTTGTAAACTATGGTTAAACTATAAAATTTTAGGCTAACTACTTATCTGATTGTCTTCCGTACTACAGCTATTCGCAGTTTTTCGTGGTCACTTGAACTCGCTGTGCGGTCGACTGCGGTGGTTATCTTAACGACTGGTTTTTCCCTGCCTTCCCCCCCTGTCCCTACGTGCTGTGGGGAGTGATCGCGATGTGTTTATGTGAGGTGTTGCCAACCTAGATAAGATGTATGTTATTGAATGAGGTGGATCTACAACTATTAAAGACCGTGGATTAGTCCTCGCCACGCGTGGAGCATAACCCATTCGAACTAAGCGTTGACGGTCTTATGAGGACGTCCCGGCACCTTTAATACTGCCTCTAATATGGGCCTTGGTTTATTGCAGAAGAAAAGTACATCGTACACCTGATCCAGATAACATTTACCTATTAAAAAACCCCTAATTTCCCCCCTTTTTTTATCTAGCTTGGCTGTGTCGCTAAATTGTGTTTTGTTTCCGACAGGGTATGTTTTTTAGTAGCGTGAAGAGGGGTGAGCTCTCCATGAACGTGTGTTCATTTAGATTGTTGGGATTGTTTCGTTTGGCTAGGTGTATCTCGATTGCTTCCTTTATGTCAAGAGCTCTGCCTTTCGATTCGTGATGGATTATTTTAAGGTCCGACTCTATGTTGGTAAAGCTATGCCCTGCGTCACACATATGTTCGCACACGGCTGAATGTGTTCCGTATCTTATCGCATTTCTATGTTCATTATAACGTGTGTCTACTCGCCTTCCACTCTGCCCGATGTAATTAGCTTGACAATCGGTGTCTTGGCACGTTATAGAATATACCCCTGACCTTGAATACGGGTCACGTTTATTTAGATTACTATTTAGGAGGTGCCTAGCGGTTGTGTTTTTCGTCGTGAAAGCTATCTTTATGCCTTGCTTTTTGAATAGGTTAGTGATTTTATATGTATTCGCATTCACATAGTTGAAACGCGCAAATTTTTTCTCATTACTGTCCGGTTTGGGAATCGTTTTATCTTTATTTTTATGTTTGGCTATAATTTGATTTATTTTGCTTGGCGAGAAGTTGTTTTCCTTTGCTATTTGCATAATAGTTCTTATTTCCTTATTATAGTTGTCTTTTGACATGGGTATGTTTAAAGCTCTGTGCACCATTGAATTGAAACCCGCTAGTTTGTGCGTACTGGGGTGATTAGACTGATTGTCGATTGCATGCGAGGTTTGTGTTGCTTTCCGGAATATGGAATATGAAAGGTCGTTGTCTTTACGTTCAATAGTTATATCGAGATAATTTATTTTCCGGTCTATTTCGGATTCCTTAGTGAATTTGATAGAGTGGTGAAGGCTATTAATGGATTGGAGAATTGTTTCTTCGCTTGTTAGTTCAGTATCGTAGATGCAAATTACATCATCTACGTATCTTTTCCATATTACTATTCCCTTTGTTGATGTCTTTTCTAAGAACGAATTTTCTAGTGCATTGATGAAGATGTCAGCGATTAACCCACTTAGTGGCGATCCCATTGCTAGGCCTTCTCTCTGTGTGTATATTTTATTGTCGAATTGAAACACGTTTTGGGTGAGAACGACCCTCAGTAATCTCACAATCTCTTCAATTTCTTTTACCGAATTGTTGGATTTTAAGTTGTTTTCGATAGTGTTGATTGCTTCAATAATCGGAATATTGGTGTACATGTTAGTTACGTCGAAGGATACTAGCCTGAAGCTAGGTTTCATTTGTAGGGTGTTCAATGCTGTTACTAGTTCTGTTGTGTTCTTTACAGAATTGTTTTTGTCGTTGGAAAGACGGCATTTTAAGATTTTTAGTAACTCTTTGCTGATTTTGTAATTAGGGGCATTCCTACAATTGACTATTGGTCTCATTGGGCATTCCTTTTTGTGTATTTTTGGTTGTCCCCTCAATGACGGTATTTTCGGGTTCATGTTTATTAGTTTTGATTTTTCGGCTTTGGTCAGTATGTATTCTGTTTCTTTTAGCGCACTTTTTATTTGTTTCTGGAATTTGTTGGTGGGGTCTTTTGTTAATTCCTTGATTTCGTTGTTGTTTAGGAATTCGACTGTTTTTTCAATGTATTCTGTTTTGTTCAAAATTACTGTAGTGTTTCCCTTATCTGCTTTTGTGATGATTAAGTCATGTTCTTTTATTTTTTGTTTCAACGACTTTATTTCTTTGATTTGTTTGTTGTTTTGAATGTTATTGCTATCGCCCTCTCGTTTGAGGATTTTTTTGGCTTCGTTGGTGGCGAGATTTTTGGTTAATTCCCTGTCTTCTGCTGGGAGCTTGTGACTGGCTATCTCAATATCTGTGATTAACTGTTTTATATTGTGGTTCGTGTGTGCGTCTGTGCAGTTGTATTTCAAACCTTTGTCTAACATATTCATTTCACCTTGAGAAAAGGTTACGTTCGTTCTGTTGTTTACTCTGCTGTGGAAATTGAATTCATTGTTATTCGTGTGTTGTTCGTTAGATTGATGGTTCTGTGTTTCTCCTAGTTTTCTTAATTTATTTTCTAGCGTTTCATGCTTCCTCGTTGCTCTGATTTTGATGGTGTCATGTAGGTGTTCGGTGAAGCTGTCCCATTGGGCTGCGTGCCAGAAATTACTTAGTTGCAATTGAATGTCGTATAATTGTTGGTTAATGTTTTGCTTTCTTATGTATGCAAATCTTAATTCGTTTTTTATCCAAAGCGCTTTGGCTTGTTTAGTTGAAATGATCGAGGCTGGTGTGTTCGGTACGGTTTTAATTGGTACGTATTTAGGGGTGAGGTTTAGTTCTATACATTTTTTGTTGAACCAAATTGACTTGTCTAAATTCATGAGTTTAAGCCTGAGTGATTTGAATTTCTTGGCTTCACGATTTGCCTGACTAGCCGTGAACATTGTGGTGTTTGAAGCCATATTTTCAGTGTTGCCTTAGTAAACAAGAGTTTAGTGCTTTTCAGTCGGTCAACACGAATGTACCCAAAAGAGATGGGTTATGCCCTAATCCTGAAATAAATTACATGAGATTAATAAAACACTAGGATGACCAGTTTCGATCGTCAAGCGATCATCATCAGATCCAATACACTTAGGCTATAAAATCTATGTTTGAAATACAGGTGAAAATATTTACAATATGTACAATTATTTAGTTGCAGTATTGGTACTGCAACTGTCAGTGTATGCTAAATGCAGTATATATGTTAGGTGAAATGCTAAATGGTGATGGCTATCCGGAGATCGTACTTTAGAGAGATTATATGGTTGTAAACTATGGTTAAACTATAAAATTTTAGGCTAACTACTTATCTGATTGTCTTCCGTACTACAGCTATTCGCAGTTTTTCGTGGTCACTTGAACTCGCTGTGCGGTCGACTGCGGTGGTTATCTTAACGACTGGTTTTTCCCTGCCTTCCCCCCCTGTCCCTACGTGCTGTGGGGAGTGATCGCGATGTGTTTATGTGAGGTGTTGCCAACCTAGATAAGATGTATGTTATTGAATGAGGTGGATCTACAACTATTAAAGACCGTGGATTAGTCCTCGCCACGCGTGGAGCATAACCCATTCGAACTAAGCGTTGACGGTCTTATGAGGACGTCCCGGCACCTTTAATACTGCCTCTAATATGGGCCTTGGTTTATTGCAGAAGAAAAGTACATCGTACACCTGATCCAGATAACATTTACCTATTAAAAAACCCCTAATTTCCCCCCTTTTTTTTATCTAGCTTGGCTGTGTCGCTAAATTGTGTTTTGTTTCCGACAGGGTATGTTTTTTAGTAGCGTGAAGAGGGGTGAGCTCTCCATGAACGTGTGTTCATTTAGATTGTTGGGATTGTTTCGTTTGGCTAGGTGTATCTCGATTGCTTCCTTTATGTCAAGAGCTCTGCCTTTCGATTCGTGATGGATTATTTTAAGGTCCGACTCTATGTTGGTAAAGCTATGCCCTGCGTCACACATATGTTCGCACACGGCTGAATGTGTTCCGTATCTTATCGCATTTCTATGTTCATTATAACGTGTGTCTACTCGCCTTCCACTCTGCCCGATGTAATTAGCTTGACAATCGGTGTCTTGGCACGTTATAGAATATACCCCTGACCTTGAATACGGGTCACGTTTATTTAGATTACTATTTAGGAGGTGCCTAGCGGTTGTGTTTTTCGTCGTGAAAGCTATCTTTATGCCTTGCTTTTTGAATAGGTTAGTGATTTTATATGTATTCGCATTCACATAGTTGAAACGCGCAAATTTTTTCTCATTACTGTCCGGTTTGGGAATCGTTTTATCTTTATTTTTATGTTTGGCTATAATTTGATTTATTTTGCTTGGCGAGAAGTTGTTTTCCTTTGCTATTTGCATAATAGTTCTTATTTCCTTATTATAGTTGTCTTTTGACATGGGTATGTTTAAAGCTCTGTGCACCATTGAATTGAAACCCGCTAGTTTGTGCGTACTGGGGTGATTAGACTGATTGTCGATTGCATGCGAGGTTTGTGTTGCTTTCCGGAATATGGAATATGAAAGGTCGTTGTCTTTACGTTCAATAGTTATATCGAGATAATTTATTTTCCGGTCTATTTCGGATTCCTTAGTGAATTTGATAGAGTGGTGAAGGCTATTAATGGATTGGAGAATTGTTTCTTCGCTTGTTAGTTCAGTATCGTAGATGCAAATTACATCATCTACGTATCTTTTCCATATTACTATTCCCTTTGTTGATGTCTTTTCTAAGAACGAATTTTCTAGTGCATTGATGAAGATGTCAGCGATTAACCCACTTAGTGGCGATCCCATTGCTAGGCCTTCTCTCTGTGTGTATATTTTATTGTCGAATTGAAACACGTTTTGGGTGAGAACGACCCTCAGTAATCTCACAATCTCTTCAATTTCTTTTACCGAATTGTTGGATTTTAAGTTGTTTTCGATAGTGTTGATTGCTTCAATAATCGGAATATTGGTGTACATGTTAGTTACGTCGAAGGATACTAGCCTGAAGCTAGGTTTCATTTGTAGGGTGTTCAATGCTGTTACTAGTTCTGTTGTGTTCTTTACAGAATTGTTTTTGTCGTTGGAAAGACGGCATTTTAAGATTTTTAGTAACTCTTTGCTGATTTTGTAATTAGGGGCATTCCTACAATTGACTATTGGTCTCATTGGGCATTCCTTTTTGTGTATTTTTGGTTGTCCCCTCAATGACGGTATTTTCGGGTTCATGTTTATTAGTTTTGATTTTTCGGCTTTGGTCAGTATGTATTCTGTTTCTTTTAGCGCACTTTTTATTTGTTTCTGGAATTTGTTGGTGGGGTCTTTTGTTAATTCCTTGATTTCGTTGTTGTTTAGGAATTCGACTGTTTTTTCAATGTATTCTGTTTTGTTCAAAATTACTGTAGTGTTTCCCTTATCTGCTTTTGTGATGATTAAGTCATGTTCTTTTATTTTTTGTTTCAACGACTTTATTTCTTTGATTTGTTTGTTGTTTTGAATGTTATTGCTATCGCCCTCTCGTTTGAGGATTTTTTTGGCTTCGTTGGTGGCGAGATTTTTGGTTAATTCCCTGTCTTCTGCTGGGAGCTTGTGACTGGCTATCTCAATATCTGTGATTAACTGTTTTATATTGTGGTTCGTGTGTGCGTCTGTGCAGTTGTATTTCAAACCTTTGTCTAACATATTCATTTCACCTTGAGAAAAGGTTACGTTCGTTCTGTTGTTTACTCTGCTGTGGAAATTGAATTCATTGTTATTCGTGTGTTGTTCGTTAGATTGATGGTTCTGTGTTTCTCCTAGTTTTCTTAATTTATTTTCTAGCGTTTCATGCTTCCTCGTTGCTCTGATTTTGATGGTGTCATGTAGGTGTTCGGTGAAGCTGTCCCATTGGGCTGCGTGCCAGAAATTACTTAGTTGCAATTGAATGTCGTATAATTGTTGGTTAATGTTTTGCTTTCTTATGTATGCAAATCTTAATTCGTTTTTTATCCAAAGCGCTTTGGCTTGTTTAGTTGAAATGATCGAGGCTGGTGTGTTCGGTACGGTTTTAATTGGTACGTATTTAGGGGTGAGGTTTAGTTCTATACATTTTTTGTTGAACCAAATTGACTTGTCTAAATTCATGAGTTTAAGCCTGAGTGATTTGAATTTCTTGGCTTCACGATTTGCCTGACTAGCCGTGAACATTGTGGTGTTTGAAGCCATATTTTCAGTGTTGCCTTAGTAAACAAGAGTTTAGTGCTTTTCAGTCGGTCAACACGAATGTACCCAAAAGAGATGGGTTATGCCCTAATCCTGAAATAAATTACATGAGATTAATAAAACACTAGGATGACCAGTTTCGATCGTCAAGCGATCATCATCAGATCCAATACACTTAGGCTATAAAATCTATGTTTGAAATACAGGTGAAAATATTTACAATATGTACAATTATTTAGTTGCAGTATTGGTACTGCAACTGTCAGTGTATGCTAAATGCAGTATATATGTTAGGTGAAATGCTAAATGGTGATGGCTATCCGGAGATCGTACTTTAGAGAGATTATATGGTTGTAAACTATGGTTAAACTATAAAATTTTAGGCTAACTACTTATCTGATTGTCTTCCGTACTACAGCTATTCGCAGTTTTTCGTGGTCACTTGAACTCGCTGTGCGGTCGACTGCGGTGGTTATCTTAACGACTGGTTTTTCCCTGCCTTCCCCCCCTGTCCCTACGTGCTGTGGGGAGTGATCGCGATGTGTTTATGTGAGGTGTTGCCAACCTAGATAAGATGTATGTTATTGAATGAGGTGGATCTACAACTATTAAAGACCGTGGATTAGTCCTCGCCACGCGTGGAGCATAACCCATTCGAACTAAGCGTTGACGGTCTTATGAGGACGTCCCGGCACCTTTAATACTGCCTCTAATATGGGCCTTGGTTTATTGCAGAAGAAAAGTACATCGTACACCTGATCCAGATAACATTTACCTATTAAAAAACCCCTAATTTCCCCCCTTTTTTTATCTAGCTTGGCTGTGTCGCTAAATTGTGTTTTGTTTCCGACAGGGTATGTTTTTTAGTAGCGTGAAGAGGGGTGAGCTCTCCATGAACGTGTGTTCATTTAGATTGTTGGGATTGTTTCGTTTGGCTAGGTGTATCTCGATTGCTTCCTTTATGTCAAGAGCTCTGCCTTTCGATTCGTGATGGATTATTTTAAGGTCCGACTCTATGTTGGTAAAGCTATGCCCTGCGTCACACATATGTTCGCACACGGCTGAATGTGTTCCGTATCTTATCGCATTTCTATGTTCATTATAACGTGTGTCTACTCGCCTTCCACTCTGCCCGATGTAATTAGCTTGACAATCGGTGTCTTGGCACGTTATAGAATATACCCCTGACCTTGAATACGGGTCACGTTTATTTAGATTACTATTTAGGAGGTGCCTAGCGGTTGTGTTTTTCGTCGTGAAAGCTATCTTTATGCCTTGCTTTTTGAATAGGTTAGTGATTTTATATGTATTCGCATTCACATAGTTGAAACGCGCAAATTTTTTCTCATTACTGTCCGGTTTGGGAATCGTTTTATCTTTATTTTTATGTTTGGCTATAATTTGATTTATTTTGCTTGGCGAGAAGTTGTTTTCCTTTGCTATTTGCATAATAGTTCTTATTTCCTTATTATAGTTGTCTTTTGACATGGGTATGTTTAAAGCTCTGTGCACCATTGAATTGAAACCCGCTAGTTTGTGCGTACTGGGGTGATTAGACTGATTGTCGATTGCATGCGAGGTTTGTGTTGCTTTCCGGAATATGGAATATGAAAGGTCGTTGTCTTTACGTTCAATAGTTATATCGAGATAATTTATTTTCCGGTCTATTTCGGATTCCTTAGTGAATTTGATAGAGTGGTGAAGGCTATTAATGGATTGGAGAATTGTTTCTTCGCTTGTTAGTTCAGTATCGTAGATGCAAATTACATCATCTACGTATCTTTTCCATATTACTATTCCCTTTGTTGATGTCTTTTCTAAGAACGAATTTTCTAGTGCATTGATGAAGATGTCAGCGATTAACCCACTTAGTGGCGATCCCATTGCTAGGCCTTCTCTCTGTGTGTATATTTTATTGTCGAATTGAAACACGTTTTGGGTGAGAACGACCCTCAGTAATCTCACAATCTCTTCAATTTCTTTTACCGAATTGTTGGATTTTAAGTTGTTTTCGATAGTGTTGATTGCTTCAATAATCGGAATATTGGTGTACATGTTAGTTACGTCGAAGGATACTAGCCTGAAGCTAGGTTTCATTTGTAGGGTGTTCAATGCTGTTACTAGTTCTGTTGTGTTCTTTACAGAATTGTTTTTGTCGTTGGAAAGACGGCATTTTAAGATTTTTAGTAACTCTTTGCTGATTTTGTAATTAGGGGCATTCCTACAATTGACTATTGGTCTCATTGGGCATTCCTTTTTGTGTATTTTTGGTTGTCCCCTCAATGACGGTATTTTCGGGTTCATGTTTATTAGTTTTGATTTTTCGGCTTTGGTCAGTATGTATTCTGTTTCTTTTAGCGCACTTTTTATTTGTTTCTGGAATTTGTTGGTGGGGTCTTTTGTTAATTCCTTGATTTCGTTGTTGTTTAGGAATTCGACTGTTTTTTCAATGTATTCTGTTTTGTTCAAAATTACTGTAGTGTTTCCCTTATCTGCTTTTGTGATGATTAAGTCATGTTCTTTTATTTTTTGTTTCAACGACTTTATTTCTTTGATTTGTTTGTTGTTTTGAATGTTATTGCTATCGCCCTCTCGTTTGAGGATTTTTTTGGCTTCGTTGGTGGCGAGATTTTTGGTTAATTCCCTGTCTTCTGCTGGGAGCTTGTGACTGGCTATCTCAATATCTGTGATTAACTGTTTTATATTGTGGTTCGTGTGTGCGTCTGTGCAGTTGTATTTCAAACCTTTGTCTAACATATTCATTTCACCTTGAGAAAAGGTTACGTTCGTTCTGTTGTTTACTCTGCTGTGGAAATTGAATTCATTGTTATTCGTGTGTTGTTCGTTAGATTGATGGTTCTGTGTTTCTCCTAGTTTTCTTAATTTATTTTCTAGCGTTTCATGCTTCCTCGTTGCTCTGATTTTGATGGTGTCATGTAGGTGTTCGGTGAAGCTGTCCCATTGGGCTGCGTGCCAGAAATTACTTAGTTGCAATTGAATGTCGTATAATTGTTGGTTAATGTTTTGCTTTCTTATGTATGCAAATCTTAATTCGTTTTTTATCCAAAGCGCTTTGGCTTGTTTAGTTGAAATGATCGAGGCTGGTGTGTTCGGTACGGTTTTAATTGGTACGTATTTAGGGGTGAGGTTTAGTTCTATACATTTTTTGTTGAACCAAATTGACTTGTCTAAATTCATGAGTTTAAGCCTGAGTGATTTGAATTTCTTGGCTTCACGATTTGCCTGACTAGCCGTGAACATTGTGGTGTTTGAAGCCATATTTTCAGTGTTGCCTTAGTAAACAAGAGTTTAGTGCTTTTCAGTCGGTCAACACGAATGTACCCAAAAGAGATGGGTTATGCCCTAATCCTGAAATAAATTACATGAGATTAATAAAACACTAGGATGACCAGTTTCGATCGTCAAGCGATCATCATCAGATCCAATACACTTAGGCTATAAAATCTATGTTTGAAATACAGGTGAAAATATTTACAATATACAATATATACAATATATACAATATATACAATTATACGACATTCAATTGCAACTAAGTAATTTCTGGCACGCAGCCCAATGGGACAGCTTCACCGAACACCTACATGACACCATCAAAATCAGAGCAACGAGGAAGCATGAAACGCTAGAAAATAAATTAAGAAAACTAGGAGAAACACAGAACCATCAATCTAACGAACAACACACGAATAACAATGAATTCAATTTCCACAGCAGAGTAAACAACAGAACGAACGTAACCTTTTCTCAAGGTGAAATGAATATGTTAGACAAAGGTTTGAAATACAACTGCACAGACGCACACACGAACCACAATATAAAACAGTTAATCACAGATATTGAGATAGC